>OX438747.1:22654117-23854117 GCA_949316235.1 Oegoconia quadripuncta
TTGGCTGGTGTGAATGCTGTTACTGCAGGTGCATGAAATTGCTTGTCAATCCCGCCACAAGACTCCTCCCACCAGTGGCGTAGCGTGGACTAAGGCGCATCAATGAGGCCTTTTTATGTTTTTCTTTCAGTACCCATTGTTTTTTTTATGCACATCGGGTTGGTACTTGATCTCAATCACACCTGATGTTAAGTGAAGATGAGGTCGAACCCATTATTTACAAATTAATCAAATTCATTATTCACACATATCACAAAATAT
The DNA here is from genome assembly GCA_949316235.1 of Oegoconia quadripuncta. NCBI lineage: Eukaryota > Metazoa > Arthropoda > Insecta > Lepidoptera > Autostichidae > Oegoconia > Oegoconia quadripuncta. Next base: position 22,654,379 of record OX438747.1, read on the forward strand.
GTACGTATGATATAATTAGGCTAAGTTTTTAATGAAAAATAATTTTATCCTATTTCATCTTATTTCAGAGAATACAAAATCAAACCCAAAATATAGTCATAATAATGAAATATAAGCAATTGCGCAGAAAACATTGGGTGATACTAAATAAAAAAGTTTATATTTTGTATATTGTGTGATCTAATCCTTTACAAAGATAATGCCTTTCGGCTCTTTGATTTGTAGTTCATTTTTGAGGCTTCAATTGCTAGTATTACTATGAATGTTATATACTTGATGAGTGTTTTACCGTAAGGAAAAAAAGGGTATATTTAGGTAAGTGAAGTAGAAGGTACTGGCAAAGGTAGTATTTAATTAGTATAAATTCAAATATTGGTGTACATTATATGTATTATTTTTTATATATATTATTTATGTATTATTATGTATATATTATGTATGTGTGTTTGTATGTATTCAATTAACGTATGTATTTATATGGGTGATTTATTTATTTTATTAATAATAGTTTACCGTGCACGCTACCTACATGTCATGTGCATAATGCTTCCTAACCCAAAGGTTGCTGGAAGAGATCGCTTTTAGTGATAAGGCCGCCAAATAGTACTATCCCCTTTTTCTTATTTCTTTTTATGCTTCTTATTGTTGTACAATAAAGAATATTTTGTTGTTGTTGTAGTAGTTAAATTTTTTTTTTCAAAACCATCATGAAATATAGCGTCAATTTTGTCATTTAACGGTCGCGTTTGTAGCCTATTCCACATAATTACATCATTAAATTAAATAAATAAAGAAAATTTGGTGAAAATATGAGTTCCAAATAAATTTCGAATTATAGGAACCCTGCAAATCACGTCAGTCGCATTTCAATCACCGACCGCAGCGGGCGTTTTTGAAAAAAGAAAAATTAAACTACCTATGCCAATAACTTCTATTTCACTTACCTAACATGCCCTATGTATGCCCTTAAAGGCCGGCAACGCATCTGTGACCCTTTTGGTGTTGCGGGTGTCCATGGGCGGCGGTGATTGCTTTCCATCAGGTGACCCGCATGCTCGTTTGCCGCCCTCTCATATAAAAAAAAAAAAAATGTTTTCCATACGGTAAAAAACTTATCTAGTATATTTACTAATTTATAAAAACTTATTATTTTTAGTAACAATTCGGTACTTACAAGAAATTTATCCCTCGCACTCACCTCGCCCACGCCTCGCTACGTCATTGCCTCCCACTATAATTCCTATAAGCTGGGATCGACAGTGGTACTCGACGCGGCACCTACTGAAGGTAGACGGTGCCCTAGGCTTTAATCCAATATAAAAATAAAATAAAGTTTATTTTCCGTAAAGTTAGAGGTATATACTTTCCCTTCTGTTCCAGTGTTTTTTGACACCCAGTATAAGCGGTTTATATTCAAAGTTTTTGGAGCTTTTTTAGAAGAGGGAACTATGACGAAATTAGAAGGAAAGTTAATATAAAACCTTAATAACTCTCTTAAGGTGCAATTTCAACTAACACCTTTCTCCTAGTCTTATAAAGTTTTTACCGCCTTCTTGGCTCAATATAAACAACATAGGGTTTACGAATCGCTCGCTCGTTCGTTCGATTTCCAGCGGGGTACATTTTTAGTACTAAGTTGGTTGGTGGTAGGGCATTTTAAACGTGCGTTTGTTATCTACCACAATCTTATCTAAGTCTGCTGCCAAACAGCAATGTTAATAGCATTGTTGTGTTTCGGTGCTCAGAGATAAGCTTCCATCTTGCTTGATTGAGGTCAAGAGCTAACCTGTTACCCATAAAAAAAATAACCAGATTTTATATAAATAGTGGATAAAGAGGTAACTTTTTCGGACAAATTATCGCAATTTTCAAATAAATGGCGGGCACATTTTGCCGCCTTTAGTTGTAAGAGGTTTTATTCAAATCGTCAAGTGTGCGGTTTATATTGAAATTCTTTTAAAACCTAGGAAGTATCCTCGTGATATTAAAATTTTGTTCGAAGTTCAGGGAGGGGAAGCTGTTTTAAAAGATGAAAATCAATAGAGTTAGCACGGCGAGGATCTATTCTAAAATGACTAGCGATCCGCCCCGACTTCCCACGGGTGCAATTCTTTCTGTAATAAAATACAAATACACTTTATTGCAGAAAAGAAAATACAGTTGCAGAAATTGGTAAGAGTGTAAACACTCACTTTATTTGCATTTTTTTCGGTCGTGTGGGTGGTAAATATATTACAAAATTCCCGCAAAAACCTGCCTATACGAGACGTGCAAATATTGAAGGCTTAAATTATAAAAGCCCTGTGTCATTTGACGGTCGCGTTTGTAATCACATAATTTCTTCTTCTTCTTCTTCTTATTTTTGAGGATGGCAACCAGTCAACCTCATTGTCGAGGGACATTACTGCCAGTTTCGAGTGAAAATTTTTATTTATCTTATTTCTTCAGTTTATAGGTCAGTCTCAATCAAAACAAGTAATTCGTCGTATACAGAGTCTAGTCACGGTCAAGTCATTCTTCAGTAAAGTGGCAGAATGCTTTACAAAAGATTTTGGCGGCTTCTTGTGGGCACCCGAAAGCTCCGTTACGCACTTTAATTTACACTTCCCTTCACCTGTACACCAACACTAACGTTTGCTGCACAATATTCTGCCATTATTAAGCTTCAAAAGTTAGAATGCACAAATTTTAAGACTTATAAAGAAAAATGCTACTTCACTCGCCGAGTTCCCGCCAAAAAGCCCACATAATTTCATCATTTCATTTAATAAATAATAAAGAAACGTAGAGAGAATATGATTCCCAAATAAATTTCGCATTATATTAACCTTACGAATCTCGACAGACGCATATCAATCTCCAGCCGGCGAGTGGGTGGATGATAGTTATGAAAAAAAAAAACTACCTATGCCAATAACTTATATTTCACTTGTGCAGCTAACAACCTCTGGCTTCACTATTGACGAGTCCCATAAACGCAAACCTAGAATTGTAATTATCGGAGTGCCCGCGACTATGCAAGAGACAGAGGTTTTCAGCTGCATATACCAACAAAACTTAGCCGAAAAGTTACATGATACCACATTTGAGGCATTTTTGACCTCCATTAAGCTAAGTCACAAGTCAGGAAAGAGGGACGCCGAGACCTGTAATTATATTATAGAAGTACCAGCACATATACGGAAGGCTCTCATAACGACAAATAGAGTATTTATAAACTGGTCCTCATGTCCTGTGAGAGATTTTACTCTGGTCACCAGATGTTTTAAGTGTCAGCAATATGGACATGCAGCCAAGACATGTCGGGAAACTTCGGTCACCTGCGGCCACTGCGCCGATTTAGGTCACTCAGTTAAGGACTGTACGAAGAAAGCAGAGACACCAAAATGCGCAACGTGTTTGCACTTTAAAAAACCGTGCAATCATAAAACAGGTGATGCTGAATGCCCTGCCAAAAAAATGGCCGAAAAAAGATATATCAACACAATAGATTATGAAGGCGCCTAAGCGCGCCGGTCAGTTATCACGTATTTTTAGTCTTTATTTATTTATTTTCTTTTACTTATTCTACTTTTTTAATCATTATCATTATGGTTAATAATTTAATTCGTGACTTAAGACAATTTCTCTGTATCCGAGTCAAAACTGAGCGAGTTGTAAAACTGCAAACAATATCTTTCCTGCTTTAATAATACACTAACATTAATAAACAAAATATACGAATCATTTTAAAGAATTTTGTCAATTCTGCAACTCTCCAACAAAAACTAGACGTAAACTGTGAAATTGTTGTTCTAACCGAGTATTGGCTGACTAAGCGTTCTAACTAGACTAGGCGTGACTAAGACTAAGTAGCATTTAAGCATAGATTTACTCTGTATACCTACTTTATTTATAGATATCTAGTTTGTACCTACAGATGGTTATATTATTTTAATTTATAGAAGCCCTAGCTTCGCCTGAAACACAGGATTTTCCTAGTTCAGGCACTAATGTTACAGTTGCAATTAAGTATTATTATTTAGATTCTATGTTTCAATGTACCATTTGAATTAATAAATATATTTGATTTGATTTGATTTGACTCACCTAATATATTTTTCCTTACGGTAAAAAAAATCATCCGGTATAACGCACAAAGGAAGCCTTGACCGTACAGTATAGTATAACATAATGCTTTGAATAAATAATTAACGGACGGGTGGGGCCTGCGGAAAATGATGTAAAATGATACGTTTGGGTTTAATTAATGCTGTTAAAACTTGGTGCTCGCAAGTTTCAGGACGTATGTCTGAAGTTTTGGTGGAAAAATATCATATTCTCATACAAGTTCCTCGTGCGCGAGCTAAGTAATTTGTTTAGAGAAATGTTGATATGCATGGTAAAACATCGCTATTTACCTGTTAGGTTCATTAAAATGTAGGTACTTGGTTTACATCACACAGTCATTTTAAGAGTGATATATATTTTTTTATGAACAACGGGTTGTTACTTGCCCTCAATCACACCTGATGTTAAGTGAAGATGAGGTCGAAGGTGGAAGCGTACTGACCCGGAAACCCCAACACATTTGGGGGACTGGCTATCTTATCTCTGACAACCGGAACACAACAATGCTATTAACATTGCTACTTGGCGGCAATTTTAGATAAGATTTAGTACTAAGAGATTGTGTGCCCCAAGCGTGCCTCGTACTTTCCAATGGGACTTGATTTGGAAATATTATTAATCGAATGTCGTTTTGTCGATGACATTTTCTTGAAAATATCGGATGAATCTTCGATTCCTTAAAGCGATAGGTAAGAACTTTAGCTCAAGTTTTATTATTTTTATTATTCGATTGATTGATTAATCGACGTTCATTTAATTTATTTAATTGAAATCAATTGCAAATAGACGTTGTAAATTTTTTATAAATTAATATTAATTACACTTATAACATTTTTCTTCCGAGCCTTCAATTTCGGCCCTTTTACAGCATCGCATCGCAAAATTTTTGTCCAGTTGAAAAAGTTTGGACGTTGAAAGATTTGTAGGCCATTCTTTCTGACATTCCCCGCTGGAGGGCGCTTTTATTTTTTGCATTGTAATTAGATTAATTGACCTTGTTTCACTAATTCTGTGACCTCAGCAGAAAGGGGAACAATGAGGAACTTTGTCTATACCAAAACACAACTGCAATAAGTAGTAGACCGCCGATGGACGTAGTGGGTAATTCGGTCTTCGAGACCAATGGTTGCGAGTACGAACCCCGTTAGGGGTGAGAGTTATACGAACATTTATTTCCGTGTCATGGATTGAAATTTAAATGTTGTATCAAGCATTAAACTTTTAATGTTTGGAATTTCTTTGACCACCTCATTTTAGGATAAATGTGGTATTTGAACGTATGTATTACTTTTCAAGAAGTTAAGAACTAGCGGGGCGTCTGGTCGAAATATCGACTACTTACTTACTTAAATTCTTATAAAAAAAATTAAACAAAACAAATCCAACCACAATGCAATTCAGATTTCCACAGTGATCAGAGTAGAATTAATGAGGAGTGAAAATTACAATGAGATTGCAAGCGGAGACGCAGGCGCCGGCGCTACAGGGTGTTTCGAATGAATCAGTTGGATCCCGCACATTTTTCGGTCCATTTCCCAGTTTTACTTATGCAAATAAGTTTCGACAGCGCGCGAGAACCTGCGGAAATGAAAGCGTTTGTTTCGCGAACAGAATACACTGTAGAGCAGCGTCTTGCCGATTAAAAAATAATTATTTTATAAACAAAGCTAACTTAATTGTTTATAAAGGTTACTGTTTATAAAGTTTTTTTTATTAATTAGTCGTTGTAGTATTATGTGTTCTTTTGCACATAATATTTTTGCTAAACCCCAAATTTACTCGGTTTCCTATTTTTTTTTTTTTTTTTTTATTAAAAACTGGATTCGCGTTTGGCCACAATCTCACCTGATGGAAAGTGACGATGTAGCCGAAGATGTATCACGCGCACCCAGTAAATGCTCGGGTAATGATATTTGACCTTTCGTCTGTATTCTTTTATATAAAATGTTCTGGTACAATAAAGAATATTTAAATCATTTGAGTTGTCATCCTAAAGACCAAGATGAAATTCAAAAATGAACTGGACTCGTGCAATAAAGGTTCCGTACCTATCATTAACAAAATGATCTTTAAAATGACAAACTTAAATAATTATGTAGTATATGTAGTTACGTTACGGGATTTTTTAAGAATTTTTCCTTGTTTTTGGTTTATTTTATTCATAAACAAATTATTTAATATCTTAACTGTAAGACGCCCACGAAAACTTGTAAATTATAACCTTCAGTTGTGGTTAAGACCTTAGAGAGAAATAACTTTTAACTTAAAATTAAATTTTTCTCAATAAGTAAACGTTAAAGTTTCCTTTTACATTTACAGTGCGAATATTTTTTTTAAATATATTAATATCACCCTCTCCATTGCATTCTCTGTTTGTTGAAAGCAAACTTTTTGCAGATGCGGCTGAGCAGTGCTCGCCCTAATGACGCGGGGTCGCCGCCGCCCGTGCCCCAAAAATTATATAAAATAATAGACAATTCTATATTATTTCACCTAAAACGTATTGGACATAGGAGCACCAGGTGGTATTTTGTCGCTTTTTGCAAAAGACCGGCTGGGTGCATATCATCAATCTCGTTTCTACACCCTGCATACTGTCCTGGTAATTCCTATATAGATATATAGATAAGCATTTATTTGCATCCATGTACACACACATAACAAATTTTACATATGAAAAGTACAAACAGCAACATACGGAACTGAGAGACAGTATTACTGTTCGAAAGGGATAAAGATATGTCTGTCAATTTCGATGTAGTCGCAAGTTATCCAAAGGAATGATTCGTAATTCAATCGCATTGCAACTCTGTTTTATCGACACAATGGTGCACATAAAATAAAAATAATGTGAATAAAATAATAATGATAAACGATTGCCTTTATTTAGAATGTGTTGTTATGACGTCGATAAAACAGTACCGAGTAATATGTCTGATTAATGTAAAACGAAAACAAACAGCTCTACAACCGAATTAACCCGATTTAACAACCCGACGAAATTAAGTTAAGTTGATTAGCCACTAGCTAGGATTCATAACTGTCAACGTCAAATGCGAGTCTCTTTCATGCAATATGTCAGGAAAAAAAATGTATAATTAAGTCTGTTGCTGTTTGTACAACTAAAACAATAAAACACAAGTACAAAAACAACAAATATTATGTGTGTGCTGCAGTATACAAAAAGGCTACAGCTCAGTGTATGGATTTGCCCGAGGCGGGCAAAACACTGGTATTCTGCTGAAAACTGAGGGTTGGTCGTGGGACAAATGGAATTTTGAAATGTGTTTGGTGTTATGAAATTAAAAACTAACGTTATTAGTAGTAAACGAATATTGTGTAAGATTATTCCCGTAACATATTGGATTCAATTAATAAAATATACCTAATTAAGTTATTGAACCATACCATACCGACCATATGCTAGGATCGACAGTGGTGCTCAACACGGTGCCTTGAAGGTAGAATAGAATTAGTGATTAAACGATCTTATCTCAAGTGATATTTGACCATAATTGTGTAAGACGACGACCTGTTTGGTGTAGTGGTTAGAAACTCTGCTGCTATACCAAAAGGTCGCGGATTCGAATCCCGCTAGGGGCATATTTTTGTATAATGAATACAGACATGTGTTTTCGAGTTATGGATGTTTTTCATTTATATACAAAAAAAAAATGTATCTGGTATCTATAATACAGCCCTAGTTGCTTAGTATGGAACTAGATGGCGCTGTGTAAAGATATTTATTTATTTATTATTTAAATCCGAAGAGATTTATTATAGGTCGACTATGTAGTTTATTGCTCAATGTACTAGGCACCGCACCATAACTTTATATTTAGAAATTAAAAATACCGAAATGGCTCGTATTCCCCTTCCCTGGCTGACACACTGAACGGATGACAATAGTAAATACATACAAAAGTAGACAAAATGTATTATACTCGAAGGCACGGTCCGCTTACGAAAACCTCGAGCATGCCATCTTCAATATGACCTCTGTATAATAATGTACAAGCACATCGCAAGCTCGCCGTACCTCTAAACGTGAAACAATTTTTTAAATCTGTTGTGAGTAGGTACTGACTACATCTGTAGGTAGACGGTGCGCTACGTGCCTTACCATGGACCCCAGACTAATTAAAGAAAGTAATCGTGACTCGTGACGGAGTCGCATTCGCTGTAAGCGAAGTTAAGTAATGTCTGCCGCGGTCTGTCTTTGGATGGGTGGCCACTAGTGGCATTTTAATAGTGTGTTTCCGTGTTTCAAAGGGCACCTTATTGCTGCTAACCTTATTGTGTGTGTAATTTCAATGACAATGAAGTTCATTGTCATTTGTCGAATTTGATATTTGAAATCTTACTATTTGTCGAACGTAACGGTTTTATTGTAATTTAATTTAGACAACCGCGTCCGTGGCTCAATGTAAACAACATTGGGTTTACGTTTCGGAGGTCGCGAGTTCGATCCCCAGCGGGGTACATGTTTAAGCACTCGGTTTGGTTGGTGGTAGGGCATTTTAAATGTCCGCCTGGCTAGCTACCACTATCTTATCTAAATCTGCCGCCAAACAGCAATGTTAATAGCATTGTTGTTTTCCGGTTGTCAGAGATAAGATAGCCAGTCCCCCAAATAAGATGGGGCTTCCGGGTCAGTAGGTTACCACCATCGGCCTCATCTTCACTTAACATCAGGTGTGATTAAGGTCAAGTACCAACCCGTGGTGCATAAAAAAAAAGAAGATGAGACTTTGGTGGGATGGCTGGGTTTTCAATACTAGCGCTTTAGGAAATACACAAGTTGAAACTTTGGTTTTGTTCACGATTTGCAAAATATACCTATTCAAGTAAACTCAAATGTGATCTTTCTAATCATTTCGAATGAAAACGCATTTTCAAGTAACTCGGATACGTTTCAACAGACGGGAATACTGAATTACAAAATTGCATGCTTCGTCGGCACAAGTGTTTAGACAGTGATAGTTGCTGGAACGAAAACGTTTACTATCCTGATAAGAAAAGTTCATTGAGGAAATAAAAAATTAATTTACTCTGCCATGGCAGTTTACACAAGCAGATACCAAAGCCGGCCGCAGTAATAAGTGATCCGTGCATGTAATTTTTTCAGCTACATTTTTTGCAATTGCAAACTATGTCTGATGAGGTCACAGATCACCTAAATTTTGGTTGAGACTTGTCGGCCATTCTTTAACTTACCTAATAGTGTCAAATTAAATTTCAAGGCATACAAGTATTACTTGACAACGTTACATTTTATTTAATTCAATATTAAAATTACTAATCATGCACAAGGCTGACCCCAGAGAAGAACGAGCAAGAGCAAGGGATACAATTTGTGATTCGACTAAACAAAGCAAAATGTATTCCTACATATATCCCTACTACGAGCCGATCTCTGGGGGGACCTCATGTCTCAGCAGAAGATGGTAAACTCTTCGCACTCCACCATATCGTGCAGTACATGTAAGCCGCTGGTGTAGACGACGAATCCTCTAGCTATTTCCCGTGACTTCGCACGTATGGAGCATTTCATTGAAATCATAAAAAGCATAAAAAATTTGCCTATAAGTGAAGCCAGGTCCTAATCTGTCTACCAACCAAATTTTATCCAAAACACATACATATATACTTACATACACACACACAAACTTTCGCATTTATAGTATTAGTTGAGATAATTACATTACATAAGACCCATTACACGCTATCTAGTAAACGCTCTAGTAGAGTAGGTGTCTAGTCTAAACGAGCGTTCAACTTGCAGATCGGTGGAGCCCCCGGGAAATGTGGTTTTATGCACACACTATACAAATAACCTAGTTTTAAGAAACCCTGCAGTTTCCACAGAGGACTTTGTGTAAATTCGAAAGAATTTTTGCATTCCTACCATTCACATTAACAGCCTATTCAGATTCACTGCTGTATTTAAGCTTAAGATAATTCGTGAAATATTGTTGTGAAGATTGTGTAAAATTCGCATAAATAACGTTTCACCTTTAATAATTTTATAAACCATCACCTCCATGGCTCAATGTAAATGTGCGGTTTACAAAACGGAGATGCGGGTTCGATTCCCAGCGGGGTACAATACAAATACCCTTTGCATAACAGAAAAGAAAATACAGTTACAGAAAGTGGTAAGCAGATTTGGTGATCATATCACTAAAAGCCTTTGGGTATGGGGTATAAGGACAATTTGAAAAAGTCAGGTTGTGCGGTATTAAATAAGGATGCAGATACAAATACGTGAACAGATTTCATATACTTAAATACATACATATACTTACATAGATCTATATACCAATATACCTATTTAAATATAACATCAATACCTAAAATGCAACCAAAAATGAAATATAAACAACAAATACTTAAATATAGGTGTAATAATAATCGACAACAGGATTAAATAAAAATAAATAAATATTCTTAGACATACACACAGCGCCGTCTAGTTCCACAGTAAGCAACTATAGGCTTGTGTTGTTGGATACCAGATGGTTGATATACTACATAAATACATTTTTTTTGTAAATAAATACTTATTTTAAATGAAAACATCCATAACTCGGGTACAAATGTCCGTATTCATCACACACACATAAGCCCCTAGCGGGATTCGAACCCGCAACCTTGTGGTATAGTGGCCAGAGTTGCTAACCACTACTTTTTTTATTTATTTATTTATTAAAGAACCCAACAGCGTTACAGTTGTGTATAAATATTACCAAGTACGAATACAAAAAATAAGGCAAATTACAGGTTTCATCATATAAACTATTATTGTTTTTTTTTTTTTTTTTTTGTTTTTTTTTTTTAAGTTCAAGCTAAGTACTCGTAGTTAGTTAGGAACCACGTAATGGGTAGCTTTACGGACATCGGGACAACGCTGCAAATAATGCTGAGTATTCGCATGATACGTGCAGCTGTAGATACTATAAGTAAATATATTAGCACATACACACAGCGCCATACTACATCAAACAAGTCGTCAATTGTGGTAGAGTACCTATAGAGAGAAGATAAGAAAGCTTTAAAGCGCCAGCAAATGCTCTTATCTCGTACATATTTAGTACTCGGTTTACTTGGTGGGTACGTTGAAATGTCCGCCTGGCGAGTTGCTACCATCTTATCTAAGTCTGATGCCAAGTAGGTAGCTGCTGTAACAAAAAATTACTCCATTATAAGCGTTTCTCTGTAACGCTGTTGTCTTCGTTCTTCTTCAATTTAGGCGCTATGATCCTGGGGTAGAGCGCTATATTGGGTAGAGCGCCATCGTTCTCGCCCCACCGCCCGGTTAAACTGAAAAAGTCCTTATAGGACTGTCAGCGAGTTCCAACCTTAAAAAAAAAAAGGCGGAGTAATGGTGTAGATTCGGATGTACACCACATTTTTTATCCAGCAGCATATATTTTTTTATTACAGCAATGTTAATAGCATTGTTGTGTTCCGGTTGTCAGAGATAAGACAGGCAGTCCCCCAAAATAAGATGGGGTTTCCGGCGCAGTACGCTTCCACCTTCGATATCATCTTCACTTAACATCAGGTGTCATTGAGGTCAAGTACGAACCCGTCGTGCATAAAAAAAAATAAACATAATAATTTCATCCAGGTATACATACGCCGGCAAGCGCAGCTTAGGACGTCCACTCACCAGGTGGACCGACGACCTGATGAAGGTCACGGGAAGTAGCTGGACGCAGGCCGCATACAACCGGCCACTTTGGAATTTTATGGGAGAGGCCTATGTTAGCAGCGGATGTCCTGTGGCTAATAGGATGACACAGGCAACGGTGTTAAAAGCAATTTTCATCAAACATGGTTAAGAACCATTTCCCAAGGTTGAGCTTAAAAAACCGCACTCAAATCGGACACGGCGTTATTGAGATACATTTCTATAAACGATGATATATTAAGATACGTTTAATTGAGACACATATAAATTGAGATACATTTCTATAAATTTGACGACCTGTTTGTTGTAGTGGTTAGCAACTCTGACCACTATACCAAAAGGTTGCGCGTTCGAATCTCGCTAGGGGCATATGTTTGTATGATGAATACGGACATGTGTATCCGAGTTATGGATGTTTTCATTTATAATAAAGTATTTATTTACAAAAAAAAAATATGTATGTAGTATATCAACCATCTGGTATCCACAACACAAGCCTATAGTTGCTTACTGTGGAACTAGATGGCGCTGTGCGTATGTCTAAGGATATTTATTATTATTATTATAAAGACCGGACAAAAATGCATTGCGCAGTCAAACAAATAACACCCGTCGTTTATCGTCGGGGGTTAAAAAGAATATGCGTCCACCAAAAAAAAAACAAACAGATGTTACGTCAAGTAAAGAAACCGACCAAAAAAACCTTATTACAATCCCCCACAATAGCATACTTGATCAATTTCGCTTGGATTAAGGAAGATTTACCCAAATAAAACATTCAGGTCGATTCGTACGTAGCCAAAGGATGGATATTCGTTCGCAATATGTTCTTTATCTGTCTAATTTATTGGAAAGGATCCTATTAATGGGTGGCATAGAAAACCCATCGAAGATATCTGTGTACTGGAAGGGAAAGTTCAAGAATGTTTGCCATTATGTATCGGGTGCCGACTCGTATGTTGAAAGAACGAAAGTTAGGTAGTTGAATACTCGACGCGGGTTCAGTGCTAGGTTTGTGTGTTACAGGTCAGTAGTATTTTCTAACCGCCAGCATAAATTGAAAAGAATCATTATCGACTATTTCATGTGCTCGAGGGAGGTGAAACTTTCCTTTCCTAAACTCTTAAGTTCTTTCTTTAATTAGTCTGGGGTCTGAAGTAGCAATAAATCCACATAGGGCACAGTTTAGCTTCGGTCGGCTTCGTGTCGAGTATTACTGTCGCTTCTAGCTTATACGTTACAATGAGAAGAATATGGAGGCGGGATTGTTTCACGTGCCAGATCTATTCGGAAAGCAATCATTGAATGAAGACACACAGCTTACCGATCAAAATTTTCTAATCCGTCCTCCGAGATTTCTGGCGTTCTTGCCACTACTCTGTCATATGCCGAGGGGTGGCCGCACACCCTATTTCTTTCTGTAATGACAAAGGGATTTCCGCCTTTGTCCTAAGGATCGCTAACTCGTGACCGCGACGCGAAGACCGTGTCACGAGCCGTCTTCTTGGTTGGGCAAAATTTAGGAAATTAATAGTTTGTTAAAAAGGTAAAATATAATATTTAATAAACTTGTTTATTCAAAATAATAATGTTGTATAAAATAATGTTAAATGTTAATTAATTGAATAATGTTGTTCTTGCTCGAGTTAGGCGCCGCAGCGTTAGCGCGTTTACCTAATTTGGGTTACACGCGCGTTGCCGGCCCGGCCAAAGTGCAGCATAATGTACGTTGATCGTACACTTTCTTTAATTAGTCTGGGGCCCAAGATAGCACAGCCCAGTCACGTGAGTGCCATCTACCATCAGTTTATCGTGTCGAGTATCACTGTCGATCCTAGCATATAGGAGTGAGGAGGCGGGATTGTTATCTATGTCCTCTGAAGCAACAAAACAATCGTATGAAATGTCATTAGTGTTCAGCCAATCCATGGATTGATCGCGGCAAAAGATATACGACACCTGGTTTGTAAACGTGATAATGGTAATTTACCGTGATAATTGGGAATACATTATTTAACAACTATACTAGTATATTGAAATTTAAGGTAATCATTCAACCACCTTCGATTCGGAGGTCACGGGTTCGATCCCTAGGGGGTACATATTTAGTACATAGTTTGGTGGTGGTAGGGCATTTTAAATGTCCGCCTGGCTAGCTACCACCATCGTATCTAAATCCGCCGCCAAACAGCAATGTTAATAGCATTGTTGTGTTCCGGTTGTCAGAGATAAGATAGCCAGTCCCCGAAATAAGATGGGGCATCCGGGTCAGTACGTTACCACCTTCGGCCTCATCTTCACTTAACATCAGGCGTGATTGAGGTCAAGTGCCAACTCGTTGTGCATAAAAAAAAATCTGCTATTGTGATTTTATTCAGGACACATCTAGCTAACATAGTCTATTGTTTTCAGTCCACACACAAATGAAACCCAAACGGTTGCGGAATTTCAAATGGAGGATCCTTGAGGGTATAGCTGCGTAACATTTTATAAATCTACTCTTACTGATTGTGCAGTTTATTGAAAATTTATTTTGTTTAGACCACTCCATTTTTGTCGCCTGATATTCTACATATTCCATAAATTGAAAAGTCTATTATTTCTTTGATGGTAGCAACTGTTGTGGGGACTGACAGCAACACCCATTCATCACAATACTGTGGTTCCCGATACTCACTTGGGTATCAAGCAAGCAAGGACAAGCATACGTATGCTTGTTTTTTTTGTGATTAATAAATACCGTATATTATTTATTATTATTATAAATAATTTTGATGTAAAAAATTATTAAGACAACAACCCAACGAATGAGTCTTTATTAGGTCTGTATTTATTTTATTCAATCATTCAATGAGTATTTCATTGAATCCTTATTGCACAATTAACAAAAACTACATAAAGATCACAGCATGCATTAATCGCACAAAAAGGCCGCCTTATCGCTCACAGTGATCTCTTCCGTGCAAACCTTATGGTAAAGATACAAGCTACCAGTATTTATTTAGTTATTCATATGAAATCTTAACACCATTTAAATCAAAGTCAAAGTCAAAAATGCTTTATTTTGTAGGTACACAGAGTACACTTAAAATAGTGAAGTACGAACCCGTCAATTTTACATTTTTTAAGCTACTGTTTGTTCAAAATGCAATTTTCTCCTAAGAAGAACAAGCAAGAAACTCGAAGGGTTGCTCTTTTAAAATCAGGCTTTGATTTTACATAAAGGTTTTTATATTACAAAAAGGTTTTTGTATTTCATTATTAATTGTGAAATAGCCTGGCATGTAAACGATCTGATTATATTCAGGGATGATTATCATCTAAATAGTCTGATATTTTATAATATGCTTTGTTAATAAATTTCTGTTTTATAGTATCTTTAAATTTATTATGAGGAAGATTTTGTAATTCAACTGGAACCTTATGGAAAAAGCTATACGTAATACTTGTGGTGTATCTCCTATAATCTTAAAGTTCAGTAATGGAATAAAAATGTTTTCCAACCATTTTGTAGCTTGCTTTAGGTATAGTATAGGTATTTAGTTATAAAACCTACAATATTAAATTAAAGTTACCACTGTGAATTTCATTGCGTTGTAGAAGATGCTAAGTATAGATTCCCATGTGCAAAAAATCACGGCCTGTGCGCGAGGCACCTCTTTTGTATCTTTTTACTTTTTTATATTTTATTACTGTGATGCCTTTGACACATTATTACAGTGTTTTCTTGCTGTTGACCTGCTAACTGAAGTGTCAACTACTTTTATTTCCAAAAATTCCCATAAAATACCCTTTTTTCACAGAATCCACAATAAACGCTCGTCGTTTACACGGCCTTTAAGATATAGGAAGTTAAACGTGTATAATCCTCACTGGAGTATTATGTTATGTCTTTGACCTGATGTAACTTAGTAGTGCATGGTCCGATTTGAGGCTGTTGTTTTATATGAAAGATTAAACGGTCCTCTCGTCTTCGGTTTTAGCTTTTCACACGGTTTTTTGGTGTATTTCGAAGATTTTTTGTTGTACAATTAAGATTTTTTTAAATTAAGATTAATTTTGGTGTATTGTAATATCTGTCCTATGTTTGTTCAATGTATATTTGTTTACTTATAATTGCAATAAAGTGTTAAATAAATAAAATAAGATTAAACCCAGAGATATGTTCTTAGCTATGATTGATGGAAATCGATTACGTCTTTTAGCTGTGACATGTTAAAACGAGTGTTTCCGTCCTGCAGAGGCGGCTAAAAAATACTGTCTGTCAGGTGGCCACTAGATTGACACAAATCTATCGATTATGGCCCAAACCCTCTCCCAGCGAGGGAGAACTGTGCCCCAACAGTGAGGACATATAAGGCTGACTTGATAACACAGCATTTTTTTTTATGGTTAACTGGATACGCCCACAATCTCACCTAATGTGAAGTGACTGAAGATGCCTATTCACCCTGCTCTTGAAGATCCCAAGGTTGTAGGATTCAGGAAAGACTGACGCTGGAAGGGAGTTCCATGCCTTGGCTGTTCGCATTATGAATGAAGAATCGAACCGCTTAGGTGTTCGGTACGTTAACTACATACGGGTGGAATCCCTCCCCTCGCCTAATAGTGGCGATGGTGGAATAAGATTGTGTAATTCCAACGCACACTCACCGAAGTGCATCCTGTAAAAGACTGAGAGACAGGCGACCTTGCGACGGTGTTCGAGGCTCTGCAATTTAGCAGTGATCGAACGGTCACCAATGAGTCTTTTGGCACGTCGTTCCACAGAATTGAGTGCAGCCAGCTGGTACTTAGCTGAACCATCCCAAAGGTGACAGCAGTATTCCATGCACGAGCGAACCTGAGCCTGGTAAACTTGGCCTTTTAACACTATTAAAGCTTGTTTCATTACTGTTACTTGTTACTAAACAATACAATTAAACTTTATGCGTTGACAATGCAGTATATATCTATTGAACTCCTGGAATGCTAACCGTATCCCACATAGTCATTAGACAGTCAAATGCTGCTGCAATTTGAATAAGCTGTATACTATCGCTTATTACGTGTTCTGTTATAGCAATAGAGTTTGCCAATCACCTCTACGAGTGGGACCGTGGACTCACCGGCTAGCAACTACGATGCGCCATGCCAAGCGGTGCAAACTGTTGTCCATATTAGATTAGATAGGGTAGATTAATGCCCTGGCAGACTTTTCGCTGGAAGAAATCAATGAGCTTAACCCAGCGACTGTGACTCGATCCAGGGTTTTGGATCCTAATTTATAGCAGGATGAGTTAACGCTCTATTGGCGCCAAGATAATATTATTAATAGTTCCAGAGCTTTTTCACGCAATCAGTGGCTGTTCACTATTACAGTGCGCATGATTTACAATTGGATGCACTCGTGGAGCCGTCTTATTTGTTATTCGTTTTCCATTAGCGAAGTTACACAATGGTGTCGATTCGGATGTACACCAACTAAACTAAAACCAGTTTTAAAGTAGTACTGTCTCTTTCTCCCTGGAACAGTACGATGCGACGGCACTACTCCAAAACTGGGTTTAGTTTAGTTTTTTTTTTTATGATTAACTGGATTCGCGTTTGACCACAATCTCACCTAATGGAAAGTGACGATGTGGTGTTGGTGTACATCCGAATCGACACCATTGTCCTTAGTGACCACTAGTGGCATATTAATAGTGTATTCGTGCTTCGGGGCCCGGTTGTTTTCAATTGAAATCAGTCGTTAAGCCAAGTTGGTGGCCTACAGGGACGGCTTAAAATCATTGATAGTCAAATGGCTACTAGTATGACACAAATCCAGCAATCCGCAATGGACCCGCGTGCTGGGCCACAACAGTGTAGACGTTTTTTTTTATGCATAACGGGTTAGTACTTGACATTCATCACACCTGATGTTAAGTGAAGATGATGTCGAAGGTGGAAGCGTACTGACCCCCAACACATTTGGAGGCCTGGCTATCTTATCTCTGACAACCGGTACACAACAATGCTATTAACATTGATGCTTAGGTAGATAAAGCTGTTATAGATGTTTACTAAGCTCTAGCAATGCTTCATAACTAAAAACTTCTTTAAATTTTAAAGAATGTTGAAAGGTATCATGATTTATACAACTTGCAGCCCTTTTTTTACCTAACGCAGTCTTACGATTTTGTATGCTCGTCTTGTAAACCTTTGCAACTTAATTGTAAGACGCTCCTAAATGAAAAAGTACCAGGATAGCAGAAGCTATGAAGAGGTTGAACGACTCCCGATGCCGCGCCGCAGCTCTGTGTGATTCGACGCAACCGAGTTTATACATCCCTTGTAATTTTTTTTAATAAAACACGGAAGAACATTGCAGTTTTCATTGATATACTTAAAAAAGTGTTGTTGAATTTCTTTTGGAAAAACACTAATGTATCAAAAAAAAAGTGGCCCAAGTCTATTGTGAGAGAGTCATAATGGCCGCATTGCCCGCTGTAAGAACCTGTCCCCTCGTTGAATATAAAAATACCATATTCAAATCGGGTGGAAATACATTAAAACACATAACACCCTTCGTTTTTCGTCGTTTTTGTTAATGGACTCTTTACCTTCATAGAGATTGTGGAGAGTCTATTGCCATGAGAATTAAATTTCAAATCGAGTCCAACTTCCTCATAGATGTGTTTAATGTAAATTAATGCTCGCTGGCTCGCTACAGTCAGCGTGAATGCTTTAGCTTTATCTAATTTTATGATGGGTCAATGAATTTCGAACTTTAGTTCAACGGTAAGTATACTAGTATACTTCTACCTCTTCTACAATACTAGTACCTCTTCTACAATAGAAGAGATGATGACTAAGTACTAGTAAGGAGGAATAGTAGGTGCCATTTTGTGGTATTAATATTGTCATTTTCTCCGTTACGTCTTGTCTTTGGTAAAGTGTTGTTCCTGTGTTTTTTACCGGTAAACCGGTTCTCACGATTTAGTAAAGTTCCTAGTGAATCTCACGTGAATTCCGATGCCAGTAAGAAAAATAAATTAATAAATAATATTTCACCATAATATAATATTCATATCGCATAGATGCAATAACAGTACAGTGTTCGGAGTAGATTAGATTTTATTAATTATTTAAATTTTTATTAAATAAAGCATTTGTCTTTCAATAAATAATTACTTATTAAATTTTTTAAGCATAAGCTTAAAAACTTTGTGCTAACAATTTTCTGCCAAGAGTCGATTCTGAATCGGCTTAGGTTATTTTGCTTATGAATGTACCTATTCTAAACGAAGTTTCAAGGCGAAATGATTTATGCCAATTTATCATATTACGCATCACGACATTATTACAAAAATCATTACTTAACCTTTACTTAATCAACGTTAATTTTCGGATTGGCAAAGTGGAACCAAAATTTTGCAAAACCTTTGTAAACAAAAGATGGTGATGATCAAACGGATTTAAGAATTAGTGCAGGCGCTCATTTCACGATATTTTCTGGTACCGGTTTTAGGGTGTAACTTGCAATATCATCTCTTAAGCTATCATAGTTTCCTAGCGCTATAATTACGGTTAATTATTGGAAGCATCCGGGGCTTGGAGGTGGCGAAGTAAATTTTATTTAATAACAGCGTTGGTGGCTTTGGTAATTGTAGTGAAGTTATATTGGTGTTTATAACGTCCTCTGTGAGGAGATTCACAGAAGTGTAATATTGACCCGTGGCTTCGCCCGCATAGTATTCGTTTATATATATAGGCATGTAATTTGTTATCCCGAGCTTCATCGGGATATAAAGTATCCTATAGCCATATTCTACCTTGTGCTATGTAGAAAATTTCTTCCAAATCCGTTTCGTTGTGATTGAGCAACAAACACACATCTAAATTTTTGCATTCATAATATTTTAATAATTCAATAGTAATAGTACACACACATATACATACTGTAACGGTTACACCTCAGCTATGTAAATGTCTCCTTGGAACCGTATAGGAACGTAGTTTTCTTCGTTAGCAGATAAATAATATTTATAATACTTCATTTTATATATTCTTTTCATGTTAAAGACTCCACATTGTATGACTTCCCAAGAATGTTTATATCCACATGGATAACTTTTATTATATCGTTAAAACATATTTCTACTTCCAAATACTTCCGTCTATGCCCTCGACTTAAAACAAACTACTGTGTGTTTTCTCATATTTTGATTGTCAATACAGTTCAAATTTAAAAGAATATTTAATTTTCGCGGCCAATGCTACAAAACTTCAACAAGATACAACTAGAAATATACAACCTTACAGTATACACGTAATGAAAGTAACGTAGTAACAAATTAAGTGTTTAAGACGTCTGTTGTATTTACTATCATATACTTGTCATAGATGGGCGGGTGGGCGTTGCTAGCGACCGGGACGGTGCCAGTCGCGTGGTAAAGGGTAGTTCGGGCAATGGCGATATCATAATAGGCGAATAGACAACGTATTCACATTCGATTGTGATCATGAAATCTGAGATGCTTACTGGTGAATAGTAAACATTTGCACACCCCTCATGCCATACAAATTGACCCTCGCGTGCAGTCTGTTCTGATTTGGATAGTTTGATCATTGTTGGAGACTAGCTTAAAGGGAAAAAATTGCTAAAGACCAATATATAAATATATGTATAAACACAGAGACTGTGGCGATTATCTTGTCAATATAGAATATATTGAAAAACTTTACACTAATAACATTAAATAACGTCATCTTGTGAACAAAATGATATACTACTGCTTCATTTAAAAGACGCTCAAGTGCGAGTAGGAATTTTACCCCGGATACAAAACACTGGGGCACGACTCTTATACGCACTTGAACGTCCGACCATTTTTATTATGACTACGGTTTCTGAAAAACTCCACATAAATTCCTTTAAACTAACCCTTTTCAGTATGAAAACTCGGGTCCTAGACGTATGTCTTTTTTGTTCAGGACCGACTGCGTCAATTAATCGAAAAGGGACTCATGCAGGGGTTAGTATAGACAGGTATAGTAGATGGACATTATCTTATTTGTAGAGGACAAAATTATGTATCTACAAAAGGCAAGCTTATATGAGGCGACTCCATAAATAACCGTTCAGGGGCCTTATTCGCTATGACCACAACAAAACGTGTCACGCTATTTAATGTCAAACTGTATAATATAAAAACCACTTTGACAGCACGTAACGAGCACGTTATTGGCAAAGTGGCATAGCGAATACGGGCCCAGGACATTGGTGTCGATTCGGATGTACACCAACTAAACTAAAACCAGTTTTAAAGTAGTACTGTCTCTTTCTCCCTGGAATAGTACGATGCGACCGCACCACTCCAAAACTGGTTTTAGTTTAGTTGGTGTGCATCCGAATCGACACCAATGTCATAT
Source organism: Oegoconia quadripuncta (assembly GCA_949316235.1). Lineage (NCBI taxonomy): Eukaryota > Metazoa > Arthropoda > Insecta > Lepidoptera > Autostichidae > Oegoconia > Oegoconia quadripuncta. Next base: position 22,675,581 of record OX438747.1, read on the forward strand.
AATCAGTGAAGATTAGCTGGCTATTTAAGGTGTACCATCCAAACTTCTCTAAAATAATAGCAAAAGCGTATGTTCCATACTCGTCGACGGTCGGGAGCACTCGGTTTCCTCCCTGACAGAACCGCGTGAAGGTACCTTCACATTACAAGTGAAAGGGACAAGCAATTACTAGTCGGGACTACTCGGCTATCTCCGGTGTCCCACCGCCCCCACCGTTTCACATTACCTACTACATGACTTTCGCTTAACGTCACCTACATCCCACTCGTCCGGTCTATTCGTGACGAGCTCGGTTTATGTGCACACGCGTATTTTATCACGGACGGAAGCACACATCATAGTGTACCTAAACCCCTGGAATGGTGTCTCTGAACTTACCATTTAATTTAATTGTTACAAAGCTCTAAGGCCCGTATTTATAGACCATTCACAAGATTGAGAACAGTCTTGCGACCGGTCTCAAGTAAAGGTGTTGATTAATAAACCGAACTTGAGACCTGAAAAGCACGTGGATACTTAAGCAGTACTCACTTGAGAGGTGCGGGTATTTATAAACGAAACTCAAGACGCCGCTGAGGCGAATACTTGAGAAGTGATCTCAGCTGAGTAGACCTCAAGATTGGTTTAAAAATTAGCACGGAACTTGAGATAGCATCAACTGCTTAAGACGCATCTCGGTTGATACAGCCTCAAGACTTGTATTGAGATTGGTTTATTAATACGGGCCTATGAGTCTCATTTTAGTAATAAGTGACCAGCTACTCAATGTCACAATAGTCTTGATAAGAGGAACCATTTAGAGAACTGCGGTTTGTATAGCGTGAATTGGCACCATGCCGCCATTAATTATATAGAACAGTCCTGTTTGATTAACTATGACACTGACTGTCCTTTAAGCCATTATACCAAGTCTCATATGGGGAAATGACAATTATAGATATCTAATAATTATCAATCAACGTCCTATATTCCTAACAGTGCTCACACCACAATAGTCTTCTTTTCGTTTTAGCACAACGGATTAGCACTTACCTCAATCACACCTGATTTTAAGTGAAGGTAAGGCCGGAGGTGGAAGCGTACTGACCCGGAAACCCCATCTTATTTGGGGAACTGGCTATCTTATCTCTGACAACCGGAACACAACAATGCCATTAACATTGCTGTTTGATAAGATGGTGGTAGCTAGCCAGACGGCCATTTACAATGTTGTGTTCCGGTTGTCAGAGATAAGATAGCCAGTCCCCCGAATATGTTGGGGTTTCCGAGTCAGTACGCTTCCCCCTTCGACCTTATCTTCACTTAACATCACATGTGATTGAGGTCAAGTACCAACCTGTTGTGCATAAAAAAAAACATATTATGAGTTTCTCACATGGTTCTGGCAGAATGAATATCTTTGAAAGGGCTGAACCAATTTACTACAAATATGGAGAAAACCCTCAATCATTACGTACTCACAAAAGGTCAGGTACGACCACTAAATACTACCACTAACGAGCGTGTGTGAAGCTTTTGATGGGATTGGAAGAAGTAAAGGGCGTTTGTCAGGATTGTTGCAAGTGGAAATCTATAGCCTGCCTACTCCAACGGGAAAAAATCGTTATTCATGGTGGGTTAAAAATAAAAGACTGTGAGTCACACTACTGTATATGTAACTATACCTTTGTAAAAGGAAAGGTGACATGGACCCCGGTCCTAAATTACCTTCTATGATTAAATGCGGGGGATTCGCGAGACGAATGCTGAGGGGCCGAGATAAATTGCCCCTGAGCCATTCTAATGCACGAAATAATATTTTCTTTATTAACTTAATATTGTTATGTTGGTACAAAGCTTTATTTAGGGTTTCTTCGTTGCTCTGCGCATTGAAATTGGAACGCAAGAAAGACAAGTCATTCAAATTCTCAAATAGTGTTTATTTTTCTTTAAAATAGCTTTAAAGTGGATTAGAACTTGATACTTTTGAGGTTTAGTTTTTAACCGACTCTACCAGGAAGGAGGATAATGTTTTTCGAATTTTTATGGCGCTAACGCCTGCCAAGTTAATCAGGCAAATATTCACGCGTCGAACTAGTGTGACATGTTTTTCGAGTGTATATAGCTTAACCGATTTCGAAGTGCATAGTGTCGTTAGATTCGTCATGGTACCCGGAGTATCACAGGATACATTTTTTGGTAAAAAATTCAACATGGCGTCCGCAAAATGCAATATTTCAATACTTAATTTACTTTTTTACTTTTGATTGAACAGTCAGCTGCAGCTAAAAGTATAAATTCAAATTCAAATTCAAAAATGTTTTATTTCGTAAGTTATAAGAATAACTCCTCTAGTCTCCCCAGAGAAGAACGAGCAAGAAACTCAGGGGTTGCTCTTTTTAAAGAAGCCAATACAAATACAACTTGGAATAATTGTTAAATTTATGATTCGACAAAGAAAAATAAGAATAGAATTTACTGGATATTGCCGAGCGGTTCATGTCCACGCATTCTTATCATCCAGATAGTCAGAAATTTTATAATAGCCTTGGCACATAGTTTCTGTTTAATTGTTGTTTTAAAGTTATTTATTTAAAATAATTAATATGTTACCCACTCCATTATAACGATAACCACTGTCGGTAACATAATGAGAATCACTAATTGGCATAAGTTTGGTACCTATTAGTTTACTATAATATAATTTCTGCAATAATGCTGTTGATTCTATGTAAATAAATAAATAAATAAATAAAATAAATAAATAAATAAAGCAAATTTTGAATGTCTACCGGAACCTTATTATAAAAGCGTTATACATTGTCCCTTGAATGACTTAGTGACTTTGTGTAAGCGACTGCTATGGGTAGCAAGTTTATTTTTATATCTTGTATTTACATTGTGTATTTCACAATTTTTCCTAAACAAATGCAGATTCTTTCTTACGTACATTAAGTTTTCGTAAATATATTGCGATGCCAAAGTTAATATATACCCCTAACGCACCAAAATTATGTTTATAATATCGTGCCAGGCAAAAGAAGCTATGGGTATGTCATGTCCTGACAGTACTCACGCAAGTTGCATTACGCACCGGCTTGATTTTCTTCATCTTCATTATGGAGGCACAGTACCCTCACAGTTCGCTCACAGGGAGAGGGTATGACCATAATCTACCACACGGGCCATAAATATATAGATTTAATAAATATTAAACCATTTTGTCGAGCTCCAGTTGTCGACGGGTGTATGTATATGTATGTAGATTTTTAAGTTACCTCCTGAGTTTATAGTGCAAGTTGTCGTTACTGAGAAGTACCCTATAGGTTAATGATGCTTGAAGTTTGAAGCTAAAGTCCATAGTACTACATTTATGTAGATTTGTTTCTTTATAACAACCTTTAGGCAACATAGTATACGAATTGATGAAATATTTATGTTCAGGGCAATAAAACTGAAACTATGAATGGGCAATGAAATGACGTCATCAATATTCAATACGCGTTGGAACTCGTTAAAATCCTCATTTGCATATCAACAGACGCGGAATGTCAGTTTATTGCAAATTTTATTTTAAACTACGGAGTGAATTTGAAAAGCTGCGACGATAATGTTGAAGTTTTATGCATTAGAATGTTTATAGTTCTTTTAAGAAAGTATGATAAAATTTTAAAGTATTATAAAGCCAGCATAGGCCTCTCCGATGGACATACATACATATATAACGTCACGATCCTGGGGTGGTCAGAGACCTCCCAAACATTAGTGTTTGGGTGTTTCAAACATTTAAAGTTAATACCTACTTGAAACAACATCCACGTTTCACCTTTCGAAATATGCAGAAATGACATTTTAACCGCCTCTGTGGATCAATGTAAATAACATTGGGTTTACGATTCGGAGATCGCGGGTTCGATCCCCAGCGGGGTACATGTTTAAGTACTCGGTTTGGTTGGTGGTAGGGCATTTTAAATGTCCGCCTGGCTAGCTACCGCCATCTTATCTAAATCTGCCACCAAGCAGCAATGTTAATAGCATTGTTGTGTTCCGATTGTCAGAGATAAGATAGCCAGTCACCCGTCATGTATTGGGGTTTCCGGATCAGTACGCTTCCACCTTCGACCTCATCTTCATTTAATATCAGGTGTGATTGAGGTCAAGTACCAATTCTCTGTGCATAAAAAAAAAGAAATGACATCGTGACGTCTATAGATGTCATCATCATCATATCAGCCACATTACTTGTTTCCACAGTCACACACATACATTTAGCTTTTATTTATACATAGATAAGGTAACAAATGAACAACACTGCTGAACATGCCACCAGGATTCCCAGTGCGACCGCTTGGAAGCGGCCTGCATCCTAGCGACTAACCGCGACCGTGGCGACCACAAGACGTCACTCACAGTTGAAGTAAAGACCTGATGAAAGTTTTTGGTTTTTGTTTTTGGTGGGTTGATTTGATTTAAGATTTAACATTAATTTTTAAATATTGACAATGTTTGAACATTTCTTGCAATTGGGTTATGGCACATTTAAAATTGTGTAATTGATAAATAGTAGATAATTGTAATAAAATATAGACTTTTAAAATTTTGCATGCTCAAAAGGCAGCATGTGATGGGCCATGTTTTTAATATTGGAACACCATTGTGTACTTATATTCCGGCAAAATAATTAATAAATAGACAAACAGAACAAACAGACAAACAGACGAACAGACGAACAGACGAGCAGACGAGCAGACAAACAGATAAACATATAAATAAATATCCTGGTACATGCACACTTGAATTAGAATTTAAAATTCCTTTAGTCGTCTTTTACGGGTTATAGGTTGGTACTATTCTTTTACGTGGCTATATCACAACCAACAAGCATATTTTCAACAGCACGTCGATTCCACTGTAAACTTGTTACAGTAGGTAATTACAATATTTAATATAATGGGTTGTTGCATTGCATGTTCAAAATTTTATCTGACAATGTCATGTCGCATTTTGGAGCAACGGTAATGGATTTAAATGTAAATTAATATTTCACATTACTTACAAAGGGCTATTACAAATTTTCCGACTGTCTGAATGATAAGCAAGCATGGACATAGACCGCTCGGCGATATTCAACGACAAAAAAATTAAAGACATCGTGGCTAATTAAAATTTGTTTTCAGAAAAGTCAAAATGATATTTGACGACCGATTGGTGTAGTGGATAGTGACCCTATCAGCGAAACCAACGGTTGCAGGTTCGAATCCCGCGAGGGGTAAATGTTTGTGTGATGAATACGAACATTTATTCCCGAGTCTTGGATGTTTATATAAATATTTATGTATGTTTATCCGTTTATCTTGTATCCATAGCACAAGCTTTGCTTAGTTTGGGACTAGATGATTGGTGTAAGTGTCCGAAATATTTATTATTATATTATTATTTATTATTATATATATTACACACTTTGATTTATCGTATTAGTTTCATTTCTCATCTCTGTATAATAATTACCTACTACTTCTGTAGATTATGCGTTAAGATATTATGACTTTAAAATTTATGGATAACAAAGTTATGGTTAACACAATCAGGGCAATTAATAATTATGCCAAAGAATACATTATGCGTAAAGACCATTATGCCAAAAAACCATTATGCGAAGTGACATTTTATACTATTCGATATTAGGACAGTATAATGTTACGCGAAAAAAGGGGCACCCGTTAATAACGGCTGGAGGTAGAAATTTTAAATTTCGTGTACATTTACATGAAAATGACACTTTGATTATGTGTGCAGTTCGAATCAACAAATTTGATACTTAAAAAAGTATAAAATTTTTTGATTCGAATAATGTGTGTTACGCCAATAGAAGCTGGCGTAACAAACATTATTTTATTGATTAATTCTTTTCCGCTCCGTACAACAACGTAGACGTAGCCTAAGTGCTCCATCTACAAGATCTCAACAAATCCAACCAACAAGCAAACAGTTAAAACTTTCCACTCAATCTAAACACAATTGCCTCACAAATTGAAACGTATTAACATAAACAAATATAAACAAAGAAAAAACCTAAATCCGTTGGAAAAAATGTTAATGTCCAAACCAATTGGCAATTCCGGGAAACTTCGGCCGTTCCGGGAATGAGGCGTGAGTTGAGTCACTCCAGGGCAACGGTATTAACTCCCGGATAATTATTCCAGATGCCTTAGGGAACTGATTTTTGAATGAGTGGCCACTTACTATTTATTTTTAATATTTCGAACACTCCAATTATCTAGTCCCAAACTAGGCAAAGCCTGCATTAACAGATACACACATGCATATACAAACACTCACCTTTACAACCGCACTCGCACACAAACACACATCCTCAGGGGTTTAGTGGTCCAAATTTCTCAAAATTCAAGTTGTCAATATTTTAATTTCTATTTTGTTGTAATTTTTTGTTTTACTAATAATTGTTTATAATATGGTCAAATTTACTAATTGTAATGTTTAAGCCCTCCCATTACTAATAAACCTATCCTCCCGCCCTTCACCTCGGGGAGAAGGGGGGGTGACTGAAAAACAGCGTTGACCGTGACATCTGTCCCGGTACAGCAAAGCTGATGTCACTCCCTTTTGCCTTGACTATTCAAAATTCTTACTATGTCAATAGCATTAAGTTAAATATGAACTAAGGCAATAAATAATTTTTATTATTATTATTATTAAAATTATTTATATAAACAGCCATGACTCGGGAATCAAAGTTGGTATTCATCACACAAACATTTACCCCTAGCGGGATTCGAACCCGTAACCGCTGATTTTGAAGGTTCAATCGGCCGTCAAACTGGTATTATTTTCAGGTTGTTTTCAGTTAAAGGGCTTCGATGTTTATCGTCCTTCTTACTGTGGGATGCCGTAATATCATCATGATTTTTTAATAGCAAACACTGCAGATTTGTGACGTTTCGCCAAATTATCAATACGTAGACCCCGTATTCATCTAACGTAATGTAAACTAAGGAAAAAAGTAATGTCCAAAATCAGTGCCATGCATAAAAACTTTTGACCAAAAAACAAACAACCGACTTCACTGAATCAGCCGCTACACGGTAAAAAAATTATTTTATTGAAGCGATCATGTCTCCCAATCAGTTATTTCCTATGTTCACTGTCGTAATTATTATTATTTCTACTATATGTATAAAAAAATATATTTCACAGTCGGCGCTACTGAGAACCTCCTCCTTTTTGAAGTCGGTTAAAAATATCTATGTGAATAAGTAGTAATCCTAGTGGCATTTTCCTACGAGTGATTTCGTGCTTCGGAGTTGACGCTAAACAGGGGGGAAAGGAACGTTTTTTTGGATTTGGTTTAGCTTTAGTTTAGCTGAAGGACAAAATGGTATTACGCTATTTTTTGTGAACGATTATATCGTTGCCGCTACCGAAGTAAAACCAAACCCTAAATGTTTAGAGCTAACCACGAGTATTAAAAAAAGTAGTTTAATTTCCGTTCAAATGATTAGCGCAATACGAAATGTGCACCCTTAATTTGGCATACATAATGATAATGAAAAAATAGAAATTTATTGATTTTATAGTAGTTCTATGGTCATATAGAGTACAGAAAAAATGAACAAAAAAATCTTAATCCTGCCAAATTATAAAAAAAACTATGTTTATCACCATGAACATTGCCAAATGCAAGGGTTATTACATGACAATTGGAATGTTCATCGTGATGAACATTACCTAATCGGGGTAAGGTTGAAAATAAAAACACCTGTTTATAATTAAGTATTTTAGCACTTTTAAGGAACAAATTAAAAAAAATACTACAAAGGAAATTTATAAATTAAAAGGAAGTTTTTGAGTTTGGTACGAAAACATGGGTAAGTATTTATGTTGCGTGGAAGTTAAGGAAGCAGTTACGACCATTTTTCCCTGTTACGAAACATAACCTTACTTCACATTTTATGCAATAAACGGTTGTGTTTTTGAGACAAAATTTACATCGTCCCATATCATCTTGTGTAGAAATAAAATGACCAACATTGTCAAACCGAGTAGGGCTTGAGGGCCTGGCCGATCTAGGTTTCTTTATACACGATTCTTGATCTTTTTCGAAATCTTTAGATCTACCTTTCTTTACCAGACAATGAAAAACATCGTATCGAAAAGCTTTCAGTGACATCTTTTTAGCAGTATTAGATTCCAGTTTATATGTAATCCAGGCATTGTTGAGACATAGGTATATCAAGCAGTTGACTAAATATACCGATATACCATCTTCTTGTTTTGAAAGGAACTTTGTAAAGCGATATAAGCATATCGGCCAGGTCCACACCTCCCATATGTTTATTATATGCTTTCACTATTTGCGGGCAGTCCACGTTTATTTTCTGTTTTAATTCCTTAGAATATCTCTTAATTTGATGCAGCGGTTGTGCTCCAACAAAGGAGCTTATTAGAGTTACCGGCTTATTGTCGTTCCATCTTACCACGGCAAGTTTACTTTTTTCACATATTACTTCTGCATATGCACCCCTAGGTTTCTTTTTCATACTCTTTTCATCCGGCAATAACTTTTCAGCTCCTCGGATCCGGTTATTACGTATTGTTCCAAGCCCAAAAATGCCGTACTTTGTTTTCAGTATATAGAAAAGTTCGGGTGAGGAAAAGAAGTTGTCGCAGAACACAATAGCCGGTTTGTTTTTGATGCTCTGGCATAAGGCAATGACTATTTGAGCACCAAACCCTAAGGAAACTTCTTCGTGTGTGAATGCATGAAAGCGAAAAGTATCTTCTCCTCCATAGAGTATAAAATCAAAAATGAATCCGTTTACTCCAGCTCTGACATAATTTTTAAAGCCCCATTTATTTGGCTTGTCTTTCATGTACTGTTTCCTATTACCAGCCTTTCTTCCCTTATAGGGAATCATCATTTCGTCCACGCTGAACTGATTGTCTTTCTCTTCTCGTAAACAGTTTTGTCTTATTTGTTCCACTATGGGTCGAACTTTGTAAAATCTATCAGAATGCGCCAAATTGTTATCGTTAAAGTGAAGATAACGCCTGATTTGCTGATAACGTTTTAGTGTCATAATATCGGCTACTTGACTGTATCGAAACTTTTGGCTCCAATAGTCTAAATATGATGGCATTTGCACGATTCCCATAAGGATGTGAATGGCCAAAAAGTCCTGTAACTCATTTTCGGAGAGTTGTATAGATTTACCTGTTACCTGGACGGAGTATAAGTTTGTCTGCTCTGTTATGTGTGTAATTATATCTGTTGAAAAAAAATTCAAGAAATAGTCTATAGAATATAAGTTTTTCGTGTTATCTTTAGGCTGAGTAGAATCTTTGCTGCAATTTTCAAATTGGACACCATGACGAAAAACAGCTTTTTTCCATTTAAAGGCCAGTGTAAACTTTTTCATTTTCTTCGGTCTCTTCGCAGCAGGGGCAATTTGTTTTCTGGTCTTAGTTTTTCTAGTTACTCGAGTACGTGACGTTGTTGGTGTTGGTTCTACGGACGGGAGTGACGGTATTGAAGAAAGTGACGGAACATTGTAATAATTGGTGAGTCTCGGAGATAATGGGCATATATTTTGTAAAATGGGTGTAAGTCCAATGTTAACATATGGGTCCAGTTGATCAGCATCAGCAGCATCTTTAGGTTCTTCTTCTTGTGGGTCACTATCGGAGCTATTTAGTAAATTAAGGCGTTCAAGGCTTGAGTTAATGGAGCGAGGAGGGGATGAAGCAATGCTTGAAGGAGTATGGGTAGAGGGAAGCTCATCATCAGAATTCGTGCATGACTTATCACTAGTTTCAGAAGGTGCGTTCTCATTTGGGACAAGCGCTAATATTCTTGAAGCTCTTTTATGCGTATCAAGCTGCCAACAACCAAAATGAAATATATTATATACAATTAAATTAGGATATAAAACAAAATAATACACCAGTGAATATGTAACGGCCCATTTGGTAACGTTCACTGTGGTGAACAAAAGAAATGAATAACATTTTGTTAGTCACTTGGCAATGTTCACGGGGATGCACAAACAACTTTCGTTAGTGATAACATGAATATGTGTTGAATTGTAGTCGTCACTGGCTGTTTTATACTTTATGGAACGATTTAAAATTGGAATATCTTTCTATATTATTGACGTTGACTGTATCTGTTTGTCTTTTCAGTATAATAAAAGATGGTTGGTCTCATGTGAATTCTTTAAGCTTTATTATTTTTTGCTCGCCTATTGCCTACACAGTTTACAACAATATGTTACTAAAAGAGCATTGAAAATCAATTACACTATTATGAATAAACATTATACAAGACGTTGCAACCATAACCATAACCTAATTATGTTAATTATAAAGTAAAACTTTAATAAATACCTTGACACGAAACGCGACTCCTCGTCTGGCTGCCATTTCGGTTTCACTGACAGCAGGTGAGTGTTGCTAGCATAGTAAAATAATTTTCTACCACAACTTAAGTATGTTTTAACTAGTGAAAATAAAAAATAAACCATAAAAATAGCCGTAAATATTCGCCAATATTTTTTTGCATCGTATGTTCACCCAAGTGAACAAAAAGAAATTAAGGGTCGTTACGTTTTTGGTTATAGTTTAGCTTTGGTATTATCGTTCAAACTTAGCGCGATCGGCCCCCAGTTGGTTCCGGTTGGCATTACGTTCCTGTGACTACATACTGATGATCCCAGCCTTTGACACGCCCCCACTAGGTGGACTGATACTGAAGGAAAACAAAGGATGTATAGGGCTGACGATCGCTTTTAGGGTGGCCGTTCTTAGGTTATGTTAAGCAGTGAACTAGGATGAGATATTTATACCTTGTCCTATACATCTGGATAAAATTTTAAGTACCCTAACTTTCCTTTTGTCCTGACATTAAAGACTGATAAAGAAACAAAAGCTTCTTAGGTTACAGACGGACCATAAGAAATTCAAAAATTAACAGACTGCCGCGGAAATGGATCATTAAAGACCACTAGAACAATCTTAACTGACAAAGGACTTAAACTTTGTATGAACACTGAACAGGCCCCCTTATATCCGGATTCCGGCTCCATTGAAATAATCCGGCAACTTTTGATGGGTCTCATTAGTCGTCATCCGTCATTTCATCGCTTCACAGTGTCACAGCTAAATTGAAGAGCAGTGGGTTAAAGTGCGTGTCGTTTTGATCAGCAATGGGTCGCTGATGGAAACGAATGTAACTGAAACATGTAACAAATATGGCTCTCGCTCTTCGATTCCCAATGGGGTACATGTTTAGTACTCAGTTTCGCTGGTGGTAGGGCATTTTAAATGTCCGCCTGGCTATCAACCAACATCTTTTCAAAGTCTGCCGCCAAACAGCAATGTTAATGGCATGGGTGTGTTCCGGTTGTCAGAGATGAGATAGCCAGTCTCCCAAATAAGATGAGGTATCCGGGTTAGTACGCTTCCACCTTCGGCCTCATCTTCACTTAATCGGCCCTGATTTAGATGAAGTGCTATCCCGTTGTGCAACCAAAAAAAACATCGCTCAAGTTTTGGATTAGCGCCGTTAAAGAATGTCTGACGTACTGGATGACCATTAATATATAATATAGCACTTTCACACGAATGTCTCCGTACTTTTCAAATCACGTTAAACAGTCATCGTAAGTCATATCCAAAAAGAGTAACCTTTGGGTTTCTCACTCATTCTCTGGGCGGTCAGATTTGAAAACGTTTTTGTTTGCCGAAATTTCTTTTTTACTTGACTTTTTAAAGTTTACTCTATCGATGTATATGCTGTGACAATCCTCGGATTGAAATCGTGAATTATTTAAAATAGTCCCCGGGACATTTTGTCGCGCGACCTCGAAGAGTAATTCGGTGTATCCTGTCGGTAGGCCGGGTTAATTTTTGAGGGATCGAGTTTAGAGAAGTTAGGAATTCGTCACCTTCGTCAAGATTGTCTCAAGACTTAAATAATAAAGAATCTTCTTTTCCCGGTGAATAGAGTTTGCTTAAAGAGTCCCGAGAAAGTACATCGTATCCACAACAATGCACGCACATCTCAAGATTCGACCCGATAAACCAAAACGGTTGACGAGGCAAAGGGGTGGAGGGTCCTATGTTACCTAAAGGTCCCAGAAACACGGCCTCGGTCATTAAACATAAATGAATATTACGAATAAAATACTACACATTATTCTTTACCATAATATAGCCCTAAAATTGATAAATATAAGAAAAAAAAAATAACATATGAACCAAATGCAATGTCCCGAAAATCCACTCTCTTTTGAGGGGAAGCCCATGTTTTCCTTGCACATGTATACCGAGACAACATTGCCGGGGAAAGTGGAGAGCGAAAATATTTTTATTGACAGAAACGCACCGAAGTCCGATTGACAAATACAGCCGATATACAAGTTTTCAGCGGGCTTGAGATACACGGTCGATAGAAACGCTCAACAGCGGTAAATTCCATGCTTGAAAATGCTGGAAAGTGGTATATCTGTATAGTTGAGCTATCTAAAATACTAGAATAATAGTGGCCATATCTTACAAATATCAGTTGTTAAAATTAGATACCAGAAAATACAAAAGACATTTTTTTTTTTATTTTACTTTTATTTTATTTGCATAGAACCAACAGCATTATTACAAATTTTTATACAGAAAAGTAATACCATACGTATGCCAATTAAAGATTCTTATTATGTTACTGACAAAATGGTTACCGTTATAATTGAATGGGTAATGTTTTAATTAAATGACAATATATTTACAATAAAATTGGTACTATTACATTATTAATTAACAATACAATACAATACAATACAATACAACACAACACAACACAACACAACACAACACAACACAACACAACACAACACAACACAACACAACACAACACAACACAACACAACACAACACAACACAACACAACACAACACAACACAACACAACACAACACAACACAACACAACACAACACAACACAACACAATACAATACAATACAATTAGTCTTTATTGCGCAAAATAATTTACAATAATTTTTGATGATAACAATAGAACACAATTGGGCGGTCTTATCACGACAAGCGATCTCTTCCAGACAACCCACAGCTATGCGACATTTGTATACACCGTGTAACGGTTAAGTGTAGTCATATTTTAAGGGCTTGTTCTACCCATCAATACGAACAACTTTTACTATGGGGGCAACTTCGAAATCGCGAAAAAAAAATGAGCTGTTCCATAGAAAATTTCAATAACCTCCCGATGCAATGTATGAAACAGCTGATTTTTTTTTCGCGATTTCGAAGTTGCCCCCATAGTAAAAGTTGTTCGTATTGATGGGTAGAACAAGCCCTTAAAATATGACTACACTTAACCGTTACACCCTGTATATATTATTATATATCAACAAAAACAAATCAAATCCTCAGAGATAAGTCGTGATGTTAATATGTCTAAATTATATAGTATTGTAATTCAAATTAAAGAAACTGAACAATCATATGCCAAATGAGAATGTCAAAATTATAGATCTATAATTATGTACAAAACATGTGCGTTGTGTCTGTGTGTGTAAGAGTTAGTGTGTGTGACAGTTAGTGTGTGATGGTGGTGAGTCCTGCATGATGGTGTAAATTAATGAACGGACATGTGTCAAGAAGAACGATCGACAGAGGCATGCGAGCGCGAACGGCGCGAGGTGGAGAAAGTCGCGCCCTCGCCGCCCCGCCTGCCGCCAGTCGAGGGCCGAGGGCCGCGGCAACTAGCCAACAGGTTACGCCTCTAAAGGCAGGCTTACATGCCTAGTGGGCTAAGGACAGATAAAAATGGGATCGCCAAATATGGGAAGTCCAACTTAAAAGATGTTACGTGTTTTGGGTTCATACTGTATCTGATGGCGTGAAAAGCGAACACAGGACACTGTTTTATAACATGTTGGTCCGAAGATTTGCGCGCTGTAGTAAATAAGTCAAATTGACACGATGTTTTTTTATGATTAACTGGATACGCATTTGACCACAAAATACAGTCAGCTTGCTGTAGTATAATAACTGCCGGACATTTTAATTGTCTCCTTTAATGCTAACGTAAGAAATGGTAAGGTACCTACCACTTCCAAAATTATAGTATTTGGATCATTTCAAATTATAGTTAAGCAAAGTTAAAATTTCACAATAACAAAATAACCTCCTTTGGGGATATGTTTTTTTTAACCTTGAGCTTAGTCATTTTAATGTCTATGTCGCTCTGTAATGACTCAGTGGATATTTACACCCTATTATTTACACCGACTCTTACTAATTTGACTATTTCGGATATAGGGAATGCCAATACAATATTACAGCCCCCAACAGCTTCAAGTGGGTGGCCATAGGTAATATTAATTTGCCTTCTGCATGCTTCATTCCGGACACACTCCATCAGGATATGGAAAAAACGTCACATTCTGTACAATTTGGCGAAGGTACTTTCCGCATCATGAATGCAAACTTGTTAAGTGGGATGTGTCCGGAGCGAAGTCTGAAAGCCATGATCTTGAGGTCTTGTCTGTTCAGTTGGCAATTATTGATCTAGGGAGTATTCCACGGATCCTTTGTGTATATAATAAAGTATATTTGACTTACATTCCCAAGAAATTAAAGTTTAATTGTAGGTAGATAAAAACCTCCTGCTTGTCATCCGTTAATACGGTGTGTCACGTAGGCATACTCCGCGAAGCGTTTCGTCTACAGCGAATCCAATTTCGTAACTTAATCAAAAAAGTTTTTGAATAAACAATAGGCAGAATCGGGGGGCGATTGTGTTAGGTACGCCGCCTAAGCGTAAGCGTCTTGAGAACAGACTGAAAGAGTAAAGGAGGACTTTGGCTTAATTACTAAGCGGTTGGAGTGCTTATATATAAATAAACTATAATAAAAAGATATTTAGAATAGAAAGCTTCATTTAATCAATCCTACGACACAAATAATCAGATGTTATATAATATAATTCGATTTTTTCTACAAATGACGAGAACGTTAGGGCCTTTGTTTTTTTTTTTTTTATATGCACAACGGGTTGGTACTTGACCTCAAGCACACCTGATGTTAAGTGAAGATGAGGTCGAAGGTGGAAGCGTACTGACCCGGAAACCCCAACACATTTGGGGGACTGGCTATCTTATCTCTGACAACCGGAACACAACAATGCTATTAACATTGCTGCTTAGCGGGAGATTTAGATAAGATGGTGGTAGCTAGCCAAGCGGACATTTAAAATGCCCTACCACCAACCAAACCGAGTACTTAAACATGTACCCCGCTGGGGATCGAACCCGCGACCTCCGAAACGTAAACCCAATGTTGTTTACATTGAGCCACGGAGGGTGTTTTTTCTATTGTATATTTAATGTTGATATTTCTTTATTCATTATTGCATGGAAGAATAATAAAAAGATATAGATACAAAACAGTAAGAAATAATGTACAAACGACGACGATACTGAAGCTTTTTTTTTATCATTAACTGGATACGCGTTTGACCACAATCTCACCTGATGGGAAGTGACGATGTGGCGGAAGATGAAGCACGCGATCTCAGTAGATGCGTATTCACCCTGCTTTTGAAGACCCCAAGGTTGTAGGATTCAGGAAAGACGGACCTCGGAAGGGAGTTCCATGCCTTGGCCGTTCGCATTATGAATGAAGAGTCGAACCGCTTTGTGCGAATGTTCGGTATGTTAAGTACATACGGGTAGAAGCTCTATTATAACTACAAATAGCAACAACAACGATCATTATCATTAACAAAAATTTCAATATTAAAATTGAAATAAATGACTGCGACCAACAAGTACGAGATCATTCCAAATGCGTACCGTTTTGACATTTTTAATACGGAAACTACTACTACCTCATACTCGTATAACTATTTTATCCGGCTCTGTTTTGATGCAAACAAAATATAAGGACATTTATATTCTGGGAAAACGTCATTTTCCTGCGAAGTGGGGTGGGGCGCACTCCGGCATTCGCGCGAGTTCACCTCTCGCAGGCTTTCGTTAGCTATACCCATGCCATGTAGATGGCTGCATCCGTAATTTTATATTAATAACATTTTTATTTGCAGCGCTATGCAGAGTGAATTTGAATTCGTGTAATTTGATTACGAACAACTTTCCCCAAGGAATCATCTTGTCCAATTCGAACAAAAATTTTTCAATTACCCATACAAAGTAAACCATAACCTATCCATACCATACCATAGCCGAATTCAGCCGAAAATTGTTGAAGTTCTATACTAAAGGTGGTTTCAGGATGGTTTACTTTCGAAATTTTTTTGATCGTATTCGGCTATAGTTCACAGTGGAAAGGACAGTAATCAGGAGTGGAGTCACCGGCAAATACGAATTTCATGAATCCAATTTCGCCCTTTAGTACATTACCAAAATTCAGTATCTGTGTCATACAAACATTTTTTTAACATTTATTACCCCCGTATTTCATTAATGCTTTATATCTTATTTGGCCAATTGAATTAAAATTGCATAACAAATCGAGGAGTACAACTGGACACTAGGTTGCGCATTTGTAGAAAGTCTTCCTTTTGATCGAGACCTGGGCGGTGCTGCGATCTCTCCAACGGTGACAGTGAAGTCTTTGTACAATAACGTGCCTATGTCAGTCCGAATATAGGACCAGAGCACGAGGACGATTCTACTGCAGAGAGGCGTGAGGCAAGGAGACGTTATCTCTTCGAAACTGTTCACTGCCGCATAGGAAAAAGTTTTCATACTCGTGGAATGGCAACGATTCGTCATCAATATAAATTGACTGACGACATTTTAGTCATGGCCGAATCGATGGAAGACCTCAGCACTATGCTCGAGGACCTCAATCCAGTATCTCAACAAGTGGGCCTTAAAATGCACATGGATAAAACGAAAGTTATGGCGAATGCCCAGGTCATATCGTGCCAACATCAATAACAGTTACGAACTCCGTTCTAGAAGTTGTATGTCTATTTAGGACAATAGATGCGACTAGACAGGTACAATTCAGTAGAGAGATGAATCGAACAATCCAACTCGGATGGGCAGCGTTTGGGAACTGCGCAACGTCTTCGCGTTTAAAATACCTCAGTGCTTGAAGACGAAAGTCGTTAATCAATGTCTGTTACCATTATGGTACTGAAACGTAATGTCTCACTATGGACCTCATAAGAAAGCTCAAAATCACGGAACGAGCTATGAAGAGGGCGATGCTCGGCGTGTCACTACGTAGTGACACTTACGCATTTCTTCAATCCTGATTCTAATCGGGATTGAAGAAATGCGTAGGTGAACCGCCTCCGTGGCTCAATGTAAACAACATTGGGTTTACAATTCGGAGGTCACGGGTTCGATCTCCAGCGGGGTACATGTTTAAGTACTCGGTTTGGGTGGTGGTAGGGCATTTTAAATGTTCGCCTGGCTAGCTACCACCATCTTATCTAAATCTGCCGCCAAGCAGCAATGTTAATAGTATTGTTGTGTTCCGATTGTCAGAGATAAGATAGCCAGTCCCCCAAATGTGTTGGGGTTTCCGGGTCAGTACGCTTCCACTTCGACCTCATCTTTACTTAACATCAGGTGTGATTGAGGTCAAGTACGAACCTGTCGTGCATTAAAAAAAAAGTGAACGAAGGTCATTGACATAGACCAGCAGATTAGTAAGTTGAAGTGCGGTATTAAAATTCTTTAGTGGAGACCACGCAGCGGCAAGCGCAGCGTACTCGTAAGATGTCCACTCATAAGGTGGACAGATGACCTGATAAAGGTCGCGGGAAGTCCCTGGATGCAGGCCGCCTCCAACCGGTCTCTCTGGAATCTTATGGCGGAGGCCTGTGTTCAGCAATGGACGTCCTGTAGCTGATATGATGATGACAACAAACACCAACATACTGAAGTAATAATCGAACGGGCTTGCTGACTCACTGACGAGAGGCTAGATGGCGGGTTGAATTACCGTCTTATTCACAAAAATTTACAAACGCTTTATTTTATTTTTTTATTTTTTTATTTAGGACTAACAAACAGTATTACAATAACTGTTACTTATAGACTAATTTACAAACTAATATGGTTAATTGTAATACCAGCACCATTAGCCACAGATTACTAAAAAATTACATAATATTCAGCTACGGAGGTATGAGAATGAGCGAATTAATTTTGGTGTATTTTGTGTTAGTGTCTGTGTATGCGTGTGTGTGAGTGAGCATATTTGCATGTGGATGGATGGAAAAAATCCTGAAAAATGAAGAATCTGTGAATTTGGAATAGTGACTAATTGAGTAGTTTCTAGGCATTAGTAATGTATCTATACTCGTAACTCGTCTTTAAAAGCCTGTTTTAGTTAAAGTGTGTTTTGTCTCTGTCGTTTATAAGAAAAAGTTGTAATGAAAGAAAGTGATAAAACATACTTTAACTAAAACAGGCTTATAAATTGAAAATTTAAAAATGTAAATGTAAGGTAATTTTGTACTTCCTTTTGTAATGTTTGTAAATTTTTATGAATAAGACGGTTAGTCTATAACGAGCATTGGTATCGTATTGGTTGGTAAGTGACATCGGTTTGTGTAATCACTAGAAGTTGTTACACAAGTATTAGCGACTCCAAACTGATAACCGGATCTTTAATAAGGAACTCGATTAACTTTGAAAGGATTTTATTCAACCAGTATCTATTTTATAAAGTAACACTGTTTTCATCTTGACGCCTCCAATCAGAATGGTTGTCCGTCACCGCCAATCCTGTATATTTCTCTTTCTACCAGTGTTGCCCACTTTTATATCGAAATCACCACATTTAAATAATAATGTAGACAAGAAATTTAAAGCAATTTAGAAATAAAAGGAATCAGTAATACAAGCAGTATTATTTCTTTACACATGGCTATGGAACCTTATAGAAACAAATGCTAACCTTAGACACCATATCCTTCCGTTTCCAACTCCGATCGTTATCTCTACCTTCACGCCATATATATAACAATGAAAAAGTCATAGCGACCCACCTTCGGCCGTTAACCTTACCTAAATGCAGCCTTTGTTATTTTACCCTCGAAATGGGGGTAAAAATGAGGGGTAAACGGGAGGTGTAAACACTGCAAACGACCTAAGGCACGTGGCTGTAGATTTCGTTTTAGACAAACACGAGTGACAAAGAACGCTCTAAAATAACATTGTAATTTGACACGCAATAAAATGTACACAAACATAATTTGGGACTCTCCAAATTATATTATATTATCAATATTATAAGATTTGAGCGTGTAGTTTCAGCATGTAAAAGAATGAATCAAGCTGATTCTCTCCGTGGGTGTCGTGAAAGGCTATTATGGAATTTTCATAAAAAAACACATATAAATTGCACGTTTTAAAGGCGATTGTTCCTTCTGCTCCGGTTAATAATTTCAAGGCATATAGAATAAACATTATAAGTTATAAGAGGTTGACAATATAATAAATATTGGTGCGATATCTGTGGGCTTAAGTTTTAGTCTGCGGTCTATCTGCTACCTATAACATTTAGTTTCTGTTCTACGATATCCACCTTATAAATAATTATGTAATACCTACTTGGTATAAGCCGAGGAAAATATTTGCGAAAAGAAAGAACGAAATCACAAATGAATAATAAGACTTGAATAGCGCAAATTATCTGCGAATCCGTTTTCGAGTGAAAGCGATTGCAAATGAACGCTTTTGCGCCCGCTTTTGCGGAGAATTATAATCTGAATCACTGATTCCCAAACTTTTCCATAAAATATGTCAATTTTAATCTTTCAAACTACCCACTCAGCTTAGAAATATTAGGTCCTTACCTATGAAATTGGCATTTTGTATGAAGAATTTCATTAAGACTGTTTTCTCCATACAAACATTTTTGATTTTTTTTGGGAACGGCAAATCCAAATTTAGCTAAATTTTATGTGTATTATCGGATAACATTAAGTTAAGTATAGGCAGCGTTAAGTTTTAAAAGTAACCACTTTATAAAAGTTTCAGCGAATCTAAGAAATGATTATGGGAAGCACATGAAAAGAGCTCTGTTTACATTTTTTTTATTTTGCGATTTAGCCCAGAAATTAAAAAATATTTCATGTGAAACCTTGAAATAATATTCCATTCTCCAAATAAAAAATAAATTTGGATATAGTTTTGAAAATCGCAGGCATTGGTACTATGATTAGCGAAAAAAAAACTCCAATTTCATATATTCCAATATATCAGCTTAATCATTCATACTACATACTACTAGAAGGTCGGATTCGAATCCCGATAGGGGTATGCACATGTTTGTATGATGAATTATAATATGAATGACTTATTCTCAAACATTTTTATGAAGTATGTCAATATTTAATTATTCATACTACCCATTCAGCTATTACTAAGGTATTTACATATTACCTTGGTGACGACCGGGTTAGGAATTCTGACTGCTATACCAAAAGTTCGCGGGTTCGAATCTCGCTAGGTGTGTATGTTTGTATTATAAATACGGACACGTGTACCCGAGTTATGGATGTTTTGAATCCTCGTATTTGAATCCTCGTAATTACTCGTATTGCATCCGTGTTGATAGGTTAACCTGGAAGATATCGCTGTTAGCGATAAGGCCGCTTAATTTGTAGTTTCTATAAGATATTTAAACGTACCTTCCTTATTTAAACAGTAAAGCGTATTTGTTTGTTTGTTTGTAATATGAATATATTTACAAAATTATATTCGTGTTGTATAACAATCATTTGTTATCCATAATACAAGCCGAATTGTTAGTAGGATCTCGATATTTCATACAACACGAAAATCAAAGCTTTCAAAGCAATAGCTTTGAAAGTAAGACCGCTTGTGTTCTCTTGTAATCATCTCAAAATTGATTGTGAATTATTATGTTGCGGTTGATCATAAAAGAAATTTAAACTGAGTTTTGACATTTTGACATAATATTGGGTATTACCTATGAAATTGGGGTTTTTTTTCTTCGTTAATCATATGTACCAATTCCTGCGATTTTCAAAGCTATTTCCAAATTTGTTTTTTATTTGGAAAATGGAATATTATTTCAAGGTTTCACATGAAATATTTTTTAATTTCTGGGCTAAATCACATAATAAAAAGAATTTGAACAGAGCTCTTTTCATGTGCTTCCCATAATCATTTCTTAGATTCGCTGAAACTTTTATAAAGTGGTTACTTTTAAAAATTAACGCTGGCTGTACTTAACTTAATGTTATCTGATAATATACATAAAATTTAGCTAAATTTGGATTTGCCGTTCCCAAAAAAAATCAAAAATGTTCGTATGGAGAAAACAGTCTTAATTAAATTCTTCATACAAAATGCCAATTTTATAGGTAAGGACCTAATATTTTAACCGCCTCCGTGTAAACAACAAATGGTTTATAAAATGAAGATAGCGGGTTCAATTTCCAGCGGGGTAGGTACATGTTTAATACTCGATTTAGTTGGAGGTAAGGCCTTTTGTGAATGCCCGCTTGCTCAGTTCAGCTAAGGGGGGACCTGTCTTATCTCTGACAATCGGATCACGATGCTATTAACATTATTGTTTGCTGGCAGATCTTGATAATGTGGTGGCTAGCCAGAGGGACATTTAAAATCCCTTACCACCAACCAAACCGACTAAACTACTTGAATGGAGTAATCCTAACTAGGGTGATGGATGAATGATGTAGCTGGAACTATTACTTGCAGTTCAGTGGGGGTCGATAGATAATGCTGCTCAGCTGGATTATTTGAAGGATTTCATCCCTGATTGGCTCAATTTACGTGAAAAAGCAGTCTTGCGATGGGGTCATTACTGAAGGATGCGGGGATTCTTCGAGAAATGACACAACCAACCCTTCTTAATAATATCTGTGTATTCAGCTTTTCACATGAACGGTACACGACCAAACACCGAAGTAATTAATTATCTAAATTCTATTAAGGAAATGTACATTAAAATATTGCTCATGACGTCTGTCTGAATTTATTTGAATTCCGAGAGCCCGACCAAAGAGTTTCCATAGGCGCGGTATAAATGTTAGTGGTCAAGACGCTACATACTAAACATGTACCCCGCTGGGGATTGAACCTGCAACCTCCGATTCGTAAACCCTGTTGTATACATTGAGCCACGGAGGCGGTTTGCAATGTAAAAATCGTAATGTTATTTAGTTTATTTTTGCAGTTGTTCGTATCATACAGTTTGGGAAGCTGTGGTGTAAATGAAAACTAGCGAACATTCGCGGTGAATCTCGTGAATTTTTAACCAATTTCCAGCATTTTAAGCGCATCGTTGCGCATTTTGCACTTTTGTGTTCAAATCCCAGCAAGCTTGTTGTTGTGATAAGACTTTGTATTTTGAGAATGGTTTTAATTTAACATTATTTATTACTTATTGCTTCAATCAATCAAATACACTTTGAAATATCTTAAAGAATCTACAAATAATAAATAATATTTTTTTTTATGCACAACGGGTTGACACTTGACCTCAATAACACCTGATGTTAAGTGAAGAAGAGGTCGATGGTGGAAGCGTACTGACCTAATGGGGTTTCCCATCTAATTTGGGGGACTGGCTATCTTATCTCTGGAACCGGAACACAACAATGCTATTAAAATTGCTGTATGTAGCCAGGCGGACATTTAAAAAGCTCTTTCACCAACCAAATCGAGTACTAAACATGTACCCCGCTGGGGTTCGAACCCGCGACGCTCGATTTTCAAAAATTTTAACTGCAAATTTGCCTTTTTTTTGATGTGTATTGGAGAAGCCACTTCTTCAATTCTATTTTGAGTTTATTAGTCGGCAGTGCTTGTAATGCTTTAGGCAATTTATTAAATATAACTTTTCCCATAAAATAACAGTTTTTTAGGTAACGCGTGCTTTTAGGTACTTCACTAAGCACGAGTCTGTCAGGATACCTTGTGTTTAGTTGAAGAACATCTTTGGCTTGCTTATAACCCATATTTTAATTAATGAGATATTCGTTTGATGATTGGCTACGAACCGCTAGGTGGCGCGAATACTAAGAGGGAATCGGCATTCTGTTCACGAGGCTCGGGTTGAGGTGTGGTGCATGAGAGTGTTCATTATTATTATAGTATTGGTGACAATATATCCTAAAAATTATAATCCGCATTTCAATTCGACTGACCTCAATAATAGTAAGTTGACACGTTGACGGCTAAGTTCGATCCGTTAGGAAATGTGCCCTTAATTTTTTTTTTATATGAGAGGGCGGCAAACGAGCATACGGGTCACCTGATGGAAAGCATTCACCGCCGCCCATGGACACCCGCAACACCAAAAGCGTCACACGTTGCCGGCCTTTGAGGAAGGTGTAGGCTCGTTTCTTGAAGGTTCCAATGTCGTACTCGTTCATATTATTACTAACATAATACACATATTATGTAAATATATTCCCTTGAATTGACACTTTAATGTCAAGATGCACTATTAATATCCCTATTTTATGGAGAAGATAAAATCCTAATGAACACCCTATGCATAGCGCACCTGTGCCCGGATCACGTTCTTATTAATTCCACGGAATAGAAATTGGATTCCATTATTGGAGCAACGATTATTCCGGGTTTCCGTTCCCCATTCACGAGACTGCCTAATTTATTCCGGATCCGGACGTAATTGAAGTGACGGAATCAAGGATCGCTTGAGTGTACCTATTGATAATTTTGAGAAATTGACATTTAAACGATGATAGATTGACAATGGAGAGGCAATAGGGAGAGCTATGCTCGGAGTCTCCCTGCGGGATCGAAGCAGAAATGAGGAGATCGGCAGGAGAACCAAGGTGGCCGATATAGCGCGAAGAATTGTCAAACTTAAGTGACAGTGGACGGGGCACATTTCTCGTAGGATACGCACAGGTAGATACTGAGTGGGCAGGCCCCCCACGTGGTGGACCGACGATTTGGTAAAGTAGGTACTAGTTTAAAAGTTAAGAGGGTTTTATTTGTTTGTTTGGAAACGCTTTATTGTACAAAAAGGCAATACATGAGGGCTTATCCCACACTGCATTATATACAAACTTTCAAGTCCAAATTTGTCAAAATGAATAGACTACGTGTAAGCAAGATACATAGGTCTAAAAAGTTATTATTACCCGCCTCCACACTCCTCCCACTGCAACTCCTGTAAGCCAGGATCAACAGTGGTACTCTATACGGCGCCTACTGAAGGTTGACGGTGCCCACGTGTCTCTATTGCTACCTTGGGCCCTAGACTAATTAAAGAAGAGTTAAAGGTGTGAAGTAGGAAAGAATGTCTAAAAAGGTCTAAAAAGTCAATAGAAAACATATTCATGATGTATTAATGGCGCTACCGAATTGAGAAAAGTCTTCCCAAGTAATACGATAAATCCATTTCTTCCTCCGGGTGTCACAAAAGGCGTCTAAGGGATTACAGTCAATATGAGGTTATCAGGAAAGGCTACTGAAGTCATTACCCCATCCTATGTTTCGTTTATCGAGGGAGACATAAAACTTTCACGTGGTTCTTTACCGATTTCAAAAATAGGCGGAAGTCTCAATTCGACGGTATTTTCATGTACATTCGCACATGTTACTTATTTCTTCCCTATGGAGTCGAATCTTTAGGCTCGTGGGGTCCGGAAGCGCGACGATTTTTTAAACATGTCCGAATCGACAACAATATCCGTTGTTTTTCGTCGGTGGTTAAACAACGTGTAAATCCGTCTGTTGCTAAGGGCCGAGGTATCCGTTCCCAATATTCACAGAGGGGGTCATTCAAACAACCCTCTGCTGGATAGTTCATTAGATCCCGCTTTGCACTTCGTATGAGAGCTTCAGCTTTGTGCCTCGGCTTAACTTTTAATAGACTGTGCTGGTCGTAACATGTTGAAAGTTGAGTGGTTTTCGAATATTGTAAACGCTATGAAACATTAATTTTACAACATTTTCGATACTGCAGGTAGGTCTTTAATCCCCGTTGTGTATGTGTATTTCTTTTATGCACGACGGGCTCGTACTTGACCTCAATCACACCTGATGTTAAGTGAAGATGAGGTCGAAGGTGGAAGCGTACTGACCCGGAAACCCCAACACATTTGATTTTATTTATTATTATTATAACACATTATAATTTATTATCACAAAACATTCTGATATACAATTTGCTTATGAGTATAAAGGAGTACACTGTTCCCTAGATTATGTTTACAATAGGTACTTTAAACTTCAGCAGCAGAAATTGTGATAAAAGGATACAAGTTCAACTTTCGTGCTGTTGTGACATAAGTCGTACCAGCGCTTATTTTCAACTTGTACGGGGGTCTATAAACGTTTTTAGCACCGCAGGTTTTTTCGCAAAGAGGACCGGCGCTCCGCGATACTTGACGGTTATAACTGCACGTGCGAACGGGGGACAGAAACTGAAAATTATTATTCAAAGTAAAGTAAGTAAGTAAGTATTCAAGTAAGCAAAAAGGTATTAAACCTTTTAAATTTTTCCTTCTGAAATTTTAGTAATTTGGCGCTACTGCTTCTCACGTAGACTGTAAAGGCACTCTATTAAGTAGGTATCGGAAAATTTCAACATGTTGTCAACTAGCGTTTCGCTGGATCGTGTGAGAGGGCATAAATCCGTCGTTTGCAATCCTACTTACTGTTCGTCTGGTGGTGACTGGTGACGGCACTGGCGGGGCTCGGTCAATATTAGTTTAGTGATGGTCCAACGCATACACGTCGCTAATATCACATATGAACTGAAATTCACTGGTAAGATTTTAGGTTAGAAACGTTTTATAAACTTTTTTTTTTTAATTTTATTTTAACACTTTATTGCATATAAGTATACTAACATACATTGAATAAACATAGGACAGAAATTACAATACACAAAAGGCGAGCTTATCTCTGTAAGAGATTTCTTCCAGCAAACCCTTTTTGACTTTTTGACAAACTTTTTCGACTTCCGACAAAAATTATTTACTGCATACGCAAAATAACAATTACGACGATACTTAGCTATTAATAAATAATATATACAAAAGGCGAGCTTATCCCTAAAAGAGATATCTTCCAGCCAGTGGCGTGCCCTCCATACAGGCAGTAAGGCAGTGCCTACCCTAGAAAGAGTAAGCTTTGCTCGAAATGCATTGTCAAGACAACTGATTTATAGATACTGATAATATGCACAGAAATTATTCTAAACAGTTGCGAAGATTACTAAAAGAGTAATTTATTATTTCGTACTTGTATTTAGTTTCATTTATTATTTTATTGTCATGTACGTGCAATTGCCAAAGTTTGTCGGGTTAGACCCTATATAAAAAAAATACATACAGAGAAATCTTGAAAACTTGTAAACGATTTTTGTCAATATGACAAGCTCGCCTTTTGTATATTCTAATATTCTCCTGTTTTTTGTTTTGTTTGACGTGTATGCTTATATACAATAAAGTGTTAAATAAATAAATAAATATGAGAACATACTTGCAAATGATGGTTTCGAAACAAAGAAACTATGATATCACACATACCTATGTAGTTTCAGCACTCGACAATATAACCAACCCGTCTCATCCCGTCCCGTGGTTGCCGTAAAAGGCGACTAAGGAACTTTCCACCAAAAAACGTCTAGAGACTCGCATGTTTTTCGCGATTGGTTGTCACGTGTGTATTTCTGTTATTTCAAAAGGTATACCGTGGATGTTATTTCAATCACAAAACTCGTAATGTCAAAGTCAAAAATGCTTTATTTTGTAGGTACATATACACAGAGTACACTTAAAATAGTCAATTTTACATTTTTTAGGCTACTGCTTGTTCAAAATGCAATTTTCCCTCAGAAGAACAAGCAAGAAACTCGAAGGGTTGCTCTTTTAAAATCAGGCTTTGATTTTACATAAAGATTTTTATATTACAAAAAGGTTTAACCGCCTCCGTGGCTCAATGTAAACAACATTGGGTTTACGATTCGGAGGTCGCGGGTACGATTCCCAGCGGGGTACATGTTTAAGTACTCGGTTTGGTTGGTGGTAGGGCATTTTAAATGTCCGCCTGGCTATCTACCACCATCTTATCTAAATCTGCCGCCAAGCAGCAATGTCAATAGCATTGTTGTGTTCCGGTTGTCAGAGATAAGATAGCCAGTCCCCCAAATGTGTTGGGGTTTCCGGGTCAGGACGCTTCCACCTTCGACCTCATCTTCACTTAACATCAGGTTTGATTAAGGTCAAGTACCAACCCATTGTGATTAAAAAAAAAAGGTATTTATATTTCATAATTAATTGTGAAATAGCCTGGCATGCGAATGATCTGATTATGTCCAGGGATGATTATTGTCTAAATAGTCTGATATTTGTTTGAAATGGATGTTTGAAAGGTCGTGACGTTATGTATGTATACATACAATGCGTAAATCGACATACGAGTATGAAAGCATTAAACGATTCCGAGTACAATCATCTGGTACACAAGATAGATCAAATAAAATCTTTTTAGCGAATTGTACCAAATTGTCTTAACTGTTACCTAAGAATGCCAAGTAACATTATTTCCAGCAAAGAAAACCTTCACACAATTATGGCGTCAAACGAAAGGAACAAAGGTAAAGAAACAATTTATATATTTTGCTTTGGAATAAAACAACTCCCTGGTGAGAAATATTACATACATAGCTAGATTAATGGGGCTAAGATGAACACGGGGAGGGTAGTCCAGGATAGTGCACGCAAATAATATTTTTTTAATATTTTTCCTTATTATACAGATACACACAGGGTGTAAATGTAAATATAAGTACGTTTAAAAACCACGTCGTGTTAATTGAGTACACTTCAACAGAAATTATATGTTTCGGAAATATTTTTTATGTAACAAAACGTACTTCTCATGTGACATGTAAAAAGTTTAACCGCCTCCGTGGTTCAATGTAAACTACATTGGGTTTACGATTCGGAGGTCGAGGGCTTAATCCCCAGCGGGGTACATGTTTAAGTACTCGGTTTGGTTGGTGGTAGGGCATTTTAAATTAGCAGGTTGAAGTGGCGGTGGGCAGTGCTTATAGCTCGAACAATTGATTGCCGATGGAGCATTATAGTTCCCGAGTGGAGACCAAGCACCGGCAAGCCCAGCGTAGCACGTCCACTCACAAGGTAGACAAACGATCGATTAAGTCGCGGGAAATCGCTGGATGCAGGCCGCTTCCAACCGGTTACTCTGGAATTCTATGGGGGAGGCCTATGTTCAGCAGTGGGCGTCCAGTGGCTGATATGATGATGAAATATGAATGGAATGATCCGTAAATTTAAATGTAATATTAATAGTGACGTTTTCAAGTGATAATTTTATCCTATGAAATAAAATATTTTGATTTGATTTGAATTATTCTTATCTTAGCTAAGGTCGCCAAATTGTACATTCTATTCTTACCACTTTTCTGAAACTGTATTTTCTTATCTGTTGTGCAATAAAGTGTATTTGTGTTGTATCTTAAATATGAACTGTATCTTCCCAAATATATTAAAACAACTTACTCAGCAAAAGATCGAACCGAAGTCAAATCAGCAATCGGTATCTTACAAAAACCATTGTTATTGACAAAATTATAGAAGCTATAGATTGTTGATGAAGCAATAATAGTTTAATAAATTGATAAAAGAGTCAGTGTAAGGGTCTGAAAGTTTGTTTTAAACTAAGATCACTGTAAAGAACTAAACAGTGCACCTATGTGAAAGGAAAAGAAATTAAAAATTTTGCTCCCAATATGTGTAGGAAAATAATTGGAGAAAACGTGGACTTGTGAAAGAGACGTTCCACGTGTAACTAATTTCGTTAATTGATCGACACCGCGTTAATTGATGTTTTCATTTCTGTTTGCTTTTGTATTGGCATCTAAATCACATAAGGTCCGATTTGCATAGTTATATATAATAGTCGGGATGGTTAGATTATTGGGACATCGAAACTCAAATTTATTTGAATAAAGGATATACATACATACATAACGTGACGACCGTTAACCCAAATGGGTTGTTCAGTGATATCCCAAATATAAGCATTTGGGTGTTACAAACGTTAATGTTTAATGCTTGAAACTACATCTTCGGTCCACCTGTTCTGAAGAACTGTTCGAGCTAATACCCGCTGCTCAATTTAACCGATACACTTCTCGCGCCGAAAATTAAATTTCCACATCACCTGGATGAGTGGAAGTCTACCACTGCACGTTTCTCAAGAAACTTCTTACCACGTACGACCACCCTGTGGAACGGACTTCCGGCAGCGGTATTCCCGAACGAGTACGACATTGGAACCTTCAAGAAACGAGCCTACACCTTCCTCAAAGGCCGGCAACGCATCTGTGACCCTTTTGGTGGTGTGTCCATGGGCGGCGGTGATTGCTTTCGATCAGGTGACCCGCATGCTCGTTTGCCGCTCTCTCATATAAAAAAAAAACTTTTTGAAATAGCAGAAATGCACACGTGACTAGAATTGAGTCCATCGCCATTAAAATATGTAAATATGTATGTTTTTGGTGCGATATCACTATAATAAAGAATATCTATCCGTTTATAAAGGCATATCTTGCGTCAAAACGTCTGAAATTATAGAGAATAGGTGAGGTACGAAATTACAAGAATATAAAAATATTGGTTTTATTTTTCACATTATGACATTAGCTCTATTATACTGTGAGAGCCAAGTGTACGCAGGGATATTTGTTACCTTTATTTATTCTTAGTTGTTATTCTCGTCTAATAAATAACAGTACCATAATTAGGTATATCTAACTAATATTATAAATGCGAAAGTTTGGATGTTTGTTGCTCAATCGAGGCGAAACGTATGAACGGATTTGGATGAAATTTTGTATATAGAATATACACTGGATTAAGACATAGGATATTTTTTATACCGATAAAGTGAGTAGTTACCTCGGGATAAACAAATTAAGGAGCGTCGGCGGCTCAGCGGTTAAGACGCGGTCTCCCAATTTGGGAGATCCGGGTTCGATTCCCAGGCAGCCCATGTACCAATGAGTTTTTAAATTTAATTTAATTACTTATGTGCATTTATCCGACTGCTCTTAAACGTTGAAGGAAAAATTCGTGAGGAAACCTGCATGCCTGAGAAATGAAAACTCAAAGGCTTGTGAAGTCCCCCAACCCTGGGCCAGCGTGGTGGACTTATATACGAGAGAAGGCCTATATAAGACAGTGGGATGTTTACAGGCTGATGATGAAACAAATTAAACATATCAGCGATAAAGTAAGTCCACGCGAACGAAGCCCCGGACGAAAAGTTAGTTTTTCATATAAATTAAACAGGAACATTTTGCACACCAACTCTTGGTCTAATATTTATGCAGTCGCGACACGCGCGCCGTATACCAGCCGATTTAGAAAAGGCGAATGATGAAAATTATTGCCAAGTATTATTTTTTATCCGACATGACGAACGGAGTCTTACGGAAGTGAAGACTGACCTACCGTCCTGTAGTGATGTGCATAGATAATTTGCGGTTAAGGCTACGGGTTTTGGTTTTCATCGTTAAGAGAGTTTAACCCGCACGGTATTCCATACAAACCTTCAAGTCCAAATTTTTCGAAACGAATAAAACGATTCTAATGAAATTTTATATGCATAAGTTAGTAGAGAACCTTTCCGAAAAAGAGTATTGAATCTAAATTAGAGCGATTTTAAGTTTTCCACTGTAACAGAATTAATGGAATATATTTTTCTAAATTCGATATTTTGAAAATGTTTTCTACTACCTTATTAGATCTATATTACCTGCTTATACGTATAAAGTTTCATTAGAATCGGTCTATTCATTTTGAAAAATTTGGACCTATTACATATAGTTTGTATGAAAAGCCGTGTCATTATTAACCTCTTAATTATTATTTCATAGTTGCTTAACTTCGAAGTAATATCTGGCACTTTCAGTCCTCGTATGGTACCACGAGTATCATTTCTTTGTTTCTATGCTTCGGAGAATACATTAGATAATCGATCCCGGTTATTTTAAGTAAGATAAGGCAGTGGTTAATGCAAGTTAGTGGTTTACGGAGTGACATAAAACATTGACTATGATGATGATATTTTATGACTATCATCGCTATTTTATCACCAATAACAAATACTATCGCTATCACTCTTTTGGGTGCATTTCAGTATAGAGATAGACTTTGCCCCGGATTACTGGTTTTACCTAACAAATCGCGAACAGTCTAAAACAGATAAAGCTTTTTTTGTTGTTATATTTTTTTTATAAGGTATAGGTTACGGTATAATAGGGCTGGCATAATCACTTGAGTGAATCCCGATAAAGTGAGTAGTTTAGGGATAAAAAAAATCCACGGTCGGAAAGCTAGTAATAAATACATTATAAGCTATGTAGCCAAAAATGAAGCTTGACAAATTGAAAAGCTAAATAATATTGTTATATTACAATTATTAGATTTTAAATCGATAAAAAATATCCTTTGCTTTAAAACAGAATATGTTCTACCTGTATACTAAATTTCATCCAAATCCGTTCATCATTGATCAACAAACAAACAAACGAACATCCAAACTTTCGCGTTTATAATATTAGTTAGATTATTGTAACGTCATGCGATGCTGCGAAGTTTGCGGATAAAAAGGGCATATGTTTGTGTGATGAATACGGAAATGTGTACCCGAGTTATGGATGTTTTCATTTATAATAAGTATTTATTTACAAAAAAAAATGTATTTATGTAGTATATCAACCATCTGGTATCCACAACACAAGCCTATAGTAGCTTACTGTGGAACTAGATGACGCTGTGTGTATGTCTAAGGATATTTATTTATTTATTTATTTAAAACAGCTCCATTTGGAATAAAGGTCGGTGTATGTCAGTATATAAAACATTATGAATATGTAGGCAGAATTTCGTTGTCTGTAAAATAAATAAATAAATATTTCGGACAGTTACACCAATCATCTAGTCCCAAACTAAGCAAAGCTTGTACTATGGATACTAGATAAAGATACATCTAAATTCAAATAATAATAAAAATTACATAAACTTAATCTAATAAATGGACATAATAAATGAATATAATATATGATAATTACCTATTATTGCTCAACAAAATAATAATATACCAAAATAAATAAAAAATGTAACAAAAAAAATATGTAAATACATAATAAGCCTAAGATTGTCACGTACTTTACAGTGCTCTCTCAAATTGCTTGTGCCCTAACAGGGTGTCACATGATACTACTTAATGTACCTAACAACTGTATGTAAATATGAACCACTGTGATATGCAATAAATACTTTGAGTTTGAGTTTGATAACGGATAAAAACACATAAACATTTATATAAACATCCATGACTCGGGAATAAAAGCTCATATTCATTACACAAACATTTACCCCTCGCGGGATTCGAAACCACAACCGTTAGTTTCGCTGACTGGGCCACTATCCACTACACCAATCGGTCGTCATAAAATGGAATGTAAAGAAACTTCTATAACGACTATCTCAATGACACTAGCTCAATGAAATTACATTGTGGGTACTATTATATCCTACACCATCGCTATGGTATTAGACTAACTTAAATATGATTAAGATAAACGTGTTTAGGCTAAATACCTAAGTATTTAAGTTAGATTTGGTGCGCCCACTTTAAATACCTATTCTCAAATTAGGAGTCAAGATAAGGAAATATATAACAGCTGTGAGTCTTGTTAATTTAAATAAGAGAGTTTTTTAAATTCGTTCTTTTTATGGTGGTTCACTCTGCTACAGATATCGTCATTATAATACTATTTTTAAATACCAGCAGGGGTAATCAAAATAAAAAATGCTTTATTTTGTAGGTACACAGGGTACACTTAAAACAGTCAGATTTTACATTTTTTGAGCTACTGCTTGTTCAAAAGGCAATTTTCCCCTGAGATGAACAAGCAAGAAATTCGAGAGGTTGCTCTTTTAAAAAAAAAAAGAATTTTATATTACAAATTTATTAATTATTATTTTATATCATAATATTTCATTATTAATTGTGAAATAGCCTGGTTATGCGAACGGGCTGGTTATGTCCATGAATGTTTATCAACTAAATAATCTGATACTTTATAATATGATTTCTTAATAAGTTTCTGTTTTATAGAATCTTTAAATTTATTGAGATGATTTCCCTTTCCGAAGCGGTGGTAGCTTGGACATACTGACTGACCGAAAAATGCTTAGCCCTCCAATAGATTTAAATTGACATTCAACAAATGATATCATGTATCTTACGTTGAAATAAAATGCTTTGAGTTTGAGTTTGATTTGAAAGGAAGATTTTGTATATCAATAGGAACCGTATTGATAAAGCGTATACATAACCCTTTGAATGAATTACTGACTTTAAAATAACATTTACACCTGTAAATATCAGGTAGTGTCGGACTCCGTTCGGCTAAAATGCCTCCTGTCTCCTTGTTTACTGTGTCGCCTTTCAGCTTCAATCACCTCAAACACCCTGCTTTCTGTCTTTACTACGTTCTCATTCTTTTCCTTAGTTCTTTATTCTTCTAGGAATTCTTGAACTGTCATCCATTTCTTTTTCGCTTGCAGCATCACTTCCACCATGATTTCCGCTTTAAAGGCTCCGGTTCTGCTCAGCATTGCCAGCCTCTCATTTTGCTACCAATTGGACTTATTTGGTATGTTCCGCGTTATTCCGAACTAAACTACTACCACCGAAAACTAGCCAATGCATACCTACTTATGTTAAGGTCCACATTTCTATGTTGTGTTACATAGTACATAGGAAACAACTAAATGTATTGTATAAGTGACGCTAAATGGATCAAATAAAGTTTTCTTATTCTTATTATTTTCACAGTCGCAGTACTGTAACCTATGGTGATTGATATGTTCCTGGTCTCTACGGATACCAATACTCATCACTATGTCTAACCGAGGGTATATTCGGGGTACGAGACATCACTTATCGGTGTCGCGCACGCCCGCCGAGTTAGCACACGTCATTAGTTCAGATTACTCTGTTTTGTACACCTAGTCTCTACATTTATTTGTTTATTTTCAGCTTTTGGCTGCTAACATGCTTAGGTGGAATTTTATAAAATTAACTTTTTTATTTAGTTAACACATAAATTGAAAAATAAGACCTATCGGAGAAATCCACCATATACCTAATAGAAATCGAAAAAAAATATTCAAGTACACAAAACAACGAGTGCTTCAAACATTCGTGTCGCAGTCGCATTTGGTATTCGTTTTCGATTAGCGAAGTTAAGGAACGTCTTGCGCGGTTAGTCCATTGATGGGTGACCACTAGTGGTATTTTAATTCGAGTGTTTCCATGTTTCGGTGGGTACGTGTAAATAGTTATTTTGTTTTATTATCGGCATTTCCTACGTGATCAAATCATCAAGAACGAATGCGTAGGCGAACGAAGGTCACTGATACAGGTTATAGGTAGCTCGAAAAACAGATGGCCAGCCGCTGGTGCATTAAATTTTTCGAGTGGAGACCACGCCCGGCAAGCGCAGCGTAGGACGTCCACTCACATGGTGGACAGACGACCTGACGAAAGGTCGCGGGATATCGCTGGTTCCAGGCCCCTTCCAACCGGTCACTCTGGAATTCTATGGGGAAGGCCTACGTTCTGCAGTGCACGTCTTGTGGCTGATATGATAATGATGATTACTGAGATTTATCCTGTGGCAGAAAACGTCGTGAAACACTTAACAAGCGTCGTTTTTCATCGGGGGTTAAAACATGGAAATACTTTAATTGGGTTGATGGTGGGGCATTTTAAAATGTCCGCCTGGCTAGCTACCACCATTTTATCTAAATCTGCCGTCAAGCAGCAATGTTAATAGCATTGTTGTGTTCCGGTTGTCAGAGATAAGATAGTCAGTCCCCCAAATGTGTTGGGGTTTCCAGGTCAGTACGCTTCCACCTTCGACCTCATCTTCACTTAACATCAGGTGTGATTGAGGTCGAATACGAATCTGTCGTGCATAAAAATTAGCGGTCACCCATCCAAGGACTATGTTTAATCTGTCAGTGTTTCAAGCCGCCACTGCACTGTTTAATTTCGTTAATACTTCAAGGGACCTATTACGTCATCGAAAATTTAAAACCTTTTTACAGGGATTGCTTTAATTATGTTGTTAACACATAAATTTTGTGTTTTCATACATACCTTTTCCACTTTATAATTCCTCTAATGCCTACCTAAAGCCTGAATTAACTTTTTTCGTGGCCCAAGGCCTTTAATAAAAGCGTTCGTCAAAATTTTTCAACAAAAGCGAAGTCGCCTGAAAAGTTTCACAATTAAGGCTTGTACCTCGTTCGACCTCACAACAGATTATTATATTATCAGAGACTAAAGATAGTTCAAGGCTTTGCTTGAATAATTTCTTTTATTTTTAACTCCGAATAAATACGACGAATGTTATACCGTATGTTTGATGGCATTCTGTGTGTGTGTACACTCCGTATGGGCCACCGCACATTTATATTATTTTGCTGATGCTGTTTACAAAATTTTTATAATTTGTACAGTAATACGAAAACAATAAATCAGTTCTTTTATAGCACTCAAACAGGTCGGTTTTCTTTTGCGTTTCTCGGTGTTACCTATCCCTAATCATCATCATCATCTTAACATAGCATGATCTTATCATACCATCTTATGAATGTCGCATTAAAACAGCACATACTCTCTGTCCAGACTAAATTACTTTGATTTAAAGTTGTTTTCAACAGCCTTCGTGGCTCAATGTAAAGTACAAAAGGTTTACGGATCGGAGGTCGCGGGTTTGATCCCCAGCGGAGTACATGTTTTGTACGCGGTTTGGTTGGAGGGGTGATATTTAAACAGCCAGACAGCAATATTAATAGCATTGTTGTGTTCTGGTTGTCAGAGATAAGATCCAGTCTCCCGCTCGGCCTCATCTTCACTTAACATCAGGTGTAATTGAGGACAAGTACCTACTAACCCGTTCTGCATCAAAAACTCTACAGCAGGGGCCCCTTACTCAAGTATAAACCGGATACCGGAGTTCGATTTGATATCGGAAGTTTCCAAGTATGTGACATTCTAATATTGATGCACTGTCACATTTGACATTTTATATTGAGCAAGGTCACCACAGACAGATGGGCAAACAAATTGAGCGCTTCTAACCTTCTGTATTAAAAAAAAAATCAAAATATTTATTTACATATAAAATGATACAATGTAATTGTCCTTGTGACCTTCCATTAAGTTCTATTATTGTCCGGTAATTGTGAAATTAGTACCGTGCGCTAATTGTAACATGTGGTCTCTGCCAAAGAAATAGGAATACCCATCTCGTTTCTTCCCACTAATTAAGCACATTTAAAAGAGTTACGGTATACCCAGTCTGCGACGGCCTAAAGTAGAGAGTATAGCAGCTACATTATGAAGATTGCCAAATAAAACAGTCATTATTCTTCACATTATTCAGAACGTTTAAAATTTACGATTGCAATTTAAAATAAATTAAAAGTACATTAAAAATACTTAGTAAACAAAGTTATAATAGTCCATCATGATTATCACATACAGTCCAGTAAAATTACGTAATTCTTCTATAATTTTTTTTTTCTGTACAGAATCGTTTGCTGACAGTCACGGGACTTTTTCATTTAAATTGGTAACCAGATAAAAATAATCAAATATTGGGTAAGAACATACAAAAGGACAAACTCTTTTATATAAAAAAAATATCATTTGCTTCTTAATTAACCTACAGATGAGATTGTCCGCAACAGTACCCATCGGTAATAGACTAATAGAATCAAAATGTTTTGTAACATTCTGTAGCTTCCTTTAGACATAGTAGCAGACGAGTAGGTATTTAGTTATATAACCTACAATATTTAAAAAAAATAAAGTGACCACTGTGAACTTCATTGCGTTGTAGAAGATGCTAAGATCTCCTAAAACAATATTCTAAAAAAATAATCAACGGCTACTTTATATTCTCTAAAAATTGTTTATTCAGTCGTGTAATTTCGGTGAAATTTTTCATAAATATAAAGAGGTTATTGATAGATTTTTTTGAAAATAGTTATAGGAGTTCTAATTAAGTATATTCCCCGACGCAATGAAATTCATAGCGGTAACTTTAATGTAATAGTCTATGTTTTATTACTAAATACAAACACTGTGTCTAAACCTACCGATTTTTTTATACCGTCCGAATTGAAAAAAATAAATGAAAATAATGAAAAAAAAAACTTGCAAAATCTTATGACTACCATGGTGCGCGCTTTGCTAAAATAAGTGAACCTGGTGGCGCTGGTTCTAACATTTAAACATAGTTTACTGAGGGTCGTACCAGAGTCATGTTTCTCTTTCCAAGTAACAATGAACAACTCACAAAACTCTCATTAAACTAGTTTGTCATAAATAACTCTAACTCCCCTGAAATCGTACTCACTTGATTTTAAAGTTGTAAGCAAAGTGTATAATTAAAATACTGAATAAAACGCGACTCGTTTCAGCATTGTAGAAAGTCAGACGCGTTAAAAAATAATACACGACCGGGCCTGTTTTAAAACTGGGTGAAAATAGACGCTTCTGTGTTTGCTTTTGTGTGTGTTACATACCTGAGAACTCGTATCAAATTGACAAATAACCTAACCTAACCTAACTTAGACCTATACTGGACAGCTCACTTTAAGTTCCACGTCTTATCCCGTCCGTAGTATCTACCTACTAGGTACCTAGGTATCTCGGTACCTACATTATTAAGCCCCTAATAACCTTACAATATTCGACTTCAAAAGTGGTTTTAATTCCAATCCCAACTAATATATAATAATATTATCTATAATGTAATAATATTATGGATATGGATTAACATATAGGCTTCTTTGTATTCCGGAAAAGTGACTGGTTCCTGTAGTATATGTATTATTACTGGGATTTTTGTATTGTACTGAAATTAAAAGTAGACATTTAATATGCCCTACCACCAACCCAGCCCGAGTACTAAATATGTACCCCGCTGGAGATCGAACCCGCGACCTCCGAAACGTAAACCCAATGTTGTTTACATTGAGCCACGGAGGCGGTTAAAGCGGCGATTTCAGTTTCCTCATTCGTTAATCCCTGTAGCCATTTTCCAACTTTTATTTTCACTTCGTATTTACATGACGAATAACTGTTAAGCTTTTTCTTGATTCTATCATATAGTTTCACACTCAGAACCCAGTACTGATGATATGAGGTATATGTTATCTTCTCCATTGTTGGGTCGCAGCCACTTTGCACTTGGAAAGGGCATTGGCCATAATCCACTATGCGGACCCAGTGCTGATTGGTGGCTTTATGTATAACTAGTGGCTAACTGACAGTGTTTTCAATCGGCCACAGTAGGCCATTGGCCAAATCTCGGGGGACCACGGGAGGAAGTTCGCCGCCTCTACGGTGGCGTCGTGCGATCCATGGCCCTCTACGGGGCCCCCGTCTGGTCCAGCGACCTGGCGGGGTCCTCCCGCTGCAGAGCTCTCCTCGGGAGCCTGCAGCGGCTGATGGCCATCCGGATCGTACGAGGCTACCGGACGATTTCGTTCGAGGCGGCGACGGTCCTAGCGCGGGCTCCACCCTTCGACATCCTGGCCGACATGGACGCGGCGGTTTACGACCGCATCCATTCTGTCGGACGGGACGCCGAGGGGGTCGCGCCGGACCGAGAGCTCGAAATGCTACGGCAGAACGCACACCGACGTGCGCTGACGCTCTGGCGGGAGCGCCTTGTGCTACAAGGCTGCGCCCGCCAACGCGCCGTCGGAGCCGTTCTGCCGAACTTCGAAGCATGGATGGGGAGGAAAGGCTGCGTCACCTACAGGTTGACTCAGATACTCACCGGGCACGGGTGCTTCGGTGAGTATCTGAGTCGAATCGGACGGGAGGAGACGGCACGATGCCACCACTGCGCGTCCGACCAGGACTCCGCCCAGCACACGCTGGAGGACTGCCCGGCGTGGTCGACCGGATCGGACGAGATCTGTCCCCGCCAGCATTAGTCGCGGCTATGCTGGCGAGCGAGAAGGGTTGGAGGGCAGCGGCCTCCTTCTGCGAGGCAGTCATGCTCCAGAAGGAGGCCGCAGGGCGGGATCGGGAGAGGGCCGATCCCGCTCGCAGGAGGCGACGTCGGGGGGGCGGCAACGCTCGCTAGCCCCCCTGCACGTCGCCCGGGGTCGCGGGCGGCTACATCTCGGGGCGATGTAGCCGCCGGACGCGACCCGGGAGAGGATGACACCCCCCGGAGCGACCGGGGGGGTGTCGTCGCATCGGGCCCTGTCGCGCCTCATACCGCTCGCTGATCGCGGTGTGGGGCTCGACAGTGCTCCCGCGGAGGGCGCGCTAGCCGCCCTCCGGGAACGGGCCTCCCCTTGTGAGGGGAGGCGGGGCGGGGGACGACCTGGAGCCGCTTATGCGTTCCCAGGTCCTCCCTACTGCCGAGGAAGGTCGCCGGGGGGTTTTAGTGGGTAGTCCCGCTCCTGTCATTGGAGCGGGGAGTCCCACATATCCCCGTCGCTGCCCCACAGCGGCGGGTCGAATGCGTAAACGTATTTCCCCTCGAAAAAAAAAAAAAAAAAAAATAGGCCATTGGCCAAATTGAATACAAAAATATAGGCCATAAAAAAATATAGGTTACTTGGCCGGAAAATTTAATTATATTTTGGAATAATACAGTGGTGTCGATTCGGATGTACACCAACTAAACTAAAACCAGTTTATAAGTTATGCAAATTACAGATTCCCATTGTTTATTACAATTCTTCTAAAATAATTAGGTGGAAAGTCATTATTAAATAATAATCATTCAAAAATCTATAGTTAAAAATCATGACGATTTCAAACTAAACAGTAATTTATACAATAAACGATATTACAAAAAAAAGAACAACTATTCCAAGCTACGAAATAATTTGTGAGGTTTTCTATCCGCCCCCCAAATTGAATACAACCGTGGTGCCTATTGTATAAAGGCTACTTGACCGAAAAGAAACATCTATTCAAATAAATTAATAATTGAATTTTAATACAAAATAAAATACGAACGTTAGGACGTGCAAATATTATTTAATAACAAAAATATCTTGCTGATATTTTTTCCTCGTTAAAGTTCGGTAAACAATAAACAGTTTTTAATTAATTTTGCCTCGTCTGCGTACGTGGTTCGGGATGAAAACTTTTTTTTTGTGTAAGGAGATCGTATCTCAAAGCTTTGGAACAGGTTGGTGGAGTGTTTTACTTTTACGAAACTTTAAAGCCTTACATCTATTACGACATGCTACAGAGACGTATCTACTTAAGTTTACTTATCAATACTATATCTGCAGACTTATGTAATGAAACCAACGATTAATCGTTTAGTCGCCGACTGAAAAACCTTATTGGACAATGAATAGTATTCGGTTAAGAAGTTTATAACCGTCCTTATTTTCAGTCTTATGATCGACCTCGTCATCGCCGGTTGTCTATTGTTCAGCTATAATTGCTTGAGGGTCCTTTGGATCTTCACCTCGGAGTGTAAGCATTGTGTTCCTTCCACATAAACAGAAGCTCTAGCTATCTTGTAGCCAGTATCGAAAGCCGCTATTATAGAGTGTAGCATCAATGATGGACGATCAAGAGAGCCATGAAGCGCTGCCAGGCACTGGAGAATACCAGCTCAAGAGCAAGTCTAAGAGGTGATCGTAGCTTCCCTTGGTGCAGCCCCTTTTGGATCTAAGGTCAGACGTTACACTTCAAAAACCTATGGATACTCGCTCAGTGGGTTAGTGATCAGCTTTATAGCTTACCTGCCGCGTTTCCAAAATTGTAAAGGTTAATTAAATCTTAATCTTAACATCGCTGAGTCGAAGTAGCAGTCGACAAGTCGCCAGACCTCCATTCTGCTCCATCGCAAGCATATTTGTTTATGCCCATTCGACTCCTTGCGCACGCAAAAACATAGGTTTTTAATTATACCTTATTATTTTGAAAATGTAAAATACATGCGCGCTAGATTTAGACGTTACTCAAAGTTAAGCGATTCCAGAATAAAGTATTTACGTAATTCAAGCTTTTTATTGGTACAGACATAACTTTAGATTTTTTTCCGTGGACGGAGAAAATTTCGACGAATTGTGTTTTATGAAAAATTTATTAACATAAATCATGTATTTTATTTCCTAATTTATACAAACTGAATGTTTGTTGTTGATGAAACGGGGCTGGTTCTAAGTCAAGTTGGGGTTATTTCGATCCATAAGACACCACCGTTCTATTTCAGTTATTTGGGCAAGTTACAGTCTCAATGTCTCAAGACGAAAGTCTTTGATAAGTGTGTGTTGCCAGTGATGACATATGGAATTGAAACGTGATCGTTCACTATGGATCGCATAAGAAAGATCAAGGTCATCCAACGGGCAATGGAGCGAGCTGTGCCCGGAATATCTCTGCGGGATCGAACCAGAAATGAGGAGAAGCAAAGTGATCAATATAATAATAATAAATATCTTTGCACACACAGCGCCATCTAGTTCCACAGTAAGCAACTATATGCTTATATTATGGATACCAGATGGTTGATAAACTACACAAATACATTTTTTTTTGTAAATAATTACATATATAAATGAAAAACATCCATAACTCGGGAACACGTATTGTGGTTTTAAGCAGCGACCGCCGCGAATTTCTTTAATAATAATAATTATTATTAAGAGCCCATAGTGTTCCACTGCTGGACAAAGGCCTCCGCATCTGTTTCCAGTCGTTTTTGTTCTTGGCGAGCACAAACCATCCCTTATTAAAACTGTCAAGCTCGTCTGTCCACCGTTTTCGCGGTCTGCCACGTTTGCGTCTGGCGGTTGTAGGAGTCAAAATAGTGGACGCATTTGCCCACAGTTGTATAATAATTATACTTAATTTATTAATTGCAACTGACATGCATGCAAATTACAAAATACAAAGCAAAATAATGATTGATTGATAGAACGACAAAGAGATATTTGTAAAAGATGCTGGTAAACCACAAGTGCAATTATCTGTCCCTGGTAAACTTAAGTAAACTGTGGTATACCATGGTAAATAAAGGGGAATTTAAGTTTATACGAACACAATTACACACATTAAAAATACATATGCCAAAAATGGGATACATTTTCGTGCTGTTTTTATTAAATGAATTTATATATATTGCTGCTGTGAATTTTTTAACCCGGAGGATTTTGGGGAATGATCCGCAATCAGCAAAACAATTAAAGCTGGCCCGAAAGGTTGGACTTGTATATTTTTTACCTTTTTTTCTCCGAACCCCGCTAATAAATCTGGCACGATATGTGGTGCAAGTGATAAGCTATGCCTTATATAACATATAAATGTATGGTAACGTTGCTTGTTAAAAACTGTTAGTCTATCTGATACTGTACGTAATATAATGCTGAAGTCGTATCTCTTGATATAGAACTCAGGAATGTAATGTTAGCACTTAGAGTGTTTATTTGTCAATTCATGCGAGAACTTAAGAGCCGAGCTATTGAAAATCATTCCACTTGTTTCTCCTCAACGCGGCGGTTTTTGTGAAGAGCATGAATCCGCCGTTGTTTATCAGTTTTGTCGTGTATGTGACTAGTAAATCGGAAGAAAGCGTACGAATTGTTAAGAAATGGATCTGCTGTACCTCGATAATGGTATTCTTATTAGAAATAATCTTCAGTACTTGACTTGCACCACAAAAAAAGAAGGAAACACCGACAAAGCAATATTTATTTTTTATTGTCCTTTCGGTAGAAAATTGCATATCAACCGCTGTATATTTTTTTAATAACGCACCCGGCTACTGTAAAGCTGGGATGTTTTAAATTTATTTACAGTTTCATTATTTCGGATACCATCATTCTTTTTTGTGCCGTAATTTTTTCTCAATCAAATTATTACGACATTGTTGACTCTGCTACGCAGCCTGTTTATATTCCTGAACGAATATTGCAGGTTATTTTTTTTTGTTGTTTGGAAAGGAAGAAATGGCGTATACTACACTGACAAGAAAGTGAATCTTAAATTTTAGATGAGGGAAAGGAAGATCGTGGTAAGTAATTATATTTTTATAACATTAATTGTGTTAATCTTTTGGTTTCTCAATGTTAGACTGTCTTTAATTCTCATTCAGATCCACATGAGCTGTGTATATACAGTCTGATGTATGGTGATATTGTAAACTTCCAATAAACAACGACGGCGTTGTGTGTATCCATTCTTTGTTTCGTACGTACAGTCAGCAACGGAAAGACCGGACCTCTTTACAAATAATAAATAAAAGCAGTGTCGTCGCCGCTTAAAAGACATACCACAATTTCTCATTATTTGCACGTTATGTATTGCACACATACCTATAATATTCGTCCACTTTTGCTTTGGTTACAATATATTTCATTGACAAGTCACTCCAATCCCAAGTATTCATAAAATAAACTAAAAACTATTTTGAGATGTTTACTAGGATTTGAACCTTCAACTGCAGTGCAATTACAAACGGTCTTAGCCACTGGGCCAACCAGCGGTTCCAAAGTGCGACGAATTTTATAGATACTTGCTTCTAAATAAGTTTCTATGACGACAATCATCGATGACTGACGAAGTATGAGCATCAAAACTTTAATTCGTTCGAATGAAATTGATCTATCGTGGCGTGGCACAGTGTGTTAACATGTTAACAATGCACTGAGCTCATGAAACAGAAGTATAAAAGGGTATAGAAGGGTATAAAAAGGTGTTTGATAATAATAGGTCTTTACCTATGGAATTGCCGTTCTGCAGTACTGGCCATTTCAAATCAAAATAATTTTTGTTTGGCTAAGAATTCTAATTTCAAATTAATTTTATTTTAAAACCATGGAATTCTTTTTCCAAAAGTAGTCATTTGTTTATTGATTAGTGTTACATTTTCATCGCATTTCAATCTTTTTCGTCATCATGGATACGTTAAAAATTCGAATAATTATGGAATATGAGTACCGTCGTGGCAGCAACGCGGCACAAGCGGCACGCAATATCAACGACGTTTACGGAGCCTTCACCAATCAGCGCGTTGGGCCAATGACATGCAATTCCAAGCGAGCCATGGTGTCGCGGGGCCTTTCTAATATAAATATAATGCAAAACCAGATATGCTTGGACAGGTATACCTACCGGGTTGGTAGGTATACCATCCATATTCGTTTCATATATCTCTTTTGTTAGTCTTCTTTCATTCAACATGTCCAAACCATCTAACCATACCCTTTTCAGTCTTTGTCACGACGTCTTTTTCACACTTCATAACTCCCTAATTTGGTTGATGGTAGGGCATTTTAAATGGCCGTCTGGTAAGCTACTACCATCTTATCAAGTTTGCCGCCAAACAGCAATGCTAATAGCATAGTTCTGTCCCGGTTGTTAGTGATAAGAAAGCTAGTCTCCCAAATAAGATGGGGTTTCCGGATCAATACGCCTCTACCTTCGGCCTCGTCTTCACTTAACATCAGGTGTGACTGAGGTGAAGTGCATAACCGTTATGCATTAAAAAAACTTGAGTAATTTTAATT
The DNA here is from genome assembly GCA_949316235.1 of Oegoconia quadripuncta. NCBI lineage: Eukaryota > Metazoa > Arthropoda > Insecta > Lepidoptera > Autostichidae > Oegoconia > Oegoconia quadripuncta. The sequence continues at coordinate 22,720,240 of OX438747.1, forward strand.
TGCAATTTATATCCAACAAACAAACTTTAAAAATGAGACTATGTTTTACTTTCTCTACATTGTCAAAACCCCGTAAAACTCTCAAATAAAGATAAATTCATGTATTAACCCAAACAGACTTCAGGTGACTGCCAGTTCTAACTTCTTTAAAAGACGAGCTTTGTAATGGCGTGGAGTGCTTTGTCTTTGTTCCAAGATGTGCTAGACCTTATATTTCCTCCAACACTATTGTTTAAAAGCCAACATATCCAACGGTCTGTGGCAAACCAGGATTTATTCGTATCGCCACATTTTCCTTTTAACTCGGCAAGTAAACGACTTACCTAATGTAATGCGGCGGTATATTCTTGTTGTGGGGATAAGGTGGTCGTTAACAGTGTTGCCTTTAAATTGAAGATATTGGCCCTTTTCTCCCTATATAGTTAGGTTAACGTATGTGTGTAGTATGGTACCTGCCGTCGTACCAATACCAAGTACCAAGTTTTGCGTCCGATTGCTAATTCCCGTTTAGCTCGCTTGCGTTCGACCATTAAATTTGGTGCTACTTAAGCGCCCTAGAAGTAAGGATAAGGGGATAAACGTGTAGACATTGACGACCGGTTTGGTGTAGTGGTTAGAAACTCTGCTACTATACCAAATGGTCGTGGGTTCGAATCCCGCTAGGGGCATATATTTGTATGTTGAATACAGACATGTGTGCCCGAGTTATGGATATGTATTTATTTACAAAAAAATATATATTTGTGTAGTTTATCAACCATCTGATATTCATAACACAAGCCTAGATGCTTACTGTGGACCTAGATGGCGCTGTGTGTTTGTGCAAAAATATTTATTTATTTATTTATTTATATTTATATCAAGTTACCATAATTTACTTCTAGGGCGCTTACGTGGTACCAAATTTAGTGATCGAACGCAAAAATTGTAACGTGGTACTGTTGTTAAAAGCAGCTATAACTTCAAACATAAAACCGATGTCGATGTGCACTGTATCACTAATCGCAAATACTCAACTCTGGGTACTTGTGCCGGTGTGGAGACCTTAGGCCCGTGGGGTACGGAAGCGCGACGATTTTTCAAAGATTTGTCGTCGCGCTTATATGAGATGTGAGATGACACTATCAATGTCATCTAGAATATTCAATAAGCTACCAAATTACATAAAAAACGAAGCGAAAGATCAGAAATTCATACAATTATTGAAACAACTATTAATTAAAAAATGCTATTACACAATAAATGAATATATGACCAAAAATTTTAGAGGTGAAATAATATAAATAAATAATAATAATAATACAATATAAATTATATTAATAAATAATTTAAAAGAAAAATAATAATATAATTAGAATATAAACGTAAAAATACATATGATAATATAGTAGGTTAAATATCTAGCTTGTAAATAATGTATTAAGAATTTTTTGTAATTATTTAAATTAGTGCATGCTACTCTCTCATGTTGCTGTGCCTTCACAAGGTCCTTATTGATACAGTACACTAAAATGTCATCACAACAAAACATAAGGAATGCAATAAATGATTTGAGTTTGAGTTTGAGATCTCTGGTGACAAAAGAGCTAGGAGCTACCTCGGGCAGCGTATTAGTATTACTATTCAACGAGGTAACGTTGTCAGTCTTTTGGGCACCTTCCCACACGGCACGGATCTCGAACACATTTTCTACTTATCATAATCATGGAGAAAATGTGTTCTAGTCTGTTTCCGTGCTTTTGTATTCAATTTTATTCTTCTTTTTTTATTTGTCTAGAGATCTAAATGCTTTTATAATATCTACAGGACTTATATGATGAAATTCAAAATGAGAATTATAGAAAAAAAATTCAGCAGTAGATGTTGTATAGTTGATACGACGAAGATTCTCTTCAAGCTTAACATATTATGTCGTCTGTTGTCCCTATGAGTAATGTCCTAAAGCCAGACCCTATTAGGGGTAAATAAGATTTATAAAGACGATGGCTCACTTAATTCGATACGAAGGCTGCATACTGATGCAATAGTTAGTTGTAAATCCCACATGTTTTGCATAGTATCAGACTTCTTGGATTTTGTATTCTTAATCCAGGATTTGGAGCGTCGGTGGCTCAGCGGTTAAGACACGGTCTCCCAATTTAGGGGGTCAGGGTTTTATTCTCAGGCAGGTCATGTACCAATGAGTTTTCAAATTTAATTACTTACATGCATTTACCCGACTGCTCTTATACGGTGAAGGAAAACATCGTGAGGAAACCTGCATGCCTGAGAAATAAAAATTCAAAGGCATGTGAAGTCTCCAACCGGCATTGGGCCAGTGTGGTGGATTACGGCCCATACTTGCTCATATGAGCGTATATAAGAGGCCTATATCCCTGCAGTGGGATGTTTACCGGCTGATGATGATGAATTCAGGATTTATGAGACTCACACTACTTGTGCAGTGGCATTTATTCGTTATCGATTAGCGAAGTTAAGCAATGGGGAGAGGATGTGAAACAGTTGGTCCTTACGGATGGTTAGTCGGTGGCTTTCAGGAGCGACTGTGAAAACACTGTATTGCCTCAGGTGACCTCACGATCGGCAGAAAAATTGGATTGAGGAACTGTACGCCAGCAATGAAACCCGTTTTGTACCTTCCACAATACGGTATGCTACCCTGTATTTTAGCAAATACTATTGCATCTTTCTTTAACTATTTTTAAATATATTTATTATTAAATTAAATTAAATATATATAACCAAATATATATAAAATAATCACCTAGGGAAAGGACCACTGTCTTCAGTAGACGCCGTCTAGAGTACTACTGTCAATTCCTAGCTCATAAGAGAGTTCCTGATCCTATGGAGTGCCAGGTTAGTTAACCAATCAAGTTAATCTCTTAGGTCGTTCGAAGTCTCAACTTGGCGATCATTTCATGAACCGGGATTTTTTTTGTCAAAAGTAATTAAGCAATTTCTTGTTCAACTCTACTTAGCGAGCTTTCTACGAAGTTGTCAAGAACTCAATCTTCGATAGTTATTATGACATTATTCTTGGATATACCTAAATTCATTATCTAACCACACCTAAAGGTGTACCCAACAAGAAAAAGAGCACCTAAGTTCGCGACTGGCATCTCATTAAAACTTTCGCCAGAGAATTAAATAACGTCCCAAAAACAAATCCATTTACTGCGTGGAGCTTTGGTAACTTTTTAAAAAGTAATTTTGAAGTTGCAAGCAAAATGCTTGAGCCCTTTCGTTATTAGTTACTTACCTTAAAAGTGATAGTCGTCTTTTTTGCACTCACGATTTCGGTATATCTTCCTTTTCAGCTCCTCTGGTGCCATGAAACATATTTTCCGTGTGCCATAAACTTCTTTCATATGGCGTTCCCGTCGGCACGGTGGAAATTTATGTGTGAAAGTTGAAATTTTGTAAAACGATCCAGTTGTAGATGTCTCGTGGAAACGAGAAATCTGTTATGTCTGGTTAATGGCCATTAAGGATGGAATCCTTTTGGACATTCAGGTTGCATTTTGATTTACCTTTATTTATGCTAATGTACTAAGAACGAATGAATTACATTGGTTAAAGTACTGTATAGTTGTTTAAGTGTTGTAAAATTTCAATATGGTTGCGGAGTAAAGGATTGTTATTATAATCATTTTTTTAAATTTCTTTTTCTCAGCGTGAGCTGGTATTATCATACCATTTACGGGCATTAACCAAGTAATTGGTATATTCTTATATATTTTAAAATCGTAAGTCAGTTTGTCCGTTTTCGTCAATTTATTTATTTATTTAGTATTATTAACATTATTATTATAACCCGGCCTCAAATGTCACATATCATTCTAGTTTAAGGGCACGATTATTATTGTTTATATGTAACCAGTTCCTAATCCTAATTCCTAATCCGATAACTGGCACATGTAGCATTACGAAATTACAAATTACACACACACATTTTTTTTTTATAGTAGGTAAATAAATTAGACAGGCCGTCCTCTGACCGCTGCCTCACCCTGACAGTGAAGATGAGGCCGAAGGTGGAAGCGTAATGACCCGGAAACCCAAATATATGGGGAACTGGCTATCTTATCTCTGACAACCGGAACACAACAATGCTATTAACGTTGCTGTTTGGCGGCAAACTTAGGTAAGATGGTGGTAACTAACCAGGCGGACATTTAAAATGCCCTACCACCAACCAAACCGAGTACAAAACATGTACCCCACTGGTAATCAAACCCGCGACCTCCGATTCGTAAACCTAATGTTGTTGACTTTGAGCCACGGAGGCGGTTAAGTGTCAGCGGGAGTCTTCTTTATTTTTAAAGAATTTTAGTTTCCTGGTTATATATAGATGCGGATAAATCAATAAACAACCAACATACCAGCCATGGAACTATAGCCAGGGCATGTAACTCCCATCCGACATTAGTCTTGCTACAGTCTTGGGGTCTTCAAGAGCAATAGGCATCTCCTGACCTTGCTTCATCTTCGATCACATTCTTTCCAACAGGCGAGATTGTGGTTATACGCAAAGGTGTTCCGATATAAAATAAAATATTCCGATATTCCAATGTGATACACATATCTTATTCTTCTTTCATGAATTCATTCTTCTTGCAATAATTACGATATTCCAAAAAAATATTAACAATTTAAAAGCCATATATTTTTGAAATAATATTTCAATGGTCGCCGCATTGCAGAGAAAGAGTCATTTATCAAAATTTAAATTATCTCGTAATTAAATTTGGAGTGTCATTGGGAATGATAATTACGTCCGCGTGCACTTCACAGTGACACAGTATATGTGAGCAGTAGACCCCACGTGTATGACGTCCGACATACGGCGAGCTGCTGCGATTTGAGCAAGCAAATACGAGACTGCAAGCGGGAAGCGAGTTAGTTCTGCCACTGGACGATGAGTGACAAGTCGTTTGGTGGCCTGACGATTATATCCACATGGAAACGAGTAGATTATTTTACATATACTCGTAAGTAAACTGTCTTCTCGTCCAAAATACGTCAATGCTTAAAGACGAAAGACTTTAATAAGTTTGTATTACCAGTGATGACTTATGCTACTGAAACGCGGTCTCTCGCAATGGCCTCATGAGAAAACTCAAGTTTACGCAAAGAGCTATAGAGAGGGCGAAGCTCGTCGTTTCACTACGTGATCAGATCAGGGTATGAGGAAATCTGTAGTAGAACGAATGTTACCGACATAGCTCAGCGCATTTGATGACTGGTGGGGCATTTACATTTCTGAGTGGAGATCACGTCCTGGTAAACGCAGTGTAGGATATCTACCCACAAGGTGGGCAGACGACCTGATGAAGATCGCCGAAAGCAGCTGTATGCATGGCGCATCGCACCGGTCACTCTGATAAATTTATGGGAGCGATCTACGTTGTGGATGTCCTGCAGCTGATATGATGATGAAATTATATTACATGAAGTGATGAGTTTCCATTGAAAACATAAAGTAAAAACCTTCAGTCTTCAAGTCTTGTCTGCATTATATGCAGTGAGTGATCCCTCACTCACTGCTTCTCTTCAGAGATTCAAATGTAAGGTGGTAGGTACAATCCAATCATCCTAAAAGTATCACAGGGGCTAAAGTGCCGCGGCATCGACATCTATTAGAAACTATTCGCATTACAACAACCACGAAACCAACTACACTAGCTACTCACAGAGCAAAGTGTTTACACATATAGGAGTAATTTTCTTACTCATTCATATATGACATATTATTATTGATTTGGTTTGAGTGTTGATATTGTATAAATACTTTCTAATAGATGGTGTTAGAGTGCTTCGGTCCATATAATACTTTTAGGGAGATTCGACTGTACAAGGATTGCATAATGACTCTTTATAATGATGGTATGAATTTAATCATATTATTATGCAAAAAGAGCTCAAAAAGAACCTCGAGTCATAAGAGTTTCACATTAGGCGAAATTTTGAAATAAAACCACGGTGACAGTAATTATGAAGCATTCATCGTAAATGTGTTGGAATTTTTTTATTACTCATTCATTACTGCACTCTTTATACTGTGTCAGAGCAGGACAATGTGTTGTCAACAGCCATTGTGAGAAGTGCACGTAAAACCGACACTTCACGAAATTCGTCGCATATTTCGCCAATATCGGTACTTCACAAATTCATATTACATAATTTTTAATTCGAATCTGCACCCTCAGTATCTACAACGTTTTCTCGTCAAAAACACTCCAGTGCTTTGTGACAAAAGTCTTCAATCAATTTGTGTTATCGGTGATGACCATAAGTCATTTCATAGATGACATAGATGAAACGTGGTCTTCCACTGTGGGCCTCATAAGAGCTCAAGGTTTTTTTTGGATAATTGTTTGAACACTCTGGCGATGTTCGGTGTTACTCTACGAGATCAAATCAAGAGTGAAGAAATCCATAGAAAATTAAATCAGCGGTATAACCCAGAGTAAGTTGAAGTGACAGTGGGAGTGGCCCTTGGGGGTATAAAAGTTCTAGAGTGGAGATCACGCACCAGCAAGCATAACGTGGGACAACCCATAAGGTCATCGGTTTGACTCGATAAAGGTCGCGGGAAGTCGCTGAATGCAGACCGCTTCTACCGATCGATTGATGAGGCCTTCGGCTTTACCGCCTAATTCAAAGCTATTGCTATAGCAATGCACTGTCTGTCCTTGTCATTGTGTTACGATATGACAAAGACGGACAGTGCATTGACATCAGACGATAACAACCCCCAAAGAAATTTATTTAGGCGGTCTGTCTGCAGTTCAGCAGTGGCTAAATATGAGTTGGATGAAAAATACTTTCACATATAATTTCATTGATTATAATTGACGACCTGTTTGGTGTAGTGGTTAACAACTCTGACCACTATACCAAAAGGTTGCGGGTTCGAATCCAGCTAGGGGCATATGTTTGTGTGATGAATACGGACATGTGTACCTGAGTTATGGATGTGTTAATTTATAATAAATATTTATTTACAAAAAAAAATGTATTTATGTAGTATATCAACCATTACTTTGGAACTAGATACTTACGTTACTTACTGTGGAACTAAATGGCGCTGTGTATATGTCTAAGGATATTTATTTATTATTTATTATTATTATACATTTTTCACTCCCAAAAAGGAGGAGGTACTGTATTCGTCTGTATGTATTTTTGTTATAATATAATGTTCACCCATATTTTTTACCCGACAGCTCAAGGAAGGAGGGTAATGTTTTTCGAGTGTATGTATGTATGATGTATGTATATCCGTTTCTTTGGCGCATCCTGTAGCCTAAACGGCTTGATCGATTTCGAAGCGCATGGTGTCCTTATATTGTCTTGGTACTCGGAGTGTCATAGGATACATTTTATGGAAAAAAAATCTGAAATGACGTCCGCAAAATACAAAATATGCTGTCGGGTCTTTGAGTTTGAAATACTTAAACAGTTCTTAAGATGGTTTTGGGTTACAATATTAAATATTTTATTGTATAATTACACCGAATACCGCCGAGCGGTCTATGTCCTTGCTGGCTTATCATCCAGATAGTCAGAAATTTTATAATAGTCATTTATAAACAATATCTGTTTCATGATGATTTCAAATTTTGAATGTCAAACATGGCGTCCATAAAATACAAAATTGCTGTCGAGATTTTTGATTTTACAACTTGCTGGTATCTATCTGATCGAACTGAAATTTTGAATTTTACACACAATTTATGTAACTTTGGTGACAATGCAATATTATGATACCATCGAGCTGAGGTGATGATGGAGCCGGGTTTTAGGGACTGGAACTCTCTGATGGCAAATGTCAAGGTATATAGTCGAATTTGGGCTAGTTTATTTTGTTGCCATGAGCACTTTCCATTACACGTCATAACGAGGGTCTGAAGGTGGAGTCAGAACATTGCCACTGGAGCTCCTTGATGGACTTTATGTTACTTGTCTTTGTACTAGAATAATATGTGATAATCATAATGCTCCATGCATTGAAAACTTGTTTTAAAAGATTAGTTAGCAATTTCGTCTTGTTTACATCTTTTTAGTTAGACGTTCATAAGCAGTCAGGTTTTTGGTTTCTTAAATTAATTCTTCAATTTTGATGCTAGGAATTTTGTTTTATAGGGTTTCGATCTAATGATGCACTTCGGAGACAGAAACTGGAACCTTACTGTTGCTATTAACATTGCTGTTTGGCGGTGGCTTTAGATAGGATGGTGGTGGCTAGCCAGGCGGACATTTAAAATGCCCTACCACCAACCAAACCGATTACTAAACATGTACCCCGCTGGGGATCGAACCCGCGACCTCCGATTCGTAAACCCTATGTTGTTTACATTGAGCCACGGAGGCGGTTTATATTTTTGGGGGTAGGCCTGTGTTCAGCACGGACTTGTGTGTCAGATACACGTGTAACTAACTCTTAAGTTTAACATCAAACTAGACGCGTTGATAATTTATCTAAAAATCTAAAAAGACCCACTTTAAAACAGTAAACGAACGATTTAATATTCACGATGGCAACTAAAATTCTGTGTCCATTAGTACCAGGTAGTTAGCTTAGCCATTCACAGTTGAATCGAATCGATTCAAATTGGAATGCACTCGACCGGCGCCATTTCGATTTTTAAAAAGCTTTTGCTAAGCAATGGAATTGCATAGATAATGTGCCTTAAGTGGTAGGAATTTATATGTTACACTAATTTTAATGCGCAGCGCCACGGGGCGGGATAAATAAGAAAAAAAACATACAGATACAACATAATAGAGACGACACAACAGGTTCTGCTTATTTCTACAATGAAATTTCTTCCAGCAGACCTACGAAATCATACGCTACCATCACGCCATGGATAACTTTAATCTGGTTGAAGATATGTGTGCATTATTTATTACTTATTTTAACATTTTACTGCATATAAGTATACAAACATACATTGAACAAACATAGGACAGAAATTACAATACACAATAGGCGAGCTTATTTCTGTAAGAGATATCTTCCATCAAACCCTCGGAAGGAAAAACCAATTTAAAGTTTTTTACTGCAGACAAAGAGCGATACTTAAAATATAGAACAATACATTAACATAACATCACTGTTATAGGAACAGAATTGACAGAAGACAAAATATTAAGATTTATAGCAATGGTTCGATTATAGGACTAGCTTATAATATAGCGGAATAATTTTATAAGACAAAAAAATTATGTGATAATTATGTGATTTCGAAGAAAATCCCCTGTAAGAGACGAGAGTGATCTTATAAGGATAACCATTTTGCGCACAAGATATCCAAATGATTTGTTAAAGTAACATCCTGTTTAAATTTCGTCTCGAATTGCGAACTTTACGGTACGACGTCCTCTAAAATGTAACCACCACGTTATTTGATACAGGTTGATGCGATTAATTAAAATGTAACGGGACGAAGCGATACCCAACTGACATAGTTATTGAGGTTGAAATTTATGTAAATTGTAGCTGCAGGTTTTTTTTTATTCATAACGGGTTGGTACTTGACCTCAATCACACCTGAGGGCGGAGTGTGAGTTTTGTTTCGACTTAACTTTACTACCGCGTTCACGTTTACGTGACGATTTGTATGGAGAAATGTGCAGCGCCTCTAGCGGATAGTTTGCAAAACGATTTTTTTCATAGATACTTTTTGCGTAAACGCGAACGCGATGGTACAGTTAAAAACGATACAAAACTCACACAATTCGCACACCGATGTTAGTGTGAAGATGAGGCCGAAGGTGGAAGCGTACTGACCCGGAAACCCCAACACATTTGGGGGACTGGCTATCTTATCTTTCACAACCGGAACACAACAATGCTATTAACATTGCTGCTTAGCGGCAGATTTAGATAAGATGGTGGTAGCTAGCCAGGCGGACATTTAAAATGCCCTACCACCAACCAAAACGAGTACGTAAACATGTACCCTGTTGGGGATCCCGCGACCTCCGAATGGTAAATCCAATGTTGTTTACATTGAGCCACAGAGGCGGTTAACTGTTCCAAACTAAACAAAGCTTGTAATATAGATACACATATGTACATAATTTTTTTATGCACAACGGTTTAGTACTTGGCCTCAATCCCAATGGATGTTAAGTTACTGACTCGCAAACCCCATCGTCTAGGGGACTGGTTATCTTATTTCTGTATTGTAACCGACCCGCTGGGGATTGAATCCTCGACCTCCGATTCGTAAACCCTATGTTGTTTACATGAGCCACGGAGGTGAAAAATATTTATATAAACACCCATCACTCGGGTATAAATGTTCGTATTCACCCTCGCGAGATTCAAACCCACAATCTCTATCCACTACACCAGTCGTCAACCAACATCGAACATCTCTTGAGGTCAAGTGCTATTTTTAGCACTTGACTTAACTTGGTTAAAATAAATTTACCAGAAAACTACACTTTACTATAATGTGCTTGAGCGTAAAAAAAACTTTTTTCTCGCAATGACGTTCACTTTGGGGAGCCCGTAATCGTATGAGAAGGAAACTGACTTACTAAGTTAGAGTAAAAACATTTTTATAGTGTTAAGTCTAGTAACTTATCGAACTTTGGATGGTAGCCGTGGAGACATACCGTTTCGTATATCGAATGAGATAAAATTCACGTACGTTAAATTAATAATATTAATTAATTACAAAATTTAATGTGTTATTTTTAAAGTCAAATTATAAATTAGAGCCTAAAATATCACTTAGAGAAACCCCTTTTAATGTGCGCGGAAAGCTATTATTAAATATGCTACTACTTGAGCCATAAATATGCAAAGAACACATACATGATGTTAGAATACACACAGTGGAAGTCAGCTATTAAGCAATGTCAAAAAACTGTGCTGAAATTATGCTAAATAGTGCCCAAAGTATCAAGGCAAAATTAATCAATAAAGTATCAAAGTAAAGTTAATCTTATTGCAATGGCTAAGGTTCATTATTCATAGACGGTAAGACATAAACTTTTGTATGATTTAAAGTGACAGACGTTTTATCAATACATAAATACATACATAATGTCACGCCTGTTTCCCGTAGGGGTAGGCAGAGACCACAGACTTCCACTTGCTACGATCCTGACACACCTCTTCTGCTTCCTTCACTCTCATAAGGTTGTTCATACATGCTCGTCGGTTTAGGGTACTCTTGACTTGGCCTTTCTTTAAGACGTCCCCGAATTGATCATGGTACGTTCGTCGTGGTCTTCCCCTACCAACACTATCATCCACATTCGCTTCGTATATCTCTTTCGTTAGTCCTCTTTCATTCATCCTCTCCACATGTCCAAACCATCTCATCTTTTTTCTCATCATCTTTATCAATATTATGGACAAAATTAACAATTTCTTTTTTAAATAAAGCGGAAGCGATAGGTCTGGTATTATTCGATTTATTTTCAAATGGCAAGAAATAGCAGCGGATCCGAACGTGATACTTACCCGTGTGTTCTCGCTAAATCCTCTTAGCGTCTCCGTCCACAATGATTTATGACGGGAACGCGATGTGTTTACCAACTTGGCCGCTTAACAACTTTTTACACCCAAACTAAAGTCCGACTCATTGTAGGCTTTACCCAAGCCTGTGACGTAAGTGACTTTTTACGCGTCTCGTGTGAGATTTCGCGGGAACTGATTGACATTTCTATTACTACTCGTAACGGTCGCGGTGTATTTCTGTCGAAGGCCACTTTTCCAAACTACCTAAGTGCATGTAATTTTTTTTGACGTGAATAGGTCCTAGAAATATACGATAAATAAGATATAAAAATAAACTTACTGTTCTTGGCAGCCGTTTACACAAAGTCACTAAGCCATTTAATGGGCAATACGCTTTTAAGATAACGATACATTTGACATTCAAAATTTGACTTTAGGTCAATTCGAAATCATCATAAAACAGATATGCTTTACAAATGACTATTATAAAATTTCTGACTATCTGGATGACATACCAGCAAGGATATAGACCGCTCGGCGGTATTCAGTCTAATTGTACAATAAAATATTTAATATTGTAACCCAAAACCATTTTAAAAACGGATGCGCCAAAGGAACGGACATACCTTCTTCTTTAAATTGAATGTAGCTTGAAGTGCTAATTTTTGTTAGAGTCAAGTACCCCCCCCCTTATGACAATTGTATATACCGGATGAGTTTTTTATCGTAAAGAAACAAATAGGGCATATTAGTTAAGGGAAATGTGACTGGCGGGATTCGTAGGGTCCCTATCATGCTAAATTTATTTGGAACTCATATTTTCTCCAAGTTTTCTTTATTTATTTAATTTTATGGTGTAATTAGGTGTAATAGGCAACAAGCGTGACCGTCTTTGAAAAAAAATATTAAACCACCTATGACAATATCTTCTATTTCACTTACCTAAAATAAGAGAAACTACGGAACCCGACACTGCGTGTGGCCCAGCACGCACTTGGCCGGTTTTGACTTATTAACCAAAAGTTAATTAGACATTACATCTCATATCGTAAATCTCTTTGTAAACGTCCGTTTCGCAAACTCTCGAAAGAATTCACGGTTGGACTTGCGCCTGGATAGCTGTAAATGAACGATTCTTTTCGGAGGAATAGTGATGCGTAGTAAAAATACCTCTTATTTATATGTTAACATGTTCTGGGATGTGCTTGTGTAGCGTGGTGTTCAGCACGTAAAGACTAGACTGTATATACACTGCAAGATGCTGCCAATTCATGAGAGAGTGGTGTGGTTAATTGCGTTAGAACCATATGCAAATCTAAAGAGAAAAATAGAAAAGGGAATATTTATTGTACATAAGATTAACAACTATTATTATTATTTTTTTATTATTATTATTATTTTATATATATATATATATATATATATATATATATATATATATAAATTTGTGTGTGTTATGTAGTCAATAATATATTATATGTTTAAGTGCAGTTAAATTATCTAGTTACAGTTTGTAGGCTTAGTTTATGTATTTTTATCTTTACGTTATATTTTTTACCAACTATAAAATACACCCGTATTGCTACTATTAGCGCAAACCTCACCTACTGGTAGCTTGTATCTTTACCCTAAGGTTTGCCTGGAAGAGATCGCTGTTAGCGATAAGGCCGCCTTTTTGTGCGATTAATGATGTACGCTGTATTCTTCATGTAGCTTTTGTTAATTGTGCAATAAAGAGTATTTGAATTGAATTGAATTGAACTATTAATAAATAAATAAATATCCTTAGACATACACACAGCGCCATCTAGTTCCACAGTAAACAACTATAGGCTTATGTTGTGGATACCAGATGGTTGATATACTACATAAATCCTTTTTTTTTGTAAATAAATACTTATTACAAAATGAAAACATCCATAACTCAGGTACACATGTCCGTATTCATCACACAAACATATGCCCCTAGCGGGATTCGAACCCGCAACCTTTTGGTATAGTGGTCAGAGTTGCTAACCACTACACCAAACAGGTCGTCAAATTATGGCCAAAGAACCAGATAATTCCTAGTGCCCAAGATATTTAACAGTTTTCCTCAAGATATAAAAAGTGACACTGTGCCGAAATCATTTAAGACTACACTAAAAAAGTTCCTGTTAGAAAAGTTTAACAAATCATGCTTGTAAATATATATGAAACGAAGCACATAATGTTTATGTTCCATTTACCATGCATACTCGTAATACTGTGAAATTCACAAAAGTTTAAATAATGTGCTACAGTTACATTGTAAGAATATTAAGATCAAGGGAGTACATTTTCTACCCATAAATTATTTATAGTTTGGTAGAAGTTTGAGAAATATGTAACTCTGTAAAAGAAACTCAAAATAAACGTTTTTATTATTTAGAACCAACCGTCTCTTCCCGTGGGTGTGATAAAAGGCGACTATGAGACTTTCCACCATAAAAACCTACAGACTTGCACGTTTTAATAGGAATGGGTTCATCCCAGTCTCGTGTGCAATTTCGAAAGGATGCATGTTGTTTCAAGAATTGAGTTTTAATGCTTGGAACACCCAAACGCTAATGCTTGGGATATCCCTGACCACCCCGTTTGGTTTAAGGATCGTGACTTTATGTATGTATGCGTGTAAGACTATTATAAAATTTCGGACTGTCCCGATGATAAGAATGCGTGGGCATGAACCGCTCGGCGATAGATATTTAGTTAACAAAAAAAATAACATTATTTTTATTCGATCATAAATTGTATAAATACTTATTTAAAAATTTGAGTTGCTCACTCGTGAGTTTCTTGCTCGTTCTCCTCTGGGGAGTCTGCCTTGTAAATAAACGATAATTGTATGTCTAAATTGGATATTTGACGAATCAGAACTTACTGCAAACTTGACGAATTACAACTTTTTTTTTTCGCACGACGTGTTCGTACTTGACCTCAATCACACCTGATATTAAGTGAAGATGAGGTCGAAGGTGGAAGCGTACTACCCCGGAAACCGGAACACATTTGGGAGACTGGCTATCTTATCTCTGACACCGGAACACAACAATGCTATTAACATTGCTGCTTGGCGGCAGATTTAGATAAGATGGTGGTAGTTAGCCAGGCGGACATTTTAAAATGCCCTACCACCAACCAAACCAAGTACTTAAACATGTACCTCGCTGGGGATCGAACCCGCTATTTCGACTTGACGAATGAGAACCTATTAGGTACCTATTACAGCATATCAGTGCTTTGTCAAATTGAAAATATTTACATACTTGACGAAGCGAAACAAAAATTATATTTGACGTATTGAAAACAAATTGGGCGGTAAATAAACGCTTGACCAATTAGAACTATCATCAGGCTTGACCAATTTTATACTTAATCTTTCAATGTTACTCTTATAACTTATAAATTCTATAGGTTACATATTATAATGTCGCAACACATAATGCCTTTACTTAAAATGCATGAGCGCAAAATACCCGAAATCGAAATACATTATTATTCATAATACCTTAACCCAGTATATCTTAATTTTGGGGCTCTGGTAGATAGTATCGTGCACCGTTGCGTGCACCCTACCTGTTTTTCTACCTACAAATATCCCATTGCTGTGAGTTGTCTGGAAAAGATAGTTTAGTGATAAGACCGCCTAATTGTGTTCTATTATTATCATCAAAAATTATTGTAAATTATTTTGCGCAATAAAGAGTATTTGTATTGTATTGTATAACTTACGAAATAAAACTTATTTGAATTTGAGTTGCCCCCAAAACCCTAAAATCTGTGTTTATATCCGGCATCCCGTCCCATCACTACCTCGGCCCCTGGCCTATGTAACTAGTAGAAAATAAATAGAGCTCGTTTTCTGAGCGTAATTACGTTAGCCGGATAAATTGGTGCCGGGGGTGTTATGTTCCCGGACTAACGAACGTACGGACGGATCCTGCGTTTATATATAGAGGGAACTAATTAGTATGCTCCGAGGATTCGAGAGGTAAGGTCACCTTTTGAGGTTATGTGCCCAATGGGAGCAGGGTATGTCAATGGACGATATATGAATTTAGGTTGATTAGTTCGAGAATTAATGTAGACATCTGTGATGCCCTGTCGTATCTTTTATAAGGTGGAAACATTGTGTGACGGTGAATATCCAGTCAATATAAGATATACTAAATAAATAAATATGACACAGCGCTGGACCGATCGTTGTGGAGATCTTTGGGCGAGACTTTTGTCCAGCAGTGGACGTCTTTCGACTGATATGATGATGATACACACAGCGCTATCCATTATGGATAACCAGGTTGGTTGATATACTACGCAAATACAATGTTTTTTGTCAATATAATGTAATTACTATTGTCCATATAAATAATATTATTGTCCATATAAAAGAAAATAGCGTCGGTGGCTCAGCGGTTAAGACACGGTCTCACAATTTGGAAGATCCGGGTTCAATTCCCAGGCAGGTAATGTACCAATGACTTTTTAAATTTAATTACTTAAAATACAAGAGCAATCTTAGTTTAAGGAGCAGGGTCCATTAATTGTGCTTAAGTGTATTTGTTATGTACCTCCTAATTCGTTAATTCGCTGCTTGTAACTTAGCCTAAGTTTGAGTCAATAAAAAAAACTTATTTATGTGTATTTATCCGACTGCTCTTAAACGGTGAAGGAAAACAGCGCGAGGAAACCTGCATGCAGAAGAAATAAAAATTCTAAGGCATGTAAAGTCCTCATCTCGCATTGGGCCAGCATGGTTCATACTCCCTCATTATACGAGGGAAGGCCTATATCTTTGCAGTGGGATGTTTACGAGCTGAGATGATGATGATATAAACGTAAAGCATACTAATGTACACAACCAATAACGCTTCAAACTTTAAGATTAGGCCAACGGTAAGGATTAAAATATCAAATTCGACGAATGGCATAGGATATAGGAAAGCCGTTCAATACCATAAAAGTAAAAAGAATTCTCGAAAATAACTGTAATTAAAGCTACCTTGGGATTAGTTTTTCGGCTTATTGAGTGCAGGTTAACGCAATATTTTTGACTAATGCTATTATTTAAAAAGAAATCTTTATCCAATGATGGCGACTCTGGACGGAATTAACCGTCTTAAGGTCACCTGGTTACTGTGAACATCATACGAGGCCTTTATTTATAAGCATAGGTACTAGATAGATAGATAAGCATTTATTTACATCCATGTACACAAACATAACAAATTTTACATAGGTATGAAAACTACAACTAAAACAATAAAACACAAGTACAGAAGTTATACTTACTAAGTTTGACATACAATTATTATTAGTTTTTATTAGCATTGTTTCTATTTTCCTCAATTTCCAAGAAAATCTCTCGAATCTGTGCCTCAGAAAACCGAGACTAAAAAAACGATATTGGAAACGAATTTTCTTCTACACCTTCGATACAAAAACAAAGGAGACGGTAATTTATTCCACGTCTTTGTTGGAAAAAATACAGAGGCCTCACCACGGGTAGGTATATGTGATAGGCCGTAATACAACTATCTATACACTTGTATGTTGTATGACTGGAATGCCTCCCTGCCAGACAGGTTTGCCCAAGGAATACAGCTTGGGTAAAGAGGCTCGAAGAAAAAAATGAAAATTAAAAGAAAATATGAAACAATCTACATGTGTAATACAACGATAATTTCTTTTTTTTATGCACTATGGGTTAGCACTTGACCTCAATCTCACCTGATGTTAAGTGAAGATGAAGCCGAAGGTGGAAGCGTGCTGAGGGTCTACTCTCTAACGAAAATAGCTTCGGACGGCCGTAAATTCAGATTTTTTCTTTACAGTTTGCTGGGTCAATTATAAACCAATCGTCATTATTTTACTTTTGTTGTATACATATAGTTGGACATCACAAGTTAGTACGGGACGCAAGGAACGTCTGAAGTTATGCAGTTATGGTAGCTCGCCCGTCGGACATTTAAAAAGCCCTATCACCAATCAAACCGAGAACTTAAATATACCCCGTTGGGGTTCGAACCCGGATTCGTAAACCCAATGTTGTTTGAGCCCCTGAGGCGGGTAAAAAGTTCCTTGTACGCCTTTTACGACACCCACGGAAAGAGACAGGTTGGTACTATTCTGTTTGAGTGCCGAAACCACATAGAACTGGTGCCGAAACACAGCACTGAGTGCCCAAACCACACAGCACTGAGTAGTTACTCAGTAACTAAATGTATACGTTACTTAATTGAATTACCGTTTACTGTCACTACGTTAGGGGAAGTTACATGAGTGAGACAAAAAAGAAGTCATTTGGGCCGAGAGTGCCTCGAGTTTGTCCTGATTTTCTTAGTTGAAATAGGTGGGATGGACGAGGAAAAAACGAAAAAGTTCCATAGAGGTTTTGTGTTTCTTTATTATAGTTTAGCATTAGGTAGTTGGGCTATGATTTCAGTTTTTGTTTAAGTGTAACACAAGACACAGTACGTCACTTTTTGCATTCGCCTATAAGTGTGAAATAGTATAGATATGCCAATGTCTCTCGACAGCCGAATGCATTTCTCTTTTCGCTTTTTACTACAAAACCAAATTGTGCTTTTTATACTTTTTGCTCATACTATCGGTAACCTTCGAATAAAAGCACTACACCACGTTTTCTTTCCAAAATTCTCAATTCCCCCTCAATATCCATTTTTACACACAACAAGTGACAGGACAAAAACAAATGCATAAATAATTAACATTTACTTCATTGATAATAAAATCTCAAGTAGCCAGTAACTTGACATAAAAAAATACAAATATTACTAGGTAGGTAATAGTTTGTTAACTTCATTTAAAGTATAAAAAATTAAAGAAGTAACGCACCAGGGGAAATAAAAAAAGAAGTATCAACCCAAATAAGAAACTCAAATAGAATTTGGTCAAGGGTGTATTGGTGTGACTATTGCTCGGGTAAAATGAACGGTAGTCACACCAGTGTGACTACGAATAAATGAAATGTACCATAGTCACACCAATGTGGCAAATTGGTGTGACTACGGATCGGTTGGGGACAAGTCGAGTGTGCGAGAATCTTTTTTTTTATTGTAACCTGGATCTTGCTGACAGTCACGTGGCTTTTTCAGCTTAACCGGGCGGTGGGAGCACGATAGCGCTCTGCCCAATCTCTTGCATGCAGTCAGGGTGCGCTTCGCGCTACAGGACGGAATAGGTAGTCGTAACCGACGCCTAAGTGTGCCCACGCAGTACTCGTACCTCGAGTTAGGGTGTTGCATGGGAGAATTTAGAGACTTGATTACCATCGCTTCGTAATGTATACAGGGCGTCCCAAAGTTATGGGACATGAAGGGGAAGTACCTTAAATATCGTAGATAGTGAATTTTGCTCAAAGAAGACTTTATGTTATTTTTAAAAGTTAGTAATTCTGCATTCATAGAAATTCTAAAAATTATTTGCTTCGGCTGGGAATCGAACCGACTCAAATGTGAAAAAAAAACACCCTACTTTTATGATGCCAATCGAAAGAATAGCTAAAAAATAATAACTCTGCCTAAGTAACATAGTATTTTAAAAGAAAGGAACAACGTGAAATTAATCATTTTAATCAAATAAAAAACATACATGAAACTGCCGTAGTCAATTAAGTAGGTATTTTTTTGTAAATTAATTAATTAAATGCTCAAAATGTGATCCACGTGCACTTATAATAAGGAAAACTATGTTAGTACCTATTTTATGAAGTGGGTACTTATTTACGAATAATCAATGCTATCTTTGGAATGATAATATCGCTACTTTTCGAACGTCGTCGGCAATAAATAACTTTCTTGAAATTTGACTCAATCATTTTATGTTGTTCCTTTCTTTTAAAATACTATGTTACTTAGGCAGAGTTATTATTTTTTAGCTATTCTTTCGATTGGCATCATAAAAGTAGGGTGTTTTTTTTTTCACATTTAAGTCGGTTCGATTCCCAGCCGAAGCAAGTAATTTTTAGAAAATCTATGAATGCAGAATTACTAACTTTTAAAAATAACATAAAGTCTTCTTTGAGCAAAATTCACTATCTACAATATTTAAGGTACTTCCCCTTCATGTCCCATAACTTTGGGACGCCCTGTATAGTCAGAGAGAAGAAACGACGTAGAAACTCTCTAACACACAATTTTGAATTTGGAAAAAAGCTAATTGTAGTGTGTTATACATAGGTATGTTTAGTGACAAAATAGTGATAGGCCTAGACGACCTTAGTCGTACTAAAATCGTTGTGACTCTAGAGTGTGACAAAGCTTCGAATCTATACTCACCGGCGAGTATAGAGTGTCGTTTGTAGTCAAACATGTTTAGGGTGAGTGAACGCCTAAATTGTCGTTCGCGTTAAAATTCGAGATTGAAGAGATCAAACTCGAATCGTTGATGGCGACAGTTAACCGTTCAATCGGGATCCAGATAGCTTATTCTATGGAAGTAGCAGTCTTGCTAACCTGGACCTTGACTATACTACTTAATCCTTACATTCAATCTGTTCCAAATATTGTGGAGTCTGCGATATTTATTATATAAATTTGAGTAATATACGTAACATTTCAGAGTAAAATTAAATACTTCCGTGTTCATTTTCATCGCTTCAAGCGGTCTGCAGCGGCCCTACGAACCGGATAATTTGCATAAGAATCGCGCCTGTTTCTCTCAGCCATAAATCATTTAGCAGTCTAGATAAAGCGGTCCACTGAAAGGGAATACATTTCATTATATACATGGCCCGTTCGCGGCTTCACTCTGAATTATTCTCTTTTTGGTACCGACTATGGGAGTTGCTCTATTTGTAGTTTTGTAGTAAGATCGGAATCCTATTAGTGAGGTCAGTTTAAATATTGGGTCTGACTTTTTGTGGTGGTCGTATGGTCAGCTAAAGAGGGCCTTAAGGTCACCAAGTACACAATCAAGGCTTACGACTGCTAGGAAGCAAAGATTAGTTTAATTCAATTTTCCTTATTTTTAAGTTAATTTTACATAGGTACTTTAAAATAGTCACTTTTTTAATAGCATAATTTTTTTTGGATGTATGTACTCATCTGTAAGTAGGTTTGTATGTAGATTTCTATCCTGTAGCCTAAACAGTTTAAATGATTTTAAAGTGCAAGATGGCGTTCGACTCGTCTTGATCCCCAGAGTGTCTTAGGATACCTTTTCTGGTTACAAAACCAACATGGCGCCATGAATGTAGGTAAGTATGTATTTAGATTTCTATGTTACGTCCTGTAACCTAAATGGCTTGATCGATTTCGAAGTGCATATGTGTCGATAAATTTCGTCTTGATCCCTGGAGTATCATATGATACATTTTATGGTTAAACATGCAACATGGCGCCTTCGAAATACAAAATATGCTGTCGGGGTTTTTTGGTATTTACCCGACAGCCCCAGAAAGGAGAGTTATGTTTTTCGAGTGTATGTATGTAGATTTCTATGTTACCTCCTGCATACTAAACGGCTTGACCGTTGCGAAGTGCATAGTATATCGTTAGATTCGTCGTTATCCCTAAATTATCATACGACACATTTTATGGTAAAAAAATCCAAGATGGCACCCGTGAAACGAAAAATTCTGTCTGTTCTTTTTTCTGTCGGTTTTTTTTTGTTTTTAAACTTATGACTTAACAATTAGGAAATTATTTGTGCTAACCCACTTAATTACTCGTATTGAATTGGTGATAGGTTTGCCTGGAGGAGATCGCTGTTAGCGATAAGGCCGCCTAATTTGTAGTTTCTATTTAAACAATATATATTACAGTAGTATATTTAAACAATAAAGCGTATTTGATTTGATTTGATTTATATTGTTATTACCCACTATAGTGTCCCAAGAGGTTTTTCGGGTGTATGTAATTCTGAAGAGCTATTTGATTCGTCTTGATCTAAGAGAGTCATTTTATGGTAAAAATCGAACATCCCATCCACTAAATGCTTTTGGATTTTTTAGTAACAACCATACCATACTTAAATTCTTGGTAAATAAGGTTAAATATTTCTTGGCATGTGATAAATTCTCTTGGCTGTAAGATATGTGGGAGAACGTGGACATCGCAAGCGACTGCGACGTTGCTAGCCATTTCGTGGTAAGGTATGGCTCAGGTAATAGCGATATTACGTCAAGCGGATGGTGGTAGGGCATTTTAAATGTCCGCCTGGCTAGCTACCACCATCTTATCTAAATCTGCCGCCAAATAGCAATAGCATTGTTGTGCTCCGGTTGTCAGAGATAAGATAGCCAGTTCCTCAAATATTTGGATTCCGTGTCAGTATATAATGCTTCCACCTTCGGCCTCATCTTCACTTAACATCAGGTGTGATTGAGGTCAAGTGCTATCCCGTTGTGCAACAAAAAAAAAAGCTGCTAAAGGTGAATAGAATATCAGAATGACACAAGGGTTTTAATAGAAGGAGGTAATGGTCTGTCACTGATGGAACATGGGCCGATCTTCATCCTTCATCTTTTAGGAGGCATTTACAGGCCCTTTACCCACACACAAATCAATGACCATGGAACCTAAGATCCTTCCCGGTGGAGGGTAAACATTTGTAATACCCCTCATGCCTTCCAGCTTGGCCATCGTATGCCATAAGACCCACCTCCACACCCGTCCTATGCCATCTGTCGGATTCATCCGAAATAGTCTACTATCCCTCCTGCACAAATTCCATGACTAATTTCTTATTAAGTAACCATTCACCGGATACTTCCAAGCATATGTGATAATGGGTAATCAAAATCACTCACGCTCGTTAATGTGCTAAGTGGCGGTCCGTCTCCTTTGGAGGCTGGTAGCAATATGAATAATTATTATCGATGTGCAGACCTAACAATTAGGAACTGTTCACGGCGAGACCAGCGCCTCCAGGTTCAAGTCTTATAGCAAATCGCGTATACGACCGTCCAAATTACAAATTCCGTCACTAATTTGTCCCTATCTGCGACACATATTTGCGAAACTCTGTGGAGAATAACACAGCATTTTCCCCTCTACACTGCTATGTTAAGGATTGGGAATCACTTCCAGTACAGATTTACACTTCTACGTGAGACAATGTGTGTCAGAAGATGATTTAAAAATAGAACAAGTGCCTACACAAGAACAGTTAGCGGATATGTTTACAAAGCCAATGTATAAACCTAGACTGCTAAAGCTTTGTGAACAGTTAGGTTTAAAAAGGTGAGGGAATGTTAAGGATTGGGAATCACTTCCAGTACAGATTTACTGGAAGTTCTATTCCAGTTAACCTATGTCTGGGTATGTTGCTATGGTTTTGGGTTGATTGATTCTCTTATTAAAATTGTAAAATGACAAATGTAAATTTTGTAATTTATTTCACTAATTTACATTAATATGCTATAATTTATATAAATAAGAAAGATTCCATTTATATTTGGTCTAACTCCTTAAATAACTTTAAATTATGCTCTGAGGACCCTCTCCATAAACAGAGATAGTAACACAGTGCACTCTCAAAGCCCCTTGTGCCAATGGAACACGCACGCTTTGTGTTTGTCTCGCTTTGACGTCTCGTGTGAGGCTTTAATTACATATTCTGATAGACAATGCTTTCTGGATATTTGGGGAGTTAGTTCTCCAGTTGAGTTTATCTCCACTATATATTCCGAATATAATAATATTAGTATTTAGTTATATAGTATAGTTATACCGCTAATGTGTCTAGTGAAGTGTCCCGGTAGATGTTACGAAGGTTTTTTCCGTCCAGTGGCGTCCTCATTGGATAAATCAAAAAAGTCGCTCTGACCTGCATTCGAAAAGCCTAAATGCTCATCTAAGTTAGGATGTTTGTCTGTTTATTTATTGCTCAATTACGGTAAAATGGATGAACGGATTTGGAAGAATATACTCAGGATTAGGACATAGGATATTTTTTATCCAGATAAAGTGAGTAGTTCCCACGGGATAAACAAATTAAACATATGCGCGATAAAGTTATTCTAACGCAGGAGAAACCGTGGGCGGAAAGCTAGTTAAAAATATTATATAAATAGCTTTTTTTCCAGGTAACCAGGTATAAGGACAATTATATTGCAAATGACAGGTTGTGCGGTATTAAATAGGGATGCAGACACAAACTATGTGAATACATTTTTCTTAAATCCAACATTGCACCCGCATTATACAAAATATGCTGTCGGGTATTTTGGTTTTTTAAAAGTTTAGTAGTTATTTTGTAATTAAAATCACAGTTAAAACACCCTTTTATTTGTCATACCGAACATCATTTGTTCTAAACGTACACCCGATGAAGTCTGCACCAAAGTTTTAAAGTTTGACTACATGTTCGGAATTTCATAAGTGGGTAACTTGGGAGTATGTTATCTATAAGAAATCCGGATATACTGAAAGAAATGTAGAAGTGCCTACTTTAGGAAGGATTGGCAAGGCTAGATAAATAAAATAAATAAATAAATAAATATCCTTGGACATACACACAGCGCCATCTAGTTCCACTTTAAGCAACTATAGGCTTGTGTTGTGGATATCAGATGGTTGACATATAGTGTACATAAGTATACATAAATAATTTTAATTAAATGAAAACATCCTTAACACACAGTACAGGTGTCCGTATTCATCATACAAACATATACCCCTTACGGGATTCGAACCCGCGACCTTTTAATATAGTGGTCAGAGTTTCTAACCACTACACCGAACAGGTCGACAAAATAATCTCACCGAGAAAACAAATGATTATATCATCCAGATGGAATCAATTATTTTAAAAGCTAATCAAGTACCTGCTCTCGGGTATAATCTTAGATATAAAAAACTTAAAAATTGGAAACATCAAGAAATACTAAAATATCATCGATATACACCAAAAACTGTGTTAAAAGTTAAATATCTTCTAAGCGACTTAACCGATTTTCATCATACATGGCTAGCTTCATCAACGCATTACTGATATAATGTCTGGGCAAAGAATGGATATAGACACAACATAACACCGCGTCGTTTTTTATTGGATACTATATAGATAACACTCGTAAAATTATTTTCCAAAAGGACACCATATGCGCGGTCTGATAATAAGGGGAAGTCGGACATCTGAGATTTTAATTTTCAATGATTAAGCCAATAATGATGCGATGCCTCATTGTATTACATAATGAAAAATCTGTGGCTGAAACGTGATTTTCGGTGATCGCGTCTACGCTCAAAGCGGGATGACTAATTGCAAATCCATGTTAGTAAGTGCAGGACGCGTTACAATGGGGAACGCTGGATTTATACCGGGACATCCGGTTGGTGAAATGGTACGTCCAATAGATACCGGGTACGATTTTTGATCTGTCACTAATTCACGATAAAGCGCTCCTCGGCCGTGTGCATGATTTGAGCGATACTCGAATATTTCGATACGAAAATTATCTCAAACATATGTATTTTGAGGTACACGAAGTATTTAATTAAATACATAGCCATATAAAGATTACCTAAATAAAATAACCAATTGGATAAATAAAATATGTATAAATAAAAAAAACTGTCCCTGGCCTTGCATAGCCGTAAGGGTCCCGAGGCATTGTCTCGTTGATAGAAGAGTGAGCCTCACCCTTTGTGCACTCCTTAAATACTGATATTGATTTATCAATCAATCAAATACCTACGCTTTATATACATATATATATATATATATATTATTTAAATAAAGAACTGTTTTATGTTGTGTACCGGTTGTCAGAGATAAGCTAGCCAGTTCTCCAAATATTTAGGTTTTCTTGGTCAGTACGCTTCCACCTTCGGCCTCATCTTCACTTAACATCAGGTGTGATTGAGGTCAAGGGCTAACCCGTTGTGCATAAAAAATCATGAAACTTATGAAGTCAGGAGAGAGCGAAGGCGGGGGAATCGCACAAAAGATCCCGATTGGGTCGAAGTGATCAAGCATATGCCCAAAGTCATTTTACACAATCTGTCCTATCATAATAGAACAGAAATAGAACTATTCAGAAGGTGATTATGTAGGTACATCAAAAACCCTTTAAACTTTAGCAATTTCTGCAGTTATACTGCTATCTGTCAGATAGGTATTAAATAATAGTTCCGCCACATTGAGTGAACATGTACGTGCGTTGACCCTAGGTGCGACACAAGGGTAATTTATTTTTCAGCGAAAAACGTGTGATTTTGTTTGGAATTTTTAAAGTAAAGTTTTTAAAGTGTGTCTCGGTACTCACCTTTTTGGTTAAGAATAGAGTTTAAGTTACGTAATTAATCTCTGCAATGCGCCTCTCATTTACGTAAATCAACAAATCTGTTTGTTTAGGTCTTACCAAACAAGTAAAGATGCTTTTGCTGTGGAAAACAGAGGCTCAGAGGTCAAAGTTAACATTTCAAATTCAAAACTTTTTACTGATCTTCTTTCTGTATGCTAAGTGTTAATGAATGAGAAATTAGAACTCTTAGTAAAGAAATTGTTGCTGGGAGTACGAGTAGACTGACCTCTTGGCATCGTTGAATGAAAGAGCGCAAAAGAACGTGTAACCCTTCTTCTGGAAGCGGAAGCATTGGTAAATTTGAGGACTTTGATGAAAGTAACTCAAGACAATACGTGCCGGAGCATTACTCAGTTCCATTTTTTAAATTGTACATTTACAAATCAACAGTTTCCAGCTCGTTTAGGCGATGGAGCATTTCACTGCGTTAGGAAAATAGGACCAAAAAATGTTAGTTAATTTAGTATCTAAATTCAAAACCATCATAAAACATACATTATTTACAAAAGGCAATTATACTATTTCTGACTATTTGGATGATAAGTCATCATGGATATAGACCGTTCGGCGATATTCAGTCTAATTATACGATACATATTACACATTATTTAATTTGGTACAACAAATAGCTGTACAATGTGTTTTACTAAAGCTAGTATTACAATGGGTTCGAGTAATTTGATTATACAACCAGCAACGTTATCCACAAATGAGAATGAAAAATGAAAACGTTTATTTTCGACTTTAGTAGGTATAAACTATAGACTAAGGTTGTGATCTCCTATTAAGTATACTTGTGCCAGGAGGGCCCGCTCTTCCATATTTAAATGTTAGGTTAAAGGTAAAATAGATGTGTGTGTGTGTGTGTGTGTGTGTGTGTGTGTTTTATGGCCCTTTCGATCCTCTGTACGATCTGTTTCATGCAATAAATAAGTTGATGTGGTGATCCGTGTTCTGTTTTGACCCTGGCCAGAGCTGTCCCGCCCCATTCTGTCCATATTCACCTCGTGACTCGACCCACCTGAGCATAGCTGGGAAGGTCACACAAGTAGCTAACATTGTAACACAAAATCTACTTAAAAAGAGCAATCCTTGAGTTTCTTGCTCGTTCTTCCCTGGGGAGTCAGCTTTCTGAATGAGCAGTAATGGCAATGTTTACAAGTGATAATTTAAACCAATGAAATAAATATTGTTTGAATTTGACTAATTTTCGAGCAATGACAAATTTTTTTTTTTTTTTTTTTTTTTAATTAGAATGGGATCGCTCTTGACCTTAATCTGGACTAATGTCGAGATAAGGTCTACGATGGAACGAGCTTTCCCAGAAGATGCCTATTTAACCTGACTTTAAAGAGCTGCGAAGAGAGAAATCCACGCGATTGAGATACACGACTTTGTTAGACCACTGATAGGAAGGAAGTAAAAAATATTTTAAGTATTAAAACAAAAAAAAAACCCGACACCATATTTTGTATTTTGCGAGTGCCATGTTGACGTTTTTACGATAAAATGTACCCTATGACGCTCTAGGGATCAAAACGAATCTTGACGATAACTTGCACTTCAAAATTAGTCAAGCTGTTTCGGCTTTAGGAGGTAACTTGGAAATCGACTTACAGACACTACAAAACATTACTTTTCTTCCTGCGTCAGTTGAGTAATGAGGCAAAATAAATTACTGGCTCCCTTTTTTCTAAGTCCAAAATAAAATTCAAACTAAACTCACAAGTTTAATAAAATATTCACCATAGAACTTGTGTGTCAACGTCAAATCGTGGAATTGTGGTTGAAGCTAATTAGTGAACCCAGATGGAGTCATAGTGATGTGTTTGTTGAAAATGAAACGACTGTGTTCTGATTCTGGTGTATACTGGCCATAAAATATACACGTACCGCTACACATGTCAGCTCTCCACACTAATTTTGGAACCTGGTAACAATCAAACTAATATTATAATACTAAGGAAACTGGTTAAGGATGTACAAGAAAACGATGTTGTCATCTGCTGCTTTAGATAAAAAAAACATGCAGAATACAGATAAAGCAATAAAGTACAAGAGGTGCCGACTAAGTTTCCACGGTAGTCAGCACTTGGGTATTTTTGTTTTGCTTCCTAGCTAAGTAGGACATAAATTGTGCGCCTCCTCGCGTAAGTGTGAGTTTCACTTCAGCCGAAATAAGGATGGGGTTACACAACGAGCATTATGTAATTTATTATTACTCGATTATTTTCTGGAAAGTAAATTGAACCAATCTGTCATTTACCGAGGTGTTACAAAACGATGTGACTAAATCCCAGAGATTCCCCAGTCCAAACGCATGGACCGATTTTGATGACATTTGGCAGGTTATTTCTTACTTTCTTTAATTTCCCCTCAAGTAAAAGGTCTGCTAATATTTCAAACAAAGTCAATATCATCGGAAGCAAGGACTATAAAAATATTAAATTTTGTGTTTAGGCTCTGATATAGAAATAAATAATCACGTGTTTCGTGATCTATCTAGCTCGTATTATAAATGCGAAAGTCTGGATGTTTCTTTGTTTGTATTTGGATGAAATTTGATATACAGGGCGTCCCAAAGTTATGGGACATGAAGGGGAAGTACCTTAAATATCGTAGATAGTGAATTTTGCTCAAAGAAGACTTTATGTTATTTTTAAAAGTTAGTAATTCTGCATTCATAGATTTTCTAAAAATTATTTGCTTCGGCTGGGAATCGAACCGACTCAAATGTGAAAAAAAAAAACACCCTACTTTTATGATGCCAATCGAAAGAATAGCTAAAAAATAATAACTCTGCCTAAGTAACATAGTATTTTAAAAGAAAGGAACAACGTGAAATTAATCATTTTAATCAAATAAAAAACATACATGAAACTGCCGTAGTCAATTAAGTAGGTATTTTTTTGTAATTAATTAATTAAATGCTCAAAATGTGATCCCTCTTGTCTTACGCAAATCGCCAATCTTTTAATGAGCCCGCTGCCTGTTGATTTTCTAATCATTTTATGGTGAACACTCGATGTGATATGGCACAATTCTGTTTGCAACTCGCCTACGTTCTCGTATCGCTTTTTGTATAGCATATCTTTCACGTATCCCCAAAAGAAGAAATCTAATGGTGTGAGGTCCGGGGATCTGGCCGGCCATCTAATCGGTCCATTTGTACCAATCCATGTAGGAAAACATTCATTTAGAAAATCTGCTGCTCTCCGACTATTATGAGCCGGAGCTCCATCTTGTTGGAAAATTAAGTTTTCTTGCTCCGCCGCGGAATGGTTTCTTATCTTATCCCTTAAAATTTGAAGTATTCCTAAATACTTTTCTGTGTTCAAGGTTCCTTGGTAAAAATGGATTAAGAAAACCCGGTTTTTTAAAAGTCCGCACCAACAGTTGAGTGAAAAACGCACTTGGTTATTAGTTTCAGTCACTCGTAGGGGATTTTCTTTAGACCAAATACGATTATTGTTGCGGTTATACATACCGTTATTGCTAAAGTTAGATTCGTCTGTCCAAATAATATTATCCAAAAAATTTGGATCTTCGAGCAATCGTGCCTGGATATCAAGACAGAAATTTTTTCTCCTTTCTGTATCGCCCGGAAGTAATTTTTGAACCAATCGTCCTTCAACATAACTCTTAAAACCGTGTTTTTTTAATACACGGTGTATTTTACTTTTTGAAACTCCAATTTCATGTTCTCCTTCTCTCACCGATGCTTTCGGAAAAGCCGAAAAGTAAATTAAAATACCAAGTTCTTCGTCGTTGATCGTATGGTTTTCTTGCTGTGGTTCTCTTGGGCGTTTATCGAAACGTCCCAGAGTTTTCAAATTGTTCACAAGCCTTTTCAAAACTTTACGAGACGGTATTTGTCTATCAGGATATTTTACGCCATACCACCGCAAACTTCTAGAGATATCTTTATCGTTCAAAAAATATGCTTCCATTAGATCAAAACTTACTTGATATGCCATGTTCGCAATAAATTAACACAATAACACTTGTGTAAGTGAATTGAGACTAAACAGATCAATATCCGAAAAACAAACGCTCGCACATACTGTTCCATTTTCAAATTTAAGAACAACATTTAAAAATATCACTTCTTTTTAAAATATCTTAAAAAGTATGCATTCAAACAAACGCTGTCATAAACTGTTCCATTTTCAAATTATAAATTATTTATTTTTGTTTTTAATTTGCCTTCTGTCTAGCTTACAGAGGACGTATTGAAATACAAGTTTTATCATTTCATCTACACGTGCACTTATAATAAGGAAAACTATGTTAGTACCTATTTTATGAAGTGGGTACTTATTTACGAATAATCAATGCTATCTTTGGAATGATAATATCGCTACTTTTCGAACGTCGTCGGCAATAAATAACTTTCTTGAAATTTGACTCAATCATTTTATGTTGTTCCTTTCTTTTAAAATACTATGTTACTTAGGCAGAGTTATTATTTTTTAGCTATTCTTTCGATTGGCATCATAAAAGTAGGGTGTTTTTTTTTTCACATTTAAGTCGGTTCGATTCCCAGCCGAAGCAATTAATTTTTAGAAAATCTATGAATGCAGAATTACTAACTTTTAAAAATAACATAAAGTCTTCTTTGAGCAAAATTCACTATCTACGATATTTAAGGTACTTCCCCTTCATGTCCCATAACTTTGGGACGCCCTGTATAGGAAGAACATATCCTGGCTTAAAATTTTTTATCCCGATAAAGTGAGTACTTACCGCGGGATAAACAAATTTTCACGATAAAGTTGTTCCACGCAGGCGAAGCCGCGGGCGGGAAGCTAGTATTACACAAACCGCTAGATAACGCTAGGGATATTTTAAATTACGGTTTCCATGAAGCTTTTGATCTTTCATGGTTGCTTCTCTTTATTTCGAGCTCCACGCAGACCAGTCGCGTACGGCAAGCTAGTAGATAAAATGTTATGAATATATATGAAGATTAATAGATCGAGTGAGTAAGCCTTAGTGTAAAGGTACAGTCACATACAAATCAAGTTTTCTCAAGAAATCTTCAATGTTATTGGGTATTTTTTAATGAAATTGCTTAAGTACTATCGACAAACATTCACGAATGGCTGAGAAATCTTAATTTGTATCACGTCTGTATAGGTTTTTTCTGTTTCAGAGTGTACACCACAATCCATAAACAGTTGGAACGTATCGCTGTTTACACTGGCTGCTTGGCGTAGATAACAGGGTGGCACCTAGCCAGGCGAACTTTTTAAAAGACGTACAAGCGCATTTAAGACTCGCTCCCTGTGGGTTCCGTACCGATATGTCACCATTGACAAATTAAATTAACTAACCCTGTTAATGTAGTCTCTAAATAGTATAAAACAAAGTCGCTATTTGCGTTCGTCTGTTTGTGTCTGTTAACCTAAACTACGCAACGAATTTTGCTACGGTTTCCACTATCGTTTATAGATTTTTATATTTATAGAATATCCGTGCGAAGTCGGGGCGGTTCGCTAGTTAAAGTAGAAGTAAAAACGTACAGTGTGGATTTTGGCATGTACAAAAGATAAAAACTAACCAGTCTCTTCCCGTGGGAGTCGTAAAATGCGACTAATGGACATTACACCAAAATAATCTAGACTCGCACGCATAGAAAGATCAACCGTGGATATAGTTTCAAACGTTAAATGTTTAATGTTTGAAACACTCAAAACGTTTGGGAAATCTTTGACCACGCCATTTGGGATAAATGTTGTGATTTTGTATTTGTATATGACTACAACATCGACTGTGGTGGAACCTTTGCTGTTTTATAACATGATTTCTTATTTGTCGAGTGTAAGACTAAATTGCGACAGCCACTACTGCGATAGATTGAATTGTTACAGGACTGCAATAGTACGAACTGTGACAGGACGATCGAACTACGAAAAACTGAACGACGACAAGACTGAACCGCGACAGTACGAAACGCAAATAAGTCTGAACTGCGACAGTACAAATCTGCGAAAGACTGAACTACGATAAGACCGATCTGCGTGACTGAATTACAATAATACCGAACTACGACAGCACGTATTTGCGACAGTCCTAAACTGCGACAACACCAACACGGTAGGTATAATTGACATACATTCATCATCATTTACTCCTTGCCCTGGTCCCAATTTATATGAGGCCGGCGCAGTAGGTACTTCATTGGCATCATTGGCATACATTATTTTGTGAAGATTTGAAGAAAATAGAAACAATGCGTACTAATATTATTTTAGTAATCTTTTCTTTGTGGACTTGTCAACCCCATTAGACTCTCGGCTTTATGTATTCCTGAGTGCAGCCCCAGATTTCCTGGTCCTCGGCCAAGACGGTAAAAACAGTAACAGTTAAGTAACAGTAATTAACAAGTGTAATTTAGTTTCTCCGTTACACATCTTGAGTAATGGAAATTTGTGTTGGCACGTAATCTTGCTCTCTGATTGGTCGTTTATCACGTCGTGTAGGAGTAATGCTATTTGCTCCGTTTCACATTGATTTGTTGTCACTGGTGAATGAAATTTCAATTTTGGATTTGATCATAAGGTCAGAGCGGGAAAGGAATAGGTCAGGCTGTGTCTTGCTCTTTTAACTTTAACTTTAACTTTGCTTAAGTTGATGGTGTTATTATAGGAACAATGAATATAAGAAATGTCTAAGCTGGGTCTGAATCACTTCGTTGCCTTGATATGGGTCTCGTCTTTTTAATCTCAGATGAGAAATGACAGGTGCTGTGTATGTGTATATGTGTGTGTGTGTGTGTGTGTGTGTGTGTGTGTGTGTGTGTGTGTGTGCGTGTGCGTGTGCGTGTGCGTGTGCGTGTGCGTGTGCGTGTGCGTGTGCGTGTGCGTGTGCGTGTGCGTGTGCTTGTGCGTGTGCGTATACGTGTGCGTGTGCTTGTACTTGTGCTTGTGTGTACTACAACAGGAGCACTGAAAATTAATTGTCTAAGTGATGTAGTGTGATACAGGGTGAATTTGAATTCGTGTAATTCCCATTAACTGATGACGTCACTCTTGATTACGATCAACTTTCCCCAAGGAATCATTGTTGAATTCGTTCAAACAATTTTCGATTTCTCGTACAAAGTCCTATTAAATTTCAATATCTATTGAAGTACGTGATAGTGGACGAATGCAAGTGTGTATGTGTGTGTGAGTGGGGCTGTTTGGGGAAGGGGGCGTTTGTGTGTGCTACGATATTGGAATGAACAGAGATTTAGCAGCAAACAGATACGCATTCGTCTTTAAAAAATCTATATGTCAACTTTGTATATTTGCTCATATTTCACTAGAATTCCCAGTTCAAATCCCTAGGGATTCTAGCAGCACGTACTATTCCACTAGAACTCAACCAGTTCCAATTTAGCTTTCCTTTCCGAGTTCACAACAACAGCCGCGCAATTATTGTCCACTCCCCTAAACCCATTTAGCTCTATATTAAACGAAAAACTGATATTGCTTCGCTCCAAGAGTATATTGCTTCGAATGGAAGCTCTCCCATTGTCACAGCACCATTTAGAGAGTGCGGAGTGCAGACGGAGTTGACTTGAAAATGTTTTAACGCAAGGTTAAGTTGAATATGGGTGGAACAATGGTTTTATTTTTAATCGACTTCCAAAATGGAGCATGTAATCAATGTTGTTAACCCTCCTTTTATGATGCGTACAGACTGATGAAATGTAACATGAAATTCTGCCTTTCACTGCATGTTCGCTATAAGCGTGGTACCGCGCTCTGCTTGCCCCGCACGTAGAGTGCGCATGAAATGCACAGTGGGCCGATTGCGCTGAGTTCGAACGTTATTACCAAAGTTAGACCATAATAAAAAACGTTAATTTATTTAAGATGATCAACGTTTGAGCAGTGGACAATGTAAATAAAAGACGCATTAATTAAGTAATTATTGTTGGCGTTTGAAAACTATGTATATCTGTGTATTACTATCTTACCGGTATTGTAGCTTCAAAACAGCAGAAAAAAAAACTGGTGTTTGTGAGATAAATAAATAAAAATCCTTGGACATGCACACAATGCCATCTAGTTCCACTTTAAGCAACTATAGGCTTGTGTTGTGGATACCAGATGGTTGATATACTACATAATTTTTTTTTTTTAATAAATACTTATTATAAATAAAAACATCCATAACTCGGGTACACATGCCCGTATTCATCATACAAACAGGTCGTTAAGGAACAGGTGAGATAGTTCTTAGCAATGATGGATGGCATCTGTTAAACCGTTTCTATGATAAAACAATCAATAACTTCTTAATATTTAGTAAAAATTTCACCGACGGGTAAATATCACGCCTCAATTTTTAGAAAATATGAATTAATCCTAGATCATTCAAAAAAATGTTTTAGCATATTAGCATATTTTACAACGCAATGAAGTTAACAATGGTAACTTTAATTTAATATCGTAAACTTTATAAATGCCTATACAATCTCAACCGCCTCCGTGGCTCAATGTAAACAACATTGGGTTTACGTTTCGGAGGTCGCGGGTTCGATCCCCAGCGGGGTACATATTCATTACTCGGTTTAGTTGGTGGTAGGGCATATTAAATGTTCGCCTGGCTAGCTACCACCATCTTATCTAAATCTGCCGCCAAAGAGCAATGTTAATAGCATTGTTGTGATCCGGTTGTCAGTGATAAGATAGCCAGTCCCCCAAATAAGATGGGGTTTGCGGGTCAGTACGCTACCACCTTCGGCCTCATTTTCACTTAACATCAGGTGTGATTGAGGTCAAGTGCTAACCCATTGTAAAGCAAGCTACAAAATGGTTAGAAATCATTTTTATTCTAATACTGATGGGCTACTTCTGTCTACAAAAAATCACGAACTTTAAGATAGGAAGTTATACCGTAAAAATAAAGAACATGAAAACTTTATATGATTCATTTAGCGACATAGATACATTACAGTTAATGTTGTCGGGTTGTATGTAATACATAATACTAAATAAAAATATGGGACGTCAAGCTAAAAGTAAGCTATTCGGACGTAATTTTACCTGGATTATTCGGCGATAAAAAAACTTTTTCAAAATTATCACTGAAACCTTATACAATTACAAAAATCGAATTGCCGAGGTTCCAGAATAGAATATCGACAAAATCGCTAGCGGTAAACGAACAAAGCAATATCCCATTACGAGGTTGCCATAGAAATTTCAATTCGAATAGCAATTTTCTATTCGCCCTGCGCCGAGGGCATTGAGGCAGTTTGAATAACCAGGATATCTCAATATTCATACGGCTGGCAGTTTTCCAGGGGTACGAAGTTTAGTTCCAGAGGTAGGTGACTTGTTATCTCACACGTGACTGGATTTTAGGTGGAATTGGTTTAACAAATTTAGTGTCACACTTCAAGCTTTAAGCATTTTGTTAATTTAAGAAATAATAAATAAGGTTTATGTTTTGTCTGTCAGGCAGCTACTACCACTTTGGAAAGGGACATCATCTGTGAGATATGAAACGGCGCAAGGCAGGTTTTACAACTTAGGGCTTTTGACCGCAAATTTAGGAAATTTTCTTTAGAGCTCAAATTTATTGTGGGCCATTTTTGGGGCCATGTGATAATTATGGTCTGTCTCACCCTCATAGTTTATACCCCACCGACATAAGTTTGTAGGTTCCATTATAGCGCAAATACCCTAAGAAAACCTAAAGTTTAGAAATCCCATTAGCACAGAAGTTTTGTGCCTGGAATTTTGTGATAAGGCCGCCAAATTGTACTGTTCCCTTTCTTTTTGTTTATCTTTGTGTTGTTTCTTATTGTTGTGAAATAAAGAATATTTTGTTGTTGTTGTTGTTTTTTCGTTTGCAATTGTTGGATTTAGGGGTATTTATTCATGTTTGTAAGATGTTGTTTCTTCATGTTTTTTAAGAAGTTGGTAACTATGGCGCAAGGATCCCGTAGGATCATTCGTCTTCTTTCTTTTTTGTATAATTAGAAACAAAGAAATAGTCATTCAGATAATCATAATAATTTTATAAACAATTTTTTTAGGGCTCGTAGTCATTAAGGAACCGTTATAGTTTCGCCATGTCTGTCTGTCTGTCCGACGCTTAGCTCAGAGGCTCTTAGTACTAGAAACCTGTTATATGCCAAATTACAGTTTTCTATATTCTTTCTTTCTATATTAATTATGCCGACAAAGTGGTAAAATTAAATCTAGAAAAATATTTTTTAGGGATGAATTTTCTTTTATCTTTATACCCCAATTTGTGTGGGATGTCATTGGAAAGGTCGTTCATAAGTATTAGAGGTGCCCTCCGTAAAAGCTAGACGTTTGGTTTTGGAGATGTGAAAAAATTCACGGCATTCATCATCAGCCCGTGAACATCCCACTGCAGGGATGCCTTCCCTCATATAGCAGGTGTTTTCCTTCACCGTTTAAGGGCAATAACCCACCACCGTCCCATGGCCCTACCACCTCTCGGTATACGGGCCGAAGTTGCGAATGGTGTGCGTGGACCTCAGGATTTCCCCACGCACACTTTCTTGACACTCTACAAATTATTTATCTATATCCTGTCCCTTTGTTCATTCTCCCGTCTGGGCTGAACAAATACAACTCACGGCAATTGGCGCCGGGTTGCTCTCTACTATCTGCGTAATATCTGAGTTAGTTATCATATTTGCTGCATCTGGCTGCGGTGGTTGCGCCTCAAAAGCTCTACGCTTGCTGTGCCATGCTCTGGCAAACTCCCGGAGCCGCGCGAAGTTCACCTCGGACCGCACAAGAGCCCCGAAGTGGACCGGTCCCACCTCCACGAGTTCCGTTTAAGAGCAGTCGGATAAACGAAAATTTAAAAACTCATTGGTAACATGACCTGCCTGGGAATCGAACCCGGACTTTCCAAATTGGGAGACCGCGTCTTATCCGCTGAGCCACTGTTCTTTTAACGAAGTTAAAAGAACAATTATCACAGTTAGGTAAGTAATAAAATGTACTTTCCGTGGCAAATTATTTGTCAAACAACTAAAAGTAAAACGTATATTTTAAAGGTAAGTACGGAACCATACACAGCGCATGGCTTCCTCGAAATTATCATGTTATTATCCAGCCACCCTAAAATAAGTCGGTGCAGTCAGCTGGACAGGTGTACACTCGGCTGACGTTAATGAAATCAGCCGACAGTAACACAGAGTGACCCTCTTCAGTTTACGACACGTATTGCTTTTTGTCCGCTATTCTTTTTTTGAGATTTGTTGCCTTCAATGGGAACATTATTGTTTTGTTGGCGCTTTTCGGATATTCAACATTTTAATTTCAATTTATACATTTGCCATCCCACGCAAAAGTAGGAGATTATCCCTTCACCTTCCATGGCCTTATCAACTGTGTTAGCGAGGAGGACAGGGAGCATGCTCTTTGGGTCTGTTCCCTGTACAACAGGGCCGTCGCGAACTGCTAGCAAATATCTGGATTCCTTGTTGGGAAAGAAGCGAACGTAGTGAGCTCCAAAAACAAAACGTATCCCTGAATCGAAAAATTGTTCAGGATAACTTTATATATTTTTGAACAACCTATCCAAATCGGTACAAAAAGCAAAAAAAATATCCTCTTTTTTTCTTTGCACTTTGACTTGTTTTATGGATACCAGATGGTTGATAAACTACACAAATACATTTTTTTTTGTAAATAAATACACATGTCTGTATTCATCATACAAATACCCCTAGCGGGATTCGAACCCGCTTTTGGTATAGCAATCAGAGTTTCTAACTACTACACCAAACAGGTCGTCAAGTTCGGTTAAGTTAGCGACTTAACCGTGAGTGCAGTGAGACATTTTTTTTTTTTAATTTTTACTAAGAGCCTCTCAGCTTAAACTGCGGACAGACAGAACTATGCGAAACCATAAAGGTTTCCTTATTGACTATGGAGCCCTAAAAAATTCTACTCAAATCGGACCACGCATTAGTGCGATACATCCGGAGAAAGAATCACACGCAACACCATGAAACACATTACATCTGTTATTTTACGTCGAGAGTTAAAAATGGTTGTTTCTCCAAAATAGAAATCGCATGGCAGAGGACGCAGCGGGCTCCATAAGTCTATCGACCGTGTCACTCCATTTCAGTATGGTTGAACTTTTGTGCGTAATGCTGGTAATGCGAAAGTTTTCAATGGAACATTCATCAATCAGGAAACTTCGCGGTTGATGCGAATACCAAAATGTTTTTAGGGTCGAGATTATTGGAATCGAGACAATTCTTATGGTATTTTTCAAATTGATTAAAGGGCTATTCGGATTAGAGATATCATCACTACATTTAGGCCCGTATTAATAAACCAATCTCAATACAATTCTTGAGGCTGTATTACCCGAGATGCGTCTTAAGAAGTTGACGTTATCTCAAGCTCCCTACTAATTTATAACCCAATCTTGAGGTCTACTCAGCTGAGATCACTTCTCAATTATTCGCCTCAGCGGCGAATGAATGATAGTCTTGAGTTTCGTTTCTTAATATGCGCACTTCTCAAGTGAGTACTGCTTGAATATGCACGTGCTTTTCAGGTCTCAAGTTAGGTTTATTAATCAACACGTTTACTTGAGACCGGTCATAAGACTATTCTCAATCCTAATAATGGTTTATTAATACGGGCCGTATAGTGTGTTTATAACTTAGTCTCATTTCGGTGTCGGATGGATGGAACCACGATAGACCGAACTTCGACAGATGGAACATTAAAGGACAGAACTTTGGAGAGGATTTCCAGACAAAAATATGTTATTAATATATGTCTAACATAGAACCCATCTCGCAACCGCTATCATTATGCAATAAACTTGAAGTTATAATTAGTTAAATGTAGCAACAAATTTTATCTAATCTCCGATAATATAGTGGTCATTCACTCTTTTATTCTTTCTGATAAATAACATTATCTATCCAAGTACATATCTTTGATTTCAAAAGTTTTATTATCATAATATTGCACAACAAGAACAAATAATATCTTACTACGCTGTAGAGATACTTACAATGCTAAATACGTGAATGTAGACCTATTCTTCCTGTCCAGAAACCAATTCATTGTAGGTACAGTTATACGAGTACATGCTAGTGAGTACCACGAAAGCATGCTATTATTGAGCAAATGCTACCTTCTTCCGCCATTGCTAGTTTCGAGCATGCGTATATGAGCATGATTATTGATGTATGATTTTTGAACGTGCTACCTGAGACGAGGGTAGGAGGGGGCGTGCTTTAGGCGTGTCTGACCAGGTTTGCTTATGAGCATGCTAGCATCTTCTTTGCGCCTAAATGTTTCGCTAGGGTGATCCAATTACGGACTAAAATTTCTTGTTTTTTTCTTCTCTTTTTCTTCCTTGATGACAGAACTTTTTGGATGTATCGCATTGCACGCATAAAGATGTTTATATTCAGTTCAGTCCCGTCACGTCTATGGTTGTTCGCGTGCGTAATAGCAAGTATACGGCTTGTTAGCTTTTAAAACAAAGTTATTCAGGAGTATGCATAAAACTAGCATACTTATTGCTAGCAAATATAAGCAGTTCAAGAGCATGCTCATACGTGCTATTAGAACATGTCTATCTGTACTTTATTTAACCACTTTATCATTTAACGAGTTTTTACCTTTCCAATTTCTATAAGAACAGGATGAGTTTTTTTACCGTAAGGAAAAAAATAGGGCATATTAGGTAAGTGAAATAGAAGTTATCAGCATAGGTAGTTTAATATTTTTTTTCAAAAACTCCCGCGCCGGCTGGTTTTTGATATGCGACTAGCGGGATTTGCTGGGGTTACTATCACTCGAAATTTATTTGGAACTCATATTTTCTCCAAGTTTTCTTTAATTATATAATTTAATATTGTAATTATGTAGCTACAAATGTGACCGTGAAATGACATAATTGACGCTGATTTCGATGATAGTTTTGAAAAAAAAATTAACTACCTATGCCAATACTTTGTATTTCACTTACCTAACATGCCCTATTTTTTTCCTCGCGGGAAAATAACGGACGGACGGACGGACGAAGAAGCGGACGACGTCGCGGTCGGACTGTAATAATTCGATTTCTTACAGATGTTTTTTTTTATGATTGACTGGATTCGCGTTTGATCACAGATGTCATATAAAACTTTAAACAGGTACTGTATCATAAATCTTCATGAAAATGTCTCTTACAGACACAATGTTATGGACATAGAAAGATGCGGCAAAGCTTCATACAATATAAATCGAATCAGTCACTAGTCTGTTCTTCTTAATTCGTTGATTACGCCGGTCATAGGTCATTCATTGACTCATTTTATACACTGAACGATTGAACGAGTTATCTGTATCAAATTTATTCCGGCAAATAAATAAACGCGTTCACTGAGACAGTTTACTTCTTCAACTGATTCGGAGAACTCGTGTCTTTGTGGATAGACATTAAGATAAGATTACAATGTTGTTCTTAATACTCGTGTCTCTATTTACGGTGTTGATAATATTTTTGTTTAAAAACAAAAGTGATTATTGGAAGAAACGGAACATTATTCAAGTTAACGGTGTGATTTGGGACTATGTATTTGGGAACTGTTCTCTTGCAGAAATATACAAGCGGATATATGACAAATTCCCCGGGGAGGATCATGTAGGTATGATGATTGGATCAGACCCCACTCTTTTAATCAGGGATTTGGAAAATGTACAAGCAGTTCTGGCTGGTGACTTCCAAAGTTTTTACACCCGTGGTATAACCATCAGTCCACAAGATATACTGGCAGATAATGTGCTCTTTATCGACGACTTCCCTCGATGGAAAATTTTGAGACAGAAATTATCACCTTGTTTCACTAGCTTGAAACTTAAAAACATGTTCTATATTATTGAACGTTGTGCTCGAGACTTCGTTGAGGCGGTTAAGGAAGACCCTATTATGGTTCAAAAGCCATTCAATGCATTATATACTTATACTACAGCATCAATTGGTGCATCTGTGTTCGGTATTGACACAAAAACTAAAAACACTATGGACTCACCGTTCTTGGATATGGCTTGGAGAGCAGTGGCGCCTTCATTTAAGTCCAATTTAGGTTTTGTCATCAGCAAGGTTTTCCCAAAAATCTTGGATCTTATTGACATTAAACCTTTCGCAGAATATGAGGAATTTTTCGTTGGTGTGGTTAAAGACGTATTGGAGCAACGTAGAAAATGTAGTGAGAAACGTCATGACTTTATTGATATATGTTTAGAGATACAGAGGCAAGGTGTCATGAAGGATTTAACCACAGATTACGAATTAGAGCTAAGTGATGAACTAGTGGCTGCTCAAGCGTTTTTCTTCTTCTTAGCTGGAGCAGACACATCAGCTAACACGATGCATTTCACTTTACTAGAGCTCTCCAATAATCCAAAGATATTGGACAAACTGCATCAAGAAATTGATGAAGTGTTCACAAATTGTAACGAGAATGTTACATATAATGAAATTGAGAAGTTGCCATACTTAGACATGGTAATTAACGAAGCATTAAGGAAATATCCACCAATAGGTCTAATTCCGAGACAGTGTGTAAAGAGTACCGTTTTACCGGCTGGCAATTTGAGAATAGAAAAAGGTGTTTCGGTCACAATACCGGTTTATGGATTACATAGAGATGAAAAGTACTTCCCTGATCCCGAAGTCTTTGATCCGGAACGTTTTGCTCCTGGTAATGTAACGAGGATACCTAAAGGTTGCTATTTACCGTTTGGCGAAGGCAATCGCATCTGTTTGGGTAAGTGACCTTCTAGCCTCGCAATGTTTTATTCCATCGCCAATTGATGGCCAGCCCGGCAATGTAATGCTAATAGTTTCCAAGAATCTGCGATAGGCAACTTCTCAGGCTCTTAGGAGAAACATTCCATTTGACTTCTTTGATTAGAATAAACTAGCGAATATGTACATAGGTACTTAAAACATAAAGTTTAATAAAACAGTTTTCGTCATTATGCAAATAGTAAGATTTAATAAGTAAATCGTATCTATCAAAAAGATGGCTGGCGTTATTGATGTTAGATAACATATCTAAAATGCATATCATTAAACAAGTTTTCATTGAGTATATAGGCAGTTTGAGATTAGATATAATATTGCTAAGTGTCTTCCTTTCCACAATCATATTCAAGCCGCCATACATTTTATCAGACTACGACGAAACCAAAAGGAGGGTACTATATTCAACGTATCTGTATGTATGTTACCACCTACACCCAAAACGCCTCAGTCGATTTGTATACAAGGTGTCGCTAGATTCGTCCTGGGATTGTAATAATCTATATACATGTAATTGTAATAACATGACGATATAATAAATCCAATATGGTGGACGCAGCCATTTTGACACAACAAATAATTTCAGCACCCCTTAGTGATGGGTATTAAATAAAAGGTCTCCACGAAAGACATTTGATAAATAGGTATAAATATGGTTGCAAATGAAATGTATAAATAAAAACTATAAAAACTTTAAAAAATATATATAAAACTGACCTATTAAAAATCAAAAACGAGAAAAAATAACTCCATTGATTTATCCCGGTGTCTTGTCGTTGTCGGTGCTTGGTTTTTTGATAACCGTAGATAGTTTTGTATATTTAAAAAAAGTTTTTATTACATAATATAGCTCTATAGAAGATTGATTGATAGATCGGAATATATATACAAGTTATAATGAGACAAGGAAAAAAATTAATTAAAATATTTATGCAATTTATGTGTGTTAAAATGAGAAATAAGTAAAAATTTAGCAAATACGAGTAGGTATCCATAGAGCTAGAAAGACAACTGCGAATTCAACTTTGCGGACGCCATGTTGGATTTTTTACCATTAAATGTATCCTATGGTACTTTGGGGATCACGACGAATCTAACGACACCTTCCACAGTAAAGTAAAAATTTTGGATAACACCAAAGTGGTCAACACAAATTCAGCTGGTCATGTGTTTTGAGTAGGTATTAAACTTTTTTTTTGTTGCACAACGGGATAGCACTTTACCTCAATCACACTAATGATGTTAAGTGAAGATGAGGCCGAAGGTGGAAGCATTATATACTGACACGGAATCCAAATATTTGGGAGACTGGCTATCTTATCTCTGACAACCGGAACACAACAATGCTATTAATATTGCTGCTAGGCGGCAGATTTAGATAAGAGAAACTTATCTCAATCATGCATCGAAAATGCTGCACTGGTCAAATACATGTGAGCAGTGGCCGGCAAATTGTATAGAAATCCTTATCTAAAATTTAAAAATGGAACTAAATGTAAATGTTTTACATAGGTATTA
The DNA here is from genome assembly GCA_949316235.1 of Oegoconia quadripuncta. Lineage (NCBI taxonomy): Eukaryota > Metazoa > Arthropoda > Insecta > Lepidoptera > Autostichidae > Oegoconia > Oegoconia quadripuncta. The sequence continues at coordinate 22,763,364 of OX438747.1, forward strand.
CTTAGTTTGATTTTTTGTGCATTATTTTTGAAAAGTAGACTATACAAGCCTTAGCTGCAAACAGGCATTCATGAACTTACGTACTTTACCTCAGCCCACATTTACACGTTCGCCCATCAATGCCACTTTTGTCCGTCGCTGTAGTAATGTACAGTCGAAAAGGTTCGTCAGTTTTTAATTACTTTAATTTTACACTTAGCAAGCACATGTTACCTTTCTAAACTAAGTAACATATCCATAGAAAATTATGCTTAACTCATTGACGACATGGTTCATATTTAGCCGAACTAGTGTTTCTTGCCATCGAATAGTTGAGCTAAAACCTTTTATTAGTTCGACCTGCCAGTGTTATCGAATGTCAAATCAACAACTTGTCTACAAGCAAAAATCAACTTTAAAATGACGAACCATTTCATTTCGTGAATGTTCTATTAAACTTAAACTAAAATTTTTATTTTGTCCTTTACAGGAATGAGGTATTCCCGTCTTCAAGTGAAATCTGGTCTAGCATGGCTGTTAAGGTGTTTCACACTACGCGCGCAGTCGTACACGCCGCAGCGCTTCGAACGCAGTCCATTCAGCCTTCGTGTATCGGACGCACATTATGACTTGCTGCCCAGAAACAGATCTTAAAGCTAATATTTACTAATATAATTTTGCAAATAAGAAAGTGTGTTAGTATTTTTAAAGAAATTCAATAAGGAGGTTCTATGTTCATCTGTATGTATTTAATGTACGTTTATGTATTTCTCAATAATATAAAATGTTTGTTATGGAGGAGTGGAGGCCTCTAGCCTAATGTGTCTTATTTAGTTTAAAAAGACATTAAACATTTTTATTCTATTACATTTTAATGCATATTTTATTGATGATTTTTTTTTAATATATGAGAGTCATTTAAAAACCAAAAAACGTGACAGCATTTCATCAAATCTCTGCTGTTCAGGCACAGGAGGTTACATAGAAATCTACAATATACACTCAAAAAATATTACCTTCTTCCTGCTTCTTTTCAGGAGAGTCAGCCTTGTGAATGAGCGGTAATTGTATATCTTATGACGATTACTTCTTACTTATTTGGTGTACGACCAGCTCCCCAAAATTATAAAATTATATTTTAAAAAAGAGGTCAACAATGATCCTGTGGGTTTCTTGCGCCGCTTCTTTTGATGATTTCCCTTTCCGAAGCGGTAGTAGCTTGGACATACCGACTGACAGATAAATGCAATAAACCTTTTTTATTTCCAGTAGAGTTAAATTGACATTCAACAAATGATATCATGTATCTTACGTTGAAATAAATTCTTGAAGTTTGAAGTTTATTTAATGTGTTCGTATAACATACGAAGTTATTTTAAATATAGGTATAAATGTTGTAACAAACTGCGTTCTCCGAATTTCAATTTCATTAAAACTCGAGCACCTACTCGTGTAAATTCGGAGAGCCCCGGCAGGTAATATAACTAGCATCGATTGCTTCAATTCACCTGCAATCAAACAATCGCCAACCAAATTGCCGGGATTGCTAGCAGCCAACAACTGTAATGGCATTTGATATATCCCTTTGTCTGCATCCTGAATACACCAGTGAACTGCAATCATTGCATTGAGTATCTGTTCCTATTACCTATCCAACATATGGCCACCATTTATTCCATTATCTATCAATTCATATAACTAGGTGTTACCTTGTATCATTCGTTATGTGGTGTAAGGATTTGGGAATTTGAGCATCGTGAGTCCTTGGATCACGACCACTAATCAGGGACTGTTATTGGATGAGTTTTTTTACCATAAGGAAAAAAATAGGGCCTATTAGGTAAATGAAATAATAGTACCTCCTCCTCCACCATTAACCATTTAACCACCTCCGTGGCTAGCGTCAGGATGGGTGGTCACCACTCGTACTTATTCAACTTTCTGTTCTTAGAAGCTATGTGATCCAAATGTGATATATCTGAAGGTAGCAACCTGGTAGCAACTACTGGTGAAATTAAAATCGATTCAAGTGCTCAGTTTGTGCTCATCGGATAGGTGACCAGCCATCTTGACATCAGAATGGCTGGTCACCGCAAAAAGTAGTCTAGCTTCCAAAATGCGTAGGTAGCAACTATTTAACGAATTTAACTAGTAGCAACTAGGTGGCAACTCTCTAGAACCATTTCGAAGCTGAATACGAGTGGTGACCAGCCATCCTGAAGCTAACGGACAAAGGCACGTAACCACCTCCGCGGCTCAATGTAAACAGCATTGGGTTTACGATTCGGGGGTCGCGGGTTCGATTCCCAGCGGGGTACATGTTTAAGTACTCGGTTTGGTTGGTGGTAGGGAATTTTAAATGTCCGCCTGGCTAGCTAGCACCATCTTATCTAAATCTGCCGCCAAGCTATGTGATCCAAATGTGATATATCTGAAGGTAGCAACCTGGTAGCAACTACTGGTGAAATTAAAATCGATTCAAGTGCTCAGTTTGTGCTCATCGGATAGGTGACCAGCCATCCTGACATAAGAATGATAGCGGCAGATTTAGATGGCTGGTCACCTATCCGATGAGCACAAACTGAGCACTTGAATCGATTTTAATTTCACCAGTAGTTGCTACCAGGTTGCTACCTTCAGATTTATCACATTTGGATCACATAGCTTCTAAGAACAGAAAGTTGAATACGAGTGGTGACCAGCCATCCTGACGGTAATTGTCCAATGATATTCGAGGTGTTTTTGATTTTACTATTTGAATTTGTAGCTTTCGCATGCGGGTTCTACCGGTGTAAGTTCAAAAATCACAGCCTAGCTAGTCAATATGTTATATTTATATCCCGCAAATAAAGGTTCGGTCTAAATAATCACTCGTATAAAGGACAAAGCCCCGAATACACTAACTGTTTTCGGCGGAGATCTGTAAGAGACACCGAATATAAATTACTTGCCCGAGCCAGTATGCCGCACCGACATTGAGATATTGACGGGTGGATCACGGGTGGTCCGGGTGTCGTGACGTCACGGGACAGATTACACGGTCACCGTGACTAGATTAATACGGTATAGTGGAAAATTTGGTTCGGGGTGTTTAAAATGAATTTTATCAAAAATGCTTTAAATGTTGCCAATACCTGCTCAATCGTGGATAGTTAACCCAGAGCTACAAGAAAATGATTTTGAATTTGGAATTGAATCAAGAGTCAAGAGTAGTGAAATAAAATTCCACACAGTATGTATATTATTTGAATTTGGAACTGAATACAATATTGTGACTGAGGATTTTTGGCGGGATCTCGGCGAGTGAAGTTGCAATTTTCTTTATAATTCTTATAATTTGTGCATTCTGACTTTTGAAGCTTAATAATGGCAGGATATTGTGCAGCAAAAGTTAGTGATGGTGTACAAGTGAAGGGAAGTGTAAAACGTAAAGTGCGTAACGGAGCTTTCGGGTTCCCACAAGAAGCCGCCAAAATCTTTTGTAAAGTATTCTGCCACTTTACTGAACTGACTAGACTTTACGCCAAGTATACGACGAATTACTTGTTTTGACTGAGACTGACTTATAAATTGAAGAAATAAGAGAAATAAGACATGGTTGTATGGGCCTAGATCCCTTTGTCTTCTCCGAGAGGAGAGAATAAAACGAAAAAAAAATAACATTGTGACTGAGACAATTTGTAAACGACTAAGGAGGTGAGCATTATGAAGTTGTATGCTAATTTAAAAAGTAAATTCGGTAAAAGGCCTTTTGTGTTCTTTGCTAATATTGCAACGATTGATTATGTCAGATTCAAGGATGTACTCGTATGTAGGCACAGAATTAATATGATGTAGGTACAAAATATTTATGTATGTTTAATCCGTTATCTAGTAAAGCGGCCATTATATTATAATTGATAACAAATAACTCCAACACTCATGTGTTTTAAATCCAAGTTTATGAAAAATTTCTAAGTAAATAAATTTTTTAAATTTTCTAAAAACGTTGTAAAACCCGACCACCGGTTATAAATACCTACATATTATAAATTAAAAACACACAAAATCACTCAATTTATGTAGGCCGGGGCCCTCTACGGTTTATCATAGGTAATACTTTTTAGGATTTGGCAATCAACAAGGAACCCTTATAATTTCGTCATGTCTGTCTGTCCGGGACTTGCTCAGAGGATTTTAATACTAGAAAGCTGTAGTTTGGCATGGGTATTAAGTTGTAAAATAAAATCTTGAGTGAGGATGAATTTTCTTTTTTGTATCCCGTCATGTGTTTGATCACGTAGCTGTGTTTGATCGCGGGTACAACAGGTCGCGGTCATTACAACAAACGTCTGTTCAATATAGGTGTCACAGACAGCCCCCTGTGCAGAGCGTGCATGGAGGCCGAAGAATCAGCCCCCACGTGCTTTTAGAGTGCGAGGAGGTGGCCACACATCGAGCCACCAATCTTGGAAGACCGGAGTCTCTCCCCGAAGCCTTTGACAACATCCCAAAGTTGCAAGGCTTCCTTCAGGAGCTTGGGTGACAGTATTAAGTATTCCCCCGTACCCAAAATTGAGTTGAGGAAACCGGCCCGCCAACGAATACGATTACGAATCCCATCACGTGGAATGTCCTTGGGTAGTTCGGTCAAAAGGTTATCTTAAACAGTTTTCGCATTTAGGAATCCGTTTAAGAAATATTCTTTAAAGTGCAAATTTTTATTAGAGTCGAAGGTCTCCTTCCGCCTCTAAAGACTAGATGGTTGGTTTTGGATACGTGAAAAAATTTACGGAAGTAGTATATGCTGCGTGTAAGCCGACATTCCCTTTATGGGCATGTTATTTAATTCAAAATAAATCTAAATTCAACTTAAAATATCTTATATAAATAAATACATATCCTTAGATATACACACAGCGCCATTTAGTTCCACAGTAAGCAACTATTGGCTTGTGTTATGGAAACCAGATGGTTGGTATACTACATAAATAATTATTTTTTTGTAAATAAATACTTATTATAAATGAAAACATCCATAACTCGGGTACACATGTCCATATTCATCACACAAACATATGCCCCTGTTGGTATAGTGGTCAGAGTTTCTAATCACTACACCAAACAGAAATATTCCATGAGATCCAAGCTCGCCCAAAGTCAAATGCTGCACGAAGTCTATTTGCCTGTTAAAAGTCATCGGCCTCTCGATAGAATTAATTTACGTAAGTAGTTTGTATCTGTGTCCCTATTTAATACCGCACAAACTACCTATTTCAAATGTACTGTCCTTATACCCAAAGGTTGCCTGGAAAGATTTTAGTGATGTTTTTTTTATGGTTAACGTATTTGACCGCAATCTCACCTGATGGGAACTGACGATGTGGCCGAGAATGAAGCACGCGATCTCAGTAGATCCCAAGGTTGTATATAGGATTCAGAAAAGACAGGAAGGTCGCCAAATTGTACCACTTTTCTAAACTGTATTTTCTTTTCTGTTGTGCAATAAAGTGTAATGGTATTGTATTGAATTGTAATTTAAAATAGATTAAGTCAGTAAGAGGTACGATTGTACTGGCTTATGCTCTATATATAAAAGTCCCTAAATCAAAATCAAAAAAAGTTTTATTCAGTGAAGAAGGTTGTCATTTATTGCATACACAAAATTCTCATAAATATATTAAGATGCCATTGTTAAAATTTAAATTTCCTTAAACTTATTTAAAAGACACTTTAGGAACCAATTTATATACCTAATGCATTGTAGGTAATAGGATCTCATCTCCAAAATTGCAGCCAAAAATAGTTGAGCTGGGTCCCGTTAAGTTTAGTTGAAGTTTATATATCCTGCGGCTGTTCTACGTTAATTGATAGTGTAATACTGATATAATTTACCACAGGAATGGGGGCTATATTGCAATTTAGCTGACTAATGGTTTCGGTGAAACAATTTGATAATATATTACTTAAGAAATTATGGAGCAATGGAAAGGTTTCCATCCCATAATTTCGCGACTCTTCGTGTAAAATTAGAAATTTGGGGCTTATGAGATACTAGCTTTCCGACCAGGCTTGGAATAACTTTGCCTCATATTGAGGGAGTATGGGCCATAGTCCGCCACGCTGGCCCTGTTCGGTTTGGTGACTTCACATGCCTTCGATTTTTATTTTATTTCAAAGGCATGTAGGTTTCCTCACGATGTTTTCCTTCACCGTTTAAGAGCAGTCGGATATATGCACATAAGCATTAAATTACATTTAAAAAGTCCTTGGTACATATGGCTTGCCTGGGGATCGAACCTGGACCTCCGAAATTGGGAGATTGTGTCTCGTCAACTCACCAACGCTTGTATTTGTATATCCCGCGGGAACTATTCACTTTATCGGGATCCTATGTCTTAATCCAGGGTATATTCCACCTATATACCAAATTCCATGAAAATTCCATAAAGCACAGAATCCTAAACTCAAATTTACTATTAATAATGTTCCAGTATTCAACAGTGCCCCAAAGACTCCAGAGTCATAATAACTTTTTAAAGTGCGTTGCTCCCGTACACGGTGTGGCTTCGGATGCTCGCTGCAGCTTGTGGCGGCACAGATACTCTCTTGCGTCGTTCCTCCCGCTCAAGGAGTCTCTTCCTCCTGGACACGATTTGCCATGGCCAACAATGAAATCCTTAAATCGGCTTCGAACTCAGGTTGGCCGCAGTAAAGATAATCTGTCTGCACAGTGGGGCTTCTCCGATGGCGAGAGTGATCGATGCGAGTGTGGAGTCTCCCCACAGTCAATGGATCACGTATTGTCTTGCCCCGCGTGTCCTGACAGCTGCACCTTTGACGACCTGCTTAATGCAACAGACAGTGCTGTTAGAGTGGCTAAGTTTTGGTCCAATAAAATTTGAAATTTGCCTCGGCACGAAAAGAAGAAGAATTTACTATTTTGCTACATAGATCCAATCGTGGGCGCTGTAGCATTCGCTATTCGTTTTCATTGTCAATTAATGCCTAGCACGGTCAGTTCTTGAATGAGTGACCCCCAGTGGCTTTTTTATACGAGTGTTTCCCTGCTTTGGAGGGCACGTTAAATAAAGTCTGTGGCCTACACGTCAGTCTAACACAAATCCGTCAACTGCCGCTGTCAACTTTTCAACCGCCTCCGTGGCTCAATGTAAACAACGTTGGGTTTACGATTCGGAGGTCGCGGGTTCGATCCCCAGCGGGGTACATGTTTAAGTACTCGGTTTGGTTGGTGGTAGGGCATTTTAAATGTCCGCCTGGCCAGCTACCACCGTCTTATCTAAATCTGCCGCCAAGCAATAATGTTAATAGCATTGTTGTGTTCCGGTTGTCAGAGACCTTCACCTTCGACCTCATCTTCACATAACATCAGGTGTGATTGACGTGAAGTACCAACCCATTGTGCATAAAAAAAAAACTGGGCTCGCGTGGTGGATTATGAATTATGGCCCATATCCTCTCCCAGTGAGAGAATGCTGTGCCCTAATAATGGGGAGGGATAAGGCTGTTGATGATGTATGCTTGTGATGATATCATTGCCTCCCGGGTTTTTTTTAATTTTTCAATTTATAGTTATGACACAGCGCAGTACAACCTATGCTATTTCTGTTTAACACTATTAACATATAAATATGTTTGCACGTACGTTATAAAGCCATCTAACTCATTAATTAGTTATATTGAGTAAGCCCGCTCTCGAGACTTTGAAAACTTGTTGCCAACATCTGCTTCCATTTCGAAATGCTAATGAGATAAACCAAGAATACGTTGCGGTATTTAAATCAGGCAAAGAGATTTTAAACGGCATTAAAGAGGAGGAGGTTCTCAATTCAACTGTATATTTACAGATCAAATACAGACAAGTTATAATATTTCAGAGAGGTGTATGCATGACTGATTGCAGTATTTTGATAGATGGAGAAAAAGTGGAGCAAGTGCGTGAGTTTGTGTATTTGGGTTCACTGTTTACAAGGGATGGAAAGTGTGACAAGCATATCGAAAGAAGAGTGAAGTGAGAAGCCAGAATGGGTCCCAAAAAACTGGTTCCAACACTGATTTATGGGAGTGAATGCTGGATATGGCAGAAGAATAATAATATAATAATAATAATATCTTTGCACATACACACAGCGCCATCTAGTTCCACACTAAGCAACTAGGCTTGTATTATAGATACCAGATGGTTGATAAACTACACAAATACATTTTTTTTTGTAAAGAAATACATATATAAATGAAAAACCTCCATAACTCGAGAACACATGTCTGTATTCATCATACAAACATATGCCCCTAGTGGGATTCGAACCCGCGACCTTTTGGTATAGCAGCAGAGTTTCTAACCACTACACCAAACAAGAATGAAAGATGAATTAACACAGTGGAAATGAGATCATTAAGAAGTATGTATGGGGTGACTTTGAAAGATAGAATCAGGAATAGTGTGATGAGGGAGTTAAGCAGTGTGAAAGAACACGTAGTTACAAAGATTGAAACAGGTATGCTAAGATGGTTTGGACATGTGGAGAGGATGAATGAAAGAAGACTAAAGAATGTGGATGGTAGTGTTGGTAGGGGAAGACCACGACGAACGTACTATGATCAAATCGGGGACGTCTTAAAGAAAGGCCAAGTCAAGAGTACTCTAACCCGACGAGCGTGTATGAACAATCTTATGAGAGTGAATGAAACAAAAGAGTTATGACAGCTTAGTAGCAAGTGGAAGTCTATGGTCTCTGCCTACCCCTACGGGAAATAGGTGTGACTTTATGTATGTATGTAAATACAGGCGTGTACTTTTTAATGCTATTACTAAGACAACGTTTAACTAATTCATACAGGCTCTTGCTTTAACTAATTCTTATAGCTACCCATATGTTCAGACAGAGGAGACAGATTTTTAGCCATGTTTGATAAAAATTTCAAGGTTATTTCGCTTTTAATACAGTGTTTTGGTGTATTTCGATGATATCATAGCCTTTCGCGGGTTTTCAATTATTTTTATTATATTTAAGATCAAACCTGGTGAAAAGTTCCTAGCCACGTTTGTTGGAAATCGGTTAATCCGTTTTGAAAATACTTAGCTTTTAACACTATATTCTGGTCTAATCTACCTGGACGATATATCATAATTTGTTCCATCAATGTTGTACGAGGTTTTCTAAAGTTTCAATTTATAGTTATTACAATACAATACAATACAAATACAACTTATTGCACAACAGATAAGAAAATACAGTTTCAGAAAAGTGGTAAGAATAGAATGTACAATTTGGCGACCTTAGTTATTATGATATTGTTTAGACTTTCTCCTTCACACCTATGTATAAATACAGACCTGCTACTTTAATTGTGTTGACGACTGTACATAAATAGCATCAAGCAGCGTATTTCTTAATGAAGTTGACACAGTCAATCAGCTATTGAAACAACCGGACAGGCGGACAGGAAGACAAATACGCCTTTGTAAATATGCAGCCCACCCTCCGGACGAGTCCATTGTCACTGTGTTGATAATAAACTTCGGTGCTCAGCACGTGCTACTTGTAGTTTTAAGACAGGACTCTTCTCTCAAGATGTCAATACAAGAAATAAAATAATCTTGCAGGTCACATAGGTCGCCTCCGCAAAGACAGTAATTCATTCAAAGGGCTATGTCAAAGTTTTTTTCAATTAGGTTCCTGTTGATATACAAAATCTTCGTTTCAATAAATTTAAAGATACTATGAGACAGAAACCTATTTAGAAAGCGTATTATAAAATATCAGAGTATTTAGATGATAATCATCCCTGGACAAACAGCTGGTTCGCATGCCAGGTTATTTCACAATTTTTAAAAGAGCAACCCGTCGTGTTTCTTGCTTGTTCTTCTCAGGGCAATATTGCCTTTTGAACAGGCAGTAGCTTATGAAATGTAAAAATCTGACTATTTAAAACGTATCCTGTATAGGTACAAAATAAAGCCTTTTTGACTTTGCCATTGAATGTTACATGTTGATTCTACTCTTTTTACGTGCCTAAACTACACTTAGGCCCGTATTAATAAACCATTCTCAAGATTGAGAACAGCCTTGTGACCGGTTTCAAGTAAACGTGTTGATTAATAAACCTAACTTGAGACCTGAAAAGCACGTGCATACTCAAGCAGTACTCATTTGAGAGGTACATAAACGAAATTCAAAACTGTCATTCATTCGCCGTTGAGGCGAATACTTGAGAAGTGATCTCAGCTAAGTAGACCTCAAGATTGGTTTATAAATTACCACGGAGCTTGAGACAGCGTCAACTGCTTAAGACGCATCTCGGTTGATACAGCCTCAAGACTTGTATTGAGATTGATTTATTAATACGGTCCTTAGTCACTCTCACATTCACTCGTTCTCACATTACTCTATCGTTCAATCATTCATTTTCACATGCTACATAAATGTAACTGACAATTATTGCACGTGTAAAAAAATGATAGCATTGTTTCATGAAAACCAATGTATCTGACAATTATTGTATGTATAAAACCAAAGCATTTTTCAGTCTATTTATTAAGAACTTTATAAAAGTTCCAACAACGATTTAGAAAATAAAAAACATGCTATCAAATTTCATTTGAGACTTCTCAATAAGAGTTAGGTTACCTAAGTACTTATCTAACTACTGCCAAGGCAAAGAACCCACTACAATGAGCTAAGCTATATGGATCAAATACCGCTTTTGAAGTAGCTACACTATCCTACTTAAAGTGTAAGATAGTTTGTCAATTTAAAGTTTCAACTCGAGAACTCAAACAAATAAATTTCATGAATCTGTTTGCCAACAGTTGGCAACACTCCTTGTCCGTCTCTTTCTTACTAATGAGGTTATAATTCGGAGTTACGTGCTTTCGAGAGAGAAAGGATAATTGGAAGTTCTCCCAGATTAATCTCTTTACTTTGCTATTTCATCCTTATTGCACTTATTTGGGGTGCGTTCATAACCTTGCCGTGTAGTTGTTTATTTGTTAAGAACCCCTAAGATAAGGAACGCCTAAGGTTGTTTTAAACCACAAATTTTGAAATTTTAACACAATGACGCTTGATCCTTGAACCGCCTCTGTGGCTCAATATACAATTTATGAATCGGTGGACGCTGCTTGGAATTCTAGTGGAGTACATGTCTAGGACTCTTGTTTAGTTGGTCGTAGGACATTTTAAATATTATCTAAGTCTGCCGCGCCAAGCAGCAATGTTTATAGCTTTGTTGTATTCCAGTAGGCAGAGATAAGATAGCGATTTACTTAATATCAGGTGTGATTAAGGTAACCCTTTTTGCATAAAAATAAACGTTTTATTATTTTCTGGGATTTGGCTTTCAACAGTTTTATCCAATTCCATAGTGAAGTAAACACTTATATCATATATATTGCAGTAAAAAAGTATCTTTTTCGGTTGAAACAATCGAAATGGCACCACTTTATTGGTGTCAAAACGGGAGTTTGGAACCAATGGGAACTCGGTCACACACCGACTTAATTCTCAAACTGTCGTATCAAATACTGATTTATATTATAAAAAAATGCATCTCTTACCATAGAAAAGTGACCAAATGTAAGAAATATAATGTAACTCGTAAAACCATATTTTTTCTTGCAATGGTTATTTTTACATTTTTGAAGTTACTGCTTGCTCAAAATGCAACGTTCCCCTGAGAACTACAAACAAGAAAGTCAAGGGGTTGCTCTTTTAAGAATATAGGTTTTTACATTTCACTATTAATTGTGAAATATCCTGACATGCGAACGTGCTGGTTTTGTCGAAGGATGTTTGTCATGTAAATAGTCTGATATTTTATAATTGTGCTGTCTTAATAAGTTTCTGTTTTATGTCGTCTTTAAATTTATTAAAATGAAGATTATGTATGTAGCTAATTGAAATCAAAATCTTTTATAAAGCGGTTACTTTTAAAAATTAACGCTGCCTATACTTAACTTAATGTTATCCGATAATACACAAAGTTTAGCTAAATTTGGATTTGCCGTTCCCAAAAAAAAATCAAAAATGTTTGTATGGAGCAAACAGTCTTGATAAAATTCTTCATACAAAACGCCAATTTCACACGTAAGTACCTACATTAGTGTCGACATAGTTTTTTGGTTTGTTTCTTTAATAAAAGGATGGTTTTAATTTCACTCAGGCTGTATGTGTCTTTTATAGTTTAAGTGGAACCTTTTAGATATGCCCTTGGGAATTGCCTGAAAATTACCCCCTGATCTCCCATGGGTCAGGGTACGAACGTAAAACTCGCATATAAAGTCAACCAGCGGAACGCATAAAACACCGTATTTCTTCAGTAAGTAAAACACACAGTTTGATATTGCGCTGGAGACGTAAGGGCCGATTGTCGTTGTCAAGAGATTCCAATGTCGATAGACATTGGTATGTCTATCATTTTCACACTTATATACTGATGCAAAAGTGACAAACATCGATGACTTTTAAATATCTATAACGTGAGAAGTTTATTCCACCAAAGAAAGAAAGAAAGAAACTGTTTATTCGCCACTTCCACACATATATACAACAATTGTTAGGCAAATAAAATAACAGAACACTCAGATAAGTGTCGCAGCAGCGAAGGGGAAACGACTCAGCTATATGTTGAGCTTATAAGAGCTCAGCGCTGGTTTACTGTCGCTCCCATATTTCGCGCAAAGGAGTTTTCTCCGCCTCCGTGGCTCAATGTAAACAACATTGGGTTTACGATTCGGAGGTCGCGGATTCGATCCCCAGCGGGGTACATGTTTAAGTACTCGGTTTGGTTGGTGGTAGGGCATTTTAAAATGTCCGCCTGGCTAGCTACCACCATCTTATCTAAATCTGCCGCCAAGCTGCAATGTTAATAGCATTGTTGTGTTCCATTTGTCAGAGCTAAGATAGCCAGTCCTCCAAATGTGTTGGGGTTTCCGGGTCAGTACGCTGCCACCTTCGACCTCATCTTCACTTAACATCAGATGTGATTGATGTCAAGTACGAACCCGTCGTTCATAAAAAAAAAGAGAAAAACCGATTCTGCATTATTTTATTTACTTAAACAAAATTAGTGAAACAAAATGATGATAAATTAAATTAAATATTACGGACATTTTCACAAATTATATTATCTAGTCCCAACCTAAAAGAGCATTGAATGTTAGGTAACAGATAAACATACGCATACCGGTATTCAAGTAGGTAGTTTAGTTAAACTATTCATATTTTTAGCCCCCGACGAAAAACGACGGGTGCTATGTATTTGACGGCGTTGTATGTATGTGTGTGTCCAGTATTTGTCCATCTCAACAATGCGTTTTCCGATTTGAGTACGGTTTTTCATACGAGGGGACAAGTTCTTAGCTCTGTTTTTTAAGATAACTTTTAACACAAAAGGTGGGTGGGGTGGGACGACTCGGGATGATAATATATAAGATAATTTATTTATTAAAACACTGACAATTTCTCTGGAAAAAAATTACATTATCAAACTTAGGGATAAGTAAGTATTGCTTATACCTATCAAAACACCTACTTATACCTATCACAACGGAAGCGTTGGTCCCCTGACTCCCAAACTAAATGAGAACCTGAGCCCTGAGAGTCAGTATTCCTCCGCACAAACATTTTCTCATCTCACAGCTTAAACTATACAGGATGAATTTGAATTCGTGTAACTCCCATTAACTGGTGACACCACTCTTGATTACGAACAATTTTCCCCAAGGAATCGATTTTTTTTTCGATCGAAAGGAATTTTCGACTAAAAATTTTTGATTACCCAAAGTAAACCATTCTAAAACAACAATTCATGGAAATCCAACAATTTTCGGCTGGTAACTCTACCCCTAATTATGGACAACTATCCATTAGGACTAGCCGAAATTTGTTGGCTTCCATACTAAAGGTGGTTTCAGAATAGTTTACTTTGTATGAGTAATCGAAATATTTTTATCGGATTCGGCAATGGTTCCTTGGGGAAAGTTGTTCGTAATCAGGAGTGGAGTCACCAGAAAGCAGGAATTACACTAATAAAATTTCACCCTGTATATGCAGTAATAATTGTATCAGAAAGTAAGTAAGTAAGTAATACTTTCATTAGCACGTACTTAAAGAAATATCAATATGTAAACAATCAAAAGGTAAAGGATAAATTACACTAACTGTGTTAAAAGTAAAACATCTTTAAAATGGCTTAACCGATTTCCATAAAACATAGCTAGGAACCTGTCCAATGCGTTTAGCTTTTAAAAAAACCGTACTTAGATATCAGAATTGATATGAAAAATGTTTGACCTGTATTTCTTGTACCGGTTTGTGTTGGCCTTTTATCCTGGGGGAAACGGTTATGTGGGACTCGAACGCATAAGCGGACCAGCCCCCCCCCCAAACGATCCTACGAAAATTACTACAAACATGGATATTATATATGAGTGCAATGAGAGTTACACTTAACTAACTCAATTCTGTTTGTCTGTCTGACAGCTAATTTACTTGTTACGTTTGTTACTTATGTTCCATTTTTCAATACTATACTAACATTGTAGAATACAATTTTATTTTATACGTGAGAGATGAGATTCCAGTGTTCGAATATTGCTCTCCAGTTGAGTCTTTGAGATTTCAACATGAAACTAGAGACGTGTGTGTGTGTGACACTAGAAGCGTATTTGTGCCTGTTCAATTTTCTATAAAAATTATAGAGATTTTTAAAAGTAACGTAAAACATAACATTTGCCCCTTTTTTCTGACTTGCCAGCGAACCACATGAGTACTTATAAAAACTCAAATACGCAGTTGGTAGTTGTCTAGCGTAATTACAAAATCAACAACTGAAAATATTACAATCTGGAATCTAATTTCAAAAAATCAATCTCCAATACCCAATGTTTTCCGACAAACATACGAAAAGTAGATTTACTCCCCCGTTTATCCGGAATTTCGTATTAAATAACAACCGCGACGGCCTAGTCCGCAATATCCGGCCTTATGTACCGTTAGGGCTGACTACAAGAAAGAGCTGGTTCTTTTGAACTACTCTTATTCTCCTCTTAGCGTTGTTTGCCGTTGTCTTGGTTATGTGCCAAAGTTCTTTCGCTTCGAAAGTTTTGCTTTAAACTATATAGAATATTCTAAAAACGACTGTGCTAATAGCAAATAATCTTGAGTTACTACTGGAAAAATTTAATTTATTATTATCAGGACTGACGTTATTTTGTAAGCGTTTCAAGAAAGATCTATCGGTTGAGCTAATGCTCAATGATAAGATGCAGATTATACCTTCTCATAGAGGTAACGCCTGCACATCTACAGTGTGAATGTAGCTCGCTGATGCATAAACAAAATATCCACCTGGGTAACCACTTTTGTACGTGCCAAGAAAGTTCTGCAATTTTTAAAAGCGAAAAACCTCAACTGCGGTTCGCAGGTTAGTGGCGATTATCATCATCATCATCGGCGGCATATAGTATTTTGTGACATGCAACTAACAGTCATACGTAAATGGATATACCCATACCGTACCATGGATTTAAGTATGGTATTTTTATTTCATCGATTAAATGAGTTACTGAAATTAGGTAATCCGCTCTTACCCGCGACTTTCTCCGCGTAGAATTCGTTCTACTATCAAATGCGTCACTCTATGTGTCTAGAGCAATTCCATTAATAATATCTATCCTACAGGAACCAGTCACTTTTCTCGTTAATCCAGGTCCTAATCTGTCTACCAACCAAATGTCGACCAAATCCGTCCAGCCGTTTAGGCGTGAAGAGGTAACAAACATACATACATACAGACATACACACACAAACTTTCCCATTTATAAGTTGGATCAATTATATCAAGCAGTTTTTATTACAATCCATACCTATTCCGAATAATCATTTTTCCCCATGATCGGGATATTTTAGATCCATCAAAAACTATTATATCAGTAAAATTTTGGTATAGAATATGTATTGGAGACAAACAAAATCAAATCACACCGAACAAATAACATTTCTTTACACTCTAAAATTTCTATCGAATATTGGACAAATATTCCAAAATCCACAATCAATGAGTAAATGGATTTACTTGTCCTCGACACTCACGAACTATTCGATCACTTAATCAAATGAGCCCATCTCTACCGTCATTGGGACACTGATCCGTCACCCGGGACGGCCACTTTCCCATCCCCAGAGAGGGGTTTACGGCGCGACATGTGAAAGGCAGGGACCATACTTTACGCATTGGATGTTTCAATACTTTTTATAGGAAACTTGTCACTTCTTTGGGAAAGTATGCATACTTTAGGATAGCTTTTATAGCCAAAGAAGAATAGTATATTAAGCACATTATTATGAGTGTGTGTTGCCAAAAGTTTGTTAGAAAAATTTTATCCTGAATAATAATAATATCGATTAGTATAATAAAATAGGAAGTCTTTGTTTTTTTAATTTTAGTTGCTTCGAGTCCCGGGCGAGGCAAGCGAGTTTTAGAAAATCTTTGAATGCAGTTTTGTTTCCTTTTAAAAATAAAGGAATATCTCTTAAATGAGCCGATTTAAGGTAGTTTCCCTCCAGGGCCCGACTTATCTTTCCACGCTGTATATACGAACGATGGACTAATTCACAATTACAGAATGTCTGCTAACCCGTTTCACCTACGGTTCACCCTGGAATACAATTTAATAGGAAATTTGTTTAAGTTGACAAATACAGTACCTAACTTAAAGCATATTATAAAATATCAGACTATTTGGTTGAGAATCATCCATAGACGGGTGATCCTTACCACTAACCAGTTCGTTCGCATGCCAGGCTATTTCACAACGTATGCGTATAGTAATAGGTCCGTATTTTATAAAGAGCAACCCTTCGAGTTGTATGTGTTCTCAGGGGAAGATTGCCTGTTGAACAAGCGGAAGCTTAAAAAATGTCAAATACTTACCTACAAAACCTACAAAATAAAGACCTGGCCACCTCTTGAATTGACATAAATTGTAGGTAATAAAAGTAAAGCTAGGTAGTAAAAGTCCAGAAACAAATTATTTTAAATTGTTTATATACAATCATCTACAGAATACTGTAAGTGCTTTTATAAGGTTCAGGTAGATATCCAAATTAGAAATGCCAGGCGTTTATTATTAATATTTAATGTTATGACTACACTTTCATCGTATCGGTATATATCCAGTGCTAAACATAGGCCTCCCCATAGTTTTTAATTGTATAAATGAAATGTATCCTCAAAATGATGATATTATTATTGTAAAGAATTCATTAGAATTTTTCCACATCACTTGGATGAGTGGAAGTCTACCACTGTACGTTTCTCAAGAAACTTCCTACCACGTACGACCACCCTGTGGAACGGACTTCCTGCAGCGGTATTCCCGAACGAGTATGACATTGGAACCTTCAAGAAACGAGCCTACACCTTCCTCAAAGGCCGGCAACGCATCTGTGACCCTTTTGGTGTGGCGAGTGTCCATGGGCGGCGGCGGTGATTGCTTTCCATCAGGTGACCCGCATGCTCGTTTGCCGCCCTCTTATATATATAAAAAAAAATTAATTATGTGCTTGATGGCGTTGTGTGTGTGTGTGTATCATTGAGTTCAGCCTTGGTAATGCATGGTTCGATTTGAATGCGTTTTTTTCATATTAAAGACTAAACGAAACAGGTTCTTAGCCATATCTTATGAAAATCGGTTAAGGTTCATAAGATTTTATGAAGATCGGTTTCATCTTTTATTGAAGATTAAACTTCGATCATTAAGCATTCACAAACAAACCTCAACACACGATTTTTGTCTCTGATTTTTTTTCTTTCACATTTAATTGAAGACCGATTGGTGTAGTGAATAGTGACCCTGTTAGCGAAATCAACGGTTGCGGGTTCGAATCCCGCGAGGGGTAAATGTTTGGGTTTGTGTGATGAATACGAGTTATGACCGAGTCATGCATGATTATGTAAATATGTATGTGTATCCGTTACCTAGTATCCATAGTTCCTCCACAGTTGACGACCTGTTTGGTGTAGTGGTTAGAAACTCTGCTGCTATACCAAAAGCTCTCGGGTTCGAATCCCGCTAGGGGCATATGTTTATATGATGAATACGGACATGTATACCCGAGTTATGGATGTTTTTCATTTATATATGTATTTATTTACAAAAATAAAAATGTATTTGTGTAGTGTATCTACCATCTGGTATTCACAACACAAGTCTAGTTGTTATATACATTCAGTGTACTAAGTATCGGGAATTTGTCAATAAAACAAAAAATACAAATTATTCATCTAAATTTATTTTATCGCCTTCAAAGTAGGCCCCATCGCTTGCAATACAACATCTCCACCGCTTCACCCAGTCTTCCATACATTTTTCATAGGCTATTTGCGGTATGGCCTTTAGCTCATTCAGCGAATTTTCTTTTATGGCTTCTATCGACTCAAAACGTTTTCCTCGAAGTGGTAATTTTAACTTGGGAAATAAAAAAAAGTCAGACGGAGCCATATCAGGTGAATACGGTGCTTGGTCGAGAACTTTTGTTGAATTTTTCGCTAAAAACTCTTTCACTATAATGGCTGTGTGTGATGGTGCATTATCATGGTGCAGCATCCATGAGTTGTGTTGCCACAAATCTGGACGTTTTCGGCGGATACTCTCACGCAAACGCTTCATGACGCCTAAATAATATTCTTTATTCACTGTTTCTCCCTCTGGAAGGAATTCGGAGTGAACCACACCACGGTAGTCAAAAAAAACTGTCAGCATCACCTTGATTTTGGAGCGACTTTGCCGCGGTTTTTTGGGTTTCGAGACGCCATTCTGAAGACTGTTGGCTTGTTTGCATGTCGTACTCATAAACCCATGTCTCGTCGCCAGTTATTATACGTTTCATAAAGGTCGGATCCGTAGAAGCTCGGGAAACCATGTCTTCAGCGACATGCTTTCGCTGCGCTTTTTGAACAAAATTGAGCTCTTTTGGAACTAGTCGAGCGGCGACGCGTTTCATGCCTAAAATGTCAATGAGAATGTTGTGGACGGACTTAAAAGATATGTTCACCTCACTAGCCAACTCTCTCAGACTCATACGTCGATTTTCGAGCACTAGCTTCTTGATTCTGTCGATGTTTTCTTTGGTCGTAGCGGTTGAAGGTCTACCAGAACGAGGCAAGTCTACTACTACTTCTCGGCCTTCTTTAAAAGCCTTATACCATTCATAAGCCCTTGTTTTCGATATACACGATTCGCCGTAGGTATTTCGCAACATTTTTAGTGATTCACCACATGAAATATCATTTGAAACACAAAATTTAAGGCACACTCTTTGTTCAACAATATTTTCCATTGTAAAAATCGCCGAGGACTCAAAACTATGACCAACAAAAAGTGTAGTTTAAAACAAATTAAATGACAGATCCCGCTCAAATTTTGCGCGCTAAATCAGTACAGTGCTACCAACATGCAGTAAAAAAATTAGAACGACCTCTTTTACGCGGGTCTTTTTATTGACATATTCCCGATACTTTTTACACAGAGTAGTATATATGTTTGGGACTAGGTGACTGGTGTAGGTAAGTGTACGAAGTATTAAAAAAAATTACTTGTTAACATTTTGTTTGTTGTGAATGCAACTACCATATTTATTAGTATCCGTAGCCAAATTAGTAATCCTTGTAATTTCGCCATTGCTGCCTGTCTACTTGTCTGCTTATCTATACTGGCAGTCTATTAAATAAATAAAAGGTATTTATTCACCACAAAGTTAATAGGTAGTTAATGAAAAGGTATGGACTCAGCAGATTAGTTGATTTTCAGACCCCACCCGCCCCCCGTTAGGGTAGTTGCTGTCACCAAGGAATAGGTACGCGTTATTAGGTAGTGCTTTGGAATTCGGTAGGCCATTATACGTTAAAGATAAGCCGCTGATTTTGAATGGGGGAAATTTCACAGCTATGTAATCAATTTCAATAACTTAGAGATTAACCTTTTATAATAAGGTTCCAGGGGACATTAAAAATTTACCTTTAAATAAATTCAAAACCATAATAGAACAGACATTATTTACCAAAGGCTATAATAAAATTTCTGACTATCTGGATGATAAGCAAGCATTGACATAGACCGCTCGGCGATATTCTGTCTAATTATACAATACAATATAAGATAATTGTAACCCAAACTTATTTAAAAGAGCAACCTTTGAGTTTCTTGCTCGTTCTACTCTGGGGAATTAGCTTAGTGAATTAGCAATAATGTGAAAAACTTTAATAATAAGATAACAAATGTGACATTTTCAAATGATAATTATTTGATTTGATTTGATTCAATTTAAAGATTTCAATACATATATAGGTAGTATTTATTGGAGTATGTTGTTTTTGTGTGTCTGCAATTGTACTTTTCATCATCATTATATCTCTATTCTGTATTACTTATTTTACTTATTATTACTCATTCTGTAGATGAGATATAACCTCTTTTGACAGAGGACAAGGAAAACATTGACTCAAGTTCATTCTAAAATACACAGCGAGGTACTCATCCATCTTACTTAAGGAGTACTTATCTTAATTAAACTAATGATCCGACGTAAATCAGGCTGCTTCCAAACTCTAAAGACATGTTAAAATGAAGACACCGCTCTTCGAATTCAGCAACCTTTGTAAATATTCAGGACGAAATATCATTTTGTGAACTAAGAAGGAATAAACACGGATTTGTCTGAAAACCGTCTATTTTTTTTACCGTAAGAAAATATTAGGAAAGTGAAATAGAAGTCATTGGCATATATCTAAATCTGCCGCCAAGCAGCAATATTGATAGCATTGTTGTGTTCCGGTTGTAAGATAAGATAGCCAGTCCCCCTAATGTGTTGGGGTTTCCGGGTCAGTACGCTTCCACCTTCGACCTCATCTTCACTTAACATCAGGTGTGATTGAGGTCAAGTACCAAAATGTAGTTTAATTTTTAGCACATGGTCCGGTAATTATGTCTACCTGAATTTACGGTACGTATATATCTTACCTCATGCAAATTAAATTCGTTCGTATCATAAAGCATGTGCCGAATACGTAAGTCGTCAGATGGTGGTAACAAAGCAACGTTATGAATAAATATTCATTAGAAGCGACAGGCGACCGGTGCGTATTTTTTTACACCAGACCTGGGTTAGGTCACTCAATGAAGACTAATGTCATTTCCCTCTGAAATTTTTATGACAAACACACCGAAACACAAACGTGTATGTCGTGGTATTTGTGGGTTTATTTAAGTTAATTTCACAGTTACCTACACACATCACATCAGCAGACTTTAGGCGATATTACATTCAAAATCAAACTGATTCACTTTGGTTGAAAGGCGCAGAAGTGAAAGATAATGCTATTTACACGTATCTTTGAAGTGAATATAAAGTGAACTACTTACGTTTACGTTATATAATAATACATACATAATACATATAATACATATCCTTAGACATACATACAGCGCCATCTAGTTCCACAGTAAGTAACTATAGGCTTGTGTTGTGAATACTAGATGGTTGATATACTAAATAAATACATTTTTTTTATATATAAATACTTATTATAATTACCAACTATAAAATACATCCGTATTGCTACTATTAGTGCAAATCTCATCTACTGGTAGCTTGTATCTTTACCCTAAGGTTAGCCTGAAAGAGATCGTTGTTAGCGATAAGGCCGCCTTTTTGTGCGATTAATGATGTACGCTGTATTCTTCATGTAGCTTTTGTTAATTGTTCAATAAAGAGTATTTGATTGATTAATTGATTGATTGAACTATTCAATTGTCATTATTCAAGAGTTTTTTTTATTTTTTTTTTTTATATCAGAGGGCGGCAAACGAGCATGCGGGTCACCTGATGGAAAGCAATCACCGCCGCCCATGGACACCCGCAACACCAAAAGGGTCACAGATGCGTTGCCGGCCTTTGAGGAAGGTGTCCACCCCAGAATAAGTAGGGCAGCCTGCGCGATGAGGGATTCTCCAGCACCCTCCACCACCCACCAGTACCCTCCTGGGGTACTAACTCTTTAAATACCGCTACCATTCTGGAGAGAGACTGGAAGGTGGGCCTCCGGCGCCCTCGCTCACCGGACGAAGCGCAGTGGCAAAATGCCACTACTCAGACGTCGGTCTTCTGCGAGAGGGTGGTACTTCCCCGGTCGAGCCGGCCCATTCATGCTGCAAGCTAATAGCTTACAGCGTGGCTCTACCACTACTAGTAGTTGTAGTAGTACTAGTTGTCTTCGAAGCAGGCTGTACGCTTCAAACGCGTTGTACTTTCTTGTAAACCGTCCGTTTTGTAAATCCACAGGCAAGAATACTTCTTAAAATGTTCCAAGAAAAAATTTTCTCTTCTTTCCTTCTAAAAACCATTTTTTTTTGTAGTTGTCCACTTTTGTGACGTCTCTTCACTGCGGCGATCAAGATTCAACAAGAAGTGAATCCTTCAATTGTGTTTACACGTTCAACTCTCATTCAATTACGTTGAATGATCGTTCATCGTTCAACGCAATTATTGAGCAAGCCCAATTCTTTCAACGCGGTGGAACACGATTGAACATTAACTTCACTTTTATGTTTACATGATTCAATGTGATTGCTTCATCCAAATTGAAAGGCAGAAGTAAACCGTGTAATATAAGCAGTGGCTACCTCATTGGATAAATTAAGAAATCTTTTATATAAGCTACTAATTAATGCTATTTAGATATAAATAATATCGAAATACTGCTGGCATGCAGAATAGAATTCATAATAAAATAATAGATTTAAATACTTAAACAATTACAATAAAATAAAATAATAATAAAATGTCAGTTAATTTAGTATAATGTCACAATAATTCAAAATTTAAATAAACAGAGCTTATATTATATATCCGTTGTCATTACAATAATATAAAATTTAACAATACAGCAACAACGTTTTGTCGCTTAACATTTTGTTTTTTATTTCGAGATCCCCTCGAATTAAGTCACAGACGGAACAGCTAGTAGCACCTTAAATATGGCCAGTTTTATCAATATACAGTGTCAGTTATTTCAGCATAGGTAATAAATAAATTAAAAATTAAATAAACAGAACTCATTTGTAAAACTGGTTATACTTCAAATAATATAATATCTAATTAGAGTTTACATTTCTTGCAGTAATAAAAATACTCTCCAATTGTGTAGAAACAGTTACAGTTACAATTGCGGGAGAAGTTTTATATCCCAAGTAAAAAGTCTGTCTTTGTATTTTCGATCTGTAGTAGTATTCTTTCTCACATCTACAGTCTTACCTCCTCTACAGCCCCCTTTCATTGGAAGAGAGCATGGCTCGCCGGACTCGCACTTGGCTGGTTTTTAACCGACTTCAAAAAGGAGGAGAATTTCAAATCGGCCGTTTGTTTGTTTTTTATGTATGTATGTAAATCTGCCGCCAAACAGCAATGTTAATTGCATTGTTGTGTTCCGGTTGTCAGAAATAAGATAGCCAGTTCCACAAATATTTGGGTTTCCGGGTCAGTACGCTTCCACCTTCGGCCTCATCTTCACTTAACATCAGGTGTGATTAAGGTCAAGTGCTAACCAGTTGTGCATAAAAAAAATGTATGTACACCTATATCTCCGATTCCTTTTGTAAGTGAAAATCGTGGGTGGAAATCTAGTTTTTTCATGTAGTAGAAATAATAATATTTTTTTTAATTTAAATTTCAATAAAATTATTTTTTACTTTGTAGTGGCTAATTTAGTGAAGCCGGTTGTTTTTTTTTTGTTAAAAGGTTTTTTCCTTTAATAAGAATATTTCGGCTGCAAAACTAACCAAAATTGAAGCTGCGTAAGATAGCTGGTCTGCTTCAAATGTTTTGACTGAGTTTTCGATCTCAATCAGCATTCGCTTAAAGGTGAAGTTACTAAAAAAGCTAATCATTATTTAATAATATCCACGAAATATATAATTGGGCCTCAACCTAACACCACAAACCAGGGATTATAAATTACAACACGATCAACACAAATGTGAATTCACATATCTCCAAGTGGTTCTAATTCCTTACGGAAACAGTTAGTCAGATGACGTATAGGTGTGCGGAACAGCACCGAACTGGGGTATAATCCGAACACCGGCGTACGCCGGCAGAGTTAGTTGCGTCATCCATCTTCATTTGTGTGGTGACTGCTTACTACCGCGTGGAGAGGACTTTGCCGGTCCATTGGAAATTAAATTTTTATATTAGTATCTTTCTCGCTCATAACACTATAATGTCCCGTGTTATATTTCTTTACTATGAGTGGTCTTCATCAAAAGCCTTACACCTCCCCACTGTTGGGGCACACCCTCCTCTCATTGAGAGAGCGAATAGGCCATAATCAATCACAAGGGCAAAATGCGGATTGGTGGATTTGTATCAGACTAGTAGCCACCTGATAGTCAGTGTGTGACGAAGTGTTAAACTTCCACCTCTTTGTCTTTTCGATACTCTTTGGCTTTTTACTTTTGTCAAGTTCGCTTCAAAATTCCCATTACTAAACTGTTTTCTAAAACAGAAGGTTTTTCGGAAGTGCTACGACGAGCATCTTTATTCTTTTTCACAATATTTATAGTAATTCTCAAATAATCTTGTTTTTGTACGTGTTATAGTTCTAATTTAAAAGTGTGAGTGCTAAATAAAACACAGAATTTCAGCCTGTTTATTCACCGATTTCCTCTGAATATTAGCCTAGTCTGTCACGTCTGCTGGACTGATAGTCTGATGAACTCCACGACCCTGTTACATCTCTCATGGCGCCCAAATCCTATACCTCCATCTACCGTCGGCATCCCAGGTGGAATCCTACAACCCGTCGTAAGTGCCGCGCTTGTAGGCCACTAACTTAGGTTAAATACTGCCTTCAATTGAAAACAATGGGGACCGACTACTTAACACTCGTACATTGGACATCAACTGTGTATGAATTGCAGTCTCTCCGTTGTTATCCGATCATCAGATCTGGATGAAATTTGAATGAGACCACCTCTACACAATTTTCTATCCAATACAAAGTTTTAATGAAATCTAGGAGTAATCGGTGAACCTACATAGAGAGTCTCCATTTTGTAAATCGGTAAAAAAGATCCTCCAACTTATTGAGGAGACTGGTTAATCTTATTAAAAACAACCAGGACAAGACACTTAGAAAAAAGTATGAAAAATAATTTGCAATAAATTAAATATCATACTGAATTCAACCTTACATAGTTGAGGCAGAAAATTGTGACGTAAATATATCTGTTTCCATCTAATAGAAATCCAATTATGAACCAGCTCTCATCACAGCACGCTAACTTTTATTCTTGTTGCAGCGGCGAGAACTTGAGTGAAATAAAATAAATTATGCCATTTTCTTTACACCTTCCTTCCTTCGACGTCGGAGTGCAATCTAATTATATGGAAGAAAACTCGCCGCTTGCGGGCGCAATCTCTAGAGTATGGAGGTGAGAATAATGTAGTGTCGTTTAGGATATGGCATTTGAAAATAAAATGTCCTCTCACTGCGATATCTGTATCAAAATCATCAAGCGTCACATGATCGTTTCTCCTTTCATTAAGTTATATAGGAACGGCTATGATGGTGGCGGGAGGAACGTTTATCCTAATTTAATTATGTGTTACCTTCTTGGGGTTCCTGGCAACGATGAATCGGACCAAAAGGTATCGTCATTGATCAGGTTCACACTGGTGATTATGATGAATTTTGTCTTTAAGTTTGAAGGTTCAAAAAAATGGAGTCCGAAAAACATGGCAGGATGTCGCTTGGAGTGCTCAATGACATATTAATACACAATCGTTTACATCTAATTAATAAGGCCGGCAACGCTTCTGTGACCCTTTTGGTGTTGCGGGTGTCCATGGGCGGCGGTGATTGCTTTCCATCAGGTGACCCGCATGCTCGTTTGCCGCCCTCTCATATAAAAAAAAAAAATATTATAAATGTGTTAATTAATTAATTAACTAATACTACAAATGTGAAAGTTTGGATGTTTGTTTATTTGCTTGTTTGGTGCTGAATCACGGCGAAACGGATTTGGTATATTGGTAGAATATACCCTGGATTAATACGTAGGATATTTTTTATCTCGATAAAGTGAGGAATTCCCGTGGTATAAACAAATTTCCCCGATAAAGTTACCTCACGCACTCACATACGAGTCGACTAATCCATTTACCATTACGTAATCACGCAACATGCATGACGTCGCTATGAACACATGACGTCGCAGTTTAAGATTTTCGTCGTCAGGGCAGAATAAAAGAAGAAGATGCTCGCTATGAAACTGCGCACAAGGATCTCAGTCTCTGTGAGTGTCTTATGTATGAAGAAGCGCGTAAGAAAATGCTGGCCAAATACATTTGAATCAGTATATAATGTCGATGTGGAGGGAATGAAACGAGCATCAGCCAGCTTCAAAAAGTCCACACCAGACGCTAAGTTGCTGTGTTTGTCCAAGAACGAGGGAATATATATTTGTAGAGAGTCAAAAAATGCGGATATGGAAAGAGCCTCAAGCAAGGACTCACTAAGATTTGGCCCGTAAAACTAAGATAGGCGATGGTACTCACCCTGGAACCAACATGTCATTTATGATACTTTTGAAGAATAGCTCAAGTGCGAATTCTTAATTTGTAGTCCAGCCAGGCCTGTCTAAGAAATATTTTCAGAAAATGAAACTGTATTCACACCTCCAAGTTCTGCTTGGAAATCGCAATGTGAATAAAAGTTGCTGTTTTTTTACAACAAGCGACGGTTGTTGGTTCAATTTTGAAATCCAATTTAGATTTACTGCAAGCCGTAAAGCGCATCCTGAGGCTATTGGAGCTACTACAATGAGAGAGTAATGAACTGAGTCATACAAAGGATTCTCACTGCATTCGTTGTAGAATTTTCTCTTGAATAAATATTTTTCTATCATTATTAGGTAGTAAAGAATCGAATGAGAAGATTCGTACGAATATTTTATCGTAAAATTAATATTTGTCATACGAGTAGATATCAAAATAGTTAGAGAGATGAGACTTACGCCATCGTAAGTCTCATCTCTGTAACTATTAGGATCCATATCCTTCATACATTCGGGCAAGGCAATGTGATAGTTCTTTACAAGGGCTTCTCGTAGGCCGTTGTCATGGAAGCTTTAAAACTAGATCGCACGTGATGATTCTGGTGCGGACTGAACTAGCCCATGCAACAGATTCGCTTGAATCTGGATATTCTAAGGTGAGGGGATCTCCAACACACATCTTTTGCGAGGTTATGTACTTATCCACATTAGAAGCAGGGAATCATGTAATCGTATCATCGATAAACTTGACCAATGAGAAAACGTCAAATTGCCAGCGAGCGATGAGCCAACTAATCATATATCAGAATGATCGCATCGATAGCTAGTAAATTAGATAACTTTAAAAAAGAATTATAAAAGTCCGACGACGGTTGTAAATGCCTACCTATAAAGTTTTTTAGATAATTTTTATGAACACAATGTCATGTTTTTGAGCTTCTTTCGTCAAAATCTGTCATTTGATACCCATCTCGATTGGTGCTCGAATTATTTGTAGTCAAGTGTGACAAAATGGTTTATAACGTTCGCCGTATTAGATTTATCATGACTTCATATACTTCCCTACCCTACTCTATCATCATCATCATCAGCCCGTAAACATCCCACTGCAGGGATAAAGGCCTTCCCTCGTATATGAGGGAGTATGGGCCGTAGTCCACCACGCTGGCCCAGTGCGGGTTGGGGACTTCACATGACTTTGAATTTTTATTTCTCAGGCGTGCAGGTTTCCTCGCTATGTTTTCCTTCAACCTTTAATAGCAGTCGGATAAATACACATAAGTAATTAAATAACTAATTGGTACATGGCCGGCCAGGGTATCGAACCTGGATCTCCAAAATTACCGCGCTCCACTCTACTCTACACTAAACCCTACTCTATATAGATATATTATATTATATAGATATATATATATATACTCTATATATATTCTAAACCGACGAGCATGTATGAACAACCTTATGAGAGTGAATGAAGCAAAACAGGTGTGTCAGGACCGTAGCAAGTGGAAGTCTGTGGTCTCTGCCTACCCCTACGGAAAACAGACGTTACTTTATGTATGTGTATGTTATATACTTTATGACACTCCCAGGACTGTACGAATCAAACGACGCCTCATTTGCATAAATCGGTTCGGGCGTTTAAACTGTAGGTGGTAACATTCAGACGCGTTGAATACATTTAAATAATAATAATAATAAATAAACAAATGTTTCGGACACTTACACCAATCATCTAGTTCCAAACTAAGCAAAGCTTGTACTTGATAACGGATAAACGTTCGTATTCATCACACAAGCATTTACCTTTTTTACCTTCCTTTTGGCTTCGCTGTAGTCGGGTAACAATACAGCCCCAGGGGGCCGATCGCGCTAAGTTTGAACGACAATACCAAACCTAAACCATAACCAAAAACGTTACATTAAGCACATTTCGTATCGCCCTAATCATTTGAACGGTAATTAACCTTGTTTTTTTTAATACTTTTAGTTAGCTCTACACATTTTAGGTTTGGTTTTACTTTGGTAGCGTCAACGATATAATCGTTCACAAAAAATATTTACGTTAGGTTAGGTTAGGTTAAAGCTAAACCAAAACCAAAAATGTTCCGTTCGAACGGTAAAACGTTGTAATAGCGCGATTGGTTCCCTGATGTCTCACCGGGAGACGTTATTCACCCTCCGGGATATCGTGCGTTGGGTATACCTCAGGCCACTGACCTGGGGGACGAACTTTAACCAGAGCAATGCTACAATAGATCTGAAAGGTCGTTGTAGTGGGATATTTACCGCACCCTCTCTGTAATCCCTTTAGAGCTTGTACATCTGTATTTTAAATTGTTAATTCATTAACTAATATGCCCATGTCCATGTTTTTTTATCGTCAAAATCAGAAATGTTATAATAGCCTTTTGTAAATAATTTCTGTTTTATAATGTTTTGAGTTTATTTATAGGCAAATTTTGATTGTCAACTGGAACCTTATTAAAAACGTATAGTATATTGCCTCTTAAATGATTTAAGTGACTTTGTAGGTTTTAATATTATTATATTGGGTCTTTACCCATGAAATTTGAGTTTTTTTTCTTCGTTAATCATATGTACCAATTCCTGCGATTTTCAAAGTTATATCCAAATTTCTTTTATATTTAAAAAAATTTGAACAGAGCTCTTTTCATGTGCTTCCCATAATCATTTCTTAGATTCGCTGAAACTTTTATAAAGCGGTTACTTTTAAAAATTAACGCTGTCTATACTTAACTTAATATTATCCGATAATACACACACAGTTTTAGCTAAATTTGGATTTGCCGTTCCCAAAAAAAAAATCAAAAATGTTTGTATGGAGAAAACAGTCTTAATGAAATTCTTCATACAAAACGCCAATTTCATAGGTAAGGACCTAATATTTGTCACTATTTGTCTTATGCGATTCTAGAATTTTTACATACATCAAGTTTTCGTAAACATATTGCGATGCTAATGTTAATATATTGACTTCCTTAAATATTAAATTCCCGTTATATACACCCGAATAAGGCTTACGTGTGCGTGACTGTATATGTGTGAACGTTAATTCACTACCATCATTAATCTCGCCTTATTGATCCTATTCAGCATGATTAGCAAAGAACTATGAATATGTGTTGAATACATCAAAGGTTTCCGTTAGTAATAGAAAATCTTTGAATAACAGGTAAGATCACAGTGATATAATTTAATCAATTTCACGTCATACAGGAATTACAGGGTGAATTTGAAAAGGCATAATGACGTTATTCAGGTGTCATATAGATATTTCAAAGTTTATGTTGTAATTCTTAATTAAGGTAAGTATTACCAGACGTGATTTTCCAAGCTTTGTGTGTAGAGTGCAAAGTTCGTTGACAAAGATTATGTACATAATTAGATCACAATGTACTTATTTGAAAAGTAAGGAATCTACACGTAAATATTGTATAATTTATTTAAAAACAGTAACAAATAAAGAGATTGAATTTAAATATAAACTAGAACAAATGTAAAAAATTGGGACCGCGTGACAAGATCCCCAAAACGCTGGATGCAGAAGAAACAGCCAGCTCACCAGTGACATTGACTAAGCGTTTTGAAATATTACAGAAAAATTGAAGATCGCCCCGACCCCAAATAATATTGTATATAAGGTCTAACAAAATTAACCCGTCAAACGTTGGCAATTGCACGTACATATATACATATATTCATTAAAAAAACTAGCCTTAAAAATTTTGTTTCCGAGTAAAACAATTAAATGTAAGCGCAAATGAAAATACAAATTAACAGACTTACTTTATTTCGATTGTGCCTTGTTTTATCAATGAGAAAAAACGGCAACGTTCCATTTATGGAAGACGCCAAAGGGGGTGGCGGGGTACAGGGCGTAACCAATCACAGCAAGTTGCGGCGCCGGGGTTATGTTAGGTATGTTTCCATACCGAATTTATAAGTATACTGGAGCACAAAGGCTGTCAGAACTTGGCTCGAATCTCAGGGTGAGAATGAGTGACACGTACACACAAAGTTCAAACTTCAACAATTTCAATTTTGGTTGTTTGTTTATTGAATTTGTTTGACTGAAATGGGGTACAAAAGTCATTGACTCGACGATGGAGGTCCGAATTCCCTTTCTATTACGAAGAGCATATTAAAAGGGAGTGCTTACGTTACTCATTATTTGAAATATCGGGTGAGTTTTATACCGTAAGGAATAAAATAGGGCCATATTAGGTAAGTGAAATAGAAGGTATTGGCATAGGTAGATTTTTTTTTTCAAAACATCGATAAAACTTGTCCATATAAATCTCCGGCCGACGCGAGCGATGATCATGGTTTTAACCAAAGGAAAAATTAAACTACCTATGCCAATAACCTTTTATCAAACATGCATGGAAATATTGTCATTACTGCGAAAAATGGTAAAGCAGCCTCTATGTATGAGAATGAGAATTCCAGCAACACGCGACGCCGGAATTCTGACTTATAATATTGAATATTTTTTTTTTATATGAGAGGGCGGCAAACGAGCATGCGTGTTCACCTGATGGAAAGCAATCACCGCCGCCCATGGACACCCGCAACACCTAAAGGGTCACAGATCCGTTAAGACACTACTGTTATATTACTACAGGGTGTCCACCGACAGAACTTTATAATGTGAATTAACTAAACTAAAACCAGCACTAGTAGATAGATAGATAGATAAAGCCTTTATTTGTTTAGACGACACTAGTAGCATGATAGGCGCGATAAACGTTTATGTCGTGCCAGATAATATTTGTCCTCCTCATTCACTTGGACGAAATATACAACTATCCCACTCTCACTCCTACGTCGAGCGCGACAAACGATGTCATGCTACGGGGGCTGTTTTAAAGTAACGATGTCGCTTTCTTCCTAATAATAAGAAACTAATGTTTCTTTTAAAAAGTGAATTAAATCACATCTTCTAGATATACAAAAGATGAATATTCCGAAAGCGTTTGCTACATTTAGGAGCAGTAGCCGCTCACAGACTCCTCACTTGATTCTTTCGCGTTGTGGTTATTTATTTAATTATTTATGCCCATATTTGAGAATAACTGTTATATTTTAAACATATATGATTATGATATGATACAACGTCATATTAATCTACCTACAGTGGCACATTTTTTTTCCTATTTCGAAATATTTTAGCACAGTTTTTGACATTGTCAATATAGCTGAATTCCCTTGTGTGAATTCTAGCAGTTCTTGTTTGTGATTCAGCTGAAATCAATTCAACAGACACCTAACACCCCAATCACGACAGACTTATTGCGTATGTACTCATTCCACTTCGTTACACAGCAAATAACCGATTTCTCTAAGGTACCCCATGTAAAAATAATATCGATTTTAATTTACTTGAGTGCGTACTCTAAGACCTACTTCAATTTGGTCGTATCGTTTAAAGGGCGACACAAATTCTCCATTAGTTGAGAGTATTTGGTTATTTCGTGGTTTTGAGGGCTTTGTTTGAGGATGTAAATTTAAGAAAAATTGCTTCCATCTTGAGCCGATTAGATAAAGGGCCTCTCGATAAGTGAAATGTAATGGATTTGGTCGTATGGAAAATTTAAAGGTTTCTGTGTAAGACTTGGTAATATTTTATAGAGGATTTGGTTACAAGCACCTTTTAAGAAAATGAATTGAATTAAACTTCGCTGTTGATTTTTAATAGCATTTTCTGATAATCTGAGCTCCATTAATTAGGATCTATTTATTTTTGAATTTGGTTTAAATATTATTTACTTTGCCTTGCCCAGATAACAAAATTATCGCTTGCAGGTTTCTCACTATTTCATCTGTGGTACAGTTAACAAAGCGAATTGTTAACCATACGACGCGGGGTACGATATAGGGGTATGATCAACAATGCATGTTATCTACGGGCCTATTACGTATATGGTAAGACCTGCTCTATTGACAAAAGTAAACTGCCGACAACTCCTATTTAACAAGATTTGTCAAGCGGCTCTCTGATCAGTCAAAAATGTCACCAACAGACACAGGACCCTGACGAAATTAATATTCCCCCAATCAATTTTACTTTGTGCATAATAATTTGAATCTCATTAACACCTTAATGAGTCGTGCTGCAATTTAAGCGCTCTCTTAGTTAACATCAACTTATGCGAAATCACGTTTCGCCTCTTCCCAGTTCTTGGGGTCCTCTTGGCCACACCTAACAATGCAATATGGACACGAAGTGGAATGCATTGTTGCGAACCTCTAAGGAAAATTTATGCAATAAATGTCCCATTATTTAAACTTCCGCTTGCGTGGTTTAATGTATCATCATCAGCATCATCTAGGGCCTACTTGGGCTCTAGATGATGTCCCAAATCTCGCGTCCAATTGTGGGCAGAGCTGTCACTACAAACTCCTTTAATACACCTGCAGAGAAGCGTCCGGGGTCAGTCTTTGCTGAATCCTACAACCTTGGGATCTTCAAGAGCAGGGTGAAACAACATTGGGTTTACGATTCGGAGGTCACGGGTTCGATCCCCAGCGGGGTACATATTTAGTACTCGGTTTGGTTGGTGGTAGGGCATTTTAAATGTCCGCCTGGCTAGCTACCACCATCTTATCTAAATATGCCACCAGCCAGCAATATTAAGAGCATTGTTGTGTTCCGCTTGTCAGAGATAAGATAGTCAGTCCCCCAAATAAGATGGGGTTTCCGGGTCAGTACGTTACCACCTTCAGCCTCATCTTACTTAACATCAGGTGTGGTTGAGGTCAAATGCTAACGCGTTGTGCATAAAAAAAAGTGCTAATCACAAGTATCCGATACTACCACGGGACAAATAAGACAAGGAAAGTAAAGTGAGCAGTTTCTCGATGTTTTGACGAAGAGCGCGTTTAGCGTGAGTGATCATGATCAATTATACGACGCTAGTTTTCGGTTGTGTCTCTCTACTGACAAACGCTTCGTTACATCCCCACATAATCTCACAAGCGAAACCACATGTAAAAGCTAGTCAGTTAATACCTACATATTTAAACATAGTTAGCCGTATCGTCAAACATTTCTAGGTGCTCGACGTGATCAATAGGTATACCTACAAGTGTTTGCCTGCTACTAACGCTTCGAGCAAACACGACTGATGTATTAATTAGAACATTGCATATGGCTGATTAAGAGTACAGGGGGTAAATGTTTTTGAGTCTCGAATACTACATACTGTTTCTGTATTCGATACAGGTGCGGCGTGGGACAGAATGGGTGGAAAAATTACACGGAAAAGACAACTGTACAGATTTTCGCTTGCACGAATACCACGCGTGGAACCTCCATCAAGAGCACAGAGTACTTGTTCAAGAGCTACGGCCAACTCAAGAGATGTCAGGCTACATACATATTTTATACATTATCATAGATCATATTTGGGTCAAAAATCGTGAGGGTATGTAAGTATTTTTTTTTTGTTTTTTTTTTTATGATTGATTGGATTCGCGTTTGACCACAATCTCACCTGATGGAAAGTGACGGTGTGGTCGAAGATGAAGCACGCAATCCCAGTAAATGCTTATTCACTCTGCTCTTGAAGATTCCAAGGTTATAGGATTCAGGAAAGACTGACGCGGGAAGGGAGTTCCATGCCTTGGCTGTGCGCGGATGATGAATGAGGAATCGAACTTCTTAGTGCGAATGTTCGGGATATTAACTATATACGGGTGCGATCCATCCCTCCCCACGCCTAGTGGTCTGAAGATGACGAAGTATGTTTCTGTCGGAGCTGCGTCATGTAGGAACTTCGTTTTAAATTCTAAAATAGAGGTAACTAAAGAATAGTTACCTGCATCTGTTTGTTGCAAGCGTCAAATTTTGTAACGTCGTCACAATTTTTTAACAAAGTCCCGTGCAAACAGCAAAGTTTTAAAACTAACAAAACGGATTCAATTTTCATTCTCGGATGGCGGAAACATTTTTCCCCGAAAGTTTAGGTGAAAATAAGATTTAGTGGCCGTCGTCGTGCATTTTTGCCACATTCATTTTGAGGTAGTTAGCCTCAGTTAGCTTTACATTTTCATTTTGGCTGCACGTTAAATTTCCTGTGTAATGTTGTAATTTAGTAAATTTTGCTAAATATAGGTAAATTATGGGCAGAGTAAGTTACCGTGAAATAGAAGCGCGCAATATTGCGTGAAACCACAGGCGTATACTTACAGGAGCAACTGAAAATAAAGATTTTTATATACCTTTTTTATTTATACTTATGATGTACCATCTTTGGTATTGTACAACTAAACTACAACTGGGGCTCTGGTGATTTGTTTTTCCTCAATCACACCTGATGTTAAGTGAAGATGAGGCTGAAGATGGAAGCATACTGACCCAGAAACCTCATCGTAATTTGGAGATTGTTTATCATACCTCTGCAACCGGAACATAACATAAACAGAAACAGAAATGAACGCACTATAATCAAATCGAGTATTAAACATTGTACCCACTAAACGCTATTTTGTTTACATTGGGCCATGGATGCGGCAATATTATATATTTTAATCACAAATTAATTTATTCCTTACCGCATGAAGATACACTTATTGTGTATAAATCTTGATTTTAATTAGTGCCTAAGATAAGTAATGAAGTTGCTACGCAGTATACGTACCTACATAAAGAAAAACAAGGTGGGAACATGAGGCCATTATATATAAATTAGTGATATAAACATATTTAGTGAGATAGTGTTGTCTAAAAGCGTTAGTTGTCGATATTATCGAAAATGTATTTGTGTAGTTTATCAACCATCTAGTATCCATAACACAAACCTAGATGCTTACTGTGGACCTAGATGGCGCTGTGTGTTTGTGCAAAGACATTTATTTATTTATTTATTATTATATATATTTAAACGATAGATTGAAGTATTGTATGATTAGAAAAAGGTGTGGCGTGCAGATGACGTAGTGAGTAAGACAGAGGTATGTTGTGTGTACCTTGGTGGTATCCTTCAGTTTGCCAAAATATTTTTCGTCAAATATTACTTCCCAAAAAGCTTATCGCACTAATTTCATTTCCCAAAAGAATCTTTAGCAAATTTATATTTCGCATTTTAATCAATTAGTCAAATATTAATTTGGCAACTTTTTACTTGCTCAAGTTTTATTAAGTCAAATGTACATTAAGCAAATGCTTTATTCTGTAAAAAAAATATATTCCAAAAATAAGTTCGTTCAAATTTTCATTTTAAAATATGTGTGATAAATTGTACAAATATGAAAAGTGTGATATAAATAATTATTATTATAATTATTACCTATTAAATTGTCACTTCACACGATCAGAATAAACAAGTAAGTACAATAGTTAAGTACAATAATTAAGTACAATGTTATGTAGGCTAGATTAGAACTGCTAGAAAAGTGGGTTAGGTTAGGTTAAAACTGTGACCCGAACAGAACCGGAATTGATTTGTATAATAAAAATATAATTTTGTGAAGAGCATGTTACGCCAAACCATATTTGACTACATAATACTTGGTAATATGAAACATTGCCATGTAATTATTTGTTAGACAATAAATTGCCGAAAATAGTATTGCTAACTGTAAAATTGCGAAAAGCTGTTTAAATATGTATCGATATATAAAATAATCATGTCCTTATTAAAATAATTATTTTATTTTTGAAAAAAGCACTATAAATATATGCTTCAACTCATACTCGGCTACGTGTGTACATATTTCTGCATATTTCGGAAAATAAACTATGGAGGTCTATTCAAGCATTGAACTATTAATGTTTGGGATACCCAAACCCTGTTTGTAATATCTCTGAACACCCCATTTGAAATAAGGGTCATGATATTATAAACGTGTGTATTGTAATCGATGTCTAATGCAAATCAATATTATATTTTCAGTTAACAATTATGAGCCCGGTAAAAGGGTGTCGTCAGGCAGCGCGTTCCGCTGACTCTGCATCTGGGGCCGCGTGCAATGTGTATTCGGTCGATGCATCCAGTTATTTATTCATAATTAAACTTACGTACGTATTTTATTTAATATTAAATAGGTATTTATTTTATTATATTTGAAGTATTATTATTTTAGTCTTTTGATTTTAAGTTGATTATGAACACTTTTTTCTCAGTGCACGTATGTATGTCTATCCTATCGAACCTGTTTTCCTTCATATTTGCAGGATATTGCTGGAAGAAATATCTTTTTAGAGATAAGCTAATGCCTTTTGTACATCCTGTATCTAGTATGTATTTGACTTTTATGTGCAGTCGTGGGCAAAAAATTATAAATATAAATATAATATTAAATAATTATAACACCGGACTCACATATGTTTATGTGGATATTTGTGTATGTTTATTCCTTACTTAACAACCCTAAGTGGTACATATGCGAGTCATATGTTATTTATATTACAATATAAGCTCAAAAACGAAAAACCGGACAGCATTTTTGGCATTTCGCCGGCGCCATGTTGGATTTTTTTACCATAAATGTATCCTATGACACTCCAGGGTTCATGCCGAATCAAACGACACCATAGACTTCGAAATCGTTGAAGCTATTTAGGCTATAGGAGGTAACATAGAAATCTATATACATACATATATAAAATCAAAAACTTTACCCTCCTTCCTTGGGCAGTCGAGTAAAAATCTTTAAAAAAGCTTTTCATCGACGTTTGTTTCATCAAGGAATTGACTTTAAGTACGAGAACATGCCAAGAATATTATGAATAAACAAATGTCCTAAACCTAAACAGATAGGATAGAGGCATAAAGACACACAGGCGATAACAAACACAGGTTGATGATGATGATGATGCTTATAACACAAGTATTTTTAATGCTTAGCATGGGCATCAGCTGGGAACATACTTTTGGAAATTATAATGAATTTTACAAAATTTTACCGGTTGGAAACTACTGTATTTACCTGTGGTTAAAAATTATTTATTCTTGTTCTTATTATCGAGTAAAGAAGAAATCAGATGAACAGAAAGACGCCCAGGGGAGTCCAACGTGAAACTCGGACGCATGCGGATTAGCCGACTGCTGGGAGAACGTTTATTTCTTTTAACGACGAAAAATATAAAGTACACGGACTAAACCTCGGTCTATGGCCTCGTGGAAGTCCCAAAACACTTCAAAATTTATTGAACAACACGTAAATTTAACTCATGTTCGGTTAATATCCGCAAGAAGCATGAGCCCAACGCTAATTTTGTGGAGAAGAAATCTTTAGTCGAATTCACCTTATCGATCATTGACAATCGACAATTCGCGGAACATTGCACGTCACTAAAGCAACTAAATAACTTCCTGTGAAGAAATTGTTCATCACTGGCGTATACAGAGTATAATATTGTAAATTTAGGGTTGTCTGCCGTATTACATATGTTCCAAGGGGATTCCTGGTACGTACGTACTAACGTGGTTTTCACATGAATATTCTTGCTTCCATTGTAATCAATTACCCTTACGTATCTAACCTCTAACATTGCCTAACGTAGCTAATAGAAAGCGTTGGTGTCGAACTAAAATGCGGAATTTATATATCTAGTTATATATTTAGTACACCTATATAATTACGTTTGTATTTTGTTGCTATTTTATAGATGTTATGTTTAAGTAGGTATATTTGTCTATTGATCTATATCATATAATATATGTATGTGTATGTAAACATATGAAATTTATTCACGTAGTTTGTATCTGCATCCCTATTTAATACCGCACAATCTACCTATTTCAAATGTACTGTCCTTATACCCAAAGGTGCCTGGTCATAAGGTGGCCAAATTGTACATTCTGTTCTTATCACTTTTCGGAAACTGTATTTTCTTTTCTGTTGTACAATAAAGTGTATTTGTATTGTATTGTATTGTATTGTATTGTATCTAACTAATATTATAAATGCAAAAGTTTGGATGGTTGTTTTTTTGGTGCTTATGGATAAAATTTAGTATATAGGTAGAATATACTCTGGATCTTAATAAAATAAATAAAAATAAAATAGTTTATGGCATAGCCAAACAAGATGATTAGAAGAGATACATAGGTACATCACTGAGTACTGATCCAATCCAGACTAACAACATTCAGACCCTGAACTAGGTATAAACCTGTGTGTATAGATAAAGGACTCAATTAGTAGTTGTTTTAGGCTTACATGCTAAATTATAAATGACTAGATTCCCAACACTAGTGTTAAAATGTATTAAACTGTGTAATATACATGTATTCGACGACGACCTGTTTGGTGTAGTGGTTAGAAACTCTGCTGCTATACCATAAGGTCGCGGGTTCGGGTCCCGCTAGGGGCATGTTTGTATGATGTGTACCCGAGTTATGGATGTTTTTCATTTATATATGTATTTATTTACAAAAAAAATGTATAAAAAGTGTATTAACCATCTCGTATCCACAACACAAGCCTAGTTGCTTAGTGTGGAACTAGATGGCGCTGTCTGTATATGTGCAAGGATATTTTTTTTTTTTTTTTTGTATTCTTAAGACAAGCTTTAGTTTTATACATTTTTTTTAATCTAATTACTTTTAGGAGGGCTTTTTCTAATAAGACAATGTCACCCTCATAGGCATTGCAAAGAGAGGTTACTCAACTACCTTAAATTAGTAGGTATTTTAGCCTTTCCCACTTCAGACAAGGCCAAAGCTCTTTACAAATTAGCCAGAGTAGCGGAAAAATGTTGACATTAAGGTAGATTTAAGGATATTTTATATGCCGATAAAGTGAGGAGTTCCCGCGTGATAATCAAATTAGACATATCCGCAATACAGTTAGTCCACGTAGGCGAAGCCGCGGGCGGAAAGCTAGTTTTAATTATATTAACAACTACGTAATTCGCTTTTGATTAGTAAAGATAAGCAATTTTTGCCGAAGGCAGTCCTTGCATGGGGGACTACTGGTAACAGTCGTTAAGCAACTATTGGCTACTAGTCTGACACAAATCCACAATGGGGATTATGACCCATATCCTCTCACAGACGTAAGACTCAATCAATCAATGAAATGAAAAAATGCTTTATTTTGTAGGTACACAGGGTACACTTATAAAAGTCAGATTTTACATTTTTTAAGCTGCTGCTTGTTCAAAAGCCAATTTTACCTTGAGAAGAATAAGCAAGAAACTCGAGAGGTTGCTCTTTTTTAAAGAAAGGTTTTTATGTTACAAAGTTATTAATTATTATTTAATATTTCTTTGAAAGTTTATCATCTAAATAATCTGAATTTTATAATATGCTTTCTTAATAAGTTCTTTTAATTTATTGAAAGGAAGATTTTGTATATCAACAGGAACAATATTGAAAAAGTGTATACATAACCCTTTGAATGAATTACTGACTTTGCGGAGGCGACTTATGTGACCTGTAAGTTTATCTTTATTTCTTGTATTGACATCATGTTTATCACTATTTTTCCTAAATGATGCTATATTTTTTTTGACATACATATATTAGATTTTCAAAAATGTACTGTGACGAAAATGTTAGAATATTATACTCTTTAAATCTGTTTGTAAGTGACACTGCAGGTCTCAATTGATAAATTGCGCGAACGGCTCGTTTTTGTAAAACAAAGATTGTATTTATATCCGCGGCTTTTCCCCACAGCAAGATACCGTAAGACATCAGGCTATGGACTATTGTTGATGACTCTCTGGACAAAGAAGGAACTCTGTATAGAGAATCCAAAGAGCAGTACACACGAGAAAAGCTACGGAATGGAAATAATTAGTAATATGTTTAGCCACCGGAGTTGTCTGTACTAAACCGTGTCCTGACTATCGATCAACTCCCGAACACGTAACCGGTTAATTGCCACGATTCATTAAATAAAAGCAACCGTCCATGTTTTCCATTCCCCCCGATTTATCAAACGAGAGAAACTATTCGAGCACGAATTTGTAGGCGCAACGTGTTGTAAGTAATTGGGACTTTACAAAGATATTGTTGAGGCATTGAACTTTGAGTGTCGATAATTGAGTTCCTTTTCAGTGATCCGCATCAAAAATAGCAAACCGGAACACTTTCCATGTTTTCATCACGTCAGTGTCCATTTGCCTAGCATAGCCATTAATTTGGGAAACAATTTGACGTACATACCTATTAATTAAAATTTGGTAAAGCTGTAGAATACAGAAGAGAGGTTATAAAAGTAAACTTTCGATATTTTGAGTTTTTTTTTTATTATTTTAACACGACGGGTTCGTACTTGACCTCAATCAGACCCGGAAACCCCAACACATTTGGGGACTGGCTATCTCATCTCTGACAACCGTAATACATTGCTGCTTGGCGGCAGATTTAGATAAGATGGTGGTAGCTAGCCAGGCGGACATTTATAATGCCCTACCACCAACCAAACCGAGTACTTAAACACGTACCCCGCTGGGGATCGAACCCGTGACCTCCGAATCGTAAACCCAATGTTGTTTACATTGAGCCACGGAGGCGGTTGAGTTAGTGTTAGAGTGTTGAAAGGATAATTGAAAAAATATAGTAGTCGTCATATTGAATGTTATTTAAAATTACATGTTCGGACATTATTGAAAAGAAATACTATATATAGGGTGAATTTGGAATCGTGTAATCCCCATTAACTGGTGACGTCACCTTATTATTGATTAATAGTGGCGTCACCAGGAAATGGGAATTACACGAATTAAAATTCACCCTGTATACAATATGTATGTATTCCACTTCAATAATGACAGAACATGAAATTTTTATATAATATTGAGAAAATAAAGTGTAAATAAAGTGTAGCTTAAACAAAAATTATAATTTTTTTTTTGGTGGGTTTATTTTTACATAACAAAAAAGCTCTTAGACAAACCTTGTTTTGCGAGATACGTATCTTGACTTGGAAACAGAGTCAGATATAAATATTGGGTCTTTACCTATGAAATTAGAGTTTCTTTTCTTCGTTAATCATTTATGTATGTTTGTTAATGTCCATTTCTTGTATGTCTAGTGTACAATAAAGTGTTAAAATAAAATAAATAAATAAATGTACCAATTCCTGCGATTTTCAAAGCTATATCCAAATTTGTTTTTTATTCGGAAAATGGAATATTATTTCAAGGTTTTCATGTGCTTACCATAATCATTTCTTAAATTCGCTGAAACTTTTATAAAGCGGTTACTGTTAAAAATTAACGCTGCCTATAATTAACTTAATGTTATCCGATAATACACACAAAGTTTAGCTAAATTTGGATTTGCCGTTCCCAAAAAAGAAATCATAAATCTTTCTATGGAGAAAACAGTCGCAATGAAATTCTTCATACAAAACGCCAATTTCATAGGTAAGGACCTAATATAATTGTATTAACTTATTTTAATAAAATGCAGTAACAGTTTAATTTATTTGTGAAAGTCTGCAAGAAGTTATAAGCAACTGATTACGATCACTTTTAAAACGCTGTAAAACAACAGAGCGGAACACTAATTGCCGAGTTCCGAGTCGCTCTTGTCCGGTTTTCATTTGCCAGTTCATTGCACTCACAATTTTTCACATTTCCAATTCCTTTATTAGGAAGGCCTTCTTGTGATTCTTTTATTAAAATAAAGTCATATTTATCTACAAAGAGGTGTGATCACAAAGCACCTTTTTCTACCGGAGGCTTAATCCTAGTCTATTGATTGAGTGTCTGCTGAACGTTACCAAAGTCGGATAGATGATATAAAATAAAATATTGCAAACAATGTGTATTGACTTTGTCTAAAAATGTTTTATTTATTTAAATAGGATTTTTTTATGCACAACGGATTGGTATTTGATCTCAATCACACCTGATATTAAGTGAGGATGAGGTCGAAGGTGGAAGCGTACTGACCCGGAAACCCCAACACATTTAGGGGACTGGCTATCTTATCTCTGACAACCGGAACACAACAACTTACCGTGTGCGGTGCGATGCGCAGAAGTAAACCTGTTCATTCATCTGACAGGTGCGCCCGCGGTCCGATATCGAAGAGTACCTTTTTGTGGTCCGTTTCGTGATCATGCAATATCGAGACTTACTACTATAGTTATCGACCTTTGATATCTTGTAACTTTCGATCGACGCCTATCGAACGTATCGATTAAAATCCCCCAGCACCTGTGTATAAAATAAATAATCTATAGTATATAATTTAAAAAAACTGTTTAAACTTACCGTCAGTGT
The DNA here is from genome assembly GCA_949316235.1 of Oegoconia quadripuncta. Lineage (NCBI taxonomy): Eukaryota > Metazoa > Arthropoda > Insecta > Lepidoptera > Autostichidae > Oegoconia > Oegoconia quadripuncta. The sequence goes on from OX438747.1 coordinate 22,806,179, forward strand.
CCGATCGGCGTCCGTGTTTGCACCTTAGGCTCCACTGAAAACCAGTGTTGTAGTCTAACTTCTAGACTGCAACTTATGCTGAGAAGGAGACCTTCTTTGATACCACTTTGCGACACCGAAAATTAAATTTTTAAGGATTTTAGTCTATAAGTGAAACATTGCTTAAGTATTTTTATTGTACTTTGTACACTGCATTATGAGATAGGAGTACCTATCCTATTACAGGACATTGTTTTATGTACTACTCTTATCTCACTCGGCCCCAATTTCACTGTGTATTTTTTCACATTTCATGTTATAATAATATGTGTGTCGCTAAATGGGTCAAATAAACGATTCTTATTCTTATTCTTAACAATGCTATTAACATTGCTGCTTGGCAGCAGATTTAGATATATGGTGGTAGCTAGCCAGGCGGCCATTTAAAATGCCCTACCACCAACCAAACCGAGTACTTAAACATGTACCCCGCTGGGGATCGAACCCGCTACCTCCGAAGCGTAAACCCAATGTTGTTTACATCGAGCCACGGAGGCGGAGGATAGGTAAGTTTCCACTTTTTGGAAACATTGTTTCTTGTCTGTCTATGGTAATTTTATCAATATGCGGACGAAGTCACGGGTAACATCTAGTATCTTTATGATAGCAAAGCTACGAACTGACCACCCCAATACATCAGCGACACGATGGTGATGACCAAAGCATTTCACTAGGTAAACTTTAGTCGCGTTTTAGATAGAAACGAGAACGATAGCATATAACTGTATACCCTGTGGCATTATACCCAGAAAATAGAAAAGCACAGCACAATAGAGAGACTATTAAGTGCCTGAACTACAATAGCTCATGTTAATAAAGATCTCTAACAAGGTCGTCATAATAGCCACGAAGTATAACATAAAATACGACGTCCTTACAAATAACATACTAGGAGCGCACATAATAACATATTAATGCTAACATCCGAGATGCTTTGTACTCTTAAGACAAGCTTTACTTAGAGTTTCATAAAGTGCTACAGTTTGAGTACAAGCACGAACTTAGTGCGATTTGATGATAATCGTTCTTTGAATCTAGATTCTATAAAATTAGCTGTTTATCCTTATCACATCACAAAGGTTAATCTCGTTTATTTATCGTAAAAACGTTTAAAGCAGAATACTGGTTGTTGTATAACGGATGTGATGGTGTGATGGATTGATGGGCCACCAAAACTGTGGATAATTTGCTTGACTTGGATATTGTTTCTGTGCAGCTTCTAAGCTGCAGCCCTCCCTGGACGTCGCGGCTCTCGAAGACAGGCAGGGCAAGTCCCCCTCAAGACTCGTCTGCCGTTGACACAGTAGTGATGCACGGGTTCGTCTGCTTTGAAGTATTGTTGGGTGGGAGCCAGCAATGAAAGATGATTACACATAATCTAATATAATTCTGCGAGCACCTATTGACACTTTTAGATAATGAAATCTTTATGCGTATGCGCGGCCATTTTTTGACGTCCCTTCGGTGAAAAGGTAAAGAGTGAAGGTGAGCCATTGACAGGAAAAGGAAATAGCGACGTGGTATTGCCACATGTTAATTTTCCATTAACACTGGTATGTTAAAAGGAGGACCCAAGCCTTCAGTTTTTCACCTAATACTGGATTTCATGAGACACTCTAATAAAAGTGAACTATGGTCGATGTTTGTGGAATAATATTTCATTAATACATTGTGAACATCATTTTGTGAAAATGTATCCCAGATATTATTTAGAGCAGTTTGAAGATGGCGGAGGAACCAAAATTCCACAGACTCACAAAAATGTTCATGTTTACAGTACGGCGGGAAATCGGGAGAGACGTCGAACTGCCTCCGATGAATTCACACTTCTTCCTATTCAGTACTCAATTAATGATAGATTCATCGAACTTCCATGTGACAGGTGAAGATTTGTGACTCAAAGAGGAGTTCAAGAAAATAGTTTTTCTTATTCTCGTTTCATTTTATCCACGACGAAACGGAGATAGTATACGCGTTTGGAGTAAGAGGTAGTGTGTATGTCAGGTTATCATTTGCTCCAAAACCACATTACATCGGTATCAAACATGTGTAGCATCTATGTTTTATGGTCATAGGTCAATTTTCAATATTACTTTGCCTGATCGTTATTAAACCTACAAGAAATGTGATTATAAAGTTATGACAGTATAGCGTAATATACCTTTAGACATATAGACACATATTACATTTTTTTTATGCTCAACGGGTTTGTATTTGACGTCAATCACACCTGATGTTAAGTGAAGATGAGGTCGAAGGTGGAAGCGTACTGACCCGGAAACCCCAACATATTTGGGGGACTGGTTATCTTATCTCTGACAACCGGATCTGTTTACACATACATTATATATTAATTATTTCACACGTTCATAAATCAAATTGGCTACCTTACTTATTGTTAAAATTACAAGTCGTATAAACACCTATTATGGAGGATTCTAGGGAAATAGAATTAATGTTATTTCTCTCTTTAAAGGTTTTCATTTTTATCACTTTCTTAACGCAATACGCAATTATGGCAATACCGGCGTGGTTTTTTTTAATTTATTTTTATATATTCATTTAAAAGTAAAATGATGGTGATGAAGATATTTATATAGACCTATTTATCACTATTGCTTGTTACGTCCGCTACCTTTTGTCACCATCACCACAACACATAGTGGTGCTAGTTTCCACTAGTAGTCTGACACATAAAATGTCACTGCAAAACGGAATATGCAAGGCCTTGCTCTTTGCGTCACAATACAATAATGCACAGCAAATGTTAACCACATTACAAATATATATAAACCTCTTCTTCTTATCGAGTCGAGGCAAGTTTCAAATTCTTTTGGACCAATATTTACAAAACATGTATACTTATAGACCGGATGTATAAATGTATACCGAATTACTACCCCGAGAAATGTTTGACCGAAGAACTTTTATCGAAGCCGAGTACATTGCGGAGTTGGTTTTAATTAAAAATTTTAATGATGAACAAACTCCGCAATGTAATCCGCTTCAATCAAACATTCTTCGGTGAAATGTTTTTCGGGGTAGTGTAATACGGTATATCATTATACATCCCTTAGACCTTATTTATAAAGCAGTGTCCTACGCCACTATGGATCTGAAACGGCAAAATTTGAACAATTCATCTGAAACCTGTTCAATTCCAAAATTTTCAGCAAGTCTTTTACAATGTAATCAATTACGTATTTTAATTCAATCACAATCAATTTATTTCATAACGTATTCATTTTTGCTTAATAATAGTCTTTTATTATGAATTGTATCAAGAATCCTAGTATGATTTATCGTATCCAAAGTAGTCTTTATAGACATCGCGGTTTTGACGACCTGTTTAGCGTATTATTGAACCTTAACTACTATATCATAAGGTTCCGGGTTCTAATCCCGTTAGGAGTATTATGTTCCTTGATGAATACGAAAACGTGTACCCAATGTATAGGGATGTTTTCATTTATATATGTAGTAGTAGTAGTTGCTTAGTGTGGAAATAGATGGCGCTGTCTGTATGTTCAAGGATATTTATTTATTTTATTTATTAATGACCGCTGCCCTCTTATTCGCGCGCTTTCACATCGGCTGACAACGACATGGACTTGATAATCTCCTACATTATAACGCCATCACCGATATCGTTGCCGACAGCGAAATTATTGCTAATGTGAAAGTGTCCAATATTGCGCACTTTGTTCATAAAATGTAACAATATATCTTCTCAATGGTACAGCTTTTAATCGTCTATTTTCAAAGTTCTATCACCATATTCAAATTTTTGCTTATTCGATCGAAAATACTTATTTCGAGAAGAGCTATTAACATAATTTTTAAATATACGAGCCTCAAACATCTCCAAACAGTTAAGAGAAATTGGGAGTCGAATTCGTTTTTGCTCTACTGAAAGCAATCTGGGGACTCACTTAGCGGAAACCTTAGAAAATTATAATTAATTAACAATAATGTTTTGCATACATTCATATGAGATGCGTTTAGCGTATGAAATTTTGCTGATAGTCAATCACACACTACCGATGTTTTCTTTAGTAGTACATGTGATTGTCATCGGGTCATCTTCGATGGTCTCTCGTCCACGTATAAATTCTGCAACCTATTTATTCAGAGTGATATAAGACGGAGCAGATTCATTTAAGGTTGTTTGCATGTCATCTTCAAACTTCAAGCATACAGGGCGTCCCAAAGTTATGGGACATGAAGGGGAAGTACCTTAAATATCGTAGATAGTGAATTTTGCTCAAAGAAGACTTTATGTTATTTTTAAAAGTTAGTAATTCTGCATTCATAGATTTTCTAAAAATTATTTGCTTCGGCTGGGAATCGAACCGACTCAAATGTGAAAAAAAAAACACCCTACTTTTATGATGCCAATCGAAAGAATAGCTAAAAAATAATAACTCTGCCTAAGTAACATAGTATTTTAAAAGAAAGGAACAACGTGAAATTAATCATTTTAATCAAATAAAAAACATACATGAAACTGCCGTAGTCAATTAAGTAGGTATTTTTTTGTAAATTAATTAATTAAATGCTCAAAATGTGATCCCTCTTGTCTTACGCAAATCGCCAATCTTTTAATGAGCCCGCTGCCTGTTGATTTTCTAATCATTTTATGGTGAACACTCGATGTGATATGGCACAATTTCCCTATTTTATGAAGTGGGTACTTATTTACGAATAATCAATGCTATCTTTGGAATGATAATATCGCTACTTTTCGAACGTCGTCGGCAATAAATAACTTTCTTGAAATTTGACTCAATCATTTTATGTTGTTCCTTTCTTTTAAAATACTATGTTACTTAGGCAGAGTTATTATTTTTTAGCTATTCTTTCGATTGGCATCATAAAAGTAGGGTGTTTTTTTTTTCACATTTAAGTCGGTTCGATTCCCAGCCGAAGCAAGTAATTTTTAGAAAATCTATGAATGCAGAATTACTAACTTTTAAAAATAACATAAAGTCTTCTTTGAGCAAAATTCACTATCTACAATATTTAAGGTACTTCCCCTTCATGTCCCATAACTTTGGGACGCCCTGTATACTTCAACGTAAGATGCATGATATCATTTGTTGAATGTCAATTTTCAATCTACTGCAAAATAATATAGCTTATTGCTTTTTTCTGTCTGTCAGTATGTTCAAACTACTACCGTTTCGGAAAGAGAAATCATCTGTGGTGAATGAAGCGGCGCAATCGTGGTTCCCCTTTAGTGTTAATATTTCTTGAAAGAAATTATAGCACGCTGTTACAATTTTTCCATTACTCTCAATCTGGTCTACACACATTTTTACATTGGCCGTAATATTGTATTTAAATGAAATTACCAATTGAAAGTTCGTACAAACTTTTCACACTTTTATTGCACAAAATTTAAGATTACATTTAACAAAAATAAAGAATTTTACATCAAAATTGTACAACCAGCCGATCGTCTAGCCATTAGTTTTAATTTATATTTAATTTCTACCAGACAACTTTGAGTTATAGGAAGTGGAGAAAACGAAAGGAATAAAATAGGTTGCGCACTATAAGTTGGCGGGATTGAAAATCAAAAAGTGACAGTTTAAAATGACGGCCATAAACTAAAACCGTTTCGGCCATGACGCAAACTTTTAACTTATTACCTAATAACAAAATCCGCACAAAATTAATCCTGTATTAATAAACATCGCAATAAAGTAACTTTTTTGAACTACTTGAAGCTTAAGTGTAAGCTAATAGTTTATTAATAAAATACTATATTTTATTATCTATGCCTGAGGCCATTACCTGTGTAGGTAGGTACAAACTTTTTAAATTTGAATATGAAGACACTTATTTCTATAATTTAGGATTTTATACGTTGATGTAACTAACTACCTACTACTCTATAGTTCAACCGCCTCCGTGGCTAAAGTTTGCCTAGTGAAGTACTTTGGTCATCACCATCGTTTCGCTGATGTATTGGGGTGGTCAGTTCGTAGCTTTGCTATCATAAAGATACTAGATGTTACCCGTGAGTTCGTCCGCATATAGATTAAATTACCATAGACAGACAATGAAACAATGTTTCCAAAAAGTGGAAACTTACCTATCCTCCGCCTCCGTGGCTAAATGTAAACAACATTGGGTTTACGATTCGGAGGTCGCGGGTCCGATCCCCGGCGGGGTACATGTTTAAGTACTCGGTTTGGTTTGTGGTAGGGCATTTTAAATGTCCGCCTGGCTAGTTACCTAAATCTGCCGCCAATCAACAATGTTAATAGCATTGTTGTGTTCCGGTTGTCAGAGATAAGATAGCCAGTCCCCCAAATTCAAATTCAAATTCAAAATATTTTATTTCATAGGATAAAATTATCACTTGAAAACGTCACTATTAATATTACATTTAAATTTACGGCTCATTCACAAAGCTGACTCCCCAAAGAAGAACGAGCAAGAAACTCTAGGGTGGCTCTTTTAAACAGATTATGGGTTACAATTTGTGATTTCATAATTATATGAATAATAAGACAGCTATGTCCATGCTTGCTTATCATTCAAATAGTCAGTGATTTTATAATAGCCTTTTGCTAATAATTTCTGTTTTATGATTGCTTTAAATTTATTTTAAGGCAAATTTTGAATGTCTACTGGAACCTTATTATAAAAGCGTATACATTGCCCTTTGAACGATTTACTAACTTTATGAAGTCGGCTAACATAAACTGATAACTGGTTCTTATTCCTTGTTTTAACATTGTGCCTATCACTATTTTTAGCGAATAAGGTTATATTTTTTATTGCATATAACAAATTCTCATAAATGTATTGAGAAGTCATTGTTAAGACATTAATTTCCTTAAACTTATCTTTAAGGGACACTCTAGGTCCTAGTTTATAAATGGCACGAATAGCACGCTTCTGCAGAACAAAAATGGTATGTATGTCAGCAGCGTTTCCCCACAACAATATGCCATATGACATCAAGCTGTGGAAATAGCTAAAGTAAACCAGTCTTGCGGTATGAACGTCTGTTAAATTTCTGATTTTTTTGACTGCATACGCTGCAGAAGCGAGCTTTTTCGCTAGTTTCTCAATATGAGGCCCCCACTGAAGCTTAGCCTCCAATGTCAGTCCTAAAAAGACAGTAGTATCTACAAGATCCAATTTATCACCTCGTACAAATATGTCAGTAGGCAGTTGTTTAACATGTGGTAAAGTAAATTTTATGCATTTAGTTTTTTTTTCATTCAATAGAAGATTATTTACTGTAAACCAATTGACAAGTTCAAAAATAGCAGTGTTTACATCGTCACAAGATGATTGATATCTCTTAACTTTAAATAGCACAGATGTGTCATCTGCAAACAATACTATTTCACATCTATTCCGGGCAAGATGAGGCAAGTCATTAATGTACACAAGAAACAAAAATGGTCCGAGAATTGAACCTTGTGGCACGCCCATATGGACCTCAGACCCAGAGGACTTAGTGACTTAGTACCAAACCGTTGTGCATAAAAAAAAGTGACTAACACCTATTTATGTAGACAATATACTTGTAACAACGGAGTGAAGCGTTTGATTGAACGATTTTTTTTTTATGCACTACGGGTTGGTACTTGACCTCAATCACACCTGATGTTAAGTGAAGATGAGGTCGAAGGTGGAAGCGTACTGACCCGGAAACTCCAACACATTTGGAGGACTGGCTATCTTATCTCTGACAACCGGAACACAATAATGCCATTAACATTGCTGCTTGGCGGCAGATTTAGATAAGATGGTGGTAGCTAGCCAGGTGGACATTTAAAATGTACTACCACCAACCAAACGTTCTCCTTAACGCCCCACACCGCAGTACAATGCTTTGAGATCGAATGCAAAAAATGTGTTGTGGTACGTCTGATGTTTAGGCGGATTGGCGATCGCAGTTTTTTCTATAAGCTCTGGACCAATGACGCAGCTGCCTATCACTGGTGTATGCACAGTTATAGTCACGTTCATTTACTCGCTTTTTGAACACCGATCGGATGAGAGGTTCTAGGACATTCTACTCATCCGAGAACAACACGGTTGTCAAATGCAATATAATTAAATACATCACAAAAGAAAAGAATATTATTATTATCATTACATTATTATAGACGAGCAGCATTACCGCTGGTATGTCTATATCACAGTGTTGGAAGAGTTCACATTGTTCATTATGTTGTTATTCAGTCAATATTTAAGTCATCACTAGTGTTAAAAAAAATTATCCAATCTATACTTGAACGAATTCACTGATTGGGCGGAGACAACCTCTTCCGGCAGCTTATTCCAGGCCTGAACAACACGGTTGCTCAGAAAGTGATGGGCGACATTGATACCCTTGGTAAAACTATTGATATACGAGTACATTTTACATAAAATAGGTAAAACTAATACGTACAATTTCTGTAAACTCCTAATTATTACTCGCAAATCGATTACCTATTTATAACATGCCAAATATTTACGAGTAACTTTCACAAATTCGGAATACCAAAACCAAACACTGCCATGAAACGAGAAAGCCAGCGAACAGCAAACCTGAACCAATTACAGAGACTCGACGTCGGGACTTAATTATTTACAATTTTCCACTAGAATGTTTTAATTGCGCCTCATTATTACACTGGTTCCGTTTAATGCAGAGCTAACCGTGGCAAGGAAGCTCCAAGTGTATATATAAAGCTTGAATACTCCAATTTTGACTTTATTTCAACATTACTCAACTATATGTTTGTTTATTTTTTAGGGTTAACCACCTCCGTGGCTCAATGTAAACAACATTGGGTTTACGTTTCGGAGGTCGCGGGTTCGATCCCCAGCGGGGTACATATTTAGTACTCGGTTTGGTTGGTGGTAGGGCATATTAAATGTCCGCCTGGCTAGCTACCTCCATCTTATCTAAATCTGCCGCCAAACAGCAATGTTAATAGCATTGTTGTGTTCCGGTTGTCAGAGAAAAGATAGCCAGTCCCCCAAATAAGATGGGGTTTCCGGGTCAGCACGCTACCACCTTCGGCCTCATCTTCATTTAACATCAGGTGTGATTGAGGTCAAGTGCTAACCCGTTGTAGATAAAAAAAAAGGGTTCATGCCATCTCATTTTCAAGCAATCAATCAATAATGTCTTATTTTTAGAGGTAAAATTTACCCTTGAAAATAGTCAGTATTTGAAGCTACCAGACGCAAAGACTTTAGAGTACTCCTTGGAGAAGAATTTCAAGATACTCACAGGTTATTTTGTCTTATATGGTCGATAGGAATATTTTATTGTATTACTACAAATCAAAGAAATAAGTTGACAATCGAGCGGTCCATCATCTCAGCCCGCAAACATCCCACTGCAGGGATATAGGCCTTCCCTCGTATAAGGAGGTAGTATGGGCCATATTGTCACCATGCTGGCCCAATGAGGGTTGGGGACTTCACATGCCTTAGAATTTTTATTTCTCAAACATCCTTCAGAGGTACCCTCGTGATGTTTTCCTTCACCGAGTAAGAGCAGTCGGATAAATGCACATTAGTAATTAAATTAAATTTAAAAACTCATTGGTTTTAAACTCCCTGCCTGGGAATTAAACCCGAACCTCCTAAATTGGGAGACCGCGTCTTAACCGCTGAGCCACCGATGCTCGATATTTGTGTATATGATAAATTGTCATAAATATATTGAGATGCTATTGTTAAGATATTATTTTTTTTTTATCCACAACGGGTTAGCACTTAACCTCAATCACACCTGATGTTAAGTGAAGATGAGGCCGAAGGTGGTAGCGTACTGACCTGGAAACCCCATATTATTTGGGGGACTGGCTATCTTATCACTGACAACCAGAACGCAACAGTGCTATTAACATTGCTGTTTTGGCGGCAGATTTAGGTAAGATGGTGGTAGCTAGCCAGGCGGACATTTAATATGCTCTACCACCAACCAAACCGAGTACTAAATATGTACCCCGCTGGGGATCGAACCCGCGACCTCCGAAACGTAAACCCAATGTTGTTTACAGTGAGCCACGGAGGCGGTTAAAGAGAAGTTAAAAGGCGGTAAAAAAAAATAGCGTCTACTATATTGCTGTATTGTAACCCATACTATAAAACCGGGCGTGTATGTAGAAAAAGAAGTTTAAGTCCCCTTTGACAAATGGGAGTGAAGCCAATGAAATACAATCAATCAATCAATCATTTATTTGCAAGAATACATACAATTTAAAGATATAAAATTAAGAATTCCAGTAAATGTATCCAACCTGCAAGCAGGTGTGCAAATATTTACAAAATAACAATACAAGTTAATAAAAAATAACATTAATTTAAAACCTAATAATCTATGTAATTATTATCATTGTCATTATTACAAGAGCTGCATTTCACTAACTACTAAGTTTATATATTCTCATTGAACTCCAAATATTCCTTAAGACTATAAAAACACTTATCCAATAAAAATTTATTTAATTCTGATTTAAACCTATTACCCTGGAACAGCTTTAAATAATCAGGAAGTTTGTTATATATTAATATGCTCATACAAAACTTTCCAATCAATATCTTTCTAAGCAATCCTTTTTGACAATAAACACTGCAATCTTGAAAACTGTATGCATTTCATTGGAATACGAGTAGCTTAGTCCTCAATCCCAAGGGGACTAATCTAATGGCCAGTCCATGTTTCGATACGTAACCCGCTGAAAGGACGACCTAAAAATACCGATGGACTTTGATTTAGCGGGTCGCTGAATTTTGTACGGGTTCACGATTTCCCATCTGTTTTTGCAGAGAAAAATGTTGGCTCTACACAGTACAATTCAATACGAAAATACTTTATTTTGTGAAGGTAAAAAGTACATTAGATTTAGTTAAGTATTAATGGAAGCATTAGAGGCGCTGTCAATTAGCAAAGTTAAGCAACCTCTGACGTGGTCCGTCCTTGGATGGGCTTCAAGTGGCATTTTAATATGAGGGTATCTGTGTTGCGTGGGGTAGGTACGCTAAATAGTCGTTGCCGGTTGTTTTCTAATGAAAATAGTCCGTAAGTTAAGTCTATGGCTTACATACAACGGCGGCTTAAAAACACTGACTGACTGACACTGACAGACCGACACTGACTGACCGACACTGTCTCTGACTGACCGACACTGAGCGACTGCCACTGACTGACCGACACGGACTGACCAACACTGACTGACCGACACTGGCTGACCGACACTGACTGACCGCCACTGGCTGACTGACCGACACTGGCTGACACAGACTGACATTGATAGATTGATACTGACTGACACTGACTGACACTGACTGACACTGACTGACACTGGCTGACACTGACTGACCGACACTGACTGACCGACACTGACTGACCGACACTGACTGACCGACACTGACTGACCGACACTGACTGACCGACACTGATTGACCGACACTGACTGACCGACACTAACTGACCGCACTAACTGACAGACACTGTCCGATTGACTGACACCGACTTATTGACACCGACTGACTGACACTGACTATTTAGTCTTGTTTTTATACCCAAAGGTTGCAAGGAAGAGATCGCTTTAAGTTACACAATTTTTGAAAATCTAATATGTCAAAAAAGTATAGCATAATTTAGGTAAAATAGTGATAATTTTGATGTCAATAAAAGAAATAAATAATCTTGCAGGTCACGTAAACCGACCGCACGTTCAGTAATTTATTCAGAGGGCTACGCATAGGTTTTTTCAATGAGATCCCCGTTGATAAGTCCCTTAAATTTTAAAGATACATATTGAGAAAGCATACTATAAAATATCAGACTATTTGGATGGTAAACGTAACCAACCAGCTCGTTCGCATGCCAGACAGTTTTACAATTAATAATGAAATAAATAAACTTGTTTTAAAAGAACAAGCTTTCGTGTTTCTTGCTTTTCCTGATCAGGGGAAAATTTGCATTTGAACAAGAAGTAGCAATAACTATTTAAGTATTGAAAAACCAAAAAAATCCAGCAGCATATTTTGTATTTTGGGGACGCCATGTTAGAATTTCTAATACAATACACAAATACACTCCAGGTATCAAGACGAATCTAACCACCACATTCGTAAAGCCGATCAGGCTACAGGATGCGCTAAAGGAATGGACATACATATAAACATTGCCCTCCTTCCTTACGCATAAAAATTTAAAATACTAGTTCAAGTGTCCCTATATACCTACAAAATAATTACTTTACGTAGTACTCACCCACCAACTTTTTGGTTGGTGGAAGGGCATTTTACATGTCCGCCTGGCTAGCTAGCACAATCTTATCTAAAATCTGCTGCCAAGCAGCAATGTTAATAGCATTGTTGTGTTCCGGTTGTCACAGAGATAAGATATATTGACGACCTGCTTGGTGTAGTGGTTAAAAATTCTGTCTGCTATACCAAAAGGTCACGGGTTCGAATCACGCTAGGGGCATATGTTTGTAAGATGAATATAGACATGTGTTACCGAGTTATGGATGTTTTCCATTTATTTAGGTACGTATTTATTTACAAAAAAAAATGTATTTGTCTAGTTTCTCAACCATCTGGTATCCATAATACAAGCCTAGTTGCTTAGTGTGGAACTAGATGGCGCTGTGTGTATGTGCAAAGATATTTATTATTATTTGTATACTGGTATTACACAAAATGTCTTAGTCATAAGTTTCTTATTAATCCTGTAATTTATTAACATTGTTATTTGGCGGCAAATTTAGATAAGATGGCGGTAGCTAGCCAGGCGGACGTTTAAAATACCCTACCACCAAACCAAATCGAGTACTAAATATGTACCCCGCTGGGAATCGAACCCGTGACCTCCGATTCGTAAATCCTATGTTGTTCATACTGAGACACGGAGGCGGTTAAAAACATTACTTACATACAAATAAAAATAAATAATAAATAAAATATCCTTAGACATACACACAGCGCCATCTAGTTCCACAGTAAGCAACTATAGGCTTGTGTTGTGAATACCAGATGGTTGATATACTACACTAATACATTTTTTTTGTAAATAAAAGCATATATAAATGAAAACATCCATAACTCAGGTACAAATGTCCGTATTCATCACACAAACATATGCCCCTAGCGGGATTCGAACCCGCAACCTTTTGGTATAGTGGCCAGAGTTGCTAACCGCTACACCAAACAGGTCGTCAACATACAAACTATTATATTTTCCACAGTTTGGTTCTATTTGTAGAACGGAGATCAATGACAATATGTTTCCAAACTTTTCCTTTCACAATCTGTATTCCATTAACATTGGCAACGCTAGGGACATTAATAACGGAACTCGGGGAAGTCGCCTAATCCCGTTAACAGTTCATCTTGTTACATTAATCTAACTGATTGTGATAAATATTGTTGTGATGTGAACTATGCATTAGCTATAAATAGTCTATATGAAATCACTGAAACACATATACAGGGCGTCCCACGGCTATGCCACATGGAGGGAAAGTACCTCGAATTTTGTAGATGGAACATTTTACTGAAAGAAGACATTATTTTAATTTAAAAAACAATTTAAACTGCATTCATAGATTTTTGATGACACTATGTTATTTAGCAAAAAATTATCCTTATGATGAAGCCTTTCGATCGGTATGATAAAATTACATGGTAATTTTTTTTTTATAAATAAAGGGTTCGATTCCCGGTTCAACCATGTACTTATTTAAAAATCTATGAATGCAGTTTAAATTGTTTTTTAAATTAAAATAATGTCTTCTTTCAGTAAAATGTTCCATCTACAAAATTCAAGGTACTTTCCCTCCATGTGGCATAGCCGTGGGACGCCCTGTATACCGATAAACATAAAATAAAATAAGATACGTAGGTAATAATTTAATGGGCCCTTAAAATTATATTGTATGAAGTTTTTATATCATTAGAATTAGGTATTTAAGCACTATAGTTACACAGACGTAAAAAGTGTGCTTAGTGGCTAATTCACATTATGAGTTTTTATTTTTGAGATCTTTTTTGTTATCACAAACAGCAGTATTTTTCCTGCTTTTTTTTTCTCACACATAAGTATATGAGGGAACGCGCCTGACTGCTGTTTTATTTTAAAAACCTAAGTGAGAGAGGGGTTGCGCTGAAAACAGCAAGATATATTGGCAGCAAATGCTGACGCCCAATCCCTTTGCCACAAATACATTTAATTATGCAAATTGTTATACCCACGACAATATCTCTGTATTTGTTGGCAATAAATACTTTTTCTTCTTCTTCTATATCTTTGTTATGTCTAAGTCTGCGGTGGGTGGTAAACGTAGACCTGGGGGTGTCGACGGTAGATGAAGATATAGGAGTAGGAGTCGGGAGCCGTAAGAGATGTAGCACGGTCGTGGACTTCACACCTATCCGTCCAGCAGACGTGTACAGATTTGAATTGTTAATCATAAAAAAGAAAAGAAAGGCCAGGGGTTCGATCCCGCGGGGTACAATGTTTAGTTCTCGTTTTGGGTTAGTAATAGGCCTGGCCAGCTATGCCTGCGCTAAGCGGCAATGTTGTTTTCCAGCTTGTTGATATAAGATAGCCCGTACCCGAAATAAGTTGGGAGTTGCAGGTGAGCGCGCTTCTACCCTCGGCGTCGTCTTTACTTAACATCAGGTGTGATTGAGTTCAAGAGCTAAAGCTAGTGCATTTTTTTCTTTAAAGTTTGTTTAAAGATTTTGTCTGTCTATATATAGAGATACTTACAATTTATGTTCTTAGTAGGTACTATGATTATACACTTTAAAAACTGAATTTATTGGGCGAAGAAATAGACGCTTCTCTGTACGACCTCCAGCCGAGTTTCCTACCTTATTAACGAACCATCTGCGGGACATTTTTTTTAAAGATCCGATAAACTTTAAATTGATATCTATCTTGAGTTCTGCTTCTCATAATATTTAAATTGGTTTCAATCTTTCAGAAGAAAATATACTATATCATGTTTGTAACATAATTAATTCAATAATGTGCTGTTTCTCTTAGTTCTGTTTCTGAATTTTATTTCTTTATTATTCACCCCTAATGGATTGGAACCCATAACATTTGGTGTCGAAGGTTAGGGTCACTATCCGTAAGAGTAATCGGACATCGTCGTCGATCGACAGTGTATTATAGTAACATACTGTTAAATTCTTATTTAAAACCGATAAATCTAAAAAGGTAGAAGAAAACATTTACAAAATATTGAATTTAAATTTTCTGTTAAAAAAAAACTGGAAAAACTTAAAATCGCTCTAATTCAGTAGTTCTACTGTTTATTAGAATCATACATGCGTCGGCGATCTCCGTGTTCGTTCGGAACAGCTCGGGCGAGCGTGCCTGTAGCGCGATTTTTATTTTTTTTCTCTCTCTCTCGTCTCTACTCTGTCGTGTAATTTGTACTCGAGTTTTAATAAACTATTAATAAGTTTACAAGGAGTTCCTTCATTCTAAAAGAAACCCTCAAAAGCCGCAACACTCTCCTTCGAAAATATTCTCTACGATCTTTTGAAGTCTAGGTACGTGCTTTATGCTTTTTTAAGTTTCATTAGAATTGTTTATTCAATTCGAAAAATTTTAACTTGAAAGTTTGTTTGAAGTACCATGCGGGATAAACCCTCTTAAATCCGTCGCCAACCCGCAATATATAGATAGCTGCCTGAGATTAGATTTTCGGGTGAATGTTTCTACTTTATACCTGTTAAAACTGTATTTTTTTTTAATTTTAATACGAATCGCCATTCAGTCATTTGTAAGCAAGGCAATAGCGATCCAGAATGTCGTGATTGGTGCCCACGCCAATATACGGGAGCGAATGTTGGGTATGGCAGAAAGAAGCATGAGAGTAGAATTAACGCAGTAGAAATGCGTTAACTGCACAGAAGTGCACACAAAAATCAAAATACATTGCTGCCCTTTCATTTAAAGAATTAAACTTCGAAAGGTGAAACGTAAATGTTGTTTCAAGTATTAAACTCATAATCATTTATAATAAGTATTAATATACAAAAAATGTATTTATGTAGTATATCAAACATCTGGTATCCACAACACAAGCCTATAGTTGCTTATTATGGAACTAGTTGGCGCTGTGTGTATGTCTAAGGATATTTATTTATTATTTATTTATAATGATTGGAATACCCTAACACTTGTTTAAGATATAGAGATACGGTGGTCAGAGGACCACCCCTTTGGGAAGAAGGTCGTGAAGTATGTATGTTGGAGGTCTAAAAGACAGCTGAATTTTTAATAGAAAGAATATTTCTATGTCCATTACTTACTACAAACCTTACTAAATTTTGTGTCTAGCGAACGACCCACTTCGCTTTTCCACACAATTACAGTATAAATCGAACGAGTGCGTCATAACATAAACGACGCATTATCACATGCTAGAAACACCCACGCTCATCTCGTATATAACGAGAACACACTGAGTCTAGGTCGTAGTAAAAACACACGGTAAGAAATAGCGGTGGTTGCTTCAGGAACTATCGCAAATTGGAATAAAAAAGGAAGAAAAATTGGCAAAAAAACTGACTTCAATAAGGTTGCGTTCCCTATCTCCGGAGTGCATCATCAGATCGTAAGCAAATTTATCCATATAAATAGGGGTATTATGTATAATTCATATAAATAATAGGGTGGGCCCATGACCACAATAGTGATAAGCCTAATTAAATCAAACAAAAAATAATCATCAAATTCTGTTAATAATTGACGAAGATATCGTTTACAAACATAAAAATATATATAGTTGAATTTATAATGTCCTCCTTTTATTAATGGGTCATAAACGCGGCGGACGGGAGCGGTTATAGTCAATCAAAAACAATGGACTCTAATACTGAATAATTCTTCGCCACATTTATATGAAACCTTTTAAACATTTATAATTACATACCGTGACGGATGAACAAAACAGCACCCTTATTGTCTAACTTCAATGACATTGGACTGTATAGCCAATTGCCATATTAAGGTTTAAATTTTCAAATTCAACCAATGGTGATGGAGGAGATAATAAAGGGGCAGCTTACAGCTCTCGAGTATACGTTAGTACTATATTAATTATGTGCCGTAGTACTGACTGAAGCTTGAAAATTACATTAGTAGAATATTAATACTTAAGAAAAATTAAAAGTAATAAATATTGCAATATAGTTCGTTTTACCGTGGTACTGCAAGCAATAAAACAAAATTTAATTATAGTGCAATAATAGTGTCCGTGAAATGGAATACAAAATCTCGTTGCGCTGATGTTATTTAGATATTAGAAACACACCTAACGGTTGACAAAATTGCTTCAAACTATCATACCATCATCCACGACTTTGCGTACGTTGATTGACTTTATTTACCGATTCTACAACCTCGCGGTGTCTAGATTAAAACCGCGTTCTGTTAATAGTCGTTTACGCCTAAGATTCGCTCCCGTGTGTTCCAAATCCAACTCGGCAGTCATATTTGCATACAAAGTGCGGACACGGAAGGGACGGGCATTTTTCACAAGCGAATAATAGACGTTAAATATTTTAACTGGTCCCTTCTTGAAAAATAGTGGCGATATTTTATTTATAAGCACACACTGCAGGTTTATGTTACAGCCGAATTTGTGGGGGTCATGTGAATAACCTTTTTTCAATACATTGAAGCTTTTAAAATAGATAAGATTAGGTTTTCGACCACATAGCCTGTAGACGTCTAATCAGTGCTTGTAACCGGTTTCGAAAAGAACGGTAAATATATATTATATTGTGTTGTGTTGTATTGTATTATTGACCTCAATCAGTCTGATGTTACGAGAAGACTTCTAATAAGATGGTGGTAGCTAGCCAGGCGGGCATTTAAAATGCCCTACCACCACCCAAACCGAGTACTAAATATGCACATCCCGCGACCTCCGCTTCTTAAACCCTATGTTGTTTACATTGACCCACGGAAGCGGTTAAAATTATATTCAGAGTTTCATTAATATTTACGAAGAATGTACATGAAACAACAAATTTATAAAACTCAATTGAAAATAGGTACCTATATCTTTTAGAAAAAATACGCCGTCCAACTCGCTTCTATGAGGCACAGTACCTAGTACGCTAGCGCTATTGCCCCGCTGAATGCATATCTACGAAGAATTATCTACTTTATATAGCCGAAAATAAGATTAGAAAAGCATTTGCTATTTCTGTGTAACCTAATACTTATAAAAATCTTTATTAATTTCACATTCGCTCCTGTTATATGCCAATGAAAGCTCTCCACAACAGCTTCCGATCAGCATCTTAGAAGGGAGTGACTAAAAACTACCACTCGAGATCATGTTCTCAAGTAAGCAAATGCCGAGTCATTTCCTTTTACCTAGCAATGATAAAAGAATATTTCCTGATAACTTTATCTTAGCTATATTTTATAGTGAACAACTTCCGTCCACTCATGAACTCTCCTAAAACTGTAGCACATAAAGCAATAGACTTTACAACCGCAAACTCGTTGCGGGCCGAGCGATGTATCAACAAGTCAATGCGCAGTCAACCGGATTGTGCAACGTGCCGTGAACAGACGTGAACAGTGAACGAGTGACCCGGCTGAGTGCAACTGAAACTGTCGTGACGTCAGTACACTGTTAAGTTTGAAAAATAACGGTTGAAATGAAACCTAAAAAAGAGACTGTCAAAGTAGGACACGTGGCTTGAAGGTTCCGTGTATAACATCATTGACAAATTTATTAAACGCAGCGTAGAGGATGTAGGTTAGCGCGATTTCATTTGTTTTCTTAATATAGCCGCCGGCGCGTCCTCACAAACTGTATTTTTTAAATAAGATTATTTTTGCTCAATCTCTTTGATTGTTGAACACAAAGGTACCAATTCGTGTTCCTAACTCAAAACTCACTAATGCCTTAGAGTCTTTTGGAGAAAAGACCTACTTTGCTCGTACTTATTAAATAACGAAACATTGTTTTCCGAATAGGTACCAACATGAACAGAACCTAAACTAAATTCCGACCTCGATTCCATTTTCCATGGAGAAAAGAAGTAGATCAAACGCCCACACATAGGTCTCCATACTCTGAAACTGAATTCGTGACGTCCACTACTCGTAAGCACTTATTATGGAGTTTGTAGAACACATAGTATTTAATAACCTAATAATATGTTTCAAAAATATGAGTAAATGTCGATTATACGGTTATTGCCAGCGGATCACGCGATTCGTTGCTAGTGGCATCTGATCACGGCAAAGCGTCCCAACCGCTCACGTGACGTGCAAGTCAAAATTAATAGTATTTACGCCCAATAAATAAATAAATACCTTGGACATACACACAACGCCATCTAGTTGCACATTAAGTAACTATAGGTTTGTGTTGTGGATACCAGATGGTTGATATACTACATGAATAATTTTTTTTTAGCCCAATGGATTGCGTGATTAGATGAAATATAGCGAAGTAAACCTAGGCAGGTCTAAACAAGAAAATCTGCAGTTTGAACACAGAGTAAACCCGTTTCATATTAGATGTGCTTACTGGCCCTCCTATTTATTTATAATAGTACAACCACATCACATATATTTATACAATTTTAGAAAATTTGTAGATGTAATTATTTCTAATATATGTGACAATTACGGTGTACATAACACTTACCATAATCAAATAATAACATAACCTAATGAATATTGAGATCAAACGAAAATAATCTAATAGCTACTTAATTGACGAAGTCTGCAGCTTTCATTTGAAGCTGCTAAACGAGTCGTTTAGCAGCTTTAGTCGTTATTTAAAATGGGTCTAGCTGAAAATTCTACCTGCAGAATAGAATAGAATAGAATAATCTTTATTTGCTAAAAATGTGGTACACAAGGTTGTTAATTATAAGTAAAGTATCACATATTTTACCAGGAACTGGCATGCAGAATAAAATTCATAATAAAATAATAGATTTAAATACCTAAACAATTACAATCAAATAAAACATTACAATAATAATCCATCAATAATAATGCTGGGTTATTTGTGATAATAATAAAATGTCAGTTAATTTAGTCTAATGTTACAATAATTCAGAATTTAAATATATCCGATGTCATTAAAATAATATAAAATTTAGCAATAAAGCAACAACGTTTTGTCGTATAACATTTTTTTTATTTATTTCATTTTAATCTCGATATCCCCTCGAATTGAGTCACAGAGCATGCAACAATAAAAGGAATCAATGAAGCATCTTCTGTGTAACTTTACAGTTACTTTACAGCCATGGCCATAATCTGAGTATGGGATATCCCCAACCTGACATATATTCCTGCCACTAACCTTTAACGTAAGACTTTATGAAGTCTGTAAGTTAGGAGCGAAAGCAAGGAAGTGCACAAAAGATTGGCTCGAAGTGCCTGGGTGCATACATTCGAAGTACTATTTCATCGCCTTCGAAGCTTAATGTTAATTTCAAACTTCAAACTTCAAGCATTTATTTCAACGTAAGATACATGATATCATTTGTAGAATGTCAATTTAAATCAATTGGAAATAAAAATAGGGCTATGCAGTTTTCGGTCAGTCAGTATGTCCAAGCTACCACCGCTTCGGAAAGGGAAATCATCTGTGGGAAAAGAAGCGGTGCAAGAAACCCACAGGGTCATTTTGTGGTCCTTTTTTTTTAAATAAAGTATATAACTAATATGTTCTATGTCAGCTGCT
Source organism: Oegoconia quadripuncta (assembly GCA_949316235.1). Lineage (NCBI taxonomy): Eukaryota > Metazoa > Arthropoda > Insecta > Lepidoptera > Autostichidae > Oegoconia > Oegoconia quadripuncta. The sequence continues at coordinate 22,826,956 of OX438747.1, forward strand.
CGTCCCCAAAGCAGAATACCGTAAGACATAATACTGTGGTAATAACTTTACTATATTTTCTTCGGTTTTTTACTCGGTTATTACTCGGTTATTTACTCAAGCAGTACTCACTTGAGAGATGCGCGTATTAATAAACGAAACTCAAGACTATCATTCATTCGCCGGTGAGGCGAATACTTGAGAAGTGATCTCACCTGAGTAGACCTCAAGATTGGTTTATAAATTAGCACGGAGCTTGAGATAGCGTCAACTGCTTAAGACGCATCTCGGGTGATACAGCCTTAAGACTTGTATTGAGATTGGTTCATTAATACGGGCCTAAGTCTGCCGCCAAACAGCATTGTTGGTAACAATATTCGACCTTCGACCTCATCTTCACTTAACATCAGGTGTGATTGAGGTCAAGTACAAACCCGTCGTGCATAAAAAAAAAAATATTGTGTTGCGTTTGTTAGAAATCAGATAGCCAGTTCCCCGAATAAGTTGGAAATTTCGGGCGCTAATAGGTACAACCGACCGCCTCGTACCCACTGCAAGGTATTACGGCATACCCCAGTATAGAAAATGCAACATTTATTTTTCTTCTGAAAATGATCTACGACAAAGCAACGCAGACAGAGTTTTGACTTAAAACTTGACCTCAATTCCAATTCCAACCTACTGTGAATGTATAGAAGCTTGCTCACGCGGAACCTCTATCTTATTTTGGGGGACTGCCAATATTGTCTCTAACATCCAGTCAGTTCCACCTTCGGCCTCACCTTCACTTAACATCAGGTGTGGTTGAGGTCAAGTGCTAACTCGTTGTGCATAAAAAACCTCCCGGTAAGTGGAGGCTGTGTCCCAAGAGTGGGGATGTGTAAGGCTATTGATGATGATTCTAATAGGGCTAACGCGCTAGGGAACAAAGGGCATGCTTTTAACAGGTAGGTGACTGTATTTTTCTTTTCTATACAATCTAAGTAGGTTCTGTGGTTTGTATTTCTTGATAGAAATTGAAAATTTTGAAAACCCGGAACTAAACATCGTCTAGATAAATGAACCAACTGTGTTTTAAGCTAAATATCTTCGAAACAGCTTTACTTATTTCCATCAAAAGTAACCAAGAACCATCTCGTAAACACTAGCTATCGAAAACACAAAGCCGTATTCAACTCGGTTCAGCCTTTTTGGCGCTGCAATGCCACATATAGACTTCAAACTTAAAAAAAAAAATGTTGGGACAGTCTCTTTCAACAACCCTTCACTGGATCCCTGAGAGACATAGTACCATTTAAACTCCGTAATAATGCCTTCCATTTGCATCCTTTCAACACAACAAAGGCCCGCGACATCCTAACACAATAGAAAATTGAAAAATACCGTCGCTTGCAAAATAAGTTCTTGAATCACATGTGTCTGCCCATTTATGCATCGCCTTCGGTATTATTTTGTACGTGCCACGAATGGTATATTTGAGTGCACTTTGAGATGCATATTTGGAATGACACAAGAGGGTAAGGCATTTTCGCAGCTGCGTTCAATAAAATTTTATTCTATTTCGAAGTCTCGGTGCTGGTAAGGTTTTAATATCAGGTCTTTACCTATGAAATTGGAGTTTTTTTTCTTCGTTAACCATTATGTACCAATTCCTGCGATTTTCAAAGCTATATCCAAATTTGTTTTTTATTTGGAAAATGGAATATTATTTCAAGGTTTCACATGAAATATTTTTTAATTTCTGGGCTAAATCACATAATAAAAAAAAATTTAACATGGCTCTCTTCATGTGCTTCCCATAATCATTTCTTAGATTCGTTGAAACATTTATAAAGCGGTTACTTTTAAAACTTAACGCTGCCTATACTTAACTTAATGTTATCCAATAATAGACACAAAGTTGAGCTAAATTTGGATTGGTCGTTCCCAAAAAAAAATCAAAAATGTTTGTATGGAGATAACAGTCTTAATGAAATTCTTCATACAAAACGTAAATTTCACAGGTAAGGACCTAATATAATAGTAGATTATTGCATCGAGCAGGTAAATAACGTTAAGCGAGGTAAACCATTTCTTCCATCTAACGGAGATGCATTTACAATATCAAATTTTCACCCATAGTAACTCTCTCTAAAACGCGCCATAATCTTACTCGTCTATTTGTTGAATGTTTTTCTTAAATTGAAATTTAAACGTAGAAAAAGAAAATCTTGACGAGCAAAAAGTGTTCTTAATTTGAATGCCTTTCGACGAATGCTCACTAGTTTTATAATCAAACTAAGTAGTGTTCCGGGTCGTTGCTCGGGTAGCGAGCTGCCCCCGAGATTATTTATCGTTGTACCCCACTGGGAATTGAACCTGTGATCTTATAGAATACTAGTATAATTTATTTTCAAAAAGGTATAAATACAAAAATACAGGCTTCTAATCTTAAATAATACTACATTTACAAACTAAAGGCTGAAACTAAAAAGAATGAAATCATACGGAGGATCTACGTCTCTGCTAATGTGTCTGCTGTATTAGAACCGTCAGGTATTTTGAGAAGTACGGCAAAAGGCTCGATGGCATGACGTAATAGGTAATCGGGAAATTCGTTTGTGTGGGATGCAACCTGTGTAGATACTTTGGCCGCATCTCATGTCAACATGACTGCACTAAATACCGACACCGCGTCTGCCTCCTCTGAAGCACTCAAGCGGTGGAAATATGCAGGTCTCGAAGCGGGTTACATCTTTGCGCCATCTGGAGTGGAAACCTTGGGTCCATGGAGCCCAGAGACAAATTAATTAGTAATTATCTACGCGTTTGGTCGATATCTCAGGCGACAAGAGGACTGGCAGGTACTTCTCTCAACGCATTAGTATTGCGATACAGAGAGGTTATGCTGCCAGCTTCCTAGTTACGATGCCCCATGGCACTGACCTAATATTTTTTTTTTTTTTATGATTGACTGGATTCGCGTTTGACCACAATCACACCTGATGGAAAGTGACGATGTGGTCGAAGATGAAGCACGCGATCCCAGTAAATACCTATTCACTCTGCTCTTGAAGATCCCAAGGTTGTATGTAGGCTTCAGGAAAGACTGACGCCGGAAGGGAGTTCCATGCCTTGGCTGTTCGGATGATGAATGAAAAATCGAAATTCTTAGTGCGAATGTTCGGTATATTAACTATATACGGGTGGAATCCCTCCCCACGCCTAGTGGTCCGAAGATGGAAGGGGTCAGGTGGAATAAGATTATGTAATTCCAACGCACACTCCCAGAAATGCATCCTGAAAAATTACTGAGAGACAGGCGACTTTGCGACGGTGTTCAATTTAGCAGTCATCGAATTATCACCTATTTATTATTTGTAATCTCTGACATATTTTTGTTACATTGAAAATGACTTTCGTTTAAATAATGGTATAATCCGCCTGCTAGTCATTTCATCTATATAATCTTTTAGATAACAAATGTAGTCTCACCCTATCCATGGCATAGCCGCGAAGCTAAGCCAGCGTTGTAAGTTTGTTTGTACTGACAGCCCGATGCTCGTTAACATCTAGTCTGTATATAGGTCATTGTTAACCAAACAGATTACTAGGTATGAGTCGGTCAAAAGCTGAGATGTACTCTGAATTCACATTCAGTCTGAATTAAACATGTTTGTTAAACATGAAAGCAAAATGTAAGCGATTGCGAGATCCCTCACTTTGCGAGAAGCCCTGTGTTCAAATTCTTGTGTATTAAATTAAGAGTGTAGATAGACAAAAGCGACAGTATAAAAATTAAACGAATTAAACATACATACATACATAATTTCACGCCTGTTTCCTGTAGGGGTAGGCAGAGACCACAGACTTCCACTTGCTACGATCCTGACACACCTCTTCTGCTTCCTTCACTCTCATAAGGTTGTTCATATATGCTCATCGGTTTAGGGTACTCCTGACTTGGCCTTTCTTTAAGACGTCCCCGATTTGATCATGGTACGTTCGTCGTGGTCTTCCCCTACCAACACTACCATCCACATTCGCTTCGTATATCTCTTTCGTAAGTCTTCTTTCATTCATCCTCTCCACATGTCCAAACCATCTCAGCATACCTTTTTCAATATTTGTCACTACGTCTTCATTCACACTGCTTAACTCCCTAATTACACTATTCCTGATTCTATCTTTCAAAGTCACCACATTCATGCTTCTCAATGATCTTATTTCCACTGCAATTACATTCATTCTTCTTTTACCATACCCAGCATTCACTCCCGTAAGTCTGTTGGAACCAGCACCTCGCCATGAACAGCCAGACGAGCCAAACAAATTAAACAAAGTAGTAAAATTTCTGGAATGGAATAGAAATAGTCTTTATTGCGCAATATAATTTACATAATATATATATAACATAATGCAAATAGATAATTGAATTGAATTGAACAATGAAATAAAATTAGGCGGCCTTATTTAGCAAACGTTACAGTTTCGCCATGCTCGTCTGTCTGTCTGTCTGTCCGAGGCTTAGCTCAGAGGCTCTACTACTAGAAAGCTGTAATTTGACATGGGCAAAGATATTTATCACGCCGACAAAGGGGTAGATAAAATTTTGAAAAATACATTTTAGGGTACATCCCCTACACGTAAATTCGGTAAGAATGTTTTATTTTTTGTACCCCATCTTGTGGGGAGTCTGTCAATAGGTCGTTCAGATATCTTAAGCAGTTAGGTTATCTTAAACAGTTTATCGATTTAGGGATATTAAGCTTTAAAGTGCAAATTTTGTGTTAGAGTCGAGTGTCTTTAAGAGACTATTGCCACCCAAAAACTTCTATAGATTTGCACGCTTCGACGGCGATGGGCTCACCCCGTCACGTGTGTGTCACTACCACTAATCTATATTCCATAAAGTGAATCGTGGATGTTTTTTTTTTGCACAACGGGTTGGTACTTGACCTCAATCACACCTGATGTTAAGTGAAGATGAGGTCGAAGGTGAAAGCGTAACTCACCCGGAAACCCCAACACATTTGGAGGACTGGCTATCTTATCTCTGTCAACCAGAACACAACAATGCTATTAACATTGCTGCTTGGCGGCAGATTTAGATAAAATGGTGGTAGCTAGCCAGGCGGACATTTAAAATGCCCTACCACCAACCCCGCTGGGGATCGAACACGCGACTTCCGAATCGTAAACCCAATGTTGTTTACATTGAGCCACGGAGGCGGTTGTTGTTTCAATCATTAAATTCTTAATGTTTGGAACACCCAAGCACTATTGTCTGGGATATTTCTGACCACCCCATTTGGGATAAGGGTGACGTTATGTATGTAAAATTTATCGGGACGTAGACAAAAAATCTGAAGTCAAACGATGGTGAATACCTATCAGATATTACGGTGTTCACCGAACCATGAAATGTTCAGATAGGTGTTAATAATAGAAGGCACTCAATGGGCGTCTTAATTGGTTACACGGTAAACAATTTGGGTTAAATTACGAATTTATGTGGAATTAGGAGGCAATCTGTTTCGTAATGGGAGGGGGGAGTTGCGAATAAGCGAATACGCACAGTATACGCTGCGTCACGTTGATTAGAATGCCAGGTTAATTACTAATGACATATAGAGTGGAATTATTAAAGTATTGTTTTAAAAGAAGAAATGCATGAAGAATACAACGTACATCATTAATCGCACAAAAAGGTGGCCTTATCGCTGACAGCGATCTCTTCCAGGCAAACCTTAGGGTAAAGATACAAGCTACCAGTAGATGAGGTTTGCACTAATAGTAGCAATACGGGTGTATTTTATAGTTGGTAATTATTATATAACGTAAAGATAAAAATACATAAACTAAGCCTACACACTATGATTAGATAATTTAACTGCACTTAAAACATATAATATATTATTGACTACATAACACATATAAATTAAATACATAAAATTAATAAATACATGCCATTTTTTTGCTCAGACATAACTTAGAAATCACATTGACAACCACGGAGAAGATAAAGAGGACTTTCAATGAATTTTTTTTTATTGAACGAAGTGCCAATATTTGATACATCATATATTAGATACGAGTACATCGGGACGAGATGACTGCCAATTCAACTAGCTTATTATTTTTTCCCCGGATTTCATCATTCTTGATTCGATCACGAGCATCGCCCTCTCCGTGGCTCGTTGCGTGACCTTGAGCTTTCCATGAAGCCCATAGTGAGAGACCACGTTTCAATGCCATATGTCATCACTGGCAACACATTCATATTGAGTTATGTAGTGCATTTAATTATAATAAAATTTTACATTGTATATACAAAAGAAATTAACTTATTTATATAATAGGAGACAATGGTGTCGATTCGGATGTACACCAACTAAACTAAACTTGGAGTGGTTACCTACACCGCACTATATTAGCTTTTTCCAAATTCAAATCGCGGATCTCACCCAATAAGAGCCGGAAGAACGGCTAGCTGTCGCTATCAACCACTCGAGATTGATCGCTTCAATCTCGAATTTTAACGCGAACGCCACTATAGGTGTTCACTCGCCTTAAACATATTCATACAACAAACGACACTCTATACTCGCCGGTGAGTATAGTTTGGCGTCTTGTCACACCCTAGAGTCACCGCGATTTTTAGTACGACTAAGATCGTCTAGGCCTTTCACTGTTTTGTCACTAAACGTAGTACCTATGTATAGCACACTATCAATTAGCTTTTTTCCAAATACTAAATTGTGTGTCGGAGAGTTTCTTGCGTCGTTTCTTCTCTCTGACTATACACATTACGTAGCGATGGTAATCAAGTCTTTAAATTCCCCCATGCAACGCCCTAAGCCGAGGTTCGAGCCCTGCGTGGGCACAATTAGGCTTCGGTTGCAACTACCTACTTTCGTCCTGTTATCGCGCTCGCCCCACCGCCCGGTTAAGCTGAAAAAGTCCTTAGGACTGTCAGCGAGTTCAGTCTACAAAAAAAATAATTGTGTGTCAGAGAGTTTCTTGCGTCGTTTCATCTCTCTGACTATACACATTACGAAGCGATGGTAGTCCGTCTTTAAACTTCCCACGCAAAGTCCTAAGCCGAGGTTCGAGCCCTCGAGGGCACCCTTAGGCATCGGATGCAACTACGCATACGTGCGCCGTATATTCCGCGCACGCCCCCCCGCCCGGTGTCCAAACGATCCAGCTCAAAAAAAAAGTTCGTGTACATCCGAATCGACACCAGTATGGACAATATTGCAGTACAGTCATTTTTTCAAATGGGTAAAATCTTAGCTGACAATACAGAGAAGTAGCTATTACTCCATTCAGATGAAGAAGTTTGGAATATTACTTGAAATCCAGAACGCATCCAACTCAACTTTCGCCCTAATTGGAGATTGGGGAAAAATATCCGTCCAAATTGTTTCATTATTTTATTCGCCCTCTGCCTCACTCGGTAGTTTCGCGTAATGATATTAAAAGTTGAAACGTTTAATTCAATTGGGTGTCGATATTTTTGAAACTTCCATCGTTACAGAAATTAAGCCAAATGTTTATCATACACCATTCAGGCTTGTTTTACTATCCCAGTCATTTTTAATAATCAGATTTTAACCGCCTCCGTGGCTCAATGTAAACAACATTGGGTTCACGATTCGGAGGTCGTGGGCTCGATCGTCAGCGGGGTACATGTTTAAGTACTCGGTTTGGTCGGTGGTAGGGCATTTTATATGTCCGCCTGGCTAACTACCACCATTTTATCTAAATCTGCCGCCAAACAGCAATGTTAATAGCATTGTTGTGTTCCGGTTGTCAGGGATAAGATAGCCAGTCCCCCAAATGTGTTGGGGTTTCCGGGTCAGTAGGTACACTTCCACTTTCGACCTCATCTTCACTTAACATCAGGTGTGATTGAGGTAAAGTACCAACCCGTTGTGCATAAAAAAAATATGAAAAAACAATTTCGGGATAGATCCAGATTCATTTACCACAGATATAAACAAACATGTCCCATCAATATGTCAAACAAAGCACAATCTATCATAGTTAACACCTATAGTAAGATAGCTAGTGGGGTTCACCCAATAGAATGTTATCAGAACATCTCCACAGAATATTGGACAAGAGATATAATGAAAGGAACCCTTCTCTTCCTCAACATGGCGGCAAATCGGAGGCACTTGCAATAAGTGAAACTTCCTTGACGTTTGATATTTGATACGGATGGATTTGCTGGCAACCAATTCTGTGAGGAATTGATTTTAGAAACGGCTCCGTGAAATACTGGTTTATTATTGTGACAGTGCAAGGAAGGGATTGGAATTTGTAATATAAATCCTTTAGTTTGTAGCTAAGATGTTTAAATGATTGATTTCTTGCTCCAAGCACACTTAGGTAAGGGTATTAATAAAACAATACTGATGGGATTATGAATAGGGTGAATTTGAATTCGTGTAATTACGATTAACTGGTGTCGCTACTCTTGATTACGAACGACTTTCCCCGAGGAACCATAGTCGAATTTGATCAAAAAGTTTTCGATTATCCATACAAAGTAAATCATTGTGATACCACCTTTAGTATGGAAGTCCAACAATTTTCGACTTAATTCAGCTATGGTTCCTAGTGGAAAGTTGTTCGTAATCAGGAGTGAAGTCACCAGAAAACAGGAATTACACGAAATTAATTTCACTATGTATATAAATAAAATAATAAATCAATATTTCGGACACTTACACCAATCATCTAGTCCCAAACTAAGCAAAGCTTGTACTATAATAATAATACAATAAATAATAATAAATAACGTTGATAATAAATAAATAGCTTTGCACATACACACAGCGCCATCTAGTTCCACACTAAGCAACTAGACTTGTATTATGGATACCAGATGGTTGATAAGCTATAGAAATACATTTTTTTTTGTAAATAAATACATAAATAAATGAAAAACATCCATAACTCGGGAGCACACGGCTGTATTCATCATACAAACTTATGCCCCTAGCGGGATTCGAACCCGCGACCTTTTGGTATAGCAGTCCGAATTTTTAACTAATACACCAAACAGGTCGTCAATGGATACTACATAACGGATAAACATACATAAATATTTATATAAATATCCATGACTCGGGAATAAATGTTTGTATTCATCACACAAACATTTACCCCTCGCGGGATTCGAACCCGCAACCGTTGGGTTCGCTAACAGGGTCAATATCCACTACCCCAATCGGTCGTCCTATAGTTCGTTATAGGAAGTATTTTATCATCACCATGTACACGTCCCCACTATTGATGGATATGTGTCAGACTAGTGGTCACCTGACAATCAATGTGTGTAAGCCTCCCCTGTCGGCCAACAATTTGCCCGGGACCGACTATTTAACGAGCCCTCCAAGGCACGGAATCACACGTATTAAAATGTCAATAGTTCTTGATATGATTCCGAAAACGAATTCTAAATTTACATTAAGACTGATCTGATAAATGTTGCTTACCCTTTTTATCACTCTTCTATATATCACTCTTGCCGGAAGTGGGGTATAAAAATCAGAGACCCTTGTAAATGGAATCGATTTTAAAGGAGCGCAAGACATCCGCAACACGTCCCACCCTACTATTGTACTTTATATCGATTTTATGTGCTCGTCTCCTTAGTTGAACGATACGACAATATCGCAAAAAGTATTACGAATGTTTTGCCTTTATTAGTTCACGCCTTGTTTTGAACATAATTATTTATTTGCTTTGGGGGTACTACAATATAACATTATTATTGTTATCTCATTTGACGACCAATTGGTGTAGTGGATAGTGACCCTGTAAGTGAAACGGACGGATGTAGGTTCAAATCCCGCGAGGGGTAAATGTTTGTGTGATGAATACGAACATTTACTCCCGAGTCATGGATGTTTATATAAATATTTAAGTATGTTTTTCCGTTATCTAGTATCTAGTACAAGCTTTACTTATTTTGGGCTTAGATAATTGTTGTAATATTTTTTTTATTTTTTTATTAAAAAACGCTAATAACGTTTTAGTTGTTATCATTATCAGCCAGTAAATATCCTACTGCAGGGAAATAGGCCTTCTCTCACAAATTAGAGGGAGTATGGGCAATAGTCCATCACGTTGGCCCAATGCGGGATATTTTTTATTTGTCTGGCATGCTCCTCACGATGTTTTCCTTCACTGTTCAAGAGCGGTCGGATAAATGCACATAAGTAATTAAATTAAATTTAGAAACTCATTGCTACATGGCCTGTCTGGGAATTGAACCCGGACCTCCCAAATTGGGAGACCGCGTCTAAACCGCTGAGCCACCAACGCTAACATGTAGACGCTGGTTCATGAATACGTCAGGATATTTCATACAAATTACCCATATCTCCAAATACTAGTTCATACCTGAATACTTTGTAGAATACAATGGAAACCAATGAAACACCTGCTTGCATCAGGAAATTGGATCTGATGGTATCTCGCGCGGTGTTAAGTGAAAAGTGAACGCCCCTGTGCTCTGTTAGCCTGGTACCTGGAGGAGTTTAATCGGTGATAAAGAGATATTGTTCACTCCATCTCCCGTTCGAGAGCTTCGGTATTAATAGTTTTCAAAGGCAAAGCCAAAAGGATGATAATGCTAATACATCGTAAACACACCGAAACATAGAAAAAACGTCTACAACCGCCTCCGTGGCTCAATGTAAACAATATTGGGCTTACGATTCGGAGGTCGCGGGTTACACGGTTTGGTGGGTGGTAGGGCATTTTAAAATGTCCGCCTGGCTTTACCACCATTTTTTTATTTATTTATTCATACAGACTAATTTACAAACTAATATGGTTAATTATAACACCAACACCATTAGCCACAGATTACTAAAAAAATACATATATTCAGCTACGGAGGTATGAGAATGAACGAATTAATTTTGGTGTATTTTTGTGGTAGTGTGTGTGTATGCGTGTGTGTGAGTGAGCATGTGGATGGATGGAAAAAATCCTGAAGAACGATGAATCTGTGAATTTGGAATAGTGACTAATTGAGTAGTTTCTAGGCATAAGTAATGTACGTATACTTGTAAGTATGCTATGTTATTATGTCTTTTAGTCATAATTATATTTTTCTGAATGTAATATGAATTGTAAAAAATTCAAAGGATGGAAATTGTTTAACAGATGTGCTGTTCCGGAGTTTCTTGTCGCTTTTTCTTCTTTTCTGTGACCATAGCAGTTGGCGAGGCGATCTAGTTTTTTTTTTTTAAATAACATGTTTACTTTCAATAAGTGATATTATGGTATCGTACATTGAATAAAATATTTTGATTTTATAACGTTTTTGTATCGTGTTTTGGCGTTCATAATAAGTTATTCTTATTAACATGAATCCAACATGGCCGACGCTAGCTGCCTTTCATGTTCGACAACAAGTAATTGAAATGAAATCTATCCGTAAATACAACTATAACCATAATGTATACCTACTAGGTATAGGTACATAGGTTTTCAGCATTTTGCACTAAAACGGTTTCTTGAAAACCTTCATCATTCTCAAACAACGTGACATTACGCAGTCGCAGAATTTGAGGAATGCACACCGCACGTCTGTACACGTCAGCAAATAAGACGACTCTGCCTAAAATAATTCTGTGGTTTGCCCCCATGACACAGAGAATTACGTCAGAGTTATGGAGGCTGTGTATGTCGGGATTTTGTGGGCGCCATGGTACGCCATAGAGGATAAATTCAGGCTTTATGTACCATAACTTGAGCAAAATGGCAGATGTAGGCTTAGTGTTTTGTGTAAATGATTTGATGGGGACAGCGTTATGTAACTAAGTGTGCCTACAGTCTGTTTAGTGTATGGTAGACTATTGTACCATATTGTAGATAAATATTACTAAATGAGTATTACAACCATACTCAATGACTTTCTCTGAAATCCATCAATTCGCCATGCGTGACTATTTTGGCGTACTTTTTTTTTTTTTTTAATTTATTAGGGACAATAAACAGTTTTACAGTGTGTATAACTTACAACATTATTAACAAACAAATATGGATGATTGTAAAACCAGCAGCATTATCCACAAATTACTAACAACTCAGTACAAAAGTAAAGGAATAACTAAACTAAAACTAAAATAAACAACGCAATCTACCTGTTATATACATGAAGTATCAGATGTAGTCGTAGAAGCTACAGCTTAAATATAAGGAATATAATATGTAGAAATAGTTGATGACAGCATAGTGTAGATGACAGCAATTTAAAATTTATTGAAATATTATTTATTTATACATTTTGTAAACACACACATATGTTTGCAAAACAAGGAAGAAGGAAATATATACGGTGACCTTTGTTTATTTACAATACAATACAATACTTACGCCAAAATTCCGTACTTACGGAATCCTTATAAGATCACTTTGGTGTTTTTTTAATAAAAGCATGCTATAGTTAGGTATGCATGGGTTTTTGCTGAAAATGTCGTCGAGCTGCATTGCTTAAGAAATAATGAAGATCTCATTTTGTAACGATAATTTCCCTAAATGTTTTGAATTTAAAGAAATACCCATAAATTGATCATTTTTTTTTAAAGAAACACATTTGTTTCTTTGTTTGTAAACGGTTTATTGTACTTCATATGATAAATATACATTAATAAATTAAATGTAACTTAAATCCTGGGAAGCATCCTGGGACCGATGTTATTCCTACTGTACATAAACGATCTACCAACAGTTGTAAAGTATCATTCTTCCTTATTCGCAGACGACATATCTGTTGTAATTACGTGTAAAGATAGATCAACCTATAATTATGACATTAATAATTCGATTGCATACATACATACATACATACATAATGTCACGCCTGTTTCCCGTTGGGGTAGGCAGAGACCACAGACTTCCACTTGCTACGATCCTGACACACCTCTTCTGCTTCCTTCACTCTCATAAGGTTGTTCATACATGCTCGTCGGTTTAGGGTACTCTTGACTTGGCCTTTCTTTAAGACGTCCCCGATTTGATCATGGTACGTTCGCCGTGGTCTTCCCCTACCAACACTACCATCCACATTCGCTTTGTATATCTCTTTCGTAAGTCTTCTTTCATTCATCCTCTCCACATGTCCAAACCATCTCAGCATACCTTTTTCAATCTTTGTCACTACATTCGATTGCAGACATAATTAAATGGCTACAAGCAAATAATCTCAAAATAAATTTGTCAAAAACTAAATATATTCAATTTCGGAATAAAGGAGCTGCTAAGCAAGATATAAAACTTGAATATAATAATGAAGCATTAAAAGAGGTAACGGAAACTAATTTTTTAGGATTCCTGATAGATGAATATTGCACATGGAAACCCCATGTTGATAAAGTGTGCACTAAAATAAACCGTTTTGCTTATGCTCTCTGGAGATTACAAAAAATAGCTAATAAAGACACTGCACTAAAAGCGTACCATGGATATGTAGCATCAAACCTCAGATATGGTGTCATGCTATGGGGAAACTCGGTAGAAATCAATCGAGCTTTTATAGCACAAAAACAATGCATTCGAGCAATCTGCGATGTATCACCCATTACCAGCTGTAAACCTATATTTAAACAATTGGGGCTGCTGACATTGCCAGGGCTATATATATTCGAAACCTGTAATTTTGTTAAACAACATCTGAATCTATTTCAGAGACGAGATAATGTATGCAAATTCAATGCAAGATACCCTGACAAGCTCGTGCTGCCCAATATCAGAACAGATATATCTGCTAGAAATGGTTATTCTATGGCTATAAAAATCTATAATAGATTACCAGCTGATATAAGAATGGCTCAATATAGGATATTTAAAAGGTTATTGCTTCAATGGCTCATTTGCAATTGTTTCTATTCCATAAAAGAATATTTTGACAAACGTCCGTCATAATGCTTCAATAAGTATTCATCTACTTTAACAATGTATATATATAATGTAATAATATAAGAATATGAATGACTAATGTGCCATATTAACATAAGCTAAACATGACTTTCAATTGTTATTATTATGAAGAGACAACATTGCATAATTAATTATTGATTGACGTTTCATTTAATTTTTGACATTTTGTATTAATATTAAATAATGATAATAATAGTAAGTAAGTAAATGTAAGCAACGTAATGTGTAATCATATTTAGGTACATTATTATGACAAACTGAGATGCTTTGAAATTCTATGTCAAATTTTGCATGCCGAAATGGTTAAATGTGAGATCCTTTGTATACATGTTCAACTTTAATGTACCACATTTATCGCAAATAAACGATTTGATTTGATTTGATAAAATTAAGTACAAAGGCGGACTTATCCCATAAAGGGATCTCTTCCAGTCACCCTTGGTAAATATAAAAGAACACATTGACTGGGCGTACAAAAAGCTAAACATTTTCATTAACACTATGAATCTACATATTATATACCTACTGTACTACAATATATATGTATACTTACATAATTAGATACATACATAAATACATATTTTTCAACCATAGCTTATTTAGTTATTCAAATATTTAATTCAAATATTTACTACCTATGTGCATAGGGAAGGAACTGATCCTCAAGATACAGGTTTGACCTAGTTTGAGGATCAGGGTCCAAGCATTAGAATTTATAATCACTTTAGTATTAGACTGTTACTTTGTAATTATTTTTTGAAAAATAAATAAACAATAAATGAACAATAAACAATAAATAAAATAGTTAGTACTTGCGTTTCTTACAAATGCTTAATTTTAAGCAATTGTTACTAACAACACTTTATTAAAGTTTCAAGAAAGTCGCGGTTATTCGTTTTTCCAAAGTCAAAACCGTATTTTCCCTGGGCTATTGATTGTTTACATGACCCGGATCATACGCAGTGGTATCCAGTCTATGCTCTTTACACATTAATTCAAAACCAAAACCAGTAGCATGATAATCGCGATAAACGTTTATGTCGCGCGAGATAATACTTGTCCTGCACATTCACTTGGACGAAATGTACAACTATCCCACTGTCACTCCTACATCGCGCGACGAACAATATCATGTTACGGGGGCAGTACGTATAATGGTCGCACTCATTAATCAGGCTGCCCTTTGAAATACAGTTCGGCTTTCAACGCGGAAATAATTAAATTATTACAAAATTATGAAATATTACAGCACCGTGACGTAAGCAAAGGGTTCACAATTCATGGACCTTCTCCCGAGGGTCTTCCCCGGTACCGATTTGACACGAAAACTTTGATACAAATGGTTTAGGGCAAATAGGGGACCGGCAGGTGAAATGCGTGTTTGTTGAACTAAGTATATGGCGGTCTTTTACATAACTATAGCTTTCCGCCCGCGACTTCGCTCGATCAGATCTAAATATAAATAGAAATTGGACATGAAAAAAATCTGTTGCGGTGGGAGTGTGTAAAAATTAAGATTTTTACACACGCATAGCAAGTGTCGACCGGCAGCAATTCCATTTTAACCGTTCCTTTTTTTTTTGACGCGGGGAAACGCATTACCCGTACCACTCGTCTGGGGAACGGCGAGACCGTTATGTGGGACTCCCCTCCGCGCGGGATTTTAGTGGATACCCACCTAAATCCCGCGGCGACTTTCCTCGGCAGTAGAGGGGACCTGGGAACGCATTAGCGGCTCCGTGGCTCAATGTAAAAAACATTGGGTTTACGTTTCGAAGATCGCGGGTTCGATCCCCAGCGGGGTACATATTTAGTACTCGATTTGGTTGATGGTAGGGCATATTAAATGTCCGCCTGTCTAGCTACCACCATCTTATCTAAATCTGCCGCCTAACAGCAATGTTAATAGCATTGTTGTGTTCCGGTTGTCAGAGATAACTTAGCCAGTTCCCCAAATAAGATGGGGTTTCCGGGTCAGTACGCTACAACCTTCGGCCTCATCTTCACTTAACATCAGGCATGATTGAGGTCAAGTGCTAACTCGTAGTGGATAAAAAAAAAAGAAACATCGTCACTTAACGTACTCTCTTACATCTTAGGTGGTAAGTAAAGAAGAGCTCATTTCTATTAGGTCCTTACCTAAGAAATTGGCGTTTTGTATGAAGAATTTCATTAAGACTGTTTTCTCCATACAAATATTTTTGATTTTTTTTTGGGAACGGCAAATCCAAATTTAGCTAAACTTTGTGTGTATTATCGGACAACATTAAGTTAAGTATAGGCAGCGTTAATTTTTTAAAGTAACCGCTTTATAAAAGTTTCAGCGAATCTAAGAAATAATTATGGGAAGCACATGAAAAGAGCTCTGTTCAAATTTTTTTATTATGCGATTTAGCCCAGAAATTAAAAAAATATTTCATGTGAAACCTTGAAATAATATTCCATTTTCTAATAAAAAAACAAATTTGGATATAGCTTTGAAAATCGCAGGAATTGGTTACATATAATTAACGGAGGAAAAAAACTCCAATTTCATAGGTAAAGACCAAATATTATATCCCTATGCTACCTAACTCAAATAAGAATACTCAACCGTTCACAATTTTTGGCAACGAAATGGCTTATTATTTGAGTACTCAGTGTTGGCCCTACAAAGTAATATTTAAATAATGTTTCATCTCGAGAACGGTGCCGGCAGCTATGGATATACCACGTCTCCCACGAGATATCAGCTGGGGTGATAGCGCATAAAATGTTACGTGTTGGAACAAGCTTCGCGCACATACCTTTTACTTACTCTGTTCTGTTTTGTTACGAGTATGACTTAGATAGATAGATAGATAAAGCGTTTATTTGCGTATTACAGAAAAACATACAAAAATATTCGACGCAACAATAAATTATTTCACAGTAATAAAAATAAAAACAAAAATTAAGTACAACTGTTACAACTTATAATAGAGTTATATGTGTATCTGTAAGACACTGATTTTCAGCTAGTGCCCTGCGAGGGAAAGCGAGGGTAGGGTACCAGTGCAACTTATGTATTATGTAGTAAATGTGAGGCCGATTCCGGGCATTTGTGAACGAATGATCTCAAGTTTTTATGGCGAATGACGGCGTCGTGCCCATAATCAATATGAATTCTATAGTCTAATTATAAGAATTCAGTAGACTCAACAGTTTTGGGGGTTTTCAGTCTCCCCCAGCAGTGTAGCTGCTGCCAACAAAGGAAGAATTTATTTATGCTTAGGCGTGGCTCTGGACCATGTAGAAATTAAATTAAAATGAAAAATTAAAGAGCCCCGTCTGTCAGCGCCATCTATCGTGCCATTCTGCACCACTTTACTTTGCGATCAGCAAATCGTCCATTTGAACAAAAAATTGAAATATTATTTAACACAATTTAAAAAAACAGTTTCATATTTTTCGGGCCAGGGAGGAACAGTGAGGAATGTACCACGCGATACCATACCCATGTAATTCTCTATGGTAAATTGGCATACAGGGTAGAAACTAAAATAAGTAAATCAATGCCCATTCATCAGTATTGTTGGTACTTGACCTCAATCACACCTGATGTTAAGTGAAGATGAGGTCGAAGGTGGAAGCGTACTGATCCGGAAACCCCAACACATTTGGGGGACTGGCTATCTTATCTCTGACAACGGGAACACAACAAAGCTATTAACATTGTTGCTTGGCGGCAGATTTAGATAAGATGATGGTAGCTAGTCAGGCGGACATTTAAAATGCCCTACCACCAACCAAACCGAGTACTTAAACATATATCCCGCTGGGGATCGAACCCGCGACCTCCTAATCGTAAACCTAATGTTGTTTACATTGAGCCACGGAGGCGGTTAGTTACACGGAGCCAAGTGCTGAAAGTGCGAGATGATAGATAGATAGATAGATAGATAGATATATCGTTTATTTGTATCTCCAGTCACACACATACCATAAGTTCCAAAGCAATTGGATAAACATATTTTATAACAATTCATAAAGGTAACATCAGGATACACTAGAGTATGTGTGTGCTACAGCCGTACAAATGGGTCATAGCTCAGTGTATATAATTACTCAGAGAGCAAAACACTGATTTTCAGCTATTACCCACAGGAGGAGGAGGAGGAGAGATGATCATTCTAAAATTCCGTAAGTTTACAAGGTTTCTTTATTTATTTAGGCCTATAAAAGTATAAAATATCATACTGGCAGAGAAGCCTGAAAAAAAAGAGAGACCTACACTGACAAATTTCTGCACAACCTACATCTAAATATCTGATACATTTTTATTCTTTGAAGTACCTACCAGATGCACGCTATCTTCTGTTTATGTAAGTGCAATTTCTTACCTACCTTCCTAAAGGCTCGCAATGATCCATATTTTTTAATAGGAGGGGGTAAATTCCAGCACTTCGACGCTGCAAATCGGATGAAATCGCAAATCGCTTGATGACAATCGGCTCAGCTATTTAACACAGAAGTTATACTAGTTTTCCGCCGGCGGCTTCGCCTGCGTGGAATAGTTTTATCCCGCGGGAACTACTCTTTTATCGGGATAAAACAGGGTATATTCTACCTATATACCTAAATTCATCCAAATCCGTTCATTCGTTTCGCCATGATTAAGCAACAAACAAACATCCAAACTTTCACATTTATAATATTAGTTGGATACAGTGTATATTCTACCTATATTTGACGACCTGTTTGGTGTAGTGGTTTGAAACTCTGCTGCTATACCAAAAGGTTGCGTGTTCGAATCCCGCTAGGGGCATATGTTTGTATGATGAATACAGACATGTGTTCCCGAGTTATGGATTTTTTCATTTATACATATATGTATTTATTTACAAAAAAATGTATAGTTTATCAACAATCTGGTATCTATAATACAAGCCTAGTTGCTAAGTGTGGAACTAGATCGCGTTGTGTGTATGTGCAAAGATATATATTATATTTATTCAAAATCAAAATAAAAAAATGCTTTATTTTGTAGATACACAGGGTACACTTAAAATAGTCGGATTTTATATTTTTTAAGCTACTGCTTGTTTAAAAGCCACTTTTCCCCTGAGAAGAACACGCAAGAAACTCGAGAGGTTGCTCTTTTTTTAAAAAATGGTTTTTATGTTACAAAATTATTAATTATTATTTTATATTAGGTATAATATTTCATTATTAATTGTGAAATAGCCTGGTTACGCGAACGGGCTGTTCATGTCCATGAATGTTTATCATCTAAATAATCTGATATGTTATAATATGCTTTCTTAATAAGTTTCTGTTTTATAGTATCTTTAAATTTATTGAAAGGAAGATTTTGTATATCAACAGGAACCTTATTAAAAAAGCGTATACATAACCCTTTGAATGAATTACTGACTTTGCGGAGGCGACTTATGTGACCTGCAAGTTTATCTTTATTTCTTGTATTGACATCATGTTTACCACTATTTTTCCTATACGATGCTATATTTTTTTTGACATATATTAGATTTTCAAAAATGTATTATTATTATTATATGTCAAATTTCATCCGAATCCGTTCATCCGTTTCGCCGTGCAAAAAAACATCCAAACTTTCGCATTCATTTGTTAGGTTATTTCAGTTTTCCATTTCTATATTATTTTAAATTCCGTTCGTAATAATTTACATACTTCGTCTCATTTCAGTTTCCTGTCAGAGAGCTATATATAATTTACGAAACATGACTGTTACTAGGTCTGCTTAAATAACTAAAATGATGTTATATCTGGCTAGTTTGGGGATCATTTCGGGTAATAATTTTTAATGTAAGACGCCTACAGGAAGGGTTTTATTTTTTGTTTTATTTATTTATAATTTATTGCACACGAGTACACATAAAAGTCAAAATACATACTAGATACAGCATGTACAAAAGGCACTAGCTTATCTCTAAAAAGAAATTTCTTCCAGTCAGACCCTGCAAATGTGAAGGAAAACAGTATCGATAGGATAGACATACGATCGTGCACTGAGATGTGAGAACAATAACCAACTTAAAATCAAAAGACAATAATAATAATACTTCAAATGTAATAAAGTAAATACCTATTTAATATTAAATAAAATACGTAAGTACGTAAGTTTTAATTATAAAATAAATGAGGAATGTCTGTATCCTTTTAACAAATGAATATATACTTACATATAATATATACATACACTAAACATACAAGTCTGTCATATAAACCTACATAATATTATTATGCATATGAAAAAAAATTATATTTCTAAAGTCATAGAATAGAATAGAATACATTTATTTGCAATAATTAGGCTTACCCTACTAGAAATAAAATAGTTGGTAAAATAGTATAAATTGTATCACCTAAATCAGCCATATACAATAGCATGCAAAATTATAATTAGCCTGTCCTTCATTAAACAATAGAAGTACAAATCAATTTACATAAATAGCAAGTCCTTCTTGATTAAATTAATTTTCTAGTTATTTAATTATTTAATTAATACCAGACAATCCAGGACTTTTAATTAAAAGCCAAGGTCAAATAATGCTTTCTCAAGGGTTGTGATTATTCTGTGATTAACATAAAAACAATAAAGTTTTGCGTAATTCTTTATTGGAAAGAATTATCTACAAACGTGCTCAAATTTAAATTTCATCAACATCTAACGATGTAAAAGTGTCGTGATGAAAAACATAGGACATAAACAGATATACACACTCAGAGACAGTAGTTCTATCAGACGAACAATTGCTGTACTGGATAGTGAACCTATCAATGAAAACGGTTGCGGCTTCGAATCCTGCGAGAGGTAAATGTTTGTGTGATGAATTTTTTATTCCCAACTCATGGATGTTTATATAAATATTTATGTATGTTTATCCGTTATCTAGTATCCATAGTAGGTACAAACCTTGCTTAGCTTAGGACTAGATGATTGGTGTAAGTGTCCCAAATATTTATTTATATCGTATATGATTTTTTTTTCATGCACGACGGGTTCGTACTTGACTTCAATCACACCTGATGTTAAGTGAAGGTGAAGTCGAAGGTGGAAGCGTACTGTCCTGGAAACCCCAACACATTTTACCATACTTGTAATTACTTACGTAAGTAGTTCCGGTTGTCAGAGATAAGATAGCCAGGACTGACTATCGGAACAACAACTATCTGACAACCGGAATACAACAATGCTATTAATATTGCTGTTTGGGCAAAATGCCCTACCACCAACCAAACCGATCACTTAAACATGTACCCTGCTGGGATCGAACCCGCGACCTCCGAATCGTAAACCCAATGTTGTTTACATTGAGCCACGGAGGCGGTTGATGCGTCATAAAACCAAGTATTCACCTAAGTATTTCGCTGACACAGTACTCGAATTCCCTGTACTGTTCTACAATTTAGCCAGAATCCCACCGCAATTGTCAATTCATACGTGGACACGGCCCATTGTATTGGTCCGGACATCCGAAACTGGCGCATTGATTTTCTATTTCAATGCCTCGACACATCCTGACGTGTGATGTCACATATCCGTTGAACTAGTCACAGGAAATGGTAGGTGAAAGTGTGAAAAAGAGATATATTTGGAGGAGAAAAACTTTTGGAAACTATTTCAGGGACATCAATGCTTCATGGGTAAAAATGCTTTGGAAAAGTATTTGAGGAGACATGAATGCTTTTATTTTATCAAGAGCCCATCGGTTCAGATAGAAAGGTTGTAACGGTGTCGTTCTTTTGAGCTGATACTCATTGGTGGGTTTGGGTTATTGGAGTTGAAATTCGAAATTTTAAACTGACTGACTGACTGATGAACTGACGGATCCTATTTTTTGGCACATTGATTTCCAGATTTCAACTCAGTCGCACCGTTATTCTAATCATTTTTATTTTTATGTCTACATTGATTATTCTATATTGACCTGGTGCAAGTCAAATAAAATTTATTGACACTATTTAATTTTGTGCAACATTGTATTAAAGATCCTTTCTTTTTAAACGACTTCAAAAAAGGAGGAGGTATTCGGGGCGTATTTTTTTTTTTTTTTTATGTTACATGTTTTATAAAGGCGTACAGTCTGTAAAAAACGCTACCCATACCCATTTACTTATATATTTGAGAAATTGTGTATGTTCTATGTTCATCACCTCCCATCTCTTTATTATGGACGTCACAATACTAAAAAAGAAATCCAATGATAAATAAGATGACACAGTGCTGTCACGTGTTGCGGTGTGCACAAATGGGTAAGCACTCAGCCGAACTGCGAGGAATCGCAGCTCAAGTTTTCAGTGCACCCATATATGCGTTCAGGGTTCGATTAAGATTCGAATATGGACATCAGTATACTATTAATTTTCTTTCACTTGAGAACAAGTAATTTCAGCACACCATCGAGATGGTTATCAATTTTTTTTAATTTGGTTTGGATTGGATTTGGATTTGATTAGCTTTTTCATTTTTTTTCGGCGAGAAAAAATCAAAACCACCTCCGTGGCTCAATGTAAACAACATTGTGTTTACGATTCGGAGGTCGCGGGTTCGATCCCCAGCGGGGTACATGTTTAAGTACTCTGTTTGGTTGGTGGTGGGGCATTTTAAATGTCCGCCTGGCTCGCTACAACCATCTTATCTAAATCTGACGCCAAGCAGCAATGTTAATAGCATTGTTGTGTTCCGGTTGTCAGAGATAAGATAGCCAGTCCCCCAAATGTGTTGGGGTTTCCGGGTCAGTACGCTTCCACCTTCGACCTCATCTTCACTTAACATCATGTGTGATTGAGGTTGACCTCAATAATTGCATAAAAAAACGGTATCAATATATCCAGGTCCAGTTCCCAAAAAAATGTTACGAATAAGTTACTTTGATAGGAATCGTAAAAAGGCCTCCGACTCCGGCCAGATCAATTGAGTTATTTGGTTTTGTTTATACTTGATTAGGTATATAGGTGAGTATCTAAAACAGTAATCGGGTTTACATATTTTTTACAAGCTTTTAATTTAATTTGCAATGTTCGTATGTAAGTTGTCCGTTTCAAAATTTGTAAACCATTTTTCAACTACTTGCTGGTATCTGATTGAGCAAATTTATGTAATTCGGTGACAACCAATCGTCTGGTACCATTGAGCTGATCTGATGATGGAGCCGGCATAGGCACTGGAACTCCCTGATGGCAAATGGCAAAACTGTCGAATTTGGGCTAGTTTGTTTTATTGCCATGAGCACTTCCCATTACACATGATGACGAGGGTTTAAAGATGGGGTCAGAAGATTGCCACTGGAACTCCTTGATGGACTTTATGTTACTAGTCTTTGTACTAGAATAGATAATCACGATGAAATTTAAAAAGCTTTTTAATCATTGCCCTTTTTTTATGCTAACCCGTTGTGCGTAAAAATAACATAAAAATTGATTGAAGAATGATTTGGAAAGCTTTGGTATCCTCAGAAAATTAATTTTTAATACAATGGCGTATAAAAGGGAACTGTAAAAGAATTAATTTAGATACGCTTCGCGAAACAAGAACCTCTGATCAATAATTGAAATTAAATCTTTCATTTCAAATTCCTGTTTTAATTTATTCGTCGCAATTCGAATTCACTTATTGATTGTTATTTACTAATGAATCGTCCGCTTCCGCGGTTTATAATTTGTGGGAAATTGTAAATGGGTTTTGCGATTTATGAATGAGCATTGGCTGCATGCCCGGGCTACAGGTTTTTAGCTTAACATCAAAAAGGGAACAACTTAGCTTTCCAAAATATGTCATAGATTATGAATCGGATTCATCTTTTAATTGGATAATATGATCTTGCTCCTTAAAGTCAATGTTAAGAGGGTTTATTTCTTTCAGTGGAGCCCTCATTGGATAAATTAAGATTTTTTTTTATGCTCGACGGGTTAGCACTTGACCTCAATCACACCTGATGTTAAGTGAAGATGAGGCCGAAGGTGGAAGCGTAGTGACCCGGAAACCCCAACACATTTGGGGGACTGGCAATCTGATTTCTGTCAACCGGAACACAACAATGCTATTAACATTGCTGCTTGGCGGCAGATTTAGATAAGATGGTGGTAGCTAGCCAGGCGGAGATTTAAAATGCCCTACCACCTACCAAACCGAGTACATAAACATGTACCCCGCTGGAGATCGAATCCGCGACCTCCGAATCGTAAACCCAATGTTAAATTTGAAGTCATTACATTCACGTTAATCAGATCAACCAGTTCTAAATTAAAAAAAAAGCAATGCGCAAAGATAGATTTCCCGAAGTGTTGCTTTGTGAACGCCACATTTAAAAATTATGATAATACTTATATACGCTATAATTTAATTTTGGACGAAAAAAAAATTGTATAAGTATGTAATCGTATTTCCTTTCCTCACCCATGGGAAGATGAGAACTAAACGCCTTAGAAAACATCCAATTATGAGTGCGATATAATATTTATCCAATTTAACGTCACTACCGTGTCCACGTTATGTGACACGGGGTCACGGCACGGGACATCCCCGTCTCACTTTTCAGGCTCAAATTGCTTCCTTTTTACAATGTTGATTTCATTCAGTTGAGTTCATTGATACAGTTTCAATTTCTTCTTGAATTTATGGTGAAATTTAACAGTTTATGCCGTCCAGTAGTGGCCCTCTCATTAGATAAATAAAGATTCCTTTTTAATACAGAATAAATAAAAATCACTCTGACCTGCACTCGAGAAGCCTACAAGCTAATTATAAATAATACCTGAATAGTTTCAATAAAAAATAATTTATTTTATTTATTTAGGATTACCAACAGTTGTTAACACATCAGTACAATTACATTTAATCTAATAATAGGTTTGTTGTTTAAAGTTACAACTAATTATAGGTAACCTCCACATGCACAGGGGGTACAGTTTTAAAGTACTAGAGTACGCACTACTTTAATCATATAGAAGAACAATACAAACTAAGAAAAAAAGAGGAAAAGAATGCTTTAAGAAAAAAAAAGAGAAAAGAACGCTATCCTTTAATCGGTGATGCCAGGTAGTCCAAAGCCACTCTAAATATTCGACCTTCAGAAAGTTAAAATCTATGAGCCCGCCTCCGTGTGTGAGACATATATTATTATCTTTGTAACATTTTAGATAAATAAAAACGGACATCGGACGGACATATATACGAAGCAAGCGAAATAAAAGATTGTAATAAAATGTT
The DNA here is from genome assembly GCA_949316235.1 of Oegoconia quadripuncta. Lineage (NCBI taxonomy): Eukaryota > Metazoa > Arthropoda > Insecta > Lepidoptera > Autostichidae > Oegoconia > Oegoconia quadripuncta. The sequence goes on from OX438747.1 coordinate 22,852,097, forward strand.
CTTTCTTTCTTCCTTTCCATGCAACGTGTTGAAATTTCCACCATGGAAAAGGCTTATCCGGTGGACAAAGCCTGTTGGTGACTGCTCTTAATTTCAACGGTGAACAGTGGTAATTCCTATCTCGACTATGGATAGCACGAGGGAGCGGTTAAGGCGATTGTATTTTTCCTGAAATTTTCCTCGTTCCTTTCCCTAACATCCGCAATATTTTTCTATGACGTCAGTGAAAAAGGAATATCCCACGACGCGTCACAACCGAGCCACTAAAAATGACAAACACCCCTCACAACCCATTGAGCAAAACAAGTTTCCTTAAAGTCGCATATTTAGGAACTCCTGTTTATATCCCTGTTATCTGCAAGCAATTAATTCAGTTTCAGAATTATTTCCACTTCAGCGTAGACTTTATCAAACGGGGAATTCAACTGAATTTGTTTTTCGTAAGATAAATTGTTTCCTTTGTCGGGCAACTGTTTATTTACGTTACGGAGTTAGATAAAATTTGAATAATGCTTCGGAAATATGTTAGTGGTATGGAAGTACAAGAAATTGGTCTTTGAGCTTCTAAAGACAAAATATCCTAAAGGAATTTTCTGCGTAGTTTTTTTTTATGCAGAACGGGTTTGTACTTGAACTCAATCACACCTCATGTTAAGTGAAGATGAGGTCGAACGTGGAAGCGTATTGACCCGGAAACCCCAAGACATATTTGGGGACTGACTATCTTATATTTATTTATTTATTTTATTTATTTATTTACCAAATTTATAACTATCATTAGAGATTACTCCAATGCGATAGTTAACTAATGACAATTATGGGTTGATATACCAACTATATCAACCTATACTAAATAACATAGTACAAATAACGCGACTTTTTGAAATTCGCTCATACTGCATATGACAATATCTGAGTGTGTGTAGTGCTTGTGTCATTGGCCCTTTATTTAAACTTTACTTAAAAAACTTTATTTAAAAAATATATAAAAATTTATATCTGACAACCGGAACAAAACAGTGCTATTAACATTCCTGATTGGCGGCAGATAAGATGGTGGTAGCTAGCTAAACAGAGTACTTAAACGTGTACTCCGCTGGGGATCGAACCCGCGACCTCAGAATCGTAAACCCAATGTTGTTTATATTGAGTCACAGAGGCGGTTTTCCTAGAAAGAAAAGCTGAAATAACCCGTCTTTCATTTGGTGTCCTAAAGTAGTTTCATTTTGAGCATTATAATTATGGACCAGCAATGGGCAGCTACAACATCATTACAATACAATACAATACAAATACTCTTTATTGCGCAAAATAATTTACAATAATTTTGATGATAACAATAGAACACAATTAGGCGGTCTTATCACTAAAAGCGATCTCTTTCAGACAACCCACAGCTATGGGATATTTGTAGGTAGAAAGCATGCATAAATATAATAATAATATCATATTAATTGACTTAATTATATATATATAAATAAATATGTATAAATACTTAATATATAGTATAAAACACAATCACTAGAAGCACTTATAGATAGTCAACTAATGTTCACGAGGCGGGAGTTAACGAAAAGAAGAAAGTCAGAGACCTAAGTAGTGGTTTTTGACTTGAAATTAAAAAATATTTAATGATTGAGCTTTCCTAATAGATTCCGGCAAAGAGTTCCACAGACGAGTGGCTTGCAGTCTGAAGGACTGGATATAGAATTTTGTTAAGTTAGGAGGGACGTAGAGACGAAGATTTTCGGAAGAACGGAGAGGGCGATTATGAGAAGCGGAAAGTAATTTGAACCAATTTTTGAGATAGAAAGGTGTCCTTGGATCGAACAACACTGAATAGAGAAGAGAAACTATATGCAAATCCTTGCGACGCCGGATTGTGAGCCATTTGAGTTGAGCCCTGTATTCAGAAACATGGTCTTTTAGGGATAAGCTCGCCTTTTGTATATCTTACAAGAGTAAGATATACAAAAGATACTTAAGAAAGTATCACTGTAATTGTTTTCTGTGTATGCAATAAAGTGTTAAAGATGGTCATACTTGCGTAAGTCATTATCAGCGTCCTCTCTTAATAGGTGGAAATTTTATCTCTTTCCTTCCTCTAACATCTACAATACTTTTCTATGACGCTGCGTCCTATCACTAGACGGGGTACAGGTCCTAAAACACTGCGGATTGGTGAATTTGACTGACACTTGGCGGTCCCAGTAGGCCCGACTTGGTTGAACAACTTCCTTTAATTGAAAACAACTGGACTTTCTGTTTAACATGCCTTTCGATATTTAAAACATTAATATGTATCATAGATAGCGATAAATTAGCGATAGAATTAATTATTCGAACGGTCAACTGACTATCATAATACGCGGTTAATGCGAAGTAAACCTGGTGACACTGGTATCGCCGGAAACGGCGCGGTGACGACGTTAACAGTAATATAAGGTCTGCATTTCGAAAATGAGAGGGACTTTGCTACCAGCCTTCAAAGGAGTCGGAGCTCCACTGAACATATAACCGACTGTGAGTGATTCTGATTACCTACTATCACCGACGCGTGGAAGAATCCGGTGAGTCGTTAAGTTAATAAGAAGTTGACCATGGGATTCGAGCAAGGAGGAATGGTATACTAGGTCCGGCTGAATTCCATAGATTGCACGCGAGGGCCAAGTTGTATAGCATGAAGAGCGTGCATATGTTTACTATTCACCAGTAAGCATCTCGGGTTCCATGATCAATGTGAAAACGTAGTCTATTCGCCTATAGTAGCTTGCAATAATGTCGCCATTGCCGGAGCCACCCTTTACCACGCGACTGGCACCGTCCCGGTCGTTAGCAATGCCTAGATGGGCATAGGGAATTATTTGATCGAATTCGACTATTGTCCCTTGGAGAAAGTTGTTAGCAATCAAGGATGGCGTCACCAGATGGGAATTACACGAATTCAAATTTACCCTGTATACATACAAATTTTCATTTGAAGTATGTTTAAATTAACTTTGAAGATTTGATTACATTGCTAGTTACAAGTAAAGCTAATAAAAGCGTGTTAATAATTAGTACGCGGTGCTAGGATACTTATACTAGCCTGTTGTAAGGCACTAACTCTTCTTGTGCCACATTTTACTAGAAAATTCATAAAATTTGTAGAAAATCAGCGATTCCTTACACGAGTCGATTCGCTAGTTAATTCGGTATAGTTCAAACGGAATCGAACAAGTTCAAGTCGCTGCATGCATACGTGGTTGCCATACTGAGGTGCCTTGGTTAACAACAAATGGATTCTGCTTAATATTTGATCTTATTCGAGTGTGGAAAGGTTTACGAACGGATTTGCCAACGCAACTAGCAAATAATCGTTCCATTCTAATAATATAAAGACGAAAGTTTATCTGACTGTCCGGTTTTTGACGCCTTAATTTATTGTAGCGCCTTAACTGCGTGCCGCTCAAATTGAAATTTGTTAGAGAAGTAGCTTTTTTAAAAAAATAATTTTCTTATGTTAATATTTGGGGCACTTACACCAATCATTTAGTCCCAAACTAAGCAAAGTTTATAATATGGATACTTGATAACGGATAAACATACATAATTACGGAATACGGAAAAACATACATTTAGTTGGTGGGAGGGCATTTTAAATGTCCGCCTGGCTAGCTGGCTAGCTACCAACGTCTTATCTAAATCTGCCGCCAAACAGCAATGTTAATAGCACTGTTGTGTTCCGGTTGACAGAGATAAGATAGCCAGTTCCCCCAAATAAGATATGGGGTTTCCGGGTCAGTACGCTACCACCTTCGGCCTCATCTTCACTTAATATCAGGTGTGATTGAGGTCAAGTGCTAACCCGTCGAGCATAAAAAAAAATCTTAATTTATCCAATGAGGGCTCCACTGAAAGAAATAAACCCTCTTAACATTGACTTTAAGGAGCAAGATCATATTATCCAATTAAAAGATGAATCCGATTCATAATCTATGACATATTTTGGAAAGCTAAGTTGTTCCCTTTTTGATGTTAAGCTAAAAACCTGTAGCCCGGGCATGCAGCCAATGCTCATTCATAAATCGCAAAACCCATTTACAATTTCCCACAAATTATAAACCGCGGAAGCGGACGATTCATTAGTAAATAACAATCAATAAGTGAATTCGAATTGCGACGAATAAATTAAAACAGGAATTTGAAATGAAAGATTTAATTTCAATTATTGATCAGAGGTTCTTGTTTCGCGAAGCGTATCTAAATTAATTCTTTTACAGTTCCCTTTTATACGCCATTGTATTAAAAATTAATTTTCTGAGGATACCAAAGCTTTCCAAATCATTCTTCAATCAATTTTTATGTTATTTTTACGCACAACGGGTTAGCACTTGACCTCAATCACACCTGATGTTAGAAGATGAAGCCGAAGGTGGTAGCGTACTGACCCGGAAACCCCAACACATTTGGGGGACTGGCTATCTTATCTCTCACAACCGGAACACAACAATGCTATTAACATTGCTGTTTGGCGGCAGATTTAGATAAGATGGCGGACCTTTAAAATGCCCTACCACCAACCAAACCGAGTACTTAAACATGTACCCCGCTGGGGATCGAACCCGTGGAATCGTAAACCCAACGTTGTTTACATTTACGGAGGCGGTTAAATACCTTTCAATAATAAAAAAATTATGTTTTGTTGCCTCAAGTGAATGACTGTGACAGTATCGTTTTGGAAAAGATACTTGGCAACTGATTTTAAAGTTTAAAGAATCACCCATTAGATGTCACTTGAGTTTTATCAATCTATTCAGTGTGGGAAAAAAGTAACAAATCGCGTTAGTGACGAACTGCGCTAGTGACGAATTCCGTTTATGACAAACTGCGTTAGTAACGAACTCAGTTTATGACGAACTTTCCATCAGGTGAGATTGTGGTCAAATGAGAATCCAGTCAATCATAAAAAAATAACATTTGTGACGGACTGCATTTGAGACGAATGATGTTTGTAATGATTTGCGTTTATAATTAAATCCACAGTTTTAGGATGAAATGCGTAAACAACAAAACGCGTAGGTATGTGACGTGTTTTTTCAGATTCAACTTCTGCAAAAAAGAGTAAAAAAATATTCATGTTTTCCACATTGCTAGCAGCTTCTTTGAATATGAAGAGAATTCAAAACAACACATGACTTACGTCTGGTATAATTCAATGTTGGTGCATGCAATATTATGGTCACGGGTGTAGTTTTACAGAAACCGAATAAAGTTACATAGTCATAATATCCCTTTCCAATTACATCTCCTTATGTTCCTTTCACAAAACGCACTTCTCCCAGAATGTCCTTTTTCAAAAATGTATATGTCGGGGAAACGCGGGCATTGCAAGCGACAGGGACGGTGCCAGCCTCTCGTGGTATAGGGTAGCTCGGGAAATTGCAATATAATATCAAGCTAATACAGGCGAATAGGATATCAGAATGACACTGGGACTGATAACCTTAAATCTTTAAGTAAGGTGGTAATTACATACCACTTACCCTCACGTAAATCTTAATATTGAATTATGATCATGGAACCCGAGATGCTTATTGGTGAAGAATAAACATATGCACGCCCCATAATGCCATACAACTTGGCCCTCGCTTGCAGTCTGTGGAATTAGAATTTTGAAAGTATTTTTCCTCGACTGCATTCAAACATTGAGTCCCTTCTCGTTTCAGATATACGCCCTGTATAGTTGTGCCATTGTCTCCTTAAAGATACCATCACATCCGCAATAAGCTGTAGTATTACAATATGGCGCAAACTTGTAAGCCCCTATATTGATCACGCCCGGTTACCCTCTTTGTGTATGGCATTATTGAATTATATTATTATATCCGTCTGTTAGATTACGTGTGGGCCAGTCCTGGTCTATGTAGCAAATACAGATTTTCTCAATTTAAAATGGACGTTACGCTTTTACAATAAGGTGTCTAATGGTATCCAAAACTTGGTCTTTGATAAATTTTAAGACTATTAGCGAACAGCTGTTACAATCCGATTACATGAGCGATAAAAATGCATGGAACAAGTTACTAAGTCAAAAAAAAACAAACTTTCAAATTGAGCACATCCTCCTTTTCCAAGTCGGTTTAAAAGAACCTTCGACTTTCTTAGGCGTCATCTCAAAGAACTGTAAATTCCAAACGCCTGGTTGCTTCAAAAAATTTTCAATTGTCGCGTCACATAAACAAAATATATTATAAAATTTAATGTTATCAAATAGCGTTTACCTTTTAGAAACTGCAATAGAGTTGTATGGTAAATCACTGATAGTCTAGTTGCTTAGTGTGGAACTAAATGGCGCTGTGTGTATGTGTCCAAGGATATTTATTTATTAAAGAAAAATTTTATTGCACTACCCCTGCGGTCGTCACTTCAGTCACTCTCACATTTGCCGAGAGGGGGACGACGACGACGACGACGACGACGACGACGACGACGACGGACGGGACGACTTCTTTCCTACTTCACACATTTAACTCTTCTTTAACGACCGATTGGTGTAGTGGATAGTGACCCTGTCAGCGAAACCAACGGTCGCGGATTCGAATCCCGCGAGGGGTAAATGTTTCTGTGATGAATACGACCATTTATTCCCGAGTCATGGATGTTTATATAAATATTTATGTATGTTTATCCGTTATCTAGTATCCATAGTATAAGCTTTGCTTAGTTTGGGACTAGATGATTGGTGTGTCAGAAAAAAAAAAAAAAAATTAGTCTGTAGCCCAAGATAGCAATAGAGACACGTGGCACCGCCTACCTTCAATATTAACAGTGCAGAGTACCACTGTTGATCCTGGCTTACAGTGGGAGGAGTGTGGAGGCGGGTAATACCCCTACGGTCGTGATTCATTCTCCAGCAACTAATATTCAATTCAACTGAACCAATTGTTTTGATATGAACAAAAACATGGCCAGCAGTTATAATTGTCCTACCTAACCAAGTCCCTTCACCGAAAGCCCATTTTTTCCCCATACACATGCTCTTTTCAATAGCGACCCATGTCAGTTAGAGACAGCTAGTGATGTGCAACCTAAAGCGTTACAAGACGCATCACTGGTATTGCAATCATAAATCCTGTTACAGTGGATTTTCAAAACAAGATGTAGTACACTGAATCGATATAATAGGTATTCGGAAGCTGATGATAGCTGATTAGAAAGAATCTTTGCCCTAACATTATGACAAACCAACAATCCCAACTAATATTATAAATGCGAAAGTTTGTGTGTGTGTATGCCTGTATGTTTGACGACCTGTTTGGTGTAGTGGTTAAAAATTCTGACTGCTATACCAAAAGGTCGCGGGTTCGAATCCCGTTAGGGGCATATGTTTGTATGATGAATACAGACGTGTGTTCCCGAGTTATGGATGTTTTTCATTTACTTATGTATTTATTTTCAAAAAAAAATGTATTTGTATAGTTTATCAGCCATTTGATATCCATAATACAAGCCTAGTTGCTTAGTGTGGGAAATAATTAAGATATATCATTAAGATCCTATAGGAGGTGTACATTGTTTAGTGGCAGTACCGTAAGCTACTATTATTTTAATACTAAAAAATTGGATACTAAAAAATACTCAGATATGTCTCTGTTACATGGCATCGCCCCATCACTACGGCCGGTATACCTACAGGCTGATGTTTTCTATGCCATCTTCCTGATTCGCCGGCGTTACGTACGTGTATGGAATACAGTCGATACTCCTATTTGGTGACATTTTTGTTATTTCCCAAGCACGGGTAAGGGGACGTGACGTCCAGGTGAGCACTTTTTTGTTTGTTTCATTTTCCGCATAGCGAATTTTGTACAGTCACGATATTAAAGTGGACACATGTGTGAGTTAAGGAGACAAAATGGGATTTTCCTAAAGTTACAACTCAGCGTCTCATGCATCATCACCCTCAAACATAAGAGTGACTATCGTCTACACTCGAGAGCAAGAGTATTTATACAACTGTTTATGTAATTGAAAATTTAGAAAACTACGAATAAACAAAGCCTTTTCATCTCATCCAAGTAGACACTTTTGACCGCATCCGTGGCTTAATGTAAACAACATGGGGCTTACGAATCGGAGGTCGCGGGGTCAATCCCCAGCGGGGTACTCGGTTTGGTTGGTGGTAAGGCATTTTAAACATCCGCCAGGCTAGCTAGCACCATCTTATCTAAGTCTGCTGCCGAACAGGAATATCAATAGCATTGTTATGTTCCGGTTGTCAGAGATAAGAAAGCCAGTACTCCAAATATGCGGTATATGGGTCAATGGGCTTCCACCGTCGGCCTCATCTTCAATTAACATCAGATGTGATTGAGGTCAAGTGCTATCCCATTGTGCATAAAAAAAAACAAAAGTGTTAAAAGCTAAATACCTATCTTCGAAAGGACTTAACCGAATTCCATTGAACATGGCTAAGAATCCACCCGTTCAATTACCGTCATGCAAAAAAAAAAAAAAAAATTAGTTACATAACAATTATCAAGCAATATGACCCGCCCACTGCCAATTAAGTTTGGCAATTCTTCGGGCTATATCGGTCTCTTTGGTTTTCCTGCAGATCTCCTCATTTCTGATTCGATTCCGCAGGAAGACTCCGGGCATAGCTCTTTCCATTGTCGTTTGAGTGACCTTGAGCCTTATTATGAGGTCCGTGGGACCGACGGTCGCTGGGGCGGAAAGGTTCTCGTGTGGCGATTACGCACCGGAAGATACAGCGTGGAGCGTGGCGTAAAGATCACAGGAAGCCGTTGGATGCGGGCAGCGCAAATCCGATCGTTGTGGAGATCTTTGGAGACGCCTTAGTCCAGCAGTGGACGTCTTTCGGTTGATTTGATGATGATGAGCAAATTATTTATTACAGCTACAAAGTAAAAGTTATACAAATCTCATACTACTTACCATGAGTCAATGTTGGAGGTCGTTAAATACTTTCCTGGTGAGTTTATAACAGAGAAGTAAAAGTAAAATGTGCTCCCGACGAAAATCCACTAGGGCTCTCGACAAGGTAAGATTGTAGCCTACTTATAGTCGCCAATATGAAAGTTTCCTTATACAAACCGAGCGCCCGAGATGGGCACATCGGGGAAGCGCGCAATAATGTACCAAGAAGGGTAAACACACGCCCGTCGCGACGCGGTCGCTGTCTTCGAGATGGTATCTTTTTTTTTATGCACAACGGGTTGATACTTGACCTCAATCACGCCTGATAATAAGTGAAGATGAGGTCGAAGGTGGAAGCGTACTATCCCGGAAACCCCAACACATTTGTAGGACTGGCTATCTTATCTCTGACAACCGGAACACAACAATGCTATTAACATTGCTGCTTGGCGGCAGATTTAGATAAGATTGTGGTATTTAAAATGCCAAGCAAACCGAGTACTTAAACATGTACCCCGCTGGGGATCGAACCCGCGACCTCCAAATCGTAAACCCAATGTTGTTTCAATTGAGCCACGGAGGCGGTTTAATGTTTTATGTTTTATCTCATCATCATCATAACAGCCGAAAGACGTCCACTGCTGGACAAGCGTCGTGTTGAACTGGTGGATTCGAAGATGTGTGTTGTCGAAGTATTGTTCTATCGGACTAATGAATGGCAAATATATTACAGTCAAAACAATGACTTGTCGAGCTATATTTTTTCGAAGTAAGCAACATGTTGAAAATATGAACTGTCGAAATTGAGTGGTACAGTCGTCCACCTCGTGGGGGGCCTCCCCACGCAGCGTCTTTCGGTGCGTGGTCGCCATTCGAGAATCTTGCCGCCCCAGCGGCGTAGGTCCTAAGAGCAATGTGCCCCGTCCACTGCCACTATTTATCTATATACCTATGAAATTGGCGTTTTGTATGAAGAATTTCATTAAGACTGTTTTCTCCATACAAATATTTTTGATTTTTTTTTTGGGAACGGCAAATCCAAATTTAGCCAAACTTTGTGGTATTATCGGATAACATTAAGTTATGTATAGGCAGCGTTAATTTTTTAAAGTAACCGCTTTATAAAAGTTTCAGCGAATCTAAGAAATAATTATGGGAAGCACATGAAAAGAGCTCTGTTCAAATTTTTTTTATTATGTGATTTGGCCTAGAAATTAAAAAATATTTCATGTGAATCTTTGAAATAATATTCCATTTTCCAAATAAAAAACAAATTTGGATATAGCTTTGAAAATCGCAGGAATTGGTACATATGATTAACGAAGAAAAAAAACTCCAATTTCATAGATAAAGATCCAATATATAAATTTCTATCTCAGGACTCATGTAAGTAATTACAAGTAAATAAAAAAAATGGAAACTAAGTTATTGCCATCTCAATAAATCTATAATTAGTGTAATAGATAGTGGCCTGTCTGCGAAACCAACGGGTTGTGGGTTCGAATCCCGGGAGGGGTAAATGTTTGTACAATTAATTCGTATATTTATTGCCCAATCTTGGATGTTTATAGAAATATTTATATATGTTTATCCATTACCTAGTATCCATAGTACAAGCTTTGCTTAGTTTGGGACTAAATTATTGAAATCTTTGATCTTACACAAAACTTTAAGGAAATTTTTGGTTTCACAGACAGTTAGGAAATATTTAGTTTCAAACTTACTTGTCAAATATTTCGTCTCAAAGATCGGACCACACAATAATCATTTGTTATGTAAGAAATGTTTGTAGTCTGTTGTGATAAGTAGTACCAAATTAATTGTTAATAAAAAAAATAAAAATATTTCGAACACTTACACCAATCATCTAGTCCCAAACTAAGCAAAGCTTGTGCTATGGATACTAGATAACGGATAAACATACATCAATATTTATGTAAATATCCAAGACTCGGGAATAAATGTTCGTATTCATCACACAAACATTTACCCCTCGCGGGATTCGAACCCGCAACCGTTGGTTTCGCTGATAGGGTCACTATCCACTACACCAATCGGTCGTCAAAATTTAATAAGATGGAGGAATTGTTAAGTATTTGTTTATAGATGCGCGTTTATTGTGTGCGTGCGTCTACCCTACCTCGAATAAAACCAGTGCACTTATTGCTACCGTTCGTTTAAGTTGCTTTCCTCGACCTTGATTTAACATTATTATATTATGCTATCTGGTGTGATGGATACTATAAGAAGAGATACAGGAATTATAGGGAGACCCCTGGTGTAGCTAGTAGTCATAGAGTGTATGACGTTATCAGCTACGCTGTGACCTCAGCGTTACGCCGTAGTCATCCCAATGCTACGCGAGGGGAAGATGCGGTGAGGGTGGTCACTCCTGTTTGAGCTATTGTCAAGAGCGCGCGTGTCCATTGTTGATAAATTAAATACCACAAATATTATTTACGAGTTGTCTCACACTCTAACAGTACACAAGTTCATAAGCATTGCCTACTAAAAATCTCCTATTACGCAATCAAGGCCACCGCTCAAGTTTTGTGCCAGTCCCTGCAGTAGGTCAGATGTAAATTTTAGAAGAGCAAATTGTTGAATCAATGCACTCCTAGAAATCTACCATACGCGTCATCCCTATATCACGTATGAATTTTAAACTATTAGGAGTAAGCCACCAATGATTTCCTTCCCACAAAGTTCAAGATAAATAAACATTAAACATTCCAGCACTCAACGGCAATGAAAAAGGAATTAAGTGAACGTGCAACGATCGACTCTCCGCAAGGAACAATAAAAAAGTCGTTAGCATTACTACCGTAGCTTCAGATTTAACTATGAATGTACATAAAGTAACTAAATAAAGTTTAGTGTCTTAAAGTACATACATACATATGCTTACGTGTGTTCCCGTTGGGGTAGACAGAGAAGATTTCTAATTGCAACGATTTTGACATACTACATGTGCTTATTCCACTCTCATCAAATGCTTCATACAAGCTCGTTGGTTAGTGGTTGACCGCGCCTGATCCTTTATGAGTACGTCAGTCACTTGATTGACGTACGTCCTCCTTGGTCGACCTTTACCGACCCTTCCATTCACGCTTTCGTTATTCTCTTTTCACTCATTCGTTTTACAAGTCTAAATCAGTTTTGTTAGATAATTTTCCGTTCGCATATTTCCCCGATCGGTAAAATCTATGTTTACCATAATTTATTTTTCGTTGTTTTTTTTACAATTCTTTCTATTTTACTCATTACGTCATTATACCTGCCATACCTTTCTCTAATCACACAATTCCTAAATCTATCAGACAATGTCACGGCACATAACTACGCTACTAAGCATTTCTACTACGTCTATTCTACTCTCACGCTTCTTTTGCCATACTCATCAAAGCGAGTAATTTCTGCGAAATGCCGTTTCGCAGAAACAAATTTCGTGGGCAAATCATTGAAAGCTAAGGATAAGGTGTCAATCTAAAACGTTCATGGTCAAAAATACATTTTAAGGCATTTTAAGGCATAAGGCACTTCCGTGGCACAATGTATATATATGAATGAATAGGGGCATAATGTTTGTGTGATGAATACGGACATTTGTACCCGAGTTATGGATGTTTTCATTTATATATGCTTTTATTTACAAAAAAAATGTATTAGTGTAGTATATCAACCATCTGGTATCCACAACACAAGCCTATAGTTGCTTACTGTGGAACTAGATGGCGCTGTGTGTATGTCTAAGGATATTTTATTTATTATTTATTGTTATTTGTATGTAAGTAATGTTTTTAACCGCCTCCGTGTCTCAGTGTAAACAACATAGGATTTACGATTCGGAGGTCGCGGGTTACACGGTTTGGTTGGTGGTAGGGCATTTCAAATGTCCGCCTGGCTAGCTACCACCATCTTATCTAAATCTGCCGCCAAGCAGCAATGTTAATGGCATTGTTGTGTTCCGGTTGTCAGAGATAATCTGGCTATCTAGCCAGTCCCCCAATAGTGGTGGGGTTTCCGGGTCGAGTACGAACCCGTCGTGCATAAAATAATAATAATAAATATCAACTGCTTCATACTATTCTGATAAGCAAAATAAGGAATAGACGAGGATGGGAAGGAGAAGAATAGCCTGGCTGTATAACATAGGGAAGTGGACAGGAATAAATTCTGTTAAAGTCAGAATATCGTTAGACAAGAACTGTCGAAAGCTGACTGCCAATCTTCAATAGTAGAGAAGTACGCAAAGCAACATCTTAGCTTACAAGATATCAGAAGGAGAGTCCAAAGAATAATTTACTAGCGCATACTTAGCTTTATTGTTTTCAAACACGTGGCACACCACCATAAGGTGGAAGCGTACTGACCCGGCAACCCCATCTTATTTGGGGGACTGGTTATCTAATCTCTGACAACGGGAACACAACAACACTATTACTATTACTGTTTGGCGGCAGACTTAGATAGGTGGTGGTAGCTAGCAATGCGTAACTACCAACCAAACCAAGTACTAAATATGTACGATGTCGAAGCCGCGACCTCCGATTCGTAAATCTTATGTTGTTTACATTAAGTCACGGAGGCGGTTGTCATTATCACCGTGTCTCCTATATTTTTTTCCTACGTGAAAAATCCGCGTATTTTAGTAACATAAAAATAGTTCTAACATATCACAAATATGCAAGGAAGCATAAACATGAGTTAGGGTAGTATTCAAATTCAAATGTACTACTCATGTTACAAACGTAGATGTAGGTATATGAAACGAAAATATTATAATAACGAGTACCAACAATACAAGTTGTTTTGTAAAATAATCATAATTCATTTTGTGAATACGAAGGTTGAGATGGGTTGTATTGTATACTGTTGTCATGATGCTGCAAGGTCAAGTGATCTTGAATGAAATCAACAGAATGAATAATATGGTTCGTAATTCTAAAAAGAATCCAGCGCCTGCAGAAACTAAGCAGTAGAATAATGTTTTGTTTGTTTTATGTATATAACTGGTTAGCTCTTGACCACACTGAGGCTGAAGGTAGACATACACACTCATCCGGAATGCTCAATTTATTTGAGGGGCTGCGGCTATCTAATCTAAAACAGCCGGAAGACGACAATGCCATCAACATTGCCGCCTAGCCAGGCGTACATATAAAGTATAGTAGAGATCGAATATATACAAAAATTGTAAGTAGTAATTTCTACAAGGATTGGGAACAGCCTAGTTTAGCCGACCTGCTATTAATAAGACTTAAATTGTCAAATTCGACTAATGGCGAAGGTGGAGTAAATAAAGTTCTATACTCTTAAAGTCACACATTAACGAGCTGGTCAGAATACGTACATATACTGGTAAAGGACAGCTGGACAGCTCGAGGTGTTCAGCTGTGGATTATAATAGGTAGTAATGATAAAGACATTGAAATGCCATGGGGATTACTTTCCACTAAGGATTGGGTACGCATTTGACTACAATCTCACCTGGTGGTAAGTGAAGTTATATATAATTAAGTAAGATATAGCACACCATTCCATTCATTTACACCCTAAGGCTTAAAACCTACTATGCCTTACTAGGAGATACCAGGATTGTAATTCGGGGAACACCAAAGCCATCCATACTTCAGCAGTCCACATATGAACGAAGAAGCGAAACACTTAGTCCGAATACTCAGTTATGGAAAGGAAACGAATGAAAACCTTTGTTACAACCCTCGTGGCGTCTTGAAGTTCAAAGATTTGAAATAATTCCAATGTACGATGATTATTATTACTCGGTCAAAGATGAAGGAAAATGAACTTGCTTCTACTGTGTCGGGTCGGAGCTCTGCCTATAGTGTAAATCGCGGAGAAAGTTTAAAGAGGCAGAGGTGACCAACAGCGTATGTTACAATATAAGAAGAGAGTAGCAGAGTCGGAGAGGAAAATGACCGCCTTGTACGAAGATAAGGAATGCGGAGCTCGTAAGAGAGTTAATGATAGTGGGGCAGAGAAAGTCATCGTGATACAACAACCATCAACAAGCGCAGGTGCATAAACCACTGCATTTTTCTTGACATGCTTATGACAAATTGTCCTTTCGTAAATCCTTGAACTGCCTTTGTATCACTTTATTAGCACTTGAAATTTTATGGTGCATACTTGTATATGTACTGTACGGTGTTGTACTCTCCAGTCTCCGTCCTCCGGTGTCCACAAAATGCTAGCATCGCATCACTGGGTTCTAGAGAGTCCAATGTCGCGACATTATGCTGAGTGAGCCTCTTTGGCACCAACACTTCATATTGTACTAATTGAACTAAGCAATAATGGTGTCAAATAATAACTTTTTCTTTATTTCTTTCATTATAACGGGGAAAGCAATTCCACGTCTTACAGCAACCAGGCTTCACGCCTATTGAAAGTAACTATAGCATCGTTGCCTGTCACTAATTAACCTGTGGTGTGTATCTTTTATATGACCCATTTGTGCTACTGCGGCACACACTTTTTTTTTTTACTTATGGTTCACTGGATACGCGTTTGACCACAATCTCACCTGATGGGAAGTGACTATGTGGCCGAAGATGAAGCACGCGATCTCAGTAGATGCCTATTCACCCTGCTCTTGAAGATCCCAAGCTTGTAGGATTCAGGAAAGACTGACGCGGGAAGGGAGTTCCATGCCTTGGCTGTTCGCATTATGAATGAAGAGTCTAACCGCTTAATGCGACTGTTCGGTATATTAACTACATACGGGTGGAATCCCTCCCCACACCCAGTAGTCCGATGATGAAATGACGATGGTGGAATAAGATTGTGTAATGCCAACGAACACTCACCGAAGTGCATCCTGTAAAAGACTCGCTCTTTGTATATTCTATTCCTTACTTTTATTTGTATGTATATTTCTTTGTAATTTTAAAATTGTCTATGTATGTGAACGCAGTGGCGTAAATAAATGCTTTATCTATCTATCTTCTTAAACATTATAGTGTAACAATTCTATATATTTCCCAACAAACAAAATAATATTATTTCGGAGACACTAACCCAAACAGCAGTGGAGAGAGCTAACATGGACCTAAGCAAACAAACGTGTTTGCGGCCCGCCTTACGATTCCGGTGAGAACTGACATAGGTACCTATGCGGACCTTAAAATAGTAATCCAGTCCTTTATTTTTGTAGTACCTACTTGACATTGCTAAGCTAAATTAATGTCCAAGAAGTTCCTGGCATTTATTTTTGATAATCATAATTCAAAGGTGCAAATAAGTCAATATGTTGAATTGAAATTGAGCCGGATATAATGCTGTTTGAAAAATGCCATAAAAATTTTAAATGTTCAAAAACTTCAAATAAGTCAAAAATTTTATATTTGCTTTATTAGTCTATTTATCTTTTTCGTTTTTTTAACTATTTAAAGCGAAAATAATCTAGAGCGCAGCTCGCTGCCCTAGAAACCACCCAGAACACTAGTTGAGTAATAAAAGTCACTAATAGCGAGCATTATCCGAATATAAGATCAAAAAGATACCTGGAAGCAGCTGGATGCCTCTTTACAAATTATGCTTGAATTATAATCGTTCGTATATATAAGCATTCAATGCAAAACAGAACCTGCTCAAACCCAGAATATCAGGCCGAGTTCGTAAAAAACTTATAAAAGTGTACATTTGGAGCATTGCTTTGTATGGGTGTGAAACGTGGACACTAACTCTTAAAGACAAAGAAGATTGGAAGCTTTTGAGATGTGGTGCTGGAGGAGATTGGAACGTATCAGCTGGATAGAGAAGTAAACGAACGAAGATTTTAAATATAGTAAGGGAAAAAAGGAAATTGTTGGGAGTAATTGAGAATAGAAGAGGGAAAATGCTGGGACACCTTATACGACACGATGATTTCATCAAAACCATAAGTAAGTAAGAATAGAGGGGAAAAAAAAAAGAGGAAGACCGAGAATAAGCTACATGCAGCAGATAAAAGAGAAGTTGAACGTCGTGTCGTATCAGGAGGTCAATAGGAAGGCGGAGAGCAGAGAGATATGGAAAAATCTCCACCGACAAGAGCATGGCTCTTAAATCAGATGATGATGATATATTCGTAAACAAATTTGCACGCCTGAAGAGCCTAAATGTGAGAAACTTTACATTTAAAACAATTAAAGACCCTATGTTATTCTGTTTCATTGCGTCAAAAACAAATAATCAAATTTTTAGCCCCCAACTATAAACAGCGGGTGTTATATATTTGACATCGTTGCATGTGTGTGTGAGTCCAGTCTTTGCGGTTTTTGCATATTAAGGACTAAATGAGGGGTCAGATTCTTACTCGTGTTTGATGAAAATCGGTCTCGAAGATAGTAGGTACTTAACACAGCTTCTTGCGTGTTCTGATTACATCAAGGTCTTTCTAGGGTTTTCCAAATTTTCAAGTTTTTTATCGGCGATGGGTTCTTAGTGATAGATTTTAACACATTTGGCTTGGCTTGGTCTATCTAGATGATAATAATCATTTTGGTCCCTCGGGGGTTTTCTAAATTATCAATTTATAGTTGTAAAATAGAGCATTTAACATCCTAGCTAAAAATCCCAACAGAGTCATTGACGCTTTGTTAATGTAATATCATAATAATGCTAACAAAGTTGGAGACAATTTCTAGTTCCACCAATCCTCTATTGTCAAGAATAAATAAATTTTTGCTAACAGCTTTGTTTTGCTATTGCATAATCCAGTCATAAAACGGCTCAGGGTAAATTACGATTCCACTTTGACCGTAGACTGACCCCGCTCGCGGATGTTTTGTACATATCAGTATATATCGTATGTTTAGATGAGAAGCTCGCGATGTAAATCTCGTGCTATTTTATGCCAAATTTCTTAACAATTCGTGTGTTCATCGGACTGTAAAATTCAGAGTGCTTTACTACTGGTTGAACCTTTACTATTAATTTCCCTTTTGGTTTTATTTTATGCATATTTCAGCATTCATAGTCTTATAGTTGATGGTATGAGTGAACTTTAGTTGCATGTTAATAATGCTGCTCATAATAAGGAATGACATATGAAATAGTATTTATGGCTGGTATGTAATGTTTACTTGGCATGTGATCTAAATACGCGTTATTGTAAATATTTCTATGATTAAGGGGGTTATTCCGTCCAGTGGTGCCCTCATTAGGCAAATTAAGATTTCGTTTTAAAAACAGTATAAATCGAATCGAAACTCGAGAAGTCTTAAAGCTAACTATAAATAATACCTTAATAGCTTTAAATACGGTAACAAGAATTTCAAAACGGACACTTTTTTTTATAATCATGAATTCTGGATAATAACCCTTGTCAAAGCTATTTAAATATTACTTATAATTAGCTTTTAGGCTGCTCGAGCGAAAGTCAGAGCAATTTTTTTTATTTATTTCTTTATAAGAAATTTTTTCTTTACAAGAAATCTTAATTTGTCCAATGATAACCCTCTTAAAAATTGTACAATTCCTGGTTACGACAAGGAATTATGCAATCACACAAAACTGTGGAATAACAAGCATGTGCACATATTGGAGAATCTTTGAAGTACCTATATACACCTGAATATGTAATATGACATTTAATGGCCGTCGTCAACAATTTACCAAAGTCCACTGGCGGAACATAAACCTCTCCGAAGTTCCGACTTGAGTCGCTTTTTGAGGAGGAGAGGTGATTAAAATTAATATTTATTCACAGAGAAGATCGATATCGTCGTGCAACTATACTTTGACTTTGTGGTACAATTTTGATACTCAAAACAATTTTAGAACCGATGTAAACGGGAAACAGGCGTGACATTATGTATGTGTAAATTCGTCATAATATAATGTGAATTTTTTGCCTTGAGCTCTTGAGCTTAAAAGTTATACATCGGATACTCGAAGGCCTCAAATATTCGAGTAATGAATAATGTATGAAACAAAGTGGGAGGGGTCATGGAACAAAGTAGAAGTTGTGGAAAAGGGAAATCGGAAGGGTACGTTTGTACATGGAATAGTCGGGTTACATTGCTCGCGATTAGCGAGTAAAACATTTATAAAAACTTAAAAAAATATATAAGTTATAGAGATATATGGAAAAATTTACAGCGACAAGAGCATGGCTCTTAAATCAGATGATGATGATAAGTGACAGGTATTTATAATGGGTAACGGTAGTCGGATTTTTCAGAAATCGCTTCCAGTCTACCTTGGTATTTGTCAAAGAACAGATTGATCGGGCGTACACAAAGCTAAATAATTTCCTTAAAATTAAGAATATTGGCTATAATATGCTATACCAAAATATATATATATGTACACTTATTTACAAAACTTGGAGAAATAATAAATATTTATTGTTATACTCGTAAGTACACAAAGAATTTTGTACATATTTACAAAAACGAAATAGTAAATACACATTTACAAATTAAAAAATAATAAATATATAAAACACACATTAACAAATAAAAAATTTGTCCCAGATCTTGCTGAAAGGGAAGGGTGCCTAAGAGGCTAAGTGCGTTTCCTCTTTGGACAGCCAGACTTAGCCTCTGAGCGAAATAGAAGCCAGCCTTCCGATCATTTGAAGCTTCGATCAGACGATCAGATATCTCTCGAAAAAGACAATGAGCGCCAGGTCCCCACGGCCCAAGGGTTTCCACCCCAAGCTAAGCAAAAATATAATCTCCACTGAGACTAGCATATTTACTTACATAATTAGATACATATAAAACATAAAT
Source organism: Oegoconia quadripuncta (assembly GCA_949316235.1). Taxonomy (NCBI): domain Eukaryota; kingdom Metazoa; phylum Arthropoda; class Insecta; order Lepidoptera; family Autostichidae; genus Oegoconia; species Oegoconia quadripuncta. The sequence continues at coordinate 22,871,761 of OX438747.1, forward strand.
GCACACTTAAACAATACATAATATATTTATAATAATATACCTATTCCCCGTGAAATAATAACATAGATACTAATATTATTAGCTCGCTTGTCGCTAAATTTGGTACCATTTAAGCGCCCTAGAAGTAAATTAATGTAACTGATACGTCTATGCATTAGACGAAGAATTTTTATTTATTACGGCTACTGCTCTGCTAACACAAATTATTTAGATTTGAGTGAGATTGGTAGCGGGCGCCACAAAGAACTTAAGGACTGAAAATAGCTGGAAATAGCTATGTGACTTCAGATCAATCATGTGACTTTAACTTTCTCAATCTGTCTAGTGACAAGATTTGAGAAATGACAGATTTTGTGTAGTCGCTATGTCACCTGATATAAGAAGCTCTACAGATGAATATAACTTGTGTTAGCTCTACATACCTATGACAAAATCTTTCAGACAGTCAGATATATGGACGAGAGACAAAGGTGTCGATTCGGATGTACACCAACTAAACTAAACCAAACTAAACTAAACTAAAACACATTTTTGTTTTAAAGTTGTACTGTCTCTTTCTCTCTGGAACAGTACGATGCGACGGCACCACTTCAAGACTGCTTTTAGTTTAGTTGGTGTACATCCGAATTGACACCAATATGGGTTCCTATTTTGTACTTTCTAGATACGGAATCGTAAAACCAGGATCGCCAAGAGTAAGACCACCTCTTTATGGCTCGTAGCGTTCCCCAACAATTTTCTTTTTGATATAATTACATATTCGTTGTCGGGTAACCATGAGCGTGTAAACCTAACTTCCATGGTATCTCAGCAACCTTAGTCGGAAAGGGGTTAGGTACTACGTCGAAAGGTAGTGTCGAGTGCAGAACTCGTTTTGGAGGGGTAATATATTTTTACCAAAAAAATAATTCAACTTTTCCAACTGACCGGACACTTTTGTATGGGAAGTGGAATTTTTTTTCCATATATTTATTTTGAATTAAGCTAATAGACCTGAACCCCATTTGGCTAAGAATTACTTTTACAACTATCCTTGTTACAAGAACTTTCTTTGGGAGGCTATGCCACAGATTACTAATAAGTTACTAAAGTAAGCTATACCATCTATTGGTATACATGTGTCATCTATCGGACACTTCAGTTAACATGTGATATGTCGCCACATTGAGTGAACTTGTACGTGCGTTAACCAATATACCATATACTCATGGTCTAACTCATTTGCTTTTTAGTAAAGAACAACTTTGTGCATTTGTATATATTTTTAAATCTATTTTATTCGTAAATGCTATATTTCATTGTGACTGCCTTCTGAAAGGAAATCATGTTTCAAATATACCTCCTGTGTAAGCCCAAATATATACAATACAATACAATACAAATACACTTTATTGCACAACAGATAAGAAAATACAGTTTCAGAAAAATGGTAAGGTATATTCTTGCCTTCTACCAATAGTGGTACAACTATCAACACGCTATCAATTTAAATTTTGCACACAGACGGTAAATAGTATTTACCCACACTCCTCCAGTCTACTTCATTTATCATCATAGTATAAAGGCGCGTACCCATATGATCTGTCTAGATACACAGCAAATAAATCTGGGAAGCAATAAACTGTCGCCTCGAAGACTCCACTGCAAGGCTACGTGTGCAGGATGCCTTATTCTGGGCGTATATCATTTTTGCACAGAGTAAATAATGGGTAGATACTGCACCGTTCTAGCGTGTTTAGAAAGAATGAGATAAACGACTTACATAGCCATTTAATTTTTACCAAGAAACTTGCCTTGGGTTATACATATATTAACCGCATCCGTGGCTCAATGTAAACAACATTGGGTTTACGATTTGGAGGTCGCGGGTTCGAGCCCCAGCGTGGTACATGTTTTAAGTACTCGGTTTGATTGGTAGTAGGGCATATTAAATGTGCGCCTGGCTAGCTACCACCATCTTATCTAAATCTGCCGCCAAACAGCAATGTTAATAGCATTGTTGTGTTCCGGTTGTCAGAGATAAGACAGCCAGTCACCCAAATAAGTTGGGGTTTCCGGGTCAGTACGCTACCACCTTCGGCCTTATCTTCACTTAACATCAGGTGTGATTGAGGTCAAGTGCTAACCCGTTGTGGATAAAAAAAAATACCGAACAAACGCACTGCGGTTTGGTCCTCCAGTCATAATGCGAACTGGCTATGGATTTCCAATTTAGCATCTGTTACCCGAAATCCTAAAATGTTGGGAGCTATATGAGCAGGTGAATAAGCATTTACTAATACCATGAACGATACTCAGTTGTTAAATACACATTTTATAGGAAAAATCAATATATTTTAAGTCATATAAAAACACGAAGACAGACGTCACAAACCGTCAAGGCCCTCTGATTTTGATAAAAAGAAATCATCTTCCAACGTCTTTGTACTACCGTCATCAGGGAGGTAAGTGTTGAGTATAGGTGGCCAGTATACGACAGCCCTCCGCCGCTATTCCTGACTGTCGAACTCCTGTCGAAGCCGGTAGCAGCTGCTCACGATGGGTGCGCCCCACGACGCCATCATCGATGTCCACCACATAAGCACTCGGCCTAGCCGCACTATCGTGCCGAACTCCCATTTTCATCACTGGTCGGAGTAGGCTCTGGCCTGAATTCAGTCTCCTATAGGGAATGCTCTGATAGAAGGTGGTGTGTTCTCGGTTCTCAACGTAGTCAGGGCGAATGAATATCTGAACATTAAGTGCATCTTCGTTCGAACATCCCGTCTGAACATCATTCCGAGACTTCAGAATAAGAAGCTTATCTGTATCCCCTCTCACCTTTCTTAATATAACTAGTCGACATCTCGTTGAATAGTTAAATACACATTTTATAGGAATAATAGTTATATTTCAACTCATATAAAAACATGAAGACGTCACAAACCGTCAGCGGGATAAGTATCCGACAGTTGCATTATCAATGGCTCCTCCTGGATTTCACTTTTAGAAGGTAAATGATGGGAATGAATTGATTCTTCCGTTATTCGTTAATTTCCGTTGAAATGATTAGCGCGATACGAAATGTGGTTAATGTAACGTTTTTGGTTATGGTTAAGCTTTGGTATTATCGTTCAAACTTAGCGCGATCGGCCTCCTACATCCAGCGCCTTCCCACGAACGTCTTACGCTGCGTTTGACGATGCGTGGTCTCCACTCGAGAACTTTAACGTGTCGATGAATGAGATTGATAAGTGTGATGGTCTGTGTTCTATTTGAGCACATAAAACAAAAATAACAAACACAAATATATAACATAGAACAGATCCAAAGAGTCATTGACCTAAAACCGGACATAGCGCGAATTTTTTTAAATTCTATTAAAAAACAAACAAATTTTTTATTAGTTTCACAAAATATATTTGTATGTTCCACGTCGAGTATTTTTTCAGGTGATTTTATCAATATTTCATTCAGAGGCTTTTTCGTGTCAACCTTGTTGACTTTCACATGCGATTTGAACTTTACTGAAAAAGTTTGAAGCCTCTATCTCTTTGATTTGTTTATTTGTAAACGCTTTGTTGTACTTCATATGATATACAGGATGAATTTTTCAAGTGGGCGTGCATGGCCAAATCCTAAGCTATGAGAAATAGCGAAAATTAATCAAAGGAATTCGTTTATCATTAGTGACACTATCGAATGGTGTAATAATACAGTTATTTTTCAATATCAACGGGTTACTAGCTAGGAATATCACTTTTTCGAAACTCCAATGATGCGTTTTTGTTTTCATCAAAATCGGGCCCGAGACTCCTTTGAGTAGGTACATTTCGCTATTCCTCCTAATTTCAGATTTAGCATTGCACGTCCACTTGAAAAAATCAGCCTGTACACATGTATAAATTAAATTTTCTTGAAATTACTCAAGTTTAAGATAAATCTACCAATTACAAAATTACCAAAAAAATTACCGAAAAGACATTTACCAAGGTTATAGGTTAACTGGAAGAGCTCTTCCAATTAACCTTGGTAAATGTCAAAGAACAGATTGACTGGGCGAACTGACTACATATACTATACTACAATAAATATGTATACTTATTTACATAATTAGATGCATATATACTGTATCTTGGACATTTTGGCTCATAAACAGATGGACTAATTTTAATTCAGAATTATACAGCAAATGGCTTCGTTTTGGCCTAGGATACGGTATTACTCTGTGTAGTTTTCAATCTTCATAAATAATATTAAGAATATTGATACTACAACTTCTTTATTAAATACGTTTCGGTATTTAATAACGGAGCTTTCAAGCCGGCTGTTTTCTAAAATAATTATTATTGCCTTCTACAACATCCATTAAAATGTTGATTTAAATTAGTTCAATATTTATCTTGGAGGGTTTCGAGAATTTGCAAGTAAAGATGAAGGCGAGGTGAAAGGGCAACGGAAAATATTACTTTGGAAGGAATATTATTAACTATTTAAGAACACATAGCGCAGTCGCATTCGCTATTCGTTTTTAACCAAATTACGATATAAATTACAAACCCAAAAAACACGACCCGGTTCGGATAATTCTCATTAACTGGTGACGCCACTCTTGTTTATGAACAAATTTTCCCAAGGAACCATAGTCGAAGTCGATTAAAAAATTTTCTATTACCCGTACAAAGTAAACCATTCTAAAAACACCTTTTGTATGGAAGTACAACAATTTTCGGCTGAATTCGGCTATTTTCTAATTAAATTCAAGAATTAAATTTGATCCTGTATATTTTACTATATTTAGGGCTTTTTGTTGTATGGGACTTGTTAATCCCACTCTTCGCTAGTTAACGCAGACTGTGTAATATTGTACCTGATTGTTTGTGTCGTGAGATAAGTAAAAATAAATGTATCTTTCTTCCTTTCAAAATTTACAGCCTGTATATATTGTTTAGAAACAGGCAAATTATTTTGTCGAAGAAACGCGGGCGCTGAGCGACTGGGACACCGCCAGCAATCTCGTGGTATAACTTGGTGACTGGGCCAATTGCAATATTATGTCACGCTACTAAAAGCGAATAGGTTATCAGAATGACACTAGGGATTTAATGGAACGAGGTAATGCTCCGTTACTGATGAGGGAGGCAATTACGGACTACTTACGCACACACAAATCGTAAGACTCAAATATGATCGTGGAACCTGAAGTGCTTACAGGTGAAGGGTAAACATTTGCATGTCCCTCATGCCATCAACTTGGCCCTCGCATGAAATCTGTGAGATTCATCCGATCTAGTCTACTCTATCTCTCCTGCGCAAATTCCATGACCAACATCTATTTAAGTAACGACTCATCGGATCTTTCTATGCATCAATGAAAATAGATAATCAAAGTCACTTACGCTCCTTGATGTGCTAAGTGGTGGTTCGTCTTCTTTGATGCGTGGTAACAATATGAATAATCATTGTCGATGTGCAAACCTTTCAGTCAACTACTGTTCATGTGACCTCAGCATTTTTGGCGACACCCAAAGCCGCTAGGTTCACTTCTTGTAGCACACCGTGTACTATGATAATCAGGCGACTTTCCAAATTATAAATTCTGTCGCTCATTTTTCGCTATCTACGACATAAAGCCTCGTGTACGACATAAGATGCATGGAGTATACGTAGACTTTTACATAATCATATTAATGTTTGGTCTACTACTATTCATCACTCTGTGAGTAAGATGTACACGCATTATTTTTTTAATATCTCTACTGAAGGCCTTTTACTAAAGACCAATATAATTATAGATAATACAATTAAATGCTTTCATTCCGTTGGTTTCCCTCTGTCCATTTCATTGGTCATTAGAGCACAAAATCACGTTAAATGCTGGTCGGAAATTATGGTACGTGGAAACGACGTGACCCGGCATTTGCTGACGTCACGGAAAAATACAGATTGTAGCGGAAAAACTGGGACATTTCTTAGGTCGTTCGTAATTTACTAGTACATATAAGTGTTTTTTTATTTCAATGCTGTATACAGCACAATTTAGAGTATTAACGTCAACCTTTATCCCGAATGGGGTGATCAGAGATATCCCAAATATAAGTGTTTGGGTTTTCCAAACTTTAATCTTGAGACAGCATCCACGGCTTACCTTTCGTAATATACAGAAATGCACATATGAAAGGGGGTGAGCCCATCGCCATTAAAGCATGCAAGTCATTAGAAGTTTTTTGGTATGAAGTCCCACAGTCACCTTTTGAGGCACCCACGGGACGGGACGGGTTGATTTTGTTCTTTTTACATTAACACTATATCGACGGGTTCCGGGCTATTTGAATTAACCGCCATTTTTTTGCTATTAGACTTTTATATATATTTGGAATCAGCGATTTTTTCTGCGTCGTTTGAGCTCAGTTAGGTGACGATCGGAGCATAAAAATGTCGCTTAATACAACCGCATTTTTTTGGCCTATTTTGCACTGCAATGTATGGACCGACACAAAATATTGTCAAATTTAAGACTTGTGTACTTAAGCTCACTACCAAATACTACATAGTCGTTTAAACCTTTTTTCCTGGAGCAACAATTTACAGGCAGTGTACGTTCAAGCATTTAGCCTGACCTTATAAATATATAGAAATGTCGCTTCATGCAATTAGCCTCTTAGTTAAATTCTTATCCATTGTCGCTTAATACAATTAGGTTCTTATTTAAATTCATATCCAGTGTCGCTTAATACAACTAGCCTCTTTGTCAAATTTATGTCCAGTGTCGGTTCATACATTAAGCTTGGTACTTGAAATGCTAGATGTTGTCACTTCAACCATTTAGCTTGTAGTAGATTATGGTATACCGGTCGTATGAACTATTTATGGTTTCAACAGTAAACATTTACAGATAATGGTTAAACCTATTTTTCTTAGTCTATATTTGATTTGCACTATCGTTTCAGCTATAACAAAAGTAAAGTTCTAGTACATCAAACAGTTTATTTTCAACGGAATAAGTATAGTATACACATTAATACAATCGAAATTTTGTATGGATTGACTATTAAGACGTTGGTTAAAACATTGATTTTGGCGCCAGCGTGATTAACCGCGCGAGTTCGAATACCGGGGGCCAAGGCGCGCGGGCGCTTGAGGCGTCTCCCCCGCGCCGCGTCATTGAAGAGACTTTTCTTTAACTTGTTTAGAATTAGGATGGGAACAGTTCTAAATGTTAAAGATTAACAATAAAGAAGAATGAGTAACTGCAATATTATCTCAAATAATTAGAATTATAATTTCAGGGAAAAGACTGTTTTACCAATTATCTAATAAAAAGGCTGTTTAACTTGTGATTCCTAAAAATATGACGTGATAATTTCTTAGTTGTTACCTTAGTAAGCTAAAAAGTTATTGCTGTTTCTAGGTAATTGTTATTTTAAATAAAAAACTTATCTTTGAACAATTTATTACCTATGTTTTATTTTTCATTTCATAATAATTAACACCCCTGAAACCCCCTATTATTTCAACGTACCTTTTAATTAATCAATGTTTTAGCCGTCAATTTCTGCACACCTTATTATTTTAGTATGATTGCAAACAATTTAAAAAAAAGAAATAAGTCACATAAACTAATTAGCCATACATCAATAAGTTTGAGATATGGTATTTAAATCAATTAGCTTAGGTTTGAAATATGACCAACTCATTGGTTAAAGCACTTAGCTTAGAGCTATTATTTGCAATCCTAGGTACTTAAGTCAAGTAGCTTGGAACATTTATTAATAAACCTAGGCGGTTGAGTCAAGTAGCTTGGAACATGTATTAATAAACCTAGGCGGTTATGTCAAGTAGCTTGAAACTTGTATTAATAAACTTAGGCGGTTAAGTCAAGTAGCTTGGAACATATATTAATAAACCTAGGCGGTTAAGTCATTTAGCCTGGAACAAAAAAAACGAAAATGTGGGTCATTTTGTATTAATCGACATTTATTTTCGTTAAAAATAGGAATATCAGAAAAAAACATTAATCAAAATATGAATAATGTGTAACAGAAACAGAAATTTCCTTTGCTTTGAAAAAATATTGCGATTTGCTAAAGTTATGATTTTTTTTCTGAAAATCGAAACTTTAAACTGCTCTGGTGTGAAGTTTCAAAAATGGCGGTTAATACAAATAGCCCGGAACCCGTCGATATTATCAGCTCAATTTAGAGCTAAAGTATTTTTAGATTTGTTTTATTTGTCGTCAATTACACTTAATGGTGAAGATGAGGACGAAAGTAGTATCGAGCTCACCCGGAACCTCTAAGTTATTTGGGGAACTAGCTATCTTATCTCAAGCAGCCGTAACATAGCATGTACTATCAATATTGCTACCTGACGGCTTACTTACGTAAGTTAATAATTTGTTTTACCGAACAACACTGAATCAATTGGAAGGATTCTGATTGAAATATCGCAGATATATTTAAAAATTCTTGATAGATAAATTTTGAAAAGAAAAGAATAGGGAATTTGTAATTGAATTTAGTGCATAATTAGTTTAACTCTTTTCTATTTAGAATAACGTATTACAAAATATTCATTTGCATATAGTTTTGGTGGCTTGTTCATGTTTAGTTGGAGACGCAGACGAAGTCGCGAACAACAGCTAATTTATTTAGTCGCTCAAATTTATAAATTTAGCAGTGACTAAGCAATTTACTAAAAATCTACAGTCACTGTCAAGAATAATATCACAGAAACCGGCCTATCAAAGGAAATGTAAGCTTATTACATGTGAATTAGGTTAGAAATGGAATAGAATCCGTTATTAGAGGGAGAATCTGAAGCGAATTTCGACTTTACAAGATCACTCGCTCGCTCATCCGTTCGTTCGAGTAATCTGCTGACGTGGGGCGAAGAGCAGTAACTCATAAATTGCAGTTTATATTTTTGTATAATTTTTGACTTTACGGGGTTATCTCTCAAGGACGTCTTGTGACCTGCGATGAAATGTAAGTTTCTACATTATCCCATGGTACTTATTCAAATATAATTATCTACATTATTATCATTCATGTGTTGTGCGGTTTCGGCATAAAACAAGAATAGAACTAACCTGTTTCTTTTAAGAGTTATGTGCGTCTAAGTGCTGTGGATTCTGTGAAATAATAAAAAAATAAAATAGATTTTTAGCCCGCCTGAGTCGGGCACACCCCAGCGGTACGGGTCGCTGCGGATGTCCATGTAACGGATTTCCCAGCTCCCTCGCAAAAAAAAAGAAAAGCTACCAGCTGAGTTGTCAATCAGCTGGGTGAGCGAGGCCTAGTCTTTATATCTCCATAGATCTTCAAATTTTGGGTATAATTTAACAAAAAATGGAGGTAATATTTTTATTTTTATAGATAATTCTCTGGTCTGTATCAGTTTCTGAATTACGCCTTTCGCTCTGAATGACTGCTTGGTCCATCTTCCGATACCACATTCACTTGACCTGGTGAGTTATCATCGACGTTTGTTTTGCATTTCGAATCTGGACATTTGGCACTCTAACCAGAGTGATAGCCAACATAGCGGGTTTCCTGACTAATCAATCAATCAATCAATCAATGCGAGTGTGAGTAGAGGACACTGGTTGAAAACTATAGTCCTTCTCAAATATCCTTGGACATATATTCACACCAAATATACCAGATGGTTGATTAACTACAAGCTTTTTTAGGTAAATAATGAACGTTGAAATGGCCGATAATAGTGCTGTCTAATCTGTAGGGTCATATGCATTTCTGTACTGTTTAAAGATCCATAAAGTTTGAAGTAGATGTTCTAGATCGAATATTTTATTAAGGCAAAGGCATGCCTGGCTTTTGGGCTTATATCATGGTACCGCCACTGCTAACACAATAGAATAAAACTCTATCAAAATTAGCCAATTAAAAATTACATAATTATCGTTTGCAAACGACTTAACAAATAAAAGCGTTGTAGTGAACGGTTACAATCCATGCTGAGTTGGAGACCTTTTTGACTCCACCTTGCGACACCCTCAATTAGATGGCAAACACAATGTTATTTTTTGCATGTGTCTCGACTGTGTAATATTTGTACCTGATTGTTTGTGTCATGAGATGGGTTTAAATAAAATTTTCTTTCTTTCTTTCTTTCTTTCTTTCTTTCTTTCTTTCATTCTTTCTTTAATCAATGATTACAGAGCGTAGTCTACTTTTTGTTCTTATATAAACCTGTCTCTGTCAATAAACTTTCATTTTCATAAATAATGAACAAATAAAAAACCCAGAAATGTAAATTTCTAAGTTAAACCACTACTTGGACTGTCTTGAGTATTTTCGACACCTTCAATTTTCGTTCATTTCAAAGGTGAAAACACTCCACCTATCTCTGAGGCCAGGTAAAATACAGGGGATGTCTTTTATGAACCCTTCCGATTAATTAATAATTATGACATTTTCTATGAGAGAAGCCGGTCTGAAAGAGATTTTGATTTTGTATAGGCAAATCAGGACAAAGAAAACCTATGTATTAGGTCCTTACCTATGAAATTGGTGTTTTGTATGAAGAATTTCATTAAGACTGTTTTCTCCATATAAACATTTTTTTTTTTTTTTATATCGGATAACATTAAGTTAAGCATAGGCAGCGTTAATTTTTAAAAATAACCGCTTTATAAAAGTTTCGGCGAATCTAAGAAATGACTATGAATGACACATGAATAGAGCTCTGTTCAATTTTTTTTTAATTCTGTGATTTAGCCCAGAAATAAAAAAATATTTCATGTGAAACCTTAAAATAATATTCCATTTTTCAAATAAAAAACAAATTTGGATATAGCTTTGAAAATCGCAGTATATAGTACATATGATTAACGAAGAAAAGAAACTCCAATTTCACAGGTAAAGACCCAATATAATTATTTGCGCGTAAAGTTAAATTAATTCCATAGTCATACTAGGAACCATTACGTCTGTCTATCTATCACAGATGTTATACTCGAAGACTATTGCAGAAGGCTGAAATTTAGTAGTATGGTTATATAATATTTACAATGCCATGAAATAAACCCTTTAAAAGTATGTTTTAGGGTACTTTTTAGGCTTTACAAGTGCACCCCAGTGAATATATATATATGTTAAAATAAATGTAAAGTGAAATAGTTTATAAAATAAAAAAATATATTAAAAATTAAACACCCTGTGTATGCTAAAGGAAAGATCTAAATTGAATCGTGAGGGTGATTTCTTTTATGCTATATTATGGCATTGTTGTATCGCAGGTGCTCAGTTTGTGTAAAAGAGATATGGGAATACCCCCTTTCCGTATTTGTACAAAACCCTGTATGTACGTACCTAGTATTATACTTTTATATGTATCATCACACACACGCAAAACATGAACAGATTCTCAAGCTATTCACATGTATAGCAAAATTCCCATTTTAATGGGGGATATTTGAATAATTTACCTTTAAGCTTTGATATTCCTCTTTGCTTTTACCCGACTTGGATGAGTGAAAAGGGCTATGAATTTAAGTCTGTTACTTGTAAATCACTGGATTCCTCTTAGAAGTGCATCAGCTCCTTAGAGCTCTCAATTGATCTTTGTCATCAATTTAAGAGCTATGCTAAATGGAGTCCTTTCCACACTTCTCTACATTCCGCCTTTTATTTGACTTCCTGGTATGACGCGGCATTACTTTTTCTTTTACTGTTACCATGTATACTCTTCTAGGCTTTCCACTTTTCCTCTTCCCTTACACTTTTTCTTCAATGATGTCCTTGATAAAGTTGTCGTCTCGTATCAGATAATCCAACATCTGTCCCCTTCTGTTTTCAATATTCAAATCACTCTCTTCTCATTAACCATCTGCAACACCTCTCCATTGCTCTTTCTGTCCATCTAGCTTATTCTCTCCATTCTCAATTGATAATTACGATTTATTTTGAAATAATGGACTCACTGAATGCACGTTAATAGCCTAAAATCACAGCCTTTATCACAAATGGGGGTAGTCGAATATTGGTTTTTTTAATGCACAACGGGTCGGTACTTGTCCTCAATCACACCTGATGTTAAGTGAAGATGAGGTGGAAGGTGGCAGCGTACTGACCCGGAAGCCCCAACACATTTGGGGGACTAAAGTCAAAGTCAAAGTCAAAAAATATTTATTTCGTAGGATAAAGATTATCACTTGAAAACGTCACATTTTTTATCTCTTATTAAAATTATTGACATTGGTGTCGATTCGGTTGTACGCAAACTAAACTAAAACCAATTTTAAAGTAGGTCCGTCTTTTTCTCTCTGGAACAATATAACGTGACAGCACCAGTCTAAATCTGGTTTTAGTTTAGTTCGTGCGCAGCGGAATCGACACCACTATTGCTCATTCGCAAAGCAGATTCCCCAGAGAAGAACGAGCAAGAAACTCAAGGGTTGCTCTTTTAAATAAGTTTGGGTTACAATTATATTATATTGTATAATTAGTTACAATTAGGCTGAATATCGCCGAGCGGTCTATGTCCATGCTTGCTATCATCCAGATAGTCATTGATATACTGGCTATCTTATACCTAATCTGGTTGTTCTAACTAAAGATTTAAAGTTTAATGCTTGAAACAACATTCACGATTCACCTTTCGATATATACAGAAATGCATACGTGACAGGGGGTGAGTCCGTGGGTGAGTATAGGTGTTTCTTGGTGGAACATCCCTGAGTCACTCTTTACGACACTCACGGGAAGGGACTGGTTGATTCTATTCATTTTACGGGCCACAACAACACAGTGATTTATAAATAGCCCTGACATAGGAACAATGAAAGCAATCATTTTACGACGATCTGTTTGGTGTAGTGGGTAGCAACCCTGACCACTATACCAAAAAGGTTGCGGGTTCGAAACCCGCTAGGGGCATATTTATTTACAAAAAAAATATTTATGTAGTATATCAACCATCTGGTATCCACAACACAAGCCTATAGTTGCATACTGTGGAACTAGATGGCGCTGTGTGTATGTCTAAAGATATTATTTAATCATTTGCTGCAACAAACCAGCACACTTTGTTCTCATTAGTAGCAACATTAAAATAATATTAAACGCATATCAAGAGAACAGCCATCATGGACAGATTAACGCTATGTTTGACTTTGAAATGTTTTGTATAGTGCTGCCAGTAATCGTTCTCGATAGACGGATTTATCGATAGTATTAGTTAACCGCCTCCATGGGTCAATGTAAACAACATTGGGTTTACGATTCGGAGGTCGCGGGTTCGATCCGTAGCGGGGTACATGTTTAAGTACTCGGTTTGGTTGGTGGTAGGGCATTTTAAATGTCCGCTTAGCTATCTACCACCATCTTATCTAAATCTGCCGCCAAACAGCAATGTTAATAGCATTGTTGTGTTCCGGTTGTCAGAGATAAGATAGCCAGTCCGGTTCAGTACGCTTCCACCTTCGACCTCATCTTCACTTAACGTCAGGTGTGATTGAGGGCAAGTACCAACCCGTTATGCATTTAAAAAAAAAACCTATTGAATAAAATCAATGAAATCTTCCTGTGGTCCTCATAAAAGGCGACTAAGGGATTTTCCGTCAAAATACATCTATAGACTTGCACGTTTTAATGGTGATAGACTCACCATCTATAACGTGTGCATTTCTGTATATATTTCGACAGGTGAACTGTGGATGGTGGTTTCAAGTTCTAAATTTGAATATTTGGAACACCCAAACACTTGTTTGGGATATCATTGACCTCTCCATTTGGGATAAAGTTCATGAATAGAACACAAGATATAATAGTGTTTGGTGCTGTGTCCCCAAACGTGTTACAGTAATTAATTACGTAACAGATACTTGTCGATTCCATAAGGGCTAACATAATCCGTAGTCTGTACAACATGAGATAGAAAATTGCTGTTATATTGCTGTTATGCTGACATATCATAACATACCGAACATTCGCACTAAGCGGTTCGATTCTTCATTCATAATGCGAACAGCCAAGGCATGGAACTCCCTTCCGGCGTCAGTCTTTCCTGAATCCTACAACCTTGGGATCTTCAAGAGCAGGGTGAATAGACATCTACTAAGATCGCATGCTTCATCTTCGGCCACATCGTCACTTCCCATCAGGTGAGATTGTGGCCAAATGCGTATCCAGTTAACCATAAAAAAATATATCACCAGGACTTTAAAAACCGTGGCAGTATGAAAATTGCAGCGACAGTTCTTTGCTCCTTTGCCAGGGTTATTTGGAAGGGGTAACTTGTTTTGTGGCATACCGCATTTTGTGTATAGTTTTTTTTTCTTTTTTCTCGATTTCATTACTCGATATTATGATTTCGTTGACATCGCAACACTAACTCAGAACACTGTACCGTCACGGCAACTTTTAACGAACTGAGAGGGTAGCACTGTTTACTCTGGGTACTTTATACGGAGATTTGCCAAGCGAAAGTAAGACCAGACTATTGTGTGTAATTAAGCAGAGGAGCCGAAAATTTCATTATAAATTGTCTTATCTTGAGCCAGTTTTGTGAAGTCCTTGAAGTATCAAGGGGTAAGTCTTAAGTCTATTTTAAGTCTATTATGTCTAGAAGTTTATTACATAAATATCAATTTATCTATAGCTATCTCATATGTGAAGTAATTAAAAAAATGGATGCCTTTCCCACCACAAGTGGAGCTTTACATAGTGGCTTTTGGGCTTGGTAATACAAAGGCCATATTTGAGGGAAGTCTGGTGCCTGAAAAGGATCGAATTGATCTAAGCAAAGTTTCACTTTTTAATGTTCCAAACATCGAAACTGGCAAAATGGAACTCGTGGAATTATTCCGGTCACCGTCCTTTATATCGGACACTAATAGACGTAGGTAATTGGGTACTGTAAAGGTACAGGCAGACATGCTTTTAACAGCAAGCTACAAAGTATGCTTATGAGTATGCTTAAAATGAGATGCTCTTAAACTGATACATTTGCTAAGCAATAAGCATGTTAGTTTTAAGCTTACTACAAATGAGCTTGCTTTTAAGCAATCCTTACACTTGCTATTTCGTAAACGACGAACAATAGATACAGGCAAAGAACAGAATAAAACATACTTTTACAATACAATACATACAAAAATTCTATCATCAAGGAAGAAAAAGAGAGGAGAAAACAAGAAAATCCGTGATTGGATCACCCCAGTGAGACATTTTTGACTGACAATACTAGCAAATTCAAACCTGTTCAGACGTACTTAAAGCGTGCCCCTTCCTAACCCCTCATCAGGTAGCATGCTTAAAAATCGAACATCAATGCTTAGCAATGGCTTCGACACATATGCCACAATTGCTCAATAATAGCATGCTTTCGTGCTACTTACGAGTACTAGCATGTCTATCTGTAGCTTAAACATTATGTACTTGTTCAGGCTGTGTGATCGATAAATAGATGTCAAGTTCAAACATGCTCCCCGATATGTAAATATACACAAATAACAACGTAAAATAGCAAAGGCTATAAACTAACAATAAATCAGGGTATCCGGCAGGGTATCTCGAACTAATTTGAAGGGTGCCCGAACTATTGGGTCTGGTATTAAAATTTTACTACTGGATTACGACTCGTAATATTTTGGCGTAGAATATTGGGATATTTCAGAATCAGATACAATGTCGGGTGAAGCAAATTATGTGTAAAATTTAGGAAGCAGTGATAGCAGTGCGATCGTGTATACCCATGGCGAGCTATCCACAAAGCTTGACTTACTTGATACGCGTTTGGTGACAATCTAACCTGATGGTTTGTGACGATATGCCAAATAGAACTCAATAAATGAGTATTCTTTTCCAAATCCCAAAATTGTACGATTTTGGAAAAATTGACACCGGGATTTCATGCCTTGGCTATCCGTATTATAAAACTGACGCCGGGATTTCATGCCTTGGCTGTTCGTATTATAAAACTCACGCCGGTATTTCATGCCTTGGCTGTTGGCATAATAAAATTACAGCGAGATTTCATGCCTTGGCTGTTCGTATTATAAAACTCACGCCGGTATTTCATGCCTTGGCTGTTGGCATAATAAAATTACCGCGAGATTTCATGCCTTGGCTGTTCGAATTATAAAACTCACGTCGGGATTACTTGCCTTGGCTGTTCGTATTAAAACTCTCATGCCGGGATTTCATGCGTAGGTTGTTCGTTCGTATTATAAATGCCAAACCACTTAGTGCGAGTGTTGAGTGGGAAATCCTTCCCGCTTCTAGCAAACCTGGTCACTTAGGTCGTGCGGTGCATGTATGAACATTTCTTATGTATTACCCTTTAAGTTGCTCTCGAGTGAATAATCAAATGTTCTACACGCTTACCGTATTTCTAACCAAAATGTATCACGATATTACCAAAGAGAGTCCCGTTTGTTAGTTTAAACGTATGCACCTGAAACTATCCATTCAGCCTCTAATATAAACGCTATAAAACGCTTAAATTCTCGTTCCATACGAGAATTCTCATTTCTCATAGACCGAACACATGGAGGATGGTATAATAAGATGCTTATGGGACATCGGAATTTATTTAAATCTAATAATAGTTCACATTCAGATTGAAATGGTTTAACTGATGAAATTGAAGTGTCAGTGAACAGGACACTTAGGTCGAAGAACTGGTGGCCATCAGGATATAAAAATTTTAGATTGGAGACCTCACACCGGCGGTCACACGGATGACCAAGTAGGTCGGCGGTAGTCCTAGTTGGCGGTAGAGAGAAGTCGTTGCATGCAGACTAGTCACTATGGAAATCTATAAGGGAGGCCTATGTTCAGCAGTAGATTTAATGATCATCATAGCCGTGATAACAAGGAATATCCTTATCCTTATAATACATACACACAGCGCCATCTAGTTCCACACTAAGCAACTATAGGCTTATGTTGTGGATACCAGATGGTTGATATACTACATAAATACATTTCTTTTTTGTAAATAAATACTTATTATAAATGAAAACATCCATAACTCGGGGTACACATGTCCGTATTCATCACACAAACATATGCCCCCAGCGGGATTCGAACCCGCAACCTTTTGGTATAGTAGCCAAAGTTGCTAACCACAACACCAAAGTGGTCGTCCGAATTAAAATTAAATTTAAAAGATTACATGTATCGTGGGTTATTATACATATATATCTTGCTATAGCAAATAATATAAAAAAAGCCGGCCAAGTGGGAGTCGAGACGCGAGCAATATGTTTTCCGTACTAATCAGTACCTTTAAAGATATAAATGACTATGCACCTTAATGTTATCGCGTCATTTTGCTAAATAAAAGTAATTGAATTTTGAGATGAAGCATCGTTGCGCGTCGCATTCGCTTAGCGAAGTTAAGCAATGCCTGGCGCGGTTAGTCCTTGGATGGGTGGCCACTAGTGGCATTAATACGAGTGTTCCCGTGCATCGGAGGGCACGTTAAATTGTCGGTCCCGGTTGCTTTCAATTGTAGGCAGTCGAGGCAAGGCAGTAGCCTGCAGAGGCGGCTTAAAACACTGATTGTTAGATGGCCACCTATTCTAATACAAATTCACCAATCCGCACTGGGCCCGCGTGGTGGATTTTGGCCCATACCCTCTCCCAGTGAGAGGAGCTGTGCCACAACAGTGGGGACGTGTAAGCTGTTGATATTGAGATTCAATTCATCTTGACAAATTAATTTGAGGAGAACAGTTTTCTTAACAACGAGATGCGCTGGCTGAGTCTAATCCCAAACAACTCAATTTTGTAGGTTGTAAGCAAACAGACAATTAAATTAATACAATTTGTATTATGTTAGCTAGCTAACTACCACCATCTTATCTAAATTTGCCGCCAAGCAGCAATGTTAATAGCATTGTTGTGTTCCGGTTATCAGAGATAAGATAGCCAGTCCCAACATCAGGTGTGATAGAGTTGAAGTACTAACCCGTTGTCCATAAAAAAAAAGTTATGGAGTCAGGGCTATTATTACATGACTAGTAGTAACGTGATACCCATTTAAGCTATAGCATCCACAATTCTCCAAAATTATCCTCTTGTCTATACTACAATTTATAGAACAAAGGATTACAGCTCGAATGGACAACAAGCAAATAATCCTGCAAAAAAACTTGTGTGATTAATTAAGGAGTCGACTATTAAAAATATTTTTTGTATCTCCAATAAAGCGCAATTCAGTCCCATCCGCAAATCGCCTGGGAGCTCTACACATTTTTCTTTCCAAGGAAACTAATCTACATTCTAAAGAAGGAATCCAACGTTCTACGTGTAGCATATACATATTACGTCACGACCCATAGAGAAGATATTCACTATTTTGAAATACACCTGAATTTTAAGTAAACTTTTCGATGTAACAAATGGTACTCTTTATTTGTATGTAACCTATAAAAGATTTCCAGTTTGACTCAAGCTTTGTTGATAAATGTTGCTCAAGATAATTTGATACCGAGACTCAAGCTGCTTTGTTCATTTTATTTCACATGATGTTTTCTATCTCAACTACTTTATATAAGCTACATTTTGCGGTTTCCAAGAAGTGGGGTCTAGCGATCTATGAAACAGGTCTTTCGTATAGACATCAGACTTTCCTTATTCCCAAATTTGTTTTTTATTTGGAAAATAGAATATGTTTTCAAGGTTTTACATGAAATATTTTTTAATGTCTGAGCTAAATCACATAATAAAAAAAACTTGAACACAGCTCTTTTCATGAGCTTCCCATATTATTTCTTAGATTCGCAGAAAATTTTATAAAGCGGTTACTTTTAACAATTAACACTGCCTATATTTAACTATTAAGTTATCCGATAATACACACAAAGTTTAGCTAAATTTGGATTTTCCGTTCCCAAAAAAATTTTAAAAATGTTTGTATGGAGAATACAGTCTTAATGAAATTCTTCATACAAAAAAAAAAGAAAAAAAAAATTTCATAGGTAAGGACCTAATATTAATTTTTCTCTTATTCTGTTCTCTTCACCTCCCGCAGGAGCATGTATGGACTGCGTTATACAATTAATAGGTCACATATTAATATTTATACCTATCTCCACGCAATTGAGCAGGATGGAGCACTGACAACCAAACGCCCCTTAATTCTAATCATTTGTCATTATTTATTTTTAAAACATGCTTCTAAATAATACTAGTTACATACACCCCGACACGGCATATTATTATACATCAACTTAATTTTATCTCACAAATTACTTTTGCAATTATATTGCCATTATATTGAAATTTAAATTGACATTTCAAAACAAAATCAAAACAATATTAAACATGGTTGACTGGCAGAAATCCCTCTATGGGATAATACTCAATTTATGTATCAATGCAAAATTAATGTATTGCCTTTTTGTACAATAAAGTGTTTACAAACAAACAAAATATTTATTTCGTAGGATAAAAATTATGAATTGAAAATGTCACATTTTTTTTTGTTATTATTAAAGTTATTGGCATTATTGCTCATTTACAAAGCTGAAGATCAATCAGATCAAGAAGCTCATTTCCATAAACGAGTCCCGTACTGTACAGAGAATTTACCCTTGATCGATACAATTATTACCTACATAGAAATCAAATCACTGATTGTTTAATGTCAATATAATGAAATGTCAAGAAGCACCACCTTTCTATCGGTAAAAGACTAATTCGCTCAATCAAGCTTTCATCGAATCGGCTTAACATTTGTTATCGGTATCGGCGAAACATTTGTTATTTTTAAAGTTCTTTCGGCGAACCGAGCTATCGGTAAAACAAGGGGTTTTCTTTCTACCGATAAGCGGCGAAAAAAATATATAATTGTAGATAGGCTAACCGCCTTCGTAGCTCAATTTAAACAACATTGAGTTTACATTTCAAGGTCGCGGGTTCGATCCCCAGCTGGGTACATATTTAGTACTCGGTTTGGTTGGTAGTAGGGCATATTAAATGTCGGCCTGGCTAGCTACCCCCATCTTATCTAAATCTGCCGCCATACAGCAATGTTTATAGAATTGTTGTGTTCCGGTTGTCAGAGATAAGATAGCCAGTCCCCCAAATAAGATGGGGTTTCCGGGTCAGTACGCTATCACCTTCGACCTCATCTTCACTGTAACCTCATCTTCAGGTGTGATTGAGGCGAAGTGCTATCCCGTTGTGGATAAAAAAAATTGTAGCGTTCAAGAGTAATTCTGTAATAGTACGGGACTCAAATTAATCTAATCATCACATAGTAAACAAATGCTATAGTTTAAAGTTAACATTAATAACTAAACCCAATTCAAGAGATTATTTCTAATATTATTGTAATTAAGAGCTAATCTATAAATTATAAAATGTGGATTAAGTTATATAATGTCAATGAAAATCGATGAGATTATTATGTAAGTTCATTGATTTCGTCGTCGATTACTTTCTGACGTGTGTTGGCTGATTTATCGCTTATTCGGTAATATAATGTTTTCTCATTGGACACCTTTATCGATGACAATATCAATGAAGTTTTATGTAATTTCATCGATTTCTCAAAAGCACTGTCCAGTGGCTGGCAACAGGACACTGGGGCTTACCTCCCATCACCCTCCACCCCAACAATAAGTGGTTATTATATCGAATGAACTCGTCGAGATATTTCCAATAGGCTCTCGATTATATACGACCGTAGGACGACTGAGAAATTATTATCTGTCAGTGGTAATTGGAGGGGAACAGAAAAGGTGACGCTCCGCTATATTAGTTCAATCAAGGAACATAAATTATATTATAGAAATCCTGGCGGTAATTCTACTTTCGTTTGAAGTTATTCATACTTCATGACCAACCCAAATGGAGTGGTCAGGGGTATCCCAAACATGTTTGGGTGTTCCAAACATTAATGGTTTAATACTTGAAACAACCACCACGGTTCACCTTTCGATATATACAGAAATATACAGTTAGCCCTTCCCCATTAAAACGTGAAAATCTATAGATTTGGTGGAAAGTCCCATAGTCGGTTATTACAACACCCATTCTTTTGATTGCCGAAACCATACAGCACTTTGTGAAATCATTCACATCATATTATAGTTGATATACCGAACATTCGCAATAAGAAGTTCGATTCTTCATTCATCATCCGAACAGCCAAGGCATGGAACTCCCTTCCGGCGTCAGTCTTTCCTGAATCCTACAACCTTAGGATCTTTAATAGCAGAGTGAATAGGTATTTATTGGGATCGCGTGCTTCATCTTCGACCACATCGTCACTTTCCATCAGGTGAGATTGTGGTTAAAAGCGAATCCAGTCAATCATAAAAAAAAAACATCAAGCGATGATATCATCTCCCTTTCTCTCGGCGTACAAAGATCACCACACAGAAAATGAAAAACCACAATCTATCCATAAATTCCATATATGAGCGAGCTTCCGGCCTCATCTAAACTCAACATCAGGTGAGACTATGGCCAAGTGCTGAGCTGTTGAAGAAAATGTTTAAAGACTACTGGATACTCGTTTCCTACTTCCAAGCAATAGAGTCATGTAGGGCACCGTTTAACATCAGTAGGCGATGTATAGTCCATTGTCGATTCTAGCTTATAGAAGTTGCCGTTGAAGGAGTGTAGAGACGGGACTGGACATTGGAAATCCTTTACAGAGGTTCCTCACTATCCAGAAAATGTATATTCCATTCGGCGTCTATATCACTGACATAATCTATGATGACACATATTGTCCACGTAATGGACAAATTGTGGTGACGTAAAGGCGTCAAAACAAAACTAAATTAGGCCAATCCTTTACTAAACTAAATGATGTACATAAGTAGGTATAGACCAACCAGTAATTGCGTTTAATAATTAACAGAAGCGAGTGAATCAAGCGATCACGTCACGATCCAAGCAACAAATCACTACAAAGGTTGTGGTATAAATTGTAGGAAACCAGAGATTTTTATTATAATACCCTGTCGCAGGTGCAAATAGCTTTGTTAGTACAAATAGTATTTTGTGCGATCACCCGAAAGTATTATCTGAAGTATAATAATAATATCCTTAGACATACACACAGCGCCATCTAGTTCCACAGTAAGCAACTATAGGCTTGTGTTGTGGATACCAGATGATTGATATACTACATAAATACATTTTTTTTGTAAATAAATACTTATTATAAATGATAGTATCCATAACTCGGGTACACATGTCCGTATTCATCACACAAACATATGCCCCTAGCGGGATTCGAACCCGCAACCTTTTGGTATAGTGGTCAGAGTTGCTAACCACTACACCAAACAGGTCGTCAAGTATGAATGAATGAAAGATAACCACACGTGTTTGCCTTAGCGGAGAAGGACGTAGTGACGGCGAAACGATTAACACATTTATCTATGCGGCTCTTATACGAACGCCGGGCATTTTTAATATACTTTGAAGTCATAGAAAATAATCTAAAAGGTAATATCGACTTGAGATTTTTTTGTTTGTAAACGCTTTATTGTACAAAAAGGCAATACATTAATTTTGCATTGATACATAAATTGAGTTAATTTTTTTATTATATTATTGTATTATTTTTGAGCGCCATGTACTTGTATTTCGGTCCCTTCATACTAATTGTCTCGGCACTGGATAGCCGCTGCCTCACCTCGAATTTACTCGGCAATAACTAAGGCCGCGCTTACGTCTATCTTGCTCATAATATCAGCCACATCGTCCACTGGCCTATGGCCTATGTTCAGCAGTGGCTGATATGATGAGCAAGATAAACGTAAGCGCGGCCATATCCCGTATCCTAGCCGTAGCCCCCCCTAGATTTCCAGAGCGACGGATTGGGAGCGGCTTGCATCCAGTGATTTCCCGCGGCCATTAAGTGGACGAGGCTGAGGTTGCCGGTACGTGGTTTCCATTCGAGACTTTAATGCCCCAGCTGCCATAAGTTGTTTCAGCTATGTGCCTTGCACACTCCCGAGTAGTTTAGAGATGAGGTGGGCGGGATGCAGCCCATTTTCTCCAACACTAATTAGGGTTTCATTTGAGTCCGCTTATGTTTCATAACTTGTACCACACGCTATCATACAATCCTTCGGCCATACATCAAGCACATTCAGGCACATTGGACCATTTAATGAATTGCAGGCAACTTGTCCCGATGGCCCGGAAATCTGTTGTGATTTAAACATTGTGAGGTTTAATGTGCTTGTGATTTGTTTACTCTGTGCTTGGAGTAATTGTTTTGATTACCCTTTTATTGGTGGCTTTGAATCAACCAATAAATTTAATTTTATTGCCAAAATATAGATTTAGTAATTAATCTGGAGCCGTGGGTTTGCAGTGGAAGACTTAGTTAGATATAACTTCTGTACGTTAAGTTAACGTTAACGTAACGTTAACGTTTTTATTAGCGTTCTTCTTGTTAAGCAAAAAAAATCGAAAACGTTGTCTTTAAATACTTAATATTAACTTATTGAAATCGTCAATGGAATATTATTATTTGAATAATTTATAAAACTACACAAATATGATCATATCGTACATCATCAATAGCACAAAAAGGTAATCTTATTGTTAAAAACGTTAGGGTAAGGATACAAGCTACCAGGTGGTATGAGGATGTGCCACATTGAGTTATTACCCATTTGTGCTATCGCGGCACGCACTTTCTTTTTCTATTACTTGTTTCTTTATTTTTATTTGTGTATATATTTTTTGTGTACCTATGTGTGTGAAGGCAGTGGTGCACGTTAACTTTAACGTTTAACCACCTCCGTGGCTCAATGTAAACAACATTGGGTTTACGATTCGGAGGTCGCGGTTTCGATCCCCAGCGGGGTACGTATTTAGTACTCGGTTTGGTTTGTGGTAGGGCATTTGAAATGTCCGCCCGTCCGCTACCACTATCTTATCTAAATCTGCCGCCAAACAGCAATGTTGATTGCATTATTGCGTTCCGGTAGTCAGAGATAAGATAGCCAGTCCCCCAAATAAGATGGGGTGTCCGGGTCAGTACGTTACCACCTTCGGCCTCATCTTCACTTAACGTCAGGTGTGCTTGAGGTCAAGGGCTAACCCGTTGTCCATAAAAAAAAAAAGAAAACGTTTTTCGTCATTCATTTGTTTTTTATGTCATTTGTTTTTATTTATTGTTTTCCTTCGGCTTCTATGATATGTCAAGGTCCTAAATTTATTGTTAAAAATGTTAGTGTGCCCGTAGTACCACGGGCAACAGAGGGACTAAATTAGATTTATTTTGGATTATTTTTAGATATTTCTGACCGTAGTCGGATTTTCGTAACTTTTTTATGTTTTTTAGTTAAACATTTTTTTTTATAAATGCATTGGTACCTGCTTTTATATTTCTTTCAGCGAGACCTATCGCTCCAAGGGGTGAAAAAAATATTAGTTGTTAGTGTGACAAAATGACTGTTGACGCGCGCCATATTGGAATTATAATGATGCTATTTTTATAGGAATTTAAGGAGACTTCATTTGTCCAAATCGGTGGATGCGTTTCTAGGCTGGTAGTGTTGTTGAATAAATGAATGTTGAAAATATTTTTTTATGTCTAGATACTTAGAAATTTAAAAAAATACTAATCGGTACATAATGTTACTTATAGTATCCATGCTGCAGGTTAGTATTTTTACACGACTGCCCCAAGAAGGAGGATAATGTTTACTGGGTACATGTATCAATGTTATCTTTTATTGCCGAAAACGGCTTAACCGATTTTGAGTGCACGGTGTTTTTATATTCGTCTTGATCATCAGATTGTTACAGATAGAATACATTTTATGGTAACAAATACAAGATGGTGTCCGCAAGTCCTGACGGATTTTGAGGTAGTAGATGTCATTCAAAGGATTATGTATACGCTTTTTCAATGAGGTTCCTGTTGATATACAAAATCTTCCTTTCAATAAATTTAAAGATACTATAAAACAGAAACTTATTAACAAAGCATATTATAAAATATCAGATTAATTAGATGGCTAGGCTATTTCATAATTAATAATGAAATATAATTATTATAAAGTAATAATTAATAATTTTGTAATATAAAAACCTTTTTTTTTAAAAAAGAGCAACCTCTCGAGTTTCTTGCTTGTTCTTCTCAGGGGAAAATTGCCTCTGAACAAACAGTAGGTTTAAAAATATAAAATCTGACTATTTTAAGTGTACCCTGTGTATTTTTATTGGATTTGATTTGATTCATTTTATTATTACAAGCTATCATTTAGTTTCATGTCCCTTAATAAATCTTTCAAATTAAATTTGACCCACTTCCCAGTGATCAATTGAGCTCAAATTTTGCACACACATGTAAGTCAGATGACAATGCAATATTATGGTGTAAGTGAGCTGGTGTGATGATGGAGCTGGAAGGTAGTCATACGGATTCGGTGATTAAACAATGCAATTTTCTACCTTTTAGTTCTTCATTTTGTAATAACTAATAAAAGCTTGTTTAAAACCAAAAATTTTCGTTTGGTTATTTTTTCCATGTGATATGCAGTCGAGTTTTTTTCTATATTTATCTGCTAAATTATTACATTTTATTATTCTCGTCTGAATATATCTCACATACAAGCTCCATTTATTACTAATATGCTGTCGTAAAGATTGAGTGCTAGTTTGTCCCGGCCATCGTTACATATTGTACTAGGGTAGCATAGCCTATTTGGCTAGTTAATTACAACAAAGGGTCGGTTACCGCAACTTGAGTCCGGACACTTCATTATACGTGTCAATGCTTGAGCAAACTGCTTATTATTAAACATTTGACCCAACGTTTGAACAAATATTTTCAGATTTGCACTTTTCAGTATTGCGGCATGCTCTGAATCAAGTACATTTTTACATAAAAATGTTACATTTTAACATATCTAATCTAACTAATATTATAAATTTTGTATTTTATTTTTGTGTGCAATAAAGAATTTAATAATAATAATAATATTATAAATATGAAAGTTTGGATGTTTGTTTATTGTTCACACCAAGACATGTTAATACATTAAGTAAACTGATACCGTTAAGTGTAACAATCACTTACAGGTAAACATCACATGCACTAACAATATATATATATATATATATATATGTATATATATATAATAACTAATTAATGACTATTTCTTTTAATTATGTACGTTCCTATGTTTTGAACGTAAGTCATTATAATGTTATAGTGTCAAAAAAAATAAATAATAATGACTAATTCAACACTTCAGAAGTTCTTAAATTATTCTAAGATTCTAGTGTGTTAGAGATTGAGAGTTAATATCATCGAATTTGACTGTCGCGTTTATGGCCTTTCCCACATAATTACATCATTAAATTAAACTCTACGAATCCTGTCAACCTCCGAGCCGGTCAGTTATTCGATGACATTTTGAAAAAAAAAACTAACTATGCCAATACCTTCTATTTTACTTACCTAATATGCCCTATTATTGCCCTTACGATAAAAAAATCATCCGGTATATATTCGGTTGGTAGCTGATTATGTGAACAAAAGTTATCCAACAAAAGTTGGTTCACGTTAATTACATTATACCCCCTTAAGACCAATTACACCCACTTTGCTTAAAAATGTATATTAGAATTTAAACCCTTTTTGTCTGACCGAATGTGTCATATAAAGGAAATTCCTGTCGGGCATTTAATAAAATTCATACGAGTTTCAGAAACCCCTCCCCAATACAGTAGGCTACGGTAACTTCGAACAGTAATGATTCTGTCAATTTTAGTCATGTTCCTATTTAATAGTAGTAGTACATATTGATTTGATGATAATGGTCTTACAGGCGGGCACAGTAACATTTGCTGCCAAGCCTATAGACTTTTTACAGCGTTGCCGGGCGGGTAGGCGCTCGCGGGAGCCACCCTGACTGTATGTAACGGTACGAAGAAAGTTTTGCAACTGACGCCTAACGGTGCCCACGGGGGCTCGGACCTAGTCGAAGAGAAGAAACGACGCAACAACGTTCTTCGACACACAATTTAGAATTTGGAAAGAGAGATTTGTAAGTGCGTTAGTGATCTAATAGCCAAAACGACTAGTGTCGACCGCTTAGCAAATCAAATCAAATCAAAAATGCTTTATTTTGTAGGTACACAGGGTACACTTAAAATAGTCAGATTTTACATTTTTAAAGCTACTGCTTGTTCAAAAGGCAATTTTCCCCTGAGAAGAACAAGCAAGAAACTCGAGAAGTTGCTCTTTTTAAAAAAGCGTGTATAGTGAGGCGGTGTAATGCGTATTCAATGAAAATGAAAAAAAAAAAAAGACTTTAGTGAGTATAAAGTATAGACTAAGGTTGGGATATCCTATTAAGTATGTGTGCGTGCGTGCGTGCGTGCGTAAACCACCAGTAACCGGAAATTATGTGGCAAAAACTATTATAAAATGTTTGACTATCTAGATGATAAGAATGCGTGGACATGAACCGCTCGGCGATATCTATTTAAATACTTATACCTCTGTCCTCTCTTTCCTTTTTTCTTTTCCGCGGGTCAAGTATCTCGGCGCGCCTGTCAAATTTTCGAAAATACCTGCGGTGTTAAAAACGTTTATAGATACTCTTCTACTGGGTGTATTTGTAATCTGTGAAAAGCAATAGCTACGGGAATATATTATCTATGGATATAATGAATGAACACTACTACAGCTATAATACAAAAAATCAGAAAAATGTTACGAGTTGTAATATGTAGGTATACCTATATCCACGATATAATTGGTATTTTTACGGAAAGTACAGATTTATTTCATGTTTTTCTTAAAAAAACGGGTAATTCAATAAATTGTTATGAGAATTGGAAGCTCTATGGCAGGTTCCTAAGCCTGTTCTAATAAAAAACAGTAGTTGGAATTCTATGCCTACACTCCCACCCAAAGAGAAAAAAAATATTTTCGCAAATACAGACTAAATATCATAGCTAACATGACATGGCGCACATTATTGGACGCGGAATTTAATAGAGAACAAGTTCAAACACAGTCCAAAGGAATTGGAACTCTATAATCATTACAATTGAGAGTTGAAAGTCGGGTGTCCGTTGGCACCGATCGGTGTCCGCGAGTGTTGTCGGTATAAAAGTTTTTTTGGTACCGATCGGTGCCAGCGTCCGCCTAAAGGTTAAGAAGAGCAACGCCTGTGTTAATTGTATATCATGGAGATTTCAAATGTTATTCTTGTAACTTAGGTACAAAACACAACTTTTTGAATTTTGATAGCCAGTCCCCCAAATAACGTGGGGTGTGGGCTTCTACCATCCGCCTCATCTTCACTTAACATCAGGTGTGATTGAAGTCAAGCGCTAACCTGTTATGCATAAAAAAGTTTTCGACGTATGTGCCCTCCTCACTGCCACTAAAATTTACTAATCCGCTGGGCTATGTCAGTTCCTTCGTTCTTCTATAAAGTAGAATTCATTCCAATAATATTACTGTTATTCTTAAGTTATACTCTTTACCCGTTCACATTTATAACAATAGATCTTCTCTTTGGATAACGCTACGTTTGCTCGAGAGCGGGCGATAAGTACGCAGAGTACGTGACGTCGCGCTTATCTAGACACGTGAATGGATTCACCTGTATGCATTTGTGTAGTCTCCGGTGGAATAAAAGACGACTTATATTTTAGAATTGTCGCTAAAATAAACTTGTTCTATAAGATATAGCTAGATTCTTGCTCACTGGTGTCATACAAGTTTATTGCACAATGTTACATAAACACCCGTAATGATGAAAGGGTATTAAAGGATCCCTTGTCAAGAGTCTATTGACAATTTATGAAAACCGTGGTACTTTTTCTTTTTTTTTTATGCACAACGGGTTGGTACTTGACATCAATCACACCTGATGTTAAGTAAAGATGAGGGCGAAGGTGAAAGCGTACTGATCCGGAAACCGCAACACATGTGGAGGACTGGCTATCTTATCTCTGACAACCCGAACACAACAATGCTATTAACATTGCTGCTTTGCGGCAGATTTAGATAAGATGGTGGTAGCTAGCCAGGCGGACATTTAAAATGCCCTACCACCAACCAAAATGCGTACTTAAACATGTACCTCGGTGGGGATCGAACCCTCGACCTCCGAATCGTAAGCCCAATGTTGTTTACATTGAGCCACGGAGGCGGTTAAATATTAATCATTTTTAATAAAAACATTAAACAATGATCATGTAAGCGCAACACTATTTCAATGTTTTTATTAAAAATATTTAATTTTTCTGTAAGTCAATATTGTACCACGGTTTTCACATATTATGTCAATAGACTCTTGACAAGGGATCCTTTAACACCCTTTCAGCTTTACGGGTTTATTGTAACAGCCTGTATTTTGTATAAAAGCCGATACATCCCAATTAAATCATTTTTGTAATCAATATGGGTAGAAAATATAAAATAGTTGGTGGTAGGGCATTTTAAAATGTCCGCCTGGCTAGCTACCACCATCTCATCTAAATCTGCCGCCAAACAGCAATGTTAATAGCATTGTTGTGTTCTGGTTGTCAGAGATAATATAGCCAGTTCCCCAAATAAGATGGGGTTTCAGGGTCAGTATGCTACCACCTTCGGCCTCATCTTCACTTAACATCGGTGTGATTGAGGTCAAGTGCTAACCCGTTGTGCATAAAAAAAAATATTTACGTAAATAGTCATTTTTTTTAAGCACCTAAATGTAGGCATGTGGTCTAAACAGCGTGACCGATTTTGAAGTGCAGGTGTCGTTAGATTCGTCTTGATCGTCGGAGTGTCATAGAATACATTTTATGCTAAAAAATTCAACATGACATCCGCAAAACACAAAATAAGCTGTCGGGTTTTTTGGTTTTTAAATATGTATTTAACTAGTAACGTCAAAGTAACTAACTACATATCATAAGTTTGTCAGTTTAAAGAAGTATATCAATAGTGGTTTGGGCATGTTCGATACCGTCGGGTTTCAAGCCCTACGCGTACTTAACCGGTTTTTAACGATG
The DNA here is from genome assembly GCA_949316235.1 of Oegoconia quadripuncta. Lineage (NCBI taxonomy): Eukaryota > Metazoa > Arthropoda > Insecta > Lepidoptera > Autostichidae > Oegoconia > Oegoconia quadripuncta. The sequence goes on from OX438747.1 coordinate 22,901,727, forward strand.
CCCGCTGCCGGGCTTAATACACTTCCCGGCTTCTCCCTAGAGTGCAGGAGCTGTATACAATAACATACAAACTGAGTTTTGCAGCCGGCTTAAGGGTGCCCGCGGGGGAACGAACCCGGCCTAGGTCGTTGCATAGGGGAAAATTAGAAACATAACTACCATCGCTTCATAGTGTATTTATTTTAAACAAAGACTTAAAAGCCTCCGTGGCTCAATGTAAACAACATTGGGTTTACGTTTCGGAGGTCGCGGGTTCGATCCCCAGCGGCGTACATATTTAGTACTCGGTTTGGTTGGTGGTAGGGCATATTAAATGTCCGCCTGGCTAGCTACCACCATCTTACCTAATCTGCCGCCAAACAGCAATGTTAATAGCATTGTTGTGTTCCGGTTGTCAGAGATAAGATAGCCAGTCCCCCAAATAAGATGGGGTTTCCGGGTCTGTATGCTGCCACCATCGGCCTCATCTTCACTTAACATCAGGTGTGATCGAGGTCAAGTGGTAATCCGTTGCGGATAAAAAAAAAGACTGTCACACAAATTGAAAATGTAGAATAGAGACTGATGTGGTGCTATACAGTAAAGGGTCAGTTAGCTAAAAGCATCAGCCGTCGTCGTACCACGAAACTTTGAAATTAATAACTAAATTTGGTACCATGTAAGTACCAAGTCACCTGGATGAGTGGAAGTCTACCACTGTACGTTTCTCAAGAAACTTCTTACCACGTACGACCACCCTGTGGAACGGACTTCCGGCAGCGGTATTCCCGAACGAGTACGACATTGGAACCTTCAAGAAACGAGCCAACACCTTCCTCAAAGGCCGGCAACGCATCTGTGCCCCTTTTGGTGTGGCGGGTACCCATGGGCGGCGGTGATTGCTTTCCATCAGGTGACCCGCATGCTCGTTTGCCGCCCTCTCATATTAAAAAAAAAAAACAAGTAAATTATGGTAGTCTATTAATAGACGTTTATCCCCTTATCCTTATTTCTCACTTACGTGATTATCAAAATTAGAAAACCCGCTTCTCAGATTTCGAAGTGCAAGGTGTCGTTCGATTCATTTTGAAACATATATCATGATAACGCTATTAGTGTGTGTGTGTAGGCGCAATTTTACCTTAATGGTTACAGTATGCCGCATTCTGCTTGGCGATATCGACTGTCCGGAGCTGATTAAGCAAGTTTGCCGACTTTTTGCATCCAATAACTACACGGGGGCTCGAGGTCACCGGTTGTTGGCGCTGGCGCAAAACTCTCCGCTCCTGCGCGGACTTCGCAGACTCAACGCCTTGTTGGAGCGAGACCAGGAGTGTGATGTGTTCGCTGGGAGTTGGCCGAGTGTTAGAAGGGCGTGTCTGCAGTGCTGTGAGATTGATGGATGATTGACTTAGATAAATAATTAAGAATAGCTATAAATTCTTAAAATATAAATAATTAAGAATAACTAATTTGTACTACCTAAGTAACCATACAGTGCATTGGTAATTTTACTGTAATGCTGTATGTGAAAGACTGAATAAATGAATAAATAAATAAATAAATGTTGTATGTAAGAATGTACATATTTTGTATCTTCTATTAGGTCTCGAGAGGTTTTTGTAAGTCCGTATATCTCAGGAAATATTAAATCTACAGTTTTCAAATTTGGAATATTGTGTAATGATAGGCATCTCATTGTCTGAGTAAAATAGTATATATGTATGTCAAATAGTTACTGAGATAGAGGGGGTGAAAAGGTGACTCGAAATGGTCTCCGCACTAGCTGAGACATCTACTTTTGCCTCAGTCTAAGATAAGTGTTTATACATGTTTTTTCTTTTTACTATAAATTTGTTAATAATGGATGGCAATAAACAAATTTTTGATTTGATTAATAAATATTGCACGGCGTACGAACGGCCATTTTTTTTTTGAGAACTTGGCTCGCGCGTTGCCTTATGCTTCGGTGCTGCAAACAAATGCCTAAGATTATTTTCCCTCTAAAAAACATATATATCAAAAAGTCAAAAGCGCTACTCATATTATGCAAATAAAACCCTTCTTAGTACGACCGGCTCTACATATCTATTGTACCTATTAAAGAAATAGCAATATTCCATGTTCACAGAGTTGAAAAACATTCGGAGGAAATACATTGCAGTGTTTCTATTTACGAAATATTTAAAAGAAACTTCCAACGCTTCTCGTATGCAGCGAAACTTCCCTATCTAGACAGGCTGAGCCTAGGGACAAATGCACTTTCATGGTAGGATGGTACTTACATTTTAGGAATCCGTGAACGAACTTGTTGGAGATTGAATAAAATATGATCATATTTTTTTTACTAGGGTTCAGTAGTCATAAAATTCACAATTCAAAAAATGCTTTACTTTGTAGGTACACAGGGTACGCTTAAAATAGTCAGATTTCAATTTTTTTATGCCACTGCTTGTACAAAAGGCAATTTTCCCCTGAGAAGAACAAGCAAGAAAGTCGAGGGGTTACTCTTTTTAAAAACAGGTTTTTATATTTCTATAAGGCACAATTAATACTGAAATATAATTTTTTTTTATCAATGGGAAACTAATTGAAAATACGTGACTTGAAAGTTTATCTATATTTCTTGTATTGACATCATGTTTATTACTATTTTTCCTAAATAATGCTACATTTTTTACACTAGGAACTGTTATAGTTTCTGCACTTGGACGGAAACACTTGAGGGGGTGATAAGGCCTTTCCATTGCTCGTTAGCATACCCTTAATTTTAATTAATTCAATTTAATTTAAGCGGGTACATGTTTAAGTACTCGGTTTGGTTGGTGGTAGGGCATTTTAAATGTCCGCCTGGCTAGCTACCACCATCTTATCTAAATCTGCCGCCAAGCAGCAATGTTAATAGCATTGTTGTGTTCCGGTTGTCAGAGATAAGATAGCCAGTCCTCCAAATGTGTTGGGGTTTCCGGGTCCGTACGCTTCCACCTTCGACCTCATCTTCACTTAACATCAGGTGTGATTGAGGTCAAGTACCAACCCGTCAAGTTCCAAAAAAAAAAATTGGTCAAATGTTTTAATAATATTGTTTGTATAAACTGTCCAATCATCTTCCATATTATACCGGGTGAATTTTTTCGATTACCCATACAAAGTAAACCATTCTGAAACCACAGTTAGTATCAAAGTTGACTAATAAATTCCACTCCATAATAAATCACCTGGGTGATATCACCCAGGTGATTTATTTCCGAGGTGAACAAATAATAATAATAAATAAATATTTCTGACACTTACACCAATCATCTAGTCCCAAACTTAGCAAAGCTTGTGCTATGGATACTAAGTAGCGGATAAACATACATAAATATTTATATAAATATCCAAGACTCAGGAATAAATGTTCGCATTCATCACACAAACATTTACCCCTCGCGGGATTCGAACCCGCAACCGTTGGTTTCGCTGATAGGGTCACTATCCACTACACAAATCAGTCGTCAGGTAGTTGACTAATAAATTCCACTTTGATCACCTGGGTCATATCAACTGGGTGTACATGTAACGAGGTGTACAACCTCTTCTAAATTCTGTCTTCTTTTCGGTAATCTCTTTGGCATTTTCTTTTTTGGAACATTATTCAAAATTCTGAATTCTAAATTATTTTCAAAAACTAGGCAGTCAGACTTGACGCAGCTTGCGAACTAGACTATTCTTCCATTCTTCGTTTTATTTCTTTTAATTATTATATCATTTATAAGTTTTACAAGTGCCTATACCTTCTTCCTGTCCTTCACCTTCTTCACCGTTCATCAGTGGCTGCAGTCCTGGTAGGGGCCTGAAATCTACGACCCTGAACCTCATCCTCCCTCTACGGCGCCCATTACCCATATCTACCTACGGCAGCTGAGCGTTCGCAGTACCGCGACAAACATAGTGGAATAATTCATAATTTTCGCTTGAATTCGGCTATGGTTCCTAGTGGAAAATTTTTAAAAAGGGGAAAGTTGTTCGCAATTAAGAGTGGAGTGACCAGTTAATGGGAATTACACGAATTCAAATTCACCCTGTATTATGCATAGTTTTAGAAAGTTGTAACAACAGAACTCTTCTTTCTATAGACCTGAATATTCAAGCAACAAAACATTTTATCAGCAAGTATCTTTGAGTATACGATTCTTTTCTCTAACTTTTATATCGCGAGCTCAGTTGAACAAGTTGCACACGGTGACAGCGTCCCAGTTTGAGATGCGATGCCCTTGTGTTCCTCGCGAAACATTTTGTAGAACTTGTTTGTTGAATATCGAGGATTCAAACGGATTCATTCGCAATAAAATGCAGAGCCCCGACCAACGTCACAAGGCGTATGATAACCGGTGTTTCATAGAATATATTTCGATACATGCCGAGTACATTGCGCAGTTTGTTTATAACCAAAATGTTTAATAAAAACAAACTCCGCAATGTGAGTTCATTGCCGCATTGCTTCGTCGACGGCAAAGTGTGATTCGGTAACTACCACTAAACGGCCTAGTGAAAGTCCAGTACTGAACATAATCCTCTGTTATCGCTTTTCGTGGGAAGATTTGCCACATTCGCCACGCTGGACAAGCAGATTGGCGTTTGTTGATTTTCGGCAGTTGTGCATCATTAATGCTGATACGTGCCACTGGCCTGTAACAATCAATAAAACATTCAATATTAATGTGATAATATTAATGTTTAAAGCAGAAAATTTGGATTAATCAACCTGTTGTACTAGTTAGTTAATACAGAAAAACTGCCTAAGTCCGTGTCGGGCCACGAGCAGTGTAGGGTACCGTAGCAGTGACATGCAGACTCAGAAGAGGGCTTTTTTGTTTGATAAATAATTTTCAAAGGAAAGTTTTTATTTGTATAAATTCGAAAACTTTACTCGTTAACTTGTAAAGTCTTCTTAGCTGTGATAGGTTTCCTTTTAACTTCGTTATATTTTTCATGAAATTCGGTTCAGCAAAAAAATATGCTTATATGTTAATCCAGGTCCTAATCTGTCTATTGACCAAATTTCTTCCAAATCCGTCGAGCCATTTAGGCGTGAAGAGGTAACAAACATACATACATACAGACATACCAAACTTTCGCATTTATAATTATATATAATTATAATATAATAATAATATAATTATAACTATATATAATAATTATAATATTAGTTGGGATGGTTGAAATTAGTGGGATGGGATTAGTAGGATATTAGTGTGACTGACGTGATTTTTCTACGTATCCAAAAACAACCGTTTATCAGGCTGGGGGACGAGTGGGGGGGACGGACGACGACGACGACGGGACACACACACACACACACTTCAATACCTCTTAAACGGATTCCAAAACCCCAAAAACTGTATCTCAGCAAGTTATTGTCCACGATCTCTAATTACAAAACATTAAATGTATGTTTAGAGGGCATAATCCATTTTTATTATTTTATAACTTACTACACATTAAACTGAATTGCTTCAAAGCTATGAAATTGGGCGATAAGTCCTAAGCCAGCATTGTAATTAACACCAGCGTTGAGTCCCTACTACAAAGTCTGGTAACGTCTACCAAACGCCTTTGGAATAGTTGCCGTCGGGCCCTAGTTTGAACTCCATCGCTCTGACACGACTTGATAACATACGAGAGGAAATTGCGTTGAGCAATATCTGTGTCAAAGAGTTGGATTGAACCAGTGGCGATGGGTTCTGTCAGAATTTCCGCATTAAACAGATTTTTTTTTCTAATGCACGACGGGTTGGTACTTGACCTCAATCACACCTGATGTTAAGTGAAGATGAGGTCGAAGGTGGAAGCGTACTGACCCGGAAACCCCAACACATTTGGGGTACTGGCTATCTTATCTCTGACAACCGGAACACAACAAAGCTATTAACATTGCTGCTTGGCGGCAGATTTAGATAAGATGCGGTGGTAGCTAGCCAGGCGGACATTTAAAATGCCCTACCACCAACCAAGTTGGTTGAAGTATTGAATTGAAGCCAGTCTTTAAAACAAGTCGTTAATGTACTAGGGCTGAGTTCAGTTGAGCTGGTGATGACGGGTACGAGTGGCCTTTTCATACCATAATTTCCACATTAAATAGTCGATTCATGTTTTCAATTGAAGCCAGTTTTAAAAACAAGTCGGTAGCTAAAAGCATCTTAAAATACCGTCAAGGGGGCATTAGTCAGACACCATTTACTTAGCAATAAGTTTGATTTGGACCTGTTTTGTACTAGCGTTACATCGGCAAGAAACATTAAGTAGACGTTTTTTTTGGCTAAAAAGTAACCTAATGCTGCTGTGACTCGGTTGTTTTTTGGATTGGCGATGCAAGGATATCCTATCTATAAGATTGTTTATAATTATATTAATTTGTCCAACCGTTCTCTGATTGCAATGTATAGTTTTTTTTTATTTTTTATTAAATTTAAGTAGGTTCTATCAGTGGAAACCTCTAATTGGCTTTCAGTTTTTTAGTTTAAGTGATAATTTGTAAAACAGCTGTTGGTTTTCATTTCATTGCATTTCATTACTACTCGAGGCTCTTTTCAGTCGTGCACTTCTTGATCCCCCTACACTATATTTAAAAAAAAGTTACGTCCCTCTACTCTGCCGTTCTCCCCCTTTTGGGGCCCGACACCACAACACGGCTTCCCACTCCGGGCAGCAATTATTGCATTTGGATGTGTATTAGTCTAGTGCCATTCTTTTGGTGTGCCACTGCCGACAAAAAGCGCGAAAGAGCCTGAAGTTAGCCTTAGAGTCCACCAGGTCCGCGAAGTACACTGGTCCCACCGCCATCCTGACTAGCCCGCTCAGCATATTATGACGCTCTTGCGCTCGTAAAGCGGACACTCCCAGAGGACGTGATCGTGGTACTCCTCCCCTTCCCCACACCTGCATTCACCATCCTCCCTTATCTGCATGTCGCGTAAGCGCCCCCTACTGGGTGGATTATCGACATGATATAAGTTGCTGGATTCCAGCCTTCAGGTTGCGGTCAGGTTGGTCAAGACCAATGCCACTCCAATTTATTAATCGGCTCGACTATGCCGATGACTTTCTTTCTTCATTTCGAATTCGATCTCGTCATAAAACACTAAGGCCCGTATTAATAAACCGTTCTCAAGATTAACATCGCCTCAATTTGACGCTTGAGAATCTGCTGTATATTAAAACAGCATTAGAGAAAATGAGACTGAGACGCGATCTCAATCTTAAGAACGATTTATTAATACCAGCTTTCTTATGAGGCCCATAGTCACAGACCCCAGTGCCATAACCGAAGTCATCACAAGTAACATACACTAATTATGACCGTACTAAGGTAGTTTAGAGTAAGTCGTTGCGCAGATGTTATTTAGATTTGATATATTCATCCGTATGTATTAAGCAATGTAACTCGGAAGATGCTATCGCACTTTCCAATGCAGTTGACTTGTAAAGTTGGCTAACTTGATAAATAACTATATTAGAGTTGGCGAAACTGTTCAAACTTAACCGTTCGGTCAGTGAAATTATATTAGAGGGCGCATTGCATTAGAACTAGTACATAGATTGATGGGTCAAGTACCGTCGGCATTTATATATCGTTTTGACTAAATAAGCAAAGAGCGATTAATTTCATTTCTATCTAATCAAATCAAATCAAAATAACATTTGAAATCGTCATGACATACAGTTATCGCTCATTCACTAGGCAGTCTTTCCAGAGATGAACGAGCAAGAAACTCCGGGGTTGCTTTTTTTATATAAGTCAAACAAATACAATTTGAAATACCTAATTGTAACATTTATATTCGACAAAGAAAAATAAGAATAATGCCGAGCGGTTCATGGCCATGCATTCTTATCATCCAGATAGTCAGAAATTTTATAATAGCCTTTGGCATCTGTTACATACATATATAATGTCACGCCTGTTTCCGGTTGGGGTAGGCAGATACCACAAACTTCCACTTACTACGATCCTGACACACCTCTTTTGTTTCATTCACTCTCATTAGGTTGTTCATACATACTCGTCGGAATAGGGTACTCTTGACTTTGCCTTTCTTTAAGACGTCCCCGATTTGATCATGGTACATTCGCCATGGTCTTCCCCTACCAACACTACCATCCACATTCGCTTCGTATAACTCTTACGTAAGTTTTCTTTCATTCATCCTCTCTACATGTCCGAATCACCTCCGCATACCTTTTTCAATCTTTGTCACCTACTTCTTCATTCACACTGTGACATTGTAGCATCAAAATGGCTGAACTTTTCGTAATCTGGTTGAAATGTTACCTAGTTTTTGTTTTATGGAAATCGTTCAAACCCATTCCAAGATAGTCTGTATGATTGGCACACACAGACTGAGAACGACGAACTGAGCATGACCCACCGTCACACCCTCCCACTGCAACTCTACAGGAGTTGCCAAGATCAACAGCGGTACAGATGATCGTCGCCTACTAAAAGTAAGCGTGTCCCGAGAAAAGACTACGCTACCTTGGGCCCCAAATTTATTTAAGAAGAAGAAAAAGGGGTTTAAAGAAGGAAAAATAAAATTATTTCCTCCTTCCCCTTTACAAATGGGAGTGTAGCCAGAAAAAAACAAAAAAACCCTCGTTAATACGAGGGTTAAAATTAAATGGGAAAAGGGAACTGAGTGAGGCTCAGTCCTTAATGAGTATAGAATACACCACGGACGGCGCCAAGGGACGCAGTGAGTTATTGGTAAGTAGCTAATCTACTTAGTGTAGTAATGCCAGTAATACGAATGGCAGAAAGAATTAAAAGCACGGAAGCTATCACGATTTGCAACCAGATCCCCGTAATACACTGGATGGCTATTCGCATTTAACTGAGCAGTTGAATTTGTCAATCGATGAATCGATCTTGTTGTTCGGTATTCGATACTGTTCTGTATAGTGAAACGTTATTTACACTATCTGGGCGGTAGATAAATGACTCATTTGAGGTTTGTCGTTTGGCTAAACTTGGGGAAACGATAGAGGAGCGTCAGTTATAAAATTCCATATAAATGTCATCTTATCTAAGTCTGCCGCCAAGCAGCAATGTTAATAGCAATGTTGTTTTCCTGTTAGATATAATTCACTTAAATTTTTTTGTGTTCATCACTACGTAAGCGCCCTAGAAGTAAGAATAAGCGGATAAACGTCTAAGGTATAGACGTATCGAGTTAGCATAATTTATTTCAAGTTCGCTTACATGGTATTAAATTTAACGATGGAACGCAAGCGAGCTTAACAGCAAATTTTTAGCAACCGACAACAAAAATTTTTATGTGGTGCGGCTGAAGATAGACCGTTCACCAGGTCTTTCACCTTCGGCCTCATGCTGTCAGCATTGTTGTGTTTCGGCTATTTGCGATAAGATAGCCGGTTCTCAAATAAGTGAGGTATTTTTTATATGCACTACGGGTTAGTACTTGTCCTCAATCACACCTGATGTTAAGTAAAGATGAGGTCGAAGGTGGAAGCGTACTGACACGGTAACCCCAACACTTTTGAGGGACTGGCTATCTTATCTCTGACAACCGGAACACAACAATATTATTAACATTGCTGTTTGGCGGAAATTTGTTTATCCCGCGGGAACTACTCACTTTATCGGCATAAAAAATATCCTGTCTTAATCCAGGGTACCTATATAGTAAATTTCATCCATATACTTCACACCCGTTTCGCCTTGATATAGCAACAAATCAACACACCCAAACTTTCACACTTATAACATTAGTTAAATTAAGGTCAAGGGTCCAACTCGTTGTGAATAAAAAAAAGATATATCTATCAGTTGAACGTTTCGCGACTATTTGCATCGCATTTTCTACATTTGCGACATCGTGTGGCGTCACTGGTACCTCTACCAATAAATCGTGCACGCCTGTCATTGCGATATCATGCGCGCACCTAATTGATTCCCAAGGCTCGGCGCGCCAAGTGTCGGTTGCGGAAAACAAATGATGGCTGTAACCAAGCTCGCATGTGTAGGGGCGCCATGCGTTACTTTAATAAACCACCATAATGGGGTCGGGCATACATAATGTAACTATGTGTGAGTATATCCAATAGAGGCACTTGTGACGCAGTGGTCACCGTGGCTCAATGTGAACAACAGGGTTTACGAATCCGAGGTCGCGGGATCGATCCCCAGCCGGGTACATGTGTGTGTGTGTGTGTGTGTGTGTGTGTGTGTGTGTGTGTGTATATGTATGTATGTATGTATGTTTTTTTTCTTGTGTGCACTAAATGATTTTTTTTTTATGCACAATGGGTTGGTACTTGGCCTCAATCACACCTGATGTTAAGTGAAGTTGAGGTCGAAGGTGGAAGCGTACTGACCCGGAAACCCCAACGCATTTGGGGGACTGGCTATCTTATCTTATCTTATGATAAAATAAATAAATACATGTTTAGTACTCAGTTTGGTTACCTCACCTGATGGAAAGTGACGATGTGGCCGAAGATGAAGCACGCGATCTCAGTAGATGGCTATGTTTAGTCTTTCTAATTCTATCAAGATACTACTTAGCAGTGACTGGGAATAAAAGCTAGTAAAAAATATTTATCATTAACTCCATTGCGGAGTTATTTTTGACAAGCAATTGGATAATGGAAATCGTAAAAGTTCAGCAGTCACGTCCGGAGATCGGATTCGGAGCCGCCTCTAATTTCTCTGGGAAAGTTTGTTTGTTAAGAACTCTCGCGTACACGCCTTCGGGCGTGGAAGCATTGACTTTCGGTGTCAGATGTTTTCGATTGAAAACTTTGCGAAAATCCGAGATCTGGTTTTCATTAATTTTCACTTTAAAATTGTTCGATGGGAATAATCAATGTTCATAGTTTGTTATTGGGCTGTGTCCAGCGAGTTGTAAATAATGAGTCATACAATTATACTATCATTAACAGCCTTACTTGTCCCTACTTGTAAATGGATGGGAGCCTGTTCTGATGGGTCTCCAACTAGACTAAATAATCAGTTATTATTTATTCCATTATTATTCTTGAGGTTTAGTGATTGAATTCCTTTGAGATTTCTCCACGATTTTACAGTGATATAAATAAAAATATCACGTTGTCCTTTTTCTGTGTACATAATTAGAAAAGGAACATGAACACATTGCCCTACGTGCTTTCTGTAGCCTCGTAGCTATCGTAGCAAGCGTCGTAGACGATATACGACTGCTACGAATGTATATATCTGCACGTTTCTTATTTGCGCTGTAAATTTTCACTTTTAGTGAGATTTAGTTACTATTTGGACATACATTAATTAGAATCATAAGCACACAATAGCATAAATTTCACTACTTTCCTTCTACTAGCAAAATCTGGGACAAAATATGAAAAAAACGCTTTGTATTAATTGTTGTTTCTTTAAATAAATGGTCTCGGAAAAAAGTTAATTTATAAAACCAAAAAACCCAACTGCTTATGACGTCGAACTAAAAAGATGTGAACAAGAAGAAATTGTTAAGTGGAGAAAAATTACATACACACGGCTACACGTGGAGCTATTACATAACCAGCATAAATAGACCTCGCGTAGATGAAACATGCATAGCGTCGCGTGACCAGTTCATGTTGGTTATGCATAGCTTGACATGTAGCCGTGTGTAGAGGCTCTAAAAAAATCATGATTATCATATCGTTACACGCAGTCGGAGGCTATAAGTGAGGCTTAAATAAATAAAGATTATTATTTTTTTTTTTATGCACAACCGGTTAGCACTTGACCTCAATCACACCTGATGTTAAGTGAAGATGAGATCGAAGGTGGAAGCGTACTGACCAGGAAACCGCGTCTTATATATTATAAAGCTTTATTACATAAAATGTTCGCTTTCCTTTTCATTGGTTTTTTTATGATTGACTGGATTCGCGTTTGACCACAATCTCACCTAATGGAGAGTAACGATGTGGTCGAAGATGAAGCACGCGATCCCAGTAAATAAAATAAATATTTCAGACACTTACACCAATCATCTAGTCCCAAACTAAGCAAAGCTTATACTATGGATACTAGATAACGGATAAACATACATAAATATTTATATAAACAACCATGACTCAGGAATAAATATTCATATTCATCACACAAACATTTACCCGTCGCGGGATTCGAACCCGCAACCGTTGGTTTCGCTGACAGGGTCACTATCCACTACACCAATCGGTCGTCTGCCTATTTACTCTGCTCTTGAAGATCTCAAGGTTGTAGGATTCAGGAAAGACATTTTTGGCACATTGGCACACATTGGTGGCATAAACAATAGTTGTTTGCTTATTATTAATGCATATTGTGGGCGAGTCTGCATATTAATGAGAGCCATGGTCACCCTAATGCTAAATGAATGACAAATAGCATTACGTCGACCGCGCTGTAGCCACAATGTAATGTGGCACACGAGGGCTCATATTTTACACAACGCTCCAGCCAAATAAGAAGACATGTCATGCAAATTACTAGTTAAGTATTTTTATTAAAGGCCACTAATAGACTGTCAGACTAATCCGAGATGATGTACACATATTGAATCATCATCATCATATCAGCCACAGGACGTTCGCTTCTAAAAGGCAAGGGTCTTTCGGTCCACGCATAGTAGGGTTGCGTGCGTAAAAGCGTGGTACAACCTCCTTTTCTCTCTCTTTTAGGTAAAACGTAGTATTACTACTTTCTACGGACGACCGATTGGTGTAGTGGATAGTGACCCTATCAGCGAAACCAACGGTTGCGGGTTCGAATCCCGCGAGGGGTAAATGTTTGTGTGATGAATACGAACATTTATTCCCGAGTCTTGGATGTTTATATAAATATTTATGTATGTTTATCCGTTATCTAGTATCCATAGCACAACCTTTGCTTAGTTTGGGACTAGATGATTGGTGTAAGTGTCCGATATATTTATTTATTTATTTCTTTTGTTGCAAAATAAATAAATAAATTTATTATTATTATTAGAATTTAAACTCATTTCGATTCCACATTAACACGTTCATGGACTCTGAACCAGACAATAGATGTTTTATTGTTATTACGTCTATATGCGTTTAGTATCCGCGAAAGTGTTATTGGTGACGATTCGGATGTACACCAACTAAACTAAACTAAAACCAGTTTTAAAGTAGTACTGTCTCTTTCTCCCTGGAACAGTACGATGCGACGGCAATACTCCAAAACTGGTTTTAGTTTAGTTGGTGTACTTCCGAATCGACACCAATGTTGTTCGAAACAAATCGATATTTTAGCATGACACAGACTCTCGATTGTGACATATTATACCTTTACTTAAACCTCCTGTGAAATGTCTAGGTTTTGTATGGAATATCTAGGCTAAACAGAAAAAAATATGTTCTCTGGCATTGTGTACAATGCCCAGGAATTCTAATAGAATGAATTATACACTTTGACGGTTACTACAGATACATATTATTACCTACAGCTATGATTGCCGCATAATAATGGTGTTTGCTCACGCAATGCGTTGTCAGACAACATTAGTATAGCCTTAGTTAGGTTATGTGTGTGGTGATAGGTTGGGGGAAGCTTTACCAGTGGAAACGCATGACTGTAGAATTTGAACCGATGATTCATGGTAATGTTAACTTAGGTGATAATAGGTGTATATTTTTTTCAATATTTTTTTTAAATCACATTAAAACAAAATTTGAACAGAGCTTGTTTCATGTGCTTCCCATAATCATTTCTTAGATTCGCTGAAACTTTTATAAAGCGGTTACTTTGAAAAATTTACGCTGCCTATACTTAACTTAATGTTATCCGATAATACACACAAAGTTTAGCTAAATTGGATTTGCCGTTCCCAAAAAAAATCAAAGATGTTTGTATGGAGAAAACAGTCTTAATGAAATTCTTCATACAAAACGCCAATTTCATAGGTAAGGAGCTAATATTTATGCAAATTGTATGTATTTCGGAAGCACTATTTAGGCACAGTTTTATAAGAAAGAAATTGTGTTTATAGGTAAACAGTCTGCATATGAGCAATGAGGATTCCAGATCATGTGACGCAGAATAGTAGTAGGGATTCAACGGTTCTGGACCACCCCAGTTTTCTGGTCCATCACTCCACCCCCTGCTCGCAAAAAGGGCTTCACATATGCTCGCGGTATGTGTGTAATAAAGTTTATTCACGGTTAAATTCGCGCTTAGATTCGCGGTATGTGTGATAAACTTTATTCACGGTTACGTAATAAAGTTTATTCACGGTTAAATTCACGCTTAGATTCGCGGTTATTATCGGCGGATGTGTGGGTGGCTCGGTTCGGTTCAATGACAGATATCGTTCGGCCACATGTGAGATATCACGGTGCTCGCGGAATAATCATCGCGCTTCGTTGCGTAATAAATTCGCGGTTCCATATGTGACATGTCGTGGTCCTCTCACAGAATTGATCGAGGGACAGATTGAGAGCGGCACGGTTGCATTGTTATGGAATCATGGTAATAAAATTAATTCACTGTTTGATTGGGAACGCTCGCGAACGCTCTTTGAATCATGGGTGGTCAGGCGAGCAGAGTCCGAACAAAAGCGTACTTATTCTTAGAAAGTTTCTATAGCAGCGGCATTTCTTTGTGAAATATTTTTTTATCGTAAGTATTAATTTTACGTTGCTGGGTAGAGTCCAAACAAAAGCGTAATTGTGTATTATTGATAAATTCGCGGTCCTCTCACAGAATTGATCGAGGGACAGATTGAGAGCGGCACGGTTGCATTGTTATGGAATCATGGTAATAAAATTAATTCACTGTTTGATTGGGAACGCTTGCGAACGCTCTTTGAATCATGGGTGGTCCGGCGAGTAGAGTCCGAACAAAAGCGTACTTATTCTTAGAAAGTTTCTATAGCAGCGGCATTTCTTTGTGAAATATTTTTTTATTGTAAGTATTAATTTTACGTTGCTGGGTAGAGTCCAAACAAAAGCGTGGTAATTGTGTATTATTGTTGTATGTACATTTTACGATTATTGCTGTTTCAAAATGGAGTATCCCGTCCTTACCTTAAATTTTTTTCATGGTTATGCCACAAAGTTTCTATAGAAACGGTATTTCTTTGTTGTGAAATGAGTTTTTGCTACGTTGACTTGTCAAAACAGGATCTCGTGTGACATATATAAGAGCGCTAAGGCCTACGTCTCTCTACACAGTTCGAGAGATACCAGTTGACAAAGCATCTACTATGGTGAGTTTAATTATTTAATTTTACCTATTTTTCTCAATTGTGTTGTGTTGTGTTGTGTGTGTTTCAATATGTATACGTAGTGTTTCCAAACTGTTATAAAACAATTCCTAACATCTGAACCTAAATTATCCGAGTCGTTAATGATTTCTCAGTGAATTCTCGATGTCGCTAAGTTTGTCCCTATTCTAATTTAACTATACTCTCTTGTTTCAGTGTGTGTTATATTGTTCTAATGTATAATCGTTAATTAATCAATTATAGTGCGCCTCGATGAATAGGGCTCTGTGAGCATCGTGGTTTTTTGGAAAAACTAAGTCATACGCTAACCCAATATTTAAACTTGTTTCAGACATCAATTCCCGAGTGTGATTACACATTTAAGAACTATTATTTTCCTGCCTCTCCTGATTTAAGTGATGATGAAACTCGCGGTTCTCCCACATTAAAGGCCAAGCAAAATACCGCAAAGAGAAGCATTGATGCTTTTTTTGAGAAGCCGAAGAAAAAGAAGGTCAGAACGCACTCTTCAAATGTGGCCCAGGCTAACGGAGAGGGAACATCATACATTTCATCAAATAACGACGATGGATCCACTGCGAGCCATCTCATTAAAATAGAAGTGTATGAGATGAAAAAATTGAAAGATGTTCTACCCATTGATTACTGGAAATACGCAGATGTACGTGTTAAATATTACATCACATCAGAAGAGGACAAAAATTATCAAAATACCAGAGATTTAATTTATAATATAACAAAACAGGTGGCAACTAGGAAGGGCTGCACAAAATATTTCATAGAAACCGATAAGAAACAATAACACCTTACCTATTGTTACCACTCTTACTACCTAATGACCCCCCGCCATGCTACTTAAAATCGACTATATAATGAGGGTTATTATTATTATTATTATTAAATTCTTTATTGCACACAAAAATAAAATACAAAGAACATTTAACATAGATAATGAAGTGTACAAAGGCGGTCTTATCGCTGATAGCGATTTCTTCCAGACAACCTCAGTTAAAGAAGCTTTTTTAATAAGTAGTTGGATAGTGCAAAGTAAAAGCTGAATAACTTAAATATCAGTAGTAAATAGACGATACATAGAAAATACATAGGAATAGTGGAATACATACAAAGATAAACACTTACTAAAATAAACAAACCATATAAATAAGTACAATAATAAAATACACATAAATATATATAACAGTATATACAATTCATTAGAGAGATAAATAATAGTCCTTTAGACGCAGTTTAAACACTGCAAGCGATTCTGCGTGGCGAATACTTAGTGGTAGTGCATTCCACAACTGCGCAGCCCTAATGCCAAAGGATCCCGAGTAATAATTTGTACGGCAGCTGATGGGCTTAAGCAAATTGTTTGTTTTAGACCTAAGAGGCACATCGTGATCGGATCCTAAATATGTAAACAGATTTTTAAGGTAAGGGGGGGAAATCTGACTGTATAGTACATTATAAAGGAGAGTGAGGATATGCAGGTTACGTCGGAGTCTGATAGGAAGCCACTTTAATTGCGCCCGGTATGCGGATATGTGATCATACTTGCGAACTCCGAAAATGAAACGGATGGCCATATTCTGAAGGCGTTCTAGCTTATTCAGCAGTTCTTCAGTGAGATCGAGATATGACACATCAGCGTAGTCAAGAATAGGAAGAAGAAGTGACTGAGCAAGTTCTACCTTTGTTCTGATAGGTAAAAGATTTTTCCACTTTCTCAGCGAACCTAGCACGGCGAAGAACTTGCGACTTACATATTCGACATGGGGAATCCAGGAGAGCGACCTGTCAATTTGAATACCGAGGTTCTTTACGACGTTACTGAATGGTATAGAAATGCCATTAAGGCTGAGTGAGGGTAGAGCACTGTAATCCAGCCGACTCAATTGCTTCGACCCGCCCACAATTATTACCTGCGACTTGCTTGGGTTTATAGTCAGACCGTAAGACTTGCTCCATTCGGTAATTTTCACCAGGTCATCATTCAGTTCCTCGAGCGCTTGGTGGAGATTTTCGGCAGGAGCCTGGCTGTACACCTGAAGGTCATCGGCGTAAAGATGAAATGAAGATGACAGGAGAGAGGTAATGGAGTTTATAAAGATAGAGAAAAGGAGCGGAGATAGCACACCACCTTGTGGTACACCAGCGGCAATGCTATGGAAATCGGAGTTGTTGTCAGCAAATCGAATGCACTGCTGGCGCCCACATAGGTAGCTGCGAAACCAATTGACAACAACAGGAGTTAAGCCAAGTGAGCTCAGAAACGCTAGAAGAATTTCAAAGTCCACTGTGTTGAATGCATTACTGAAATCCAGTAATGCAATGACTGTGAGGAGTTGGCTGTCCATGCCACGGCGAATGTCGTCAGTTACCTTCACAAGTGCGGTAACTGTGCTATGGCCTGGACGGAAGCCGGATTGAAGTGGACTTAGTAGATTATTTTTATTCAAGAAATGATGTAGCTGTTGATGAATAATGCGCTCGAAGACTTTTGAAAGGAAGGGCAAAATGGAGATTGGACGATAGTGTGAAAAGGAGGAAGGGTTGTTAATTTTGGGTATGGGAATAACATAAGCTTGGCGCCATTTACTTGGGAAAGTACTGGAAGATAGGGAATGATTAAATATATGGCTTAATATAGGGGAGATTGTCTCAAGAGTGAGAAGAATCATTTTGCGACTTATGCCATCCGTGCCCACCGCGTCTGATGTAATGGACCTGATGTTTTTTTCCACATCCTGTGCAGTGATGGGGCAGAAGTCAAAAGGCGGGTAATTGGGATTGGGTAATGATGCAAGCACTGCAAGGGTATCTGCTTTGCTTAAGTCGTTTATGGGAGGTGACGAAGCAAAGTGTCGGCTGAGTGAGTTTATATCAATGCTGCTGCCAGATGGTGGTTGCTGCGATCTTCCAATGCCCAAGGATTTTAAAAACCTCCATACTTTTGTAGGATTTCCATTCTCAATAGATTCATGGATGTATCGCCTTTGTGCATCTCTGCACATCCGGCTACATTGGTTGCGCAGCAGTTTATATTTATTATGATTAACATCAGTGGGATCATTTTTATACTTAATTTTAGCTACATTTCTTTTTGACATAAGTATCTTGATCTCAGAGTTCAACCATGGGGCAGGAAGATGCTTTAGTCTAATGGGGCGAAAAGGAGCATGGATGTCAAACAGCTGTTTCAAATGAGAATCAAAGATCTCAAGCTTCTCATCTACTGTAGGGGCACTAAGAATAGCACGCCAGTCAATATCATTTAAATCTGATACGAACTGGGTATGGTCAATTTGTTTAAAGCTTCGCTGCAGTACTACCCGAGGCTTAGGTTTAGGGACACGAATACGATGACACGTACACTAAATCGTGATAGGAGAAAGCTTCGGCGGCATATTGTCCATGCTCGACAACGTGATCTACAGAAGAGACGATGATTAGGTCTAAGAGAGAGGGAACGCAATTTGGAAAGTTGTGTGTCACATTAAGTGGGAGAAGGTTGAGGTTGCTTGAATTTACAATTGTCTTAAGCTTATGAGCCCGAAAATCATTTTTTACCAAGCAGGTGTTAAAGTCGCCCATAATAATAGTATGATCCATACCGAGCGCGTATTGTTCCAAAAGAGACTCAAATTCGGAGAAGTAGTTTATACGAAGATTGGGACTATAGAAGACTCCCAACAACAACTTAGTGGTACCAAATAAGACCTCAAGAAAAAGGTACTCGGGTGATTCGGAATATTGTGAAGGAGATTTACTAACGATTGCATAGGCCAGATGACTCCGCAGATAGATCGCTACACCTCCAAAACCCTTACCGGTCCTGTCGTTACGGATTAGATGGAATCCAGGAAGAGAATATGAAGTGGATGGCATGCAGGGCT
This sequence comes from Oegoconia quadripuncta, assembly GCA_949316235.1. NCBI lineage: Eukaryota > Metazoa > Arthropoda > Insecta > Lepidoptera > Autostichidae > Oegoconia > Oegoconia quadripuncta. The sequence goes on from OX438747.1 coordinate 22,920,865, forward strand.
TAAGAAAAGTCTCTGAAATAAGGATGGCATGGATATTTGTGTTGTCAAATGTAGTAAGCATGTCTGCATAATGCGCGTGTATGCTTTGGGCATTAATATGAATGGCGTTGAAGTTTTTAGGAAAAGCAGAAAAAGTAACACCCAGTTGTTCGCCAAGTGGTTGTGGGATGCTGTAAAAGGAATCAGAAGAAGATAGCGATTGAAAGTCATCAGGTTCATTACTGTCGTCATTATCAGGAATAATTGGCATTGTGTACATACTAGGTAGATATTAAATATATATATATATATAGTTATATAATAATAATAAAAATATATACCACAATAAAAAAATAAAAAATAAGTTATTTAAATTTCTGCAGATTATGCTACCTGCACTGAGATTATCCGTTAGAAATCATTTGCAGAACAAAACAAATCACTACTAGGTACTACACGCTTACAGCTGAAAATATCTTATAGACCTAAAAAGAAATCAAAATAGAAAAAATACAAAAACAAAGTATAGTTATAGGAGCTCACAAACATAACTGGACTGTCAACGAACAAAAGAAGGCTTGGCTGCATGAACCCAGTGCCCTTTGCCTGCCAAAAGTGCAAAATTAAGAATTGCAAAAGTCAAGCGACTTGTGTCACTGTCATGCATTATTTTCGATCGCCCCGCTAGTCAAGGATAAATTGTTACAAAAAAAAAAAAATTGAATTGAGATTTTTACAAAAAAGGGTACAAGTGAAGCAGTAAAACGGGTCCTACAGGCAGTTGTGACCAAGCACATAATGCTATGCAGTGATCGGCCACCGTAACATTACATACGGAGCTTTGTTTCGTACAGCACCATGGAGTTCCTATTTTTAGTTAATGCAGCCTTCGGAGATGTTGATGTAAAGATTATTTCTTGCTTTGAGCTATGGGGATGTTCTTCAGTTCGGCAAGGGATTCTATTTTGTGACGCGATCCATCCTGCGCAATTATGTGAATCCAGCCATCACGGCTCCAGCATTTAGTTACACCAAAGGTTTCGCGCGCTTTCATAAAGACATCATGCCGCATCTTGGTCAAGAACTCGGAGAGTGTGATACTGGAGTTTTTAAACGCCTTTTTGCCGAACCATACTTGATCACGTACACTTTGGCTGGCAAATTTTACAAGCACTGGTCGAGGCTTGGCCGCATCCTGACTTACACGCCCCATCCTGTGGCAGGTCTTAATAACAGTTGGTGAGAAATGGGGAACTTTAATTTTGGAACAAATCAAGTCCACAACAGCGTTAGTGATACTCTCTTTCTTTTGCTCGGGCAAGCCGTGGATGAGAATCATTTTTCTTCTAGATCTAAGCTCTAAGCGATCATGGGCCTGTACTAATAAGTCTAATTGAGATCTCATGACACTCATTGCATTGCATACAAATGCTTTGAAATTTAGGAAATCTGAATTCAGTGAAGCGACTGAAGGTGTTTTGCTTTTTACCTGGTTGAGATCCACTTGAAAATCAGCCATTTTGGTGGTGAAGATCTCAAACATAGCATCCATATTTTCCTGTAATTTAGTGTGATCCATTTCTCTTCTATGCAAACTTCACAGGTATGTAAGCACCAACTGCACACACTCGGTATTCACAGCTAGGAGACTGGTTTAGAAGGAATTTTTATAATGGGCAGGTAGCTTTAATGGTTATTGCATTGGTTATTGCATATTTCGAGGTATTATAAGTGACTAGCTATTTTAATTATTAAAAATTCCCAAGAGCTAATAAATTTGGTTGTTTACTCTTCAACTACCCGCAAAATGTTAACTGGGTTAACTCAAGTAAACTGAGAGTCATTCCTAATCAGCCATTGACTGAAGTTTGTTAGTGGTAGTCTAAAAACCAAAGACCTTTATTAGTGGTAGTCCCTTATTCAGTGTTAACACGATGGCACATTTCGATCTCAACAACCCAATATTTGATGAGCAATTATATCAACTATGTATCGAGGCAGAACAAAGAAATATAGATCAACAACTCTACGATCTCTGTGAGCTCAGTGATGCTGTAAACCAAGTACCACCTGAACCGTAAGTAACTTGTACTATCTTTAATTCGTCCAGGAACACACAGTTTAATTATATTATGTGATTTGTGATGAAGCTCTCTCATTATCTATTGAATTTATGCAAACTTGAACTCTCGTTCTTATGTAATAAGATAGTTCTCATTATCTATTAGTGTTATACAAATTTGAATGATTGTTTATGAGTAATAGGACACAGTTTACAAATCTTTCAAAGTTAACCCAAGTACATTGATGGTATGAGTAGTGGGGTGAACGACGTTACTACATAAACGATTGTTAGTAGTGTCTTTACCTCATTTTGTTACAAGTAACGTCTCAAAACTAATACACAATGTTGTCTTTATCGACTCAGGAAATTATGTCATTAGACAAATCGTTTCTTCTAAACAAATTTCATAATTTCATTAGGCTGTGGTACATTAGTCATAAACTTCCTAATTTCATGATAGAGGACCCAGATATTATACCATATTTTACTCCTTGTAGTGGGCATAAAATAAGAAGTGATGCGACTACTGAGAACATTGATGAAATTGATGGTGTATTACAAATGCAGGCATATTGTAAGCTGTGTAATCCTTAATGTGGGTATTATGAAAGCAATTTTGATTGTGTTATTTCATTATTATAACTCTAATACTAATATTGTGTGTTCTATTACAGTGCAAGTAATCAAACCGGGGGGAAAAGAAAGGTGCAATCGAGTGTACAAGTTGCATCGAAATCGCGTCGCACACAAGAAGCAAATGAGTCATCTAGTTGCACTGAGTATATCAATGTCGTGAATAACAACAACGCGTCGACATCTACGAGCAGATCGACTAGCAGTGCTGGACCTTCAAATGTGGTGGTGGACCCCATAACATGTGGAATATGTAATCACACGGTGAGTCGAAGATATTTCACTAACCACTTGCGGAGTAAATCACACAAAGAAAAGGTTTTCGTTCAAGAACATAATCTCGATAATGTTAGTATTATTTCTACAGCTTTTGGTTCTAGAATATTAACCTACAGAATAACTTCACCTCTTTCCAATGATAATAATGTTTTACAAACCCCGGAATTGTTCATAAAATCAGTGAGGGAAACTATTTTATTTCTTGTAGAAGAGTGTTTGAGGGAGCTGACTACTATTAAAGTCAACTTTATAGTTCATGCGGACTTTGTACAGGAAACTAAAGACATTAAAAATTCATTTGACTTTCAAACAAATAACTGGTCACTTTGCTTTGGTGAAAATTTAGATATTTACTTCAATACATTGATGGAAAATATTAAAACAAGGATGACTGACTTTGAGAAAAAAGATAGTGGTTGGTCTTTGCGGGAAATAAAGTTTTTAGAAATGAATATTAATCAATTTAACCCCTTACGTGGCTCGACATATATCGATTTACCGATAGATATTAAACACAAGAAAGCTGTAATAAATGTAAAAAATAGAGACCAACAATGTTTAAAGTGGGCTTTACTCTCCGCAATGTATCCAGTTAATACTCACTTAGATCGGGTATCATCTTATATTAGACATGAGAATAAATTGAACTTTAATGGTATTCAATTCCCAGTGAAGTTAAAAGATATAAGTAGAGTTGAAAAACAAAACAATATAAGCATTAATGTTTTTGGTTTGGATTACAACAAAGATACTAAGAAAAATACTATTGTGGGTCCTTTGTACTTTACCAAGTCTCGTAAAGAAACCCATGTAAACTTGTTATACTTAGTAAATGGTTCCGATAACCATTATTGTTACATTAAAAACATGTCACGTTTGGTAAATAAACAAGTCACTAACCAGGAGAAAGCGATACATATTTGTGATGGTTGTTTATTATATTTTACTACCAGAGAAAGGTTAACAAACCATCAAACAAAAGATTGTGCACAAATAGTTACAGAATTACCTGGAATGAATAAAAAGACTAAGAATTGGTTTGGTCAAGAAATAAGTAATGATAAAATTACCTTCGATAAATTCCAACGAAAGTTAAAATTACCCTTTGTTATATATGCAGATTTGGAAGCCATTTTGAAACCGATTAAATCATGTGATCCTAATCCATTAAAATCATACACCCGATCAATACATGAGCATGAAGTGTATAGCTATGGTTACTATATAAAATGTTCCTATGATGATTCCCTTTCCAAGTATCGAACATATACTGGACCAGACTGTGCAAAAGTATTTATGGAAAGTTTATATAAAGACTTATCCGAGATACAAAAAAGGAATTGCTTTCAAAAACGACCCCAACCATTAAATAAAAAAAAGTTGGGATATTTTAAGGATGAAAACAATGGAAAGATATTTAAAGAGTTTGTTGGTTTGCGATCTAAAATGTATTGTATAGATGTTGAAAATAAGGTAACCGCTAAAGCTAAAGGCGTAAACAAAAATGTTACGAAAAAAATGTTAATGGAAAATTATAAAAAATGTTTATTTCATAACGAAATCCAAATTTCGGAAATGTATAGAATAAGAAGTTTAAAGCATACTATTTTCACTCAGAAAATAAACAAGATATGTTTATCTTATAATGACACTAAGAGATATTTTATACCTAACTCTACAGATACTTTTGCTTGGGGTCATTACAGTATTAAATAATGTATATACATTTTAAGTACCACTATTAGTATAATATCATTATTGTAAGATTATTTTAATTATTTGAATTGTAAAACTGTATTTGAAATTTTTAATTAATTTTCATTATTGTAAGTATATTTTAAATTGTGTGATTTCTAAATGTAATTTATATAATAAAATTACTGAGTGACTTTATAAGAGACTTCCTATTTTGTTTAACCCCATTCCTAAACACAGAGCTTTATAGGTTACACGTTAAATTGTAACAAAATAAAAAAATGTTTCATTTCATCCATCCTTTCACAGCTATTGTAGCAGGCCCAAGTGGTTGTGGTAAATCTAACTTTGTTACCAATTTCTTAAAATATGCAAAAGATATTTGTAACAGTGACTTTGAACGGATATTATGGTGTTACGATGAAATGCAACCTTTATATAATTTGAACAATGTTGATTATAAACAGGGTAGCCCTGAGTTAAGCATGTTTGATGGTAAGCTACCACAATTACTGATAATAGATGATCTTATGCGAGAATCCGATGCCCGCATTGTAGATATTTTCACTAAAGGTAGTCATCATAGAAATCTTAGTGTGTTTTATATAACACAAAATTTATTTCACCAAGGTAGAGGGCAACGCGATATTTCCTTAAATTCGAGTTACATAATTTTCTTCAAAAATCCTAGAGATAGAGCACAAATACGTCATTTAGCACGTCAAGTAATGCCAGATAATTCCAAATTCGTCGAAGAAGCTTATAAGGACGCTACAGCAGAAGCACATGGTTATCTAATGATTGATTTAAAACAAAATACAAATGATATGTGTCGTTTTAAGAGTAAACTCTTTCCCTCGGATGAAAACTGTGTAGTTTATTTGCCGAAAAAGGGTTATAAATATGATACACACCGTAATCAAATATCAGTTAGTGGTCGATAATGCCTGAAGAAGCAGTACCACAAGATCAGGAATTATCACTAGCTTTACAAGTACTCACACCGAAATATCGCAAAGCTTTATTGAAAAAATGTAGTGAAGATAAAATAAATCGTATATGTGAAAGTATTGTAGATACTTTCATTGAAATCCCTATAAAAGGGGTGCGGCAATCAAAATTTAGTTTCTTGAAGTTACATTGCTTTTTTTCAACAAATATTGCATAGTGTTTCCTTATAATAATAACAGCCTCAAAATATTATTATTATTAGTCGGTTACAATGGTTGGTAGAGTGACGACGCATCTTGAATTACTAAAAGCTTTGCATACGCTTAAACCTAAGTATTGTACAGCCTTGTTGAAAGTATGTCGCAATGAAGAAATAAATTGTTTATGTGAATGTATTTATAATATTTTGAATGGTAAAATTCCTCTGAAGGATAGAGATAAATCCAAGTTGAGTAAATACAAAACTTTGTTGAGAAAATTAGTATCTAAGGGTAAAAGTAACTCCCGAAAACGAATTATTATACAGAAAGGTGGAGCATTCTTACCCATAATTTTAGGTTCTGTTCTTAGTGGATTATTAAGTTCGTTTTTGAATAAGTAAAATGGAGAACACAAAGAAAATGATACTTGTGGAACCTCATGTCATTGATAGGATTAGACACAGTGATAACGTTCCTGAAAAACCATTGTCCCGTCTCGATGAAGAGATGAATAAAATCTTAAATAGTAAAATTGAAGACCGTGAGAAATGGATGCAATATTTACAAATCTTACAAAGATATTTACATTTTGCTGGTACAGAACGTCATCCCATTACATTACCAATAGTTACAGATGCCCCTATCAATGCAGTTTTTAATAGTATTAAAAAGGAAGAAAATAATGATAATGCAGTAGTTCCAAAATTATCAACAACAGAAGAAGACGTAGTAAAGGAAAATCATATAGTATCACGTTATACCCCAAGTTATTTGTTTAAATTTATACCAAAAACATATAAAAAAAAGGGTGAACTATTATTAGAAGGTATATTGTCAGAAGGAAATGCCATTACTTGGGATGGTGAAGGTAAAGTCATAATCAATAATGAAATTGTTCCTCGCAGTAATATTGTAGATTTAATTAATGATGTCCTACGACCGTTACGACGCCCAAAACCATCAGGTTGGGAAAAGTTCGCTTCAGCTCTAAGGGACATAAAAATACCATTAACTTGTATAAGTAACCCAGAAACGCTTGAATACATAAACAACCTTGATTCGGCTGATTTTAACAAAGACGATTTAGTAGACAAACATAAAACACCAAAGCGAAGACGTGGTGACTTGCTACATAAAAGAAAATTAGATTGGGAGAGATGGAACCCCAACTAGATGATATAAATAACATATATTATGATGTCTCTCACCCGGCTGGATATAGCAGTGTTAACAAATTAGTAAAAGCTATGCAAGGGAAAATGAACAGACAGAATGTAAAGAAGTGGTTACAATCTCAAGAAACTTATACTTTGCACAAACCTGTTAATAGACGATTTCCTAGGAACAAATATATTTTATCTAATTTAAATGAGCTATGGCAAGCGGATTTAAGTGATATGCGAACATACAATAAATATAATGATGGCTTTAATTATATTCTCTGTGTCATTGATGTATTTAGTAAGTACGCTTTTGCAAGGCCTATGAAGAAAAAAAATTCTGAAACTGTTAAGACATGTTTCGAAAGCATATTTACTGAAGCAGGGGCTACTCCTAGACATATACAATCCGATAAAGGTACCGAATTTGTTTCAAAAGATGTAAATCAATTCCTCAAAAGGAAAAATATTAATTACTATACAACGAACAATCCTGATATCAAAGCTAGTATTGTAGAAAGATTTCAGAATTCTTCTCAGAAGATTTCTTAAAATGAAAATGTGGCGATATTTCACTCATAATAATACATATAGATATATTGATATTTTACAAGAATTATTACATTCTTACAATCACAGTGTACATTCCAGTATTAAAATGTGTCCTAGTGATGTGAATTCGAATAATATAATGGCAGTATGGTCTAATTTATATGATAAGGACAATAATGAGCATATAAGTGATCGTTCATCATTTAAAGTAGGTGATCATGTTAGAATAACGAAATATAAACACATTTTTCAAAAAGGGTATGAAACAAATTGGTCGGATGAAATATTTATAATATCATCTATTGTTAAAAGATTTCCTTGGGTTGTTTACAATTTAAAAGATCTTAAAAACGAACCAATAGTGGGTACGTTTTATGGTAGGGAACTACAAAAAGTAATCTATGACCCCACCATTAAATATAAAATCGATAAAATAATATGCACTCGTCGTTTTGGTAACAGAAAGGAAGTGTTTGTCAAATGGAAAGGATATCCTAATAAATTCAATAGTTGGATATCAGCATCAAACTTGGAGTTAATATGATAGAAGATAGCTTTTATCTTACTTTACCAAGCAACAGTTCAACTATATATTTCCCTCAAAACACAACAGCTAACTTCATAACAAAGCTACCTAAAACTGTTCAATTGGAGGGTGAATGGGTTGTCGGGTTAGCTGAATTTCATTATCCCTGCTCGATATTTAATGTTCAAGAAAATGAGAATATTCTCTTCATCAAGCAAAAAGCCATAGTAGAAGGAGATTACAAGAGTAATGATGCAGTATCTGTAGAAGATAAGTCTCACAGTCGTATTGATCTGAATGAAAACTACTATTATGATGATCCATCGTTAATACCAGTGGAATACAAATCTCAAATCCCATCTTTTACTTATGACCACATCAATAATTTTCTAAAAGTATTCAATGAAAATAACCTCTTACGTAACCAAGTGAAATTTGAAATTGATGACAACTCGAAACTTATTACTGTTACGAAATTAACTAACAATGTATCATCGTTGGTCTTATCCCCTACGCTAAGTCTTCAACTTGGCTTTGAGCCTTATACAAATTTAATAACAAAGCCACATGCAATATACCCAACGAATTTACAATTGGGATTGCCTTCACAACTGTTTATTTATTCTGATATTATCCACCCACAAATTGTGGGGGATGTGATGAGCTCGTTATTTAGAATCATTCCACTAGATCCATCAAAATACATTTATGGTGCATACAAAATGCATATATTATCTCCTATTCATTATCTTCCAGTCATGCGTAGAGAATTTGATACCATAGAAATAGATATAAGAACCAGCATTGGTAATAGAGTACCATTCCAATTTGGAACTTCATGTATTAAACTTTATTTTATGCGAATAAAATGAATCATAAACGTGATAACATACTTTGTCCTTACCATCATTATTATTCTCACCAAGCTGGTTCAGGTGTGGGTATTATATATCGAGGTATACCTTATCAGCGTGGTCATGGCATTGGAAGTTTTTTAGGAGGACTGTTTAGATCTGTATTTCCACTCTTAGCGAGTGGTGCCAAAGCCGTTGGAAAAGAGGCATTAAGCGCAGGTGTAGGGTTATTATCAGATATGATTAGGACACAACCAATGGAGGAATCTGTTAAGTCTCGTCTCAAAAATGCAGCTGCTAATTTAAAACGAAAAGCGGATGATAAAATCGATTCACTTATGTCTGGTTCCGGGTATAAAATCAAAAGACGTGTAAAGAAACCAATCATTTCATTGAAAGCATCTAAGCGAAGAGGGGTTCAGAAGAAGAAAAATTACATAAAAGATATATTTTCGGATTAACTATGTCGTTCTTACATAATCATTCTTGTGAGTGTGTTAAATCAGAGTTGGATCTTTTTGCACTTCCATCAACACAGACAAGTATTGAAAGTGGACAATGGATTCACTGTACACCAATATCATCTCTAAGTGATGAAGGGCCAATTGAGTTTGTTATGCCAGGAACTGGTGATGACTACATTGATTTGTCACACACTCTGCTTCATGTTAAAGCTAAAATAGTCAACATAGATTCTACCGCTGCTTCTACTAGTGTTAAAGTGGCACCTGTAAATAATTGGTTGCATTCACTTTTTAACCAACTAGATGTATACTTAAATCAAAAACTTGTATCACCTCCTAACAACACATATGCATATCGGTCTTATGTTGAAACTCTACTTAATTATGGACCTGCGGCAAAACAATCACATCTGACTTGTGGTATGTGGTACGAAGACACAGCATCTAAGATGGATTCATGTGATGATACTAACGAAGGGTTCATCAAAAGGTATCAACGAGTAAAAGATGGAAAAGTAGTTGAAATGATTGGACATTTACACGGTGATCTCTTTAATCAAGAAAAATTTCTTATAAATGGTGTAGAAATACGCGTTAAATTAGTGCGTAATAAGGACTCCTTTAATCTAATGTCATCATCCCAAGATTCTAAATGCAAAGTTCAAATTGATGGTGCCACTCTTATATTACGTAAGGCAAGAATAAATCCATCAGTTTTAATTGCCCATCAAAAAGTTTTATCCACTACTACTGCTAAATATCCAATTACTCGTGCTGAAGTAAAAGTTTTGACTATCCCCTCAGGAATACGTGGAAAAAGACTTGATAACGTATTTCTTGGGCAGGTATCAAAAAGATGTATTATCGGGTTTATTGACAATATAGCTTTTAACGGTACTTTTAATACCAATCCATTTAATTTCCATAATCATGATATAAATGTATTTAGCTTGTATGTAGATGGTCAGCAAATACCTTCTAAAACTCTGATGCCATCATACGAAAGTGGTGTGTTTACGAGTAGTTACCACACATTATTTACTGGGACTGGTATCCACTTTTTAAATGAAGGAAATTCCATATCGATAGAGGACTATGCAAATGGATATTGCTTAATGGCATTTGATTTAACTCCCGATCTATCTGCAAACTCGAATTCACATTGGAATTTAATAAGACATGGGTGTGTTAGAATAGAAGTCCAATTTGAATCAGCACTCACCAAAACTCTTAACTGCATTGTGTACGCTGAGTTTGACAATGTTATTGAAATTAATAAGAATAGAGATGTAAGTGTAGATTATAATAGTTAATTAAAGGGTAACATTAAACTTTTTATTATAAATTGAAATTCATGTAACATTTATCATCACTTTCTTTGTAGTATACCTCAATGTAAGTATGTTCGATTTGTTTCATGATGAATACCCGAGAAATAGGGCTATGTATGAAAGATATTAATCCACATCTAGAATTTAATGTGTTCGCTGCTAACAGAATTCCGATGTACATAGAAGTGCCGACTTACTTTATTTCTAACTTAGATCCCGATACAAAACCTGGATCACATTGGGTGGCTATTAATATTGATGAAAATGGTGTTGGTGAATATTTTGATTCATTTGGGAGAAAGCCTACCGGTTACCATAGAATGTTTCTAAACAGGAATACTCGAAAATGGTTATACAACAATGAAAAGCTTCAAAGTCATTTAACTTCTGTTTGTGGTGAATACTGTTTAGTATATCTATACTTTAAATATATGGGTATGAGTATGTTAGACTTTATTAGATGTTTTTGTGATATACCTCTGTATAATGACATTTTGATAAATAGAATGTTTACAACCTTATTTTAGAAATAATATATTACAATGATGATGATAACAAACTCTTTCATTTATTTCCCCCTCCCATTTTTAATATAAAGCTATAGAAAAATAAAATACTATAATTATAAGTGAAAAAAAAAATTATTTTATTTTGTAATTATATATTATCAACTAAATATAAACTAATTACTTCTTCATTAGATTTAGAATTAGATAGTCTACTATCGGTCGGACTGTATACTCCAGGTGAAATAAGGTAGTAAGAGTGGTAACAATAGGTAAGGTGTTATTGTTTCTCATCGGTTTCTATGAAATATTTTGTGCAGCCCTTCCTAGTTGCCACCTGTTTTGTTATATTATAAATTAAATCTCTGGTATTTTGATAATTTTTGTCCTCTTCTGATGTGATGTAATATTTAACACGTACATCTGCGTATTTCCAGTAATCAATGGGTAGAACATCTTTCAATTTTTTCATCTCATACACTTCTATTTTAATGAGATGGCTCGCAGTGGATCCATCGTCGTTATTTGATGAAATGTATGATGTTCCCTCTCCGTTAGCCTGGGCCACATTTGAAGAGTGCGTTCTGACCTTCTTTTTCTTCGGCTTCTCAAAAAAAGCATCAATGCTTCTCTTTGCGGTATTTTGCTTGGCCTTTAATGTGGGAGAACCGCGAGTTTCATCATCACTTAAATCAGGAGAGGCAGGAAAATAATAGTTCTTAAATGTGTAATCACACTCGGGAATTGATGTCTGAAACAAGTTTAAATATTGGGTTAGCGTATGACTTAGTTTTTCCAAAAAACCACGATGCTCACAGAGCCCTATTCATCGAGGCGCACTATAATTGATTAATTAACGATTATACATTAGAACAATATAACACACACTGAAACAAGAGAGTATAGTTAAATTAGAATAGGGACAAACTTAGCGACATCGAGAATTCACTGAGAAATCATTAACGACTCGGATAATTTAGGTTCAGATGTTAGGAATTGTTTTATAACAGTTTGGAAACACTACGTATACATATTGAAACACACACAACACAACACAACACAATTGAGAAAAATAGGTAAAATTAAATAATTAAACTCACCATAGTAGATGCTTTGTCAACTGGTATCTCTCGAACTGTGTAGAGAGACGTAGGCCTTAGCGCTCTTATATATGTCACACGAGATCCTGTTTTGACAAGTCAACGTAGCAAAAACTCATTTCACAACAAAGAAATACCGTTTCTATAGAAACTTTGTGGCAATAACCATGAAAAAAATTTAAGGTAAGGACGGGATACTCCATTTTGAAACAGCAATAATCGTAAAATGTACATACAACAATAATACACAATTACCACGCTTTTGTTTGGACTCTACCCAGCAACGTAAAATTAATACTTACAATAAAAAAATATTTCACAAAGAAATGCCGCTGCTATAGAAACTTTCTAAGAATAAGTACGCTTTTGTTCGGACTCTACTCGCCGGACCACCCATGATTCAAAGAGCGTTCGCAAGCGTTCCCAATCAAACAGTGAATTAATTTTATTACCATGATTCCATAACAATGCAACCGTGCCGCTCTCAATCTGTCCCTCGATCAATTCTGTGAGAGGACCACGACATGTCACATATGGAACCGCGAATTTATCAATAATACACAATTACCACGCTTTTGTTTGGACTCTACCCAGCAACGTAAAATTAATACTTACGATAAAAAAATATTTCACAAAGAAATGCCGCTGCTATAGAAACTTTCTAAGAATAAGTACGCTTTTGTTCGGACTCTACTCGCCGGACCACCCATGATTCAAAGAGCGTTCGCGAGCGTTCCCAATCAAACAGTGAATTAATTTTATTACCATGATTCCATAACAATGCAACCGTGCCGCTCTCAATCTGTCCCTCGATCAATTCTGTGAGAGGACCACGACATGTCACATATGGAACCGCGAATTTATTACGCAACGAAGCGCGATGATTATTCCGCGAGCACCGTGATATCTCACATATGGCCGAACGATATCTGTCATTGAACCGAACCAAGCCACCCACACATCCGCCGATAATAACCGCGAATCTAAGCGTGAATTTAACCGTGAATAAACTTTATTACGTAACCGTGAATAAAGTTTATCACACATACCGCGAATCTAAGCGCGAATTTAACCGTGAATAAACTTTATTACACACATACCGCGAGCATATGTGAAGCCCTTTTTGCGAGCAGGGGGTGGAGTGATGGACTGGGGTGGTCCAGAACCGTTGAATCACTAATTAGCCCATAATGGTTTGACATTGTCAAAATACTTTCTCTCTTAGGATTCTATCCTAAAACTAAGTCAACAATTACTTTTACGATTGATTATTATATCTGACTGTTATTTCCGTAATAGCACCATAATTTCTTGAACATTTCATACAATATAGTTGTCTGCCTGGTTGTACAATTTTGAAACATATTCTTAAATTTTTGTGCGATAAAATGTACTTGAGTGATTGTTTGATAAAGTGTACTAGGATATTTATGTAAAAATTCACAGATTTCGTGCCTCACACGACTATCGAGCACATTGGAAATGAATCTACGGAATTCGAAAAAATATTGTCATCCGTCTCAAACAGGATACCCTCATAACCCCGATAATTCATACAAACACCGATAACGATCTGTGCGAAACATGAAGTCATAAATGTCATGTGAAAAATGTCGTTCTGACTTTTTCCTAAAAGGTTAGGCTACAAACAAAACCCTTAACCCGATCGTCTTTGTGTTAAGCTCAAATTGTAGCTGACTAAATTGTCCACAGGAGTTATTCTGAAATTTTTGATATCAATATGTATTCTTTATTGCACCCCAAAAATTATATATAACAGAGTACAAACAATAGGTCATGTACAAAGGCGGACTTATATCTTTAAGAGATCTCTTCCAGGCAAACTGAATATTAATATTCTTCGTTTCTAAAATATGGAGCGCTAAAGTCAAAAATTGTGAAGAAATTGATCGAATAATGCTTTTTGCACCTTAGAGATACCTGTCATAAATACGCGTCTTTAAGGGGATCGCACTTCTTTGTGAAATCGGAACCTACACTGGAGCGAACGAAAATACATTTCCAATGTCAAAACCGACCTCAAAATAATTTTGGTAGCTGTATAAATTTAATTTTTTTTTTTTTTTTTTTGAGGGTAGGTGTGAATGAGTAAGCATCGAAATTTTTCGCGTGTGATATATTTAATGTAAATATTTACAATTCTTGATAATTTCATCCACAAATTATGTTTCTCTGACACTATTACCTGCTGACAGTAATATAAATTCCTTTCAACAAATTCTACACACAAAAAAAGTATTTGATTCAACTTATCCACACTGCTACAAGATGGAATCACTAAAACAGTGCATGGAGGATATTGCTGCTCAGTTCCACTCCAGGATGGATAAGTTTCAAGAAGAACTCCACAAGGCCACCCCGACTACCACTGTCACCACTTCTTCATTGGCCGCTGACTTCGCTGGATTTAAAGCGTTCATAGTAGAGGCACTCGGCAGTCTTCAGAAGCAAGTAGAATTGCTTACACAGGAGGGTGTGAAGAGAGAGTTAAGGAGTCGGCGGAAGATTATTTTAATACATGGTGTCCCTGAAGCCAAAGATGAAAACGCCTTAGAACAGGTATTAAAGCTTGCTACTAACCATCTCGGGTTGACTCAATTGGCTGAAACCAACATCAGCCGTAGTCATCGAATGGGGCGCTCCGGTGGTGAGAAGCCAAGACCGATTTTGGTTAAGTTTCAAGATTCCTTGATACGCGACAAATTTTGGTTCAACAAAACCAAGCTGAAGGGCAGCGGTGTGACTCTTTCAGAGTTCTTAATCAAGGCACGTCATGACATCTTTATGGCGGCAAGACGGCGCTTTGGCGTATCCAAGTGTTGGACTCGGGACGGGAGTGTGTTTGTGCTTGGCCCAGATGACAAGCGGCATCAAGTGAACACCGTAGCTGAGTTGAGTGGATTGCTGGAATCTGCGCCGGTCACCGCTAGTGCTACCGTTGTTCCCTCTAAGCTGCAGGAGAAACCGAGGAAGCGTGTAGTTGCCAAAAAGTAGCCACAGTACCTGCTGTTATGTAGTGTTCTGCATAGGCATAAATAGGTATGCAAACACCTTGTTGTAATACTTTTAGGACCGAGGTAGCTAGTACCATCTCTTATCATCATGATTTCACTGTTTTGATTTGCTTGTTTACATTTTTTTTTTTTATAAATTTTAGTTAAGTTATTTTGTTTGTTTGACATTGACAACACACGAGAGAACGGAACGCTATGTTTTGTCGTTCTCTTGTAAGGCGAAGGAATCTTGCCTATGCAGCCTAGTTAGTTAAATTATTTCTGTAAAATTATTGCTGTTAGCAAGTAGAAACGTGATTTATTTTGTATATTTATTTTACACCCTATATTTATATATACATTTTTTTTTTTTTTTTTTTTTTTTTTTTATATTACATATATATTTTTATAAATTATAATATTCTATATTTTGTTACATTTATCATAGGTACTTTTGATGTTCTAATATGAGTGATAACGAGAGTGATGATGCCCAAACTGACCACTTTCTTTCCTTTTCTTCCGATTCCGAAAAATCGAGCAACACTGATAGTTTTCACAGTATTCCTCCTTCTTTGAAAGAGAATCTTGATACTGTATTCGCCGATGAACCTAAGAATTTTAACGTTGTCCATATAAACGCTCAGAGCATTCCGGCTCATTATGCCGATCTGCTAACATCACTAGACAACAAACGTATTCATGCAATACTCGTCTCTGAGTCTTTCCTTCATCCGTGTCTTCCATCTACGTGTTATTCTCTCCCAGGGTTTCAACTCATCCGCAATGACCGCACCAACACCGCACACGGTGGTGTTGCAATTTACCTGCGAAATCAAATACCCTTTACGATTGTTAGCAGATCTGCACAACCTCCACCTCCCAATACGCCGGAACATCTTTTCCTGGACATTTCACTGGCCCATAGCAAAATTCTTCTCGGCGTTGATTACAGTCCTTCCCTGAAAATACAATATTTTCCCTCGTTGGAAAAACTTCTGGAGGATTTAACCCCTGCGTATGATCACACCATTATTATGGGTGATTTTAATACATGTTTAATTAAAAACGACTTTCGTTCAAGGCAACTGAGGAATTTGGTTAATGCTAGTAATCTTCACATTTTACCCCTTAATGCGACGCACTTTTTTCCAAACTGCTTACCATCTCTTTTAGATCTCATCTTTGTCTCATCCATCAATCATGTAGCTAAACACGGCCAGTTCACTGCAGATGCTTTCTCATATCATGATCTGATTTATCTATCGTACAAAATTCGTCCTCCGAAACCAAAACCGAAAATACTTCTGCAGCGTAACTTTGGTGGAATGAATATTGACCATCTTCTGGTAGATGCACGAAATGTTAACTGGGCAGAAATTGAAGATACCACATCGGTAGATGAGCAGGTTCAACTATTTAACTCCTTCTTACTTCAGCTTTATGATGTACATGCTCCTATACGCCCGGTTAAAGTTAAGCACCTTCCTGCGCCTTGGTTAACTGATGATATTAGATCCCTTATGGATAAGAAAAATCGTGCTAAAGCCAAATACAAGGTTAAACCCACAGATAGAAACCGCGACCTGTATCATACAATTAGGAATCGATGCAATAAGGTGTGTAGAGATGCACAGCGCCGCCATATTCACAAATCTGTCCAACATGGTGATCCAGCAAAAGTCTGGAGATTCCTAAGATCTCTGGGAGTTGGCAAGTCTCAAAATCACGTTTTTCCAAAAGATGTAAATACAGATCTCTTAAATAAACATTTTTCCACTACTTCTGCGCTCGATCGTGATATCAAAGCGAATACCTTAAGACATCTGTCAAATTTGCCGACCCCAGATACCACTCCATTCGTCTTTACTCAATTTGCTGATTGTGACGTTAAGAAGAATATTCTTTCCATAGCCTCTAATGCAGTAGGTGATGACAGTGTTAGCCGTAATATGATCGTTCCTTTACTTGACATAATTGCCCCTATCCTTACCAAAATCTTTAATAACTCAATCGCGTCTAACACATTCCCAGAAATATGGAAATGTGCACAAATCATTCCCTTACCAAAAAAACCTAATCCGTCCATCCTGTCCGATTTTCGCCCCATTTCCATCCTTCCATTCCTTTCAAAAGTCCTTGAGCGGCTAGTTCACCACCAGCTCAGCCTTTACTTGAATAAATCTGATCTCCTCAATCCTTTCCAATCTGGTTTCCGTCCTGGTCATAGTACGGCTACAGCTTTGGTCAAAATATCTGATGACATTCGCTTTGGTATGGAAAAACAACACCTTACAGTTTTAACTTTACTGGACTTCAGTAATGCTTTTAATACTGTCGATTTTGACATATTGCTAGGATTGTTGAGTTCTCTTAACGTATCTCCAACAGTAATTGACTGGTTTCATAGTTACCTGCATGGTCGCCGGCAGAGGATCCGCATTGATGACTCCTTCTCGTCTTGGTGTACTACATCAGCCGATGTACCGCAGGGTGGCGTGCTATCTCCACTTCTCTTCGCTATTTTTATAAATTCCATCAGCCTTCATCTTTCTTCATCCTACCACCTTTATGCAGACGATCTTCAAATTTATTCTCAGGCTAGGTTTGAGGATCTTTCTGATGCTATTGAGACTCTAAATGACGATCTTGCCCGTGTCTTAGACTGGAGCAAAAATTACGGCCTCATTGTCAACCCTACTAAGTCGCAGGCTATTATCATTGGTAGCCCATCGTATATATCTAGGCTTAATCTAACCTAGGAATCTACTTTGATAATACCTTGTCTTGGAATCCACAAGTTGCCGAGGTTAGCAGAAAGATGTTCACTACTGCAAAGTCTTTGCGACGTTTACGAAATTTTTTACCCACTGCCACCAAAATTGCTCTTGCCCAATCTCTTTTTTTACCTATATTAGACTATGCTGACACTTGTTATGCCGATCTTACAGTTGACCTTCTAAACAAACTTGAGCGACTCCAAAATCTTGCTATCAGATTCGTATTTGGCTTACGCAAGTATGACCATGTTTCTGAATACAGGGCTCAACTCAAATGGCTCACAATCCGGCGTCGCAAGGATTTGCATATAGTTTCTCTTCTCTATTCAGTGTTGTTCGATCCAAGGACACCTTTCTATCTCAAAAATTGGTTCAAATTACTTTCCGCTTCTCATAATCGCCCTCTCCGTTCTTCCGAAAATCTTCGTCTCTACGTCCCTCCTAACTTAACAAAATTCTATAGCCAGTCCTTCAGACTGCAAGCCACTCGTCTGTGGAACTCTTTGCCGGAATCTATTAGGAAAGCTCAATCATTAAATATTTTTAAATGTCAAGTCAAAAACCACTACTTAGGTCTCTGAATTTTTTCTTTTCGTTGACTCCCGCCTCGTGAACATTAGTTGACTATCTATAAGTGCTTCTAGTGATTGTGTTTTATACTATATATTAAGTATTTCTACATATTTATTTATATATATATATTTATTTATTTATGTATATATTTATATGTATTATGTATATATTTATATGTATTATGTATATATTTATATGTAGTATGTATATATTTATATAATTAAGTCAATTAATATGATATTATTATTATATTTATGCATGCACCCTACCTGTTTTTCTACCTACAAATGTCCCGTAGCTGTGGGTTGTCTGGAAGAGATCGCTTTTAGTGATAAGACCGCCTAATTGTGTTCTATTGTTATCATCAAAATTATTGTAAATTATTTTGCGCAATAAAGAGTATTTGTATTGTAATGTATTGTAAATTTATTCCATTGTCCAGCCAACAAAATTGGATTTTTAAAATTACGTCATCCCAAGGGAAACAAAATGCTACTTTCATTGGAGGTCTATCGGGAACACTGACCTACTTTCAGAGTTGTAGAAATTAAAATAATGTTGTGGCACCAATGCGTATATATTGAGTTTTATCAATTATAGGGACGTATTATATTTTGTCATCACTCCATTACGCAGGTATTTTTTACGCGATATTTACTTACTAATGGATTACTGTTCACGACCTCAAGAAACAGGCAATATTTTTAGTTAATAAGCATTCATTCATTTCCCTTCCTTTATTCATTCATCTTTAATTTTCCTTCCCTTATCTTACTCTAGGTGGGGTTGGGTGGGACTACATGTCTTATTCTTCCACTCTCCTCTATCAGTCGTTATCTCCTTACTCATACACATACATTCACAAGTACACACATATCATTCCTCACGCAATCTACCCACACCTTTTGTTTTATGCACAACGGGTTGGTACTTGACCTCAATCACACCTGATGTTAAATGAAGGTGATGTTTCGACATCACCTTCATTTAACTTCCACCTTCGGGTGGAAGCGTACTGACCCGGAAACCCCAACACATTTTAAGAACTGGCTATCTTATCTCTGACAACCGAAACACCACATTGCTATTAACATTACTGCTTGGCGGCAGATTTAGATAAGAGGGTTCCTTCGTCGTCCTTCCTTATATTTATATTATTATATTATATATAAAATAAGTGTATGAGAACAAAAGTTATATAAAATAATCACTCTGGCAATAGAAATTTCTTATTACCGTTTTCGAACAATTGAAATTCGAGTATATAATATATATTTAATACATTAAAAAATTGAGTATAATATATATTTATGTAGTATATAAACCATCTGGTATCCACAACACAAGCCTATAGTTGCTTACTGTGGAATTAGATGGCGCTGTGTGTATGTCTAAGGATATTTATTTATTTATTTATAGGAAGTTTCACAACAAAAATAACGTATTTTTACTGGCTCTGTGGTACAATATATTCACTCCATTATTAAGTAGAATTATTCACATCATTATCGTAGCACAAAATTATCGGAATACGCAAATTTCCATAGGGTTGAATTCGTTCCAATTCCGATTATTGATATAAATAAACGTCCATTGGAACTCGAGCCAAATTGTTCGTTGTAGCGGTTTGTAATTGCCTTGTGAATTTTAAGAGAGCCTGACCGTATCAGTGCTATGTAATTTTTCCAGACCACGAATATTTTTCTAGTGAAAAAATTTACATTTAAAACTTTTATTTCGTGATCAAGCATTTACAGAATCGTACCTCTGTTCGGTGTAGTGGTTTTTTAGTCTTATTTATTTAGAACATGTCAAACATTTAAAAACACAAATATTTACAGGTAAAAAATTGCGTCTAGCGCATCTCCTCGAGGCGGCATTGTGCCCAACAGGCAACCGGCGTTCCCGCATTGAATAGCGAGACTTATTCTCTGAGCTAGGAAGCCGCCCGCTCTGCGGTCACCAGAAGCCTCGATGAGACGCGCCGACAGGTCTTGGACCAGGCGTTTTGTCTCAGGGCCCCAGGGTCTCATCGTCAGGGTCACGTAACCGTGTAGTGGTTAGAAACTGTGACTGTACTAAAAGGTCGCGGGTTCGAATCCCGCTAGGGGCTGTTTGTATGATGAATACAGACTGTGTTCCCGAGTTATGGATGTCTTTCATGTATATTATTTATTTACAAAAAAATATTTGTGTAGTTTATCAACCATCTGAAATCCATAATACAAGCCTAGTTGCTTAGTGTGGACTAGATATTTATTTTTAGTTTATTTATTTAGGCTCACGTACAGAATATGTATATACGTATGTAAATTTATACAAAAACATTATCTATATTAAAAATCTGGGTGGAATCTTTATCGCGGACTCATCTTTTATGTTTTATCGTCAAAGTACACAACTGCGTCTGAATGCAGTAGCAAAATCAAGGTAGCAAAAGGCTACCGCGAGTAAAAGTACCCGTAATAAAAGTGAAAAAACGCTTGAACGGTTGGCAATTGTGTAGGTCGTTCTAGAACAGCAGACGGACTACTGAATTTAGACCGTCAAGCATGAGTTCACGTTCCTCCCTCCAATATAAACACTCCTACAATATGTGATGTGATGATATTATAAGTTATAACAAAATCCCATTAAATATATTGGAGCTCACGCAACGACAATTTAAAAATAAAATCAAAAGTACCCTTATTAGAAAGGCCTATTATAGTATACATGATTACTTGGAAAATAGAGATGCCTGGCTTCAGTAGTGTATTTTGTATCTGTCAATGCCACTATACAGCAGCAAGATGTCACTTTTAAATATAAGACAATGTCGCCACATAGCATCTATCATAGCTTTAAGGAAATTGACAATGCCCATTTACAGCAGCTATTAGCCTTAAGGAAGTTGACAATGCCCATTTACAGCAGCTACTTATTATGCAGACTGACAATGCCTCTTTACCGCAGCTACATTACGCTAAATTATTTTATAATCCTTTTATTTGTATCCACATTATTAGTTAATAATATAACATTTATATAATGCCTTTATATTGAATTAGGTATACCTTTAATATTAATCTATTGTATTGTAATGGACATGTCCAAGTGCGCGGAAGACGCCTATGGAAAAAAAAAATAGTATGAGTAAAAAATGAGTATGATAGTTCGATCGCTTCGTCAAATGCGCGCACTGCCATATAACTCCATACTGAATCCCAGAGAGATCAAACTATCGTCAGATTAAAAATCATAAGTGTGAGCTGACTCTAAGTGTCCTATACCGAAATTTTATAATCGAAACACTTATGTTATCACCTCTCTGTCACTCTCACAGTTATCTATAGACTCTACTTGAAGTTGTTCATTGACACCTTGTACAGTATCTACAAGTGTACCCAAATATATTTGTAGGAAAATAACATAATTAGCGCAAATAGAACATATATTAATCTATCTACCTAGATGTCTATCTACCTATCTGGTTTTGTGAAATCGGAACGAAGCTGTTATGTGGCGGTGGATGGACAAATTGCCCTAATTTGGGTCCTGAGCGAGCAAACCTACGTCATTGGTCGGATTGTGTGCAGCCATATTGTGGACAAGTGAGGCATTTATCAGGTGAAATATTATAGTATTGCCAGCATCAAAATTGATCACACAAACACACAGTAAAAATCTTAAAAATTAAGTCATGTCCCGAAAAAAGATTATAGACTATTTTCTATGACTAGGACTTTGATTCATCTCCACCTGCTGAGGCTAACAGTGTTATGTTTTATAATTGTCATCTGGAGAAACCCACATAGGATATATATATATATATATATATTTATATACATATAACTAAGGATTTCCAAACAGAATAGCTTATATGTAGATAACTACACCAGTAGGTATTATTGTCGTGAAAAAAGAAATATGATATGGACTACAAAATTTTCAAATTTTCTAAGATATGAACTCGTAAGAGTGTGTTCTGTTCATATTCAAGATTATTTATGCGATTTTTTAATGTCAATGCGCAGGTTGACTGGAAGAAATCTCTTAAAGACTAAGTCCACCTTTGTACATGCTCTATCGTTAGTACTCTGTTATATGTAATATTTAGGTGCAATAAACAATACTGAAAGTCATGCTACGCTGGGCGTTGATTCAGTTGTTCGCTTCTTTGTGCGGCTCGCATCTGAATGTACCGTCAGATAGACTAGCTATGATCGTAGGTCATAGTCGTATGGGGTCGATTCCGATGCGAGTGTACAGTCGGCAACACAATTAAGGTAGCAGGCTTAACTTTGATGATATTGATTGGCTTGGTTGGAATTTGTTATATTTTCCTTTACATTTATAGGTGTATATTTTTTATAGATAAATTTCAGTTAAACTTAAATAACATACACACATAACGTCATTCAGTTCAGATTGTTAAATCAAATATATTAGAGAAATTACTCAACATTCATATATAACGTCCCAAACATCCATCCCAATTGGGGTGGTCAGAGATATTCCAAACCATAATGTTTGAGTGTTCCAAAAATTAAAAGGTTAATGATTGAAACAACACCCACGGTACACCTTATGAAATATACAGAAATGCACACGTGACACGTGCAGGGAAACGTGCAAAACTACAAGAACGTGAAACAAGGAGGTGGTATGTATCCTGGTAGTAGTATTAATTCCTTGTAGGGTCATGAACTTAAAATAGTGCTGTGCGTCAACATAGTCGATTTATAAATTTATAATTATAAATTATTTATTTTCATCAAAATTGAAATACAACAAAAGGATATCAGGACATTCACAGTGGACTCTCTACTTAACATAATTTAACACCCTTCAGTTATTAGGGGTATTTTTGTAACACGTTGTATAGATGTTTTGTGATGGAAAGTTCGTTAGTCGCCTTTAACGAGTCCCACGGGAAGAGACGGGTTGGTTCTATTCAAACTTAATTTCTCTTTAGACTTTCTCATACCTACATTTATAAATAAAGGACTGCTACCTTAATTGTGTTGCCGACTGTACCTGTAGACTTGGAGTAACAAAGCAAGCGGTCTCCAAAAAGCCTACTGCTAATTATTGCATCCCATTAAAGGTAACCATTGAATGGTTACAATTTCAAATAGCTCACCTGAAACATGTTATTATCATGCACAACTGAAACGTGGTCTCCCGCTAATGGGCCTCATATGAAAGCTCAAGGTCACGCAACGAGCTATGGTGATGCTCGGCGTTTCCCTACGGGATTGAATCAGTAGGTAATGAAGAAATCCGTAGGCGAACGAAGGTCGCTGCTGGCATAGCCCAGCGGGTTAGCACGTTGAAGTAGTAATGGGCAGAGCACATAGCACGAAGAATTGATTGCTAGTGGGGCATTTTTCTTTTATTATAAATATTTCGGATACTTACACCAACACTCATCTAGTCCCAAACTAAGCAAAGCTTGTACTATGGATACTAGATAACGGATAAACATACATAAATATTTATATAAACATCCATGACTCAGGAATAAATGTTCATATTCATCACACAAACATTTACCCGTCGCGGGATTCTAACCCGCAACCGTTGGTTTCGCTGATAGGGGCACTATCCACTACACCAATCGGTCGTCAACTAAACAATAATATTAAATTATTAAATAATCGTAAAATAATCGTCTCAAAAATCAAATCAAATCAAGATCAAAAAGAAATATTTGTTTCCTAGGATAAAAATTATCATTATTGCTCATTCACAAAGCTGATTCCCCAGAGAAGAACGAGCAAGAAACTCAGGGGTTGCTCTTTTAAATAAGTTTGGGTTACAACTATATTATATTGTATAATTAGACTGAACATCGCCAGCGGTCTATGTCCATGCTTGCTTATCATCCTGATAGGCTAGACTACTAAGGTAAACTGCCCTGTATGAATTTCTGTGATACAGACTGTGGTACTTTGTCCCCTAAAACCGTGAAGAAACAATTTATAATAAATTCAGTGACGTCAGCAGAGCTCCTAACTCGCTAGCTTACACCAGGGACGCCTACATCATCTGTTTTTCATAACAAGAAAATAGGAAGCGGCATCTCTATAAAATATCTAATAAATTGTTCGTCACTAGAGACTGCTCGGGAATTTCGCGTTTATTTACTGTTTTACCTTGCGGCTCCACGTGTACTGTCCCTCGGAATGTATGTAAATTACATTTGTATGAAAAGCAACAAAATCGAATGTTGATGGTGGGGGTCCACGGAAAAAGATGAACACTTCCTTTTGCCCTCCGTGGCTCAATGTAAACAATATAGGTTTTACGAATCGGAGGTCGTGGGATCGATCCCTAGCGGGGTTTATAAATAAATGTTTCGGACACTTACACCAATCATGTAGTCACCAAACTAAGCAAAGCTTGTGCTATGGAAACTAGATAACGGATAAACATACATAAATATTTATATAAATATCTATGACTCGGGTATAAATGTTTGTATTCATCACACAAACATTTACCTCTCGCGGGATTCGAACCCACAACCGTTGGTTTCGCTGACAGGGTCACTATCCACTACACCAATCGGTTTTCATGTACGACGGTGTTTAGTACTCAGTTTAATTGGTGGTAGGGCATATTAAAATGTCCGCCTGGCTAGCTACCACTATCTTATCTAAGTTTGACACCAAAACAGCAATGTTTTGTTGTGCTCCGGTTGTCAGAGATAACATAGCCAGTCCACTAAAAAAGGGTATAGGTTTCCGGGTTAGTACGCTTCCAACTTTACTTAACATCAGGTGTGATTGATGTCAAGTGCTAACCCGTTGTGCATACAAAAAACACCCCCAAAGTCAAAATTCGATCCAGAATATTTAACTGGTTTCCGGTATTTCTGTGGCATATACTCGTACTAGATAACATACTCAACATTTTTTGCGCAGATTAGCGCGGATTACGACCAATTCACGGGCAAGAGCGTAAAAACCGATTATTTTTTCAAGGGGCCGAATTGGGTCAATGCGAGGCTCCCTCGGATACACGGGCAGGCCTACTAATGTCGACATTATACTGATTGCTTGAAGCCATTTGTGGACAAAAAATGTTGTGTGCTACCCTTAAAAGCATACGAATAATGTGCACACAAAAACTTTTCATTGTTACTATTTATCAGAATACCAACAGAAGACTAATGGAAGAGAAGAAAAATCCGGTAAGTTCGACATCCGGTGTACCTATCTTTGTACACTCGGGTCAGTTGCACTTGTCAAAATCATAAGAACTTGTACGACGATATTGAGAAAAGAATGAACTTTATTGGTTGTTCATTGACAAGGAATCGGTCAGAAAAAATGTTTAACCTTTTCGTTCCCTAATTGTAACAGGAAATATGTAAGTACTTACTTATATTATAATAGTAAAAGTAAGGAAAAGATCATGTATGTTTTGATGTTGTGTTTGTGTTTTTACGTGTGGACGCGAATAGTCATAGTGTTATAGATTTTTCTTTTGACCAAAAATTACGTACTTTCAATCAAAGCAAGCACTAAATCTGTATCCCGTTGGGAATCGAATCTGCGTCCTCCATTATGTAAACCTTAAGTCATTTACATTGAGCTGCTACATACATTTCGAAATTTAAAGCAAAATTAACAACAACAATTAATTTGAAGGAGTTGCCTCCCAAATACTAATCACTTGGCAGATCAAAAGTTGCCAGCAGTAAATATTAATAAGTTATTGCGAACAGTAATTAATTAACTCAGTATTTCGCTTCACTTTGCAAAAAATGAGCATACGGGATAGTAATTCGTCGAGCATTCTGAACACACACGAATGATAATTGCGAGGGAGTTTATTATCAACGATAAGCAATTCAGTCCTTGGATGACTGACCTCTAGTGGCATTCTTAACCGACTTCAATCAAAAAAGGACGAAGGTCTATGAGTTTTCTTATTAAGAAACATTCGGTCCCTTTGTCTATAATTGGAGACAGTGGAGAAGCCATGTCGGTGGCCTCCGTCTGGGGCGGTTTGAAAACAGAAACTGTTAGGTGGACACTCTGGACACTAAGTATCCTCCTCAAATTAGGCCACGATAGATACAATAAGGCTGTTGATGATTATTGGAGTAACTCACTTTTAAACAAACAATACCTGAATGGCCTCGTTTCTTAAAATAATTAAAAATGTAATGAGGGTGCTACTAGCCTCTCGATACCCTCGTAATTTTGAGATATATCTGGCTCATTTTGAAGGAAACTGCCGGTGAACCTAACCTTTTCAAAAAGGGGATATTTCGCCAACGAGCCAGATTAGAATAGAAAACGTGTAAGTAAGTAAAAAAGATATTATTATCGTCATATCTGTCACAGCGGTTACTGGTGAAAATAGACCTCCGCCATAGATTTCCAAAGGAACCAGATGAAGGCGGCCTGTATCCAATAACTTTTACTGCCACTTCAACTTCTATATTTGCTGGACTTTCGTTCTTCTAGGATTTCTTCAATTCTGATTCTGTCGCGTAGTGAAAATATTCGTGCAAGTATCATCATTGTTTGGTACAAAATAGTCCTGTAGAGTTCCAATTGAAGTGCAAACGGTCAGCATCAAACGCTTTCGATGTCTCGCGCCGTGAAATACCGCAGGGAGGCAGTGTTGATATCTCAAGTTCCTTTATGTATTCGCAACTCATTCGAATTTCTATCACACCGTACTGTATTGCATTAAATTTACCGTTTTTTTCATGACCGCTCGGTTCGGTTCGGTATGACCTACTTTTTTCTAAGAGTAGATTTAATGATAAAGAGATGTCACAAGCAAAGCTATTATTGATGGCGCTACAAGCGACTATACTTATTTGTGCTGCTAAAATGTTATGCAGCGAATTTTTTGTTTTACGTGTAAAAGCAGCATATTGAGTCACTTAACATATTTAAAAAAAAATTGCTGATTCGATTTGAATATGATTTATTTGTTTCGGTAGCTGACCTTTACGAAATAGTTCTAAGCTATGTCTGATAGAAATCGGTTAATACTAATACTTTTAATACGGTTTTTTATATAGGTGGTGTGTTTCTCTTGAAGGTTTCCTAAACTCAATTTATTATTATTTGCTATGATGCTCCTCTTTGTGCTCTAGATAAATACAAGCAGATGTATACATTGAAATGAGGATGATGAAAATTTTCTAATTCAGACTGTTCAAACTTCATTATCATATCAGCCGAAAGACGTTCACTGCTGGACAAAGATCTCCACAACGATCAGTCATGCACTGCCCGCTCATATTTTTTGTGGGAAATTGCCATAATGTCACACATCCTATATGTATTAGCTTTTCTTTCCACCTGTTGGAATGTACTGAGCGCCTTTGTTCCGTTGACTGACTGCTCTAGTGGTAGACACGACTACTAGTATATGATGGATTACTTAATTGACAAGTTTTCCTTAATTGTAATTATAGGTGCTGTATAGTTTCGGCATGTATAAAGAATAGAATCAACCCATCTCTTCCAGTTGATGTAATAAAAGGCGACTAAAAGACTTTCCATCAAAAAATATCAACAGACATGCACGTTTTAACGCCGATGGGTTCACCCTCTGTCACGCGTGTATTTCTGTATATTTCGAAAGGTGAACCGTGGATTAACCTTTAACAACGTTTCAGTTTGGGACATCTCTGACCACCCTATTTGGGATAAAAGTCGTGAATTTGTGTATGTATGTAAATAATAGACCATTTTGTAGATGTTACAGCGCGGTGTAATAGGCGTCCACGGCCGTCGAGTTTGTTCACTGTCCATCCGGTTCGCGCAACGCTTCATTCATTTGCTATCTCTTGATGAATGCCGCTCCATATTTCACGTTTTGTTACGTTTCAAATGTAACGAATGCACGCTCAGTGTGCCCTTATCTTTTACAAATAGGTAATAGTTTTTTTTAGCAAAATGTATGTGGGTTTAGCTTTGAATGTCGTTTGTATGTGTTTTTATGAAACACAAAGTCGGAATTGTTGATACAGCACTCGTGTATGTAAATTCGCTATCAATTAGCGAAATTAAGAGGGTTTATTCAGTTTAGTGGCTCCTTCACTGGATAAATTAAGATTTTTTTTTAAATACAACGTAAATGAAAAATATTGCTCTAACCTGCACTCGAACAGACTAAATGCTAATTATAAATATTACCTAAATAGCTTTAATTGTGGTTATTTTCGAGAATTTCAAATTATTGATAAAAACGGCTACGTTTTTTATAATAGTGTTTTTTAACCGCCTCCGTGGCTCAGGATAAACAACATTAGGTTTACGAATCGGAGGTCGTGGGTTCGAACGGGGTACATCTTTAAGTACTCTGTTTGGTTGGTGATAGGGCATTTTAAATGTCCACCTGCCTAGCTACCACACTACACTTAGTACACAACCTTCGACCTCATCTTCATTTATCACCAGGTGTGATTGATTAAGTACTAACCCGTTATGCATAACAAAAAAAATCATGATTTCCGGAAAATAACTCTCATCAAAACTATTTAGGTATGATTGATACATTGAGGTTTCTCGAGTGCAGGTCGGAGCGAAATCTTAATTTATCCAATGAGGCCGCCCTATACAATAAATCCTTTTAAACAAGCTTCCGTACTTTAGGAGGCACGTTAAATAGTTGGTGCCGGTTACTTTTAATCCGGGACTTAACAGTGGCTTGTAAACACTGATCTACTGACTGATCTGATTTCATCCAAATTTTCGTCAGCTGAAATCTCTATCAAATAGATAATAAAGGTAAACAAAAATAATTAAAAAAAGCCTTTTGACTTTGTTTATTTTGATGATAGTAATTCCTTGACAAGTTCTCTAGCAATACTAGGTAATACTATAATAATAATATACTAGGTAATAATATACTGCAACTAGTTAATAAATTGAAGAAATTGGTGCAAGAAATCTACATCTACTGTAACCTATTTCTCCGCGAAAAAAAGAAACATTTGCCCTACACGCAACTTGAGATAGCTGACAAAAAAGAAATCCTCAGAAACCACTTACGACCTCAATATCTGACATCAAAGGCTGGGAAGGACGAATCCCTTTTAATATAATGTCTCCCTGTGATGATAAGTGTCGATATTTTTTTATTAGGGGTGTATTTTTGTTCGCTAATGGGTGTTATGAGTAGGGAAGTATGGTAAGAGCTATTTATGATCCAATGTAAATAACAACACAATGTTATTTACTAGCCTGGCTTTTTTTACTCTAGAAAAAGTAGCTTATCTCCTACTCTCCATTGACTAAGAAATAGTAAAACAAGCACACTCACTCTCACATTTATAATATTAGTTAGGATGGATTGTTTTAAACAAGAATAAAAAAAAATGGTAATCTTACGTATATGAGAGGAACTTTGGGGTTTACGCCAAATACTTGATTTACTTTTCAAGGAGCTGGCGTCGCGTAGACTCTTGAGGGAGTGCCTGGGTTATGTGGGCTTTTCACCCACTAAAACCCCCCCGGTGGTCCTCCTCAGCGCTTGTCGGAGAACACCGGGAATTCAAAGGACCAATTACCGGAGCTCCCCTAGCACTCCGCTGAAGCCCTGCCCGGGCTGGCCAAGCAGCCAAGCCGCACAAGCTCACCGATGTCGGCTGCAACGGTACGTGACCACGTCGTACCACCACCGCTGCCATCCATGGGGCCGCCACCACTAGTAAAAGGTCGGCGAGAGCCCTCGCTCTGACCGCCCACGACCCTGGGCGCCCCTGCTCAGGGGCATAGTCGTGGCGCACCGGGAGGACCAAAGGTCTTCCTGGCGTCTCCGTATACGTGAGGGTTTGGACCCTATTTATCTCGCTCCGTCTTGCTCCTCAACTGATCTTGGGTAGCCAGGCAGCGCATAAGTCTGGCCATACAACGTGACAAAGCCGCTAGCCTTTTGGGTACCTTGTCACAAAGCAGTGACCTGCAACATGTGTTCCACTTATGACATTGACTTATGTTCCAGGGCCCTTTTTCTTTTTATTTCTATTTTGGTATGTTTTTGTTAATAGCTTTCATGTAGATATATTAATTCAATATTTTGTTTCATGTAATGGTTACATCTGTAACGTAATTAATTTTGTTACTAGCTGAGTTATGAGAGAGGCAAGGGACCGCAATCCTATTGCTCCTACCAACGTCGTTGCTCACGTGACCTTGACAGAGTCAATCAAAATGCAATAAGCTGACAGGACTAGCCAATCATGATGATGCAAATGATTCGAAGTTTTCGGGCACATGTATTATCTTGGCGGAGCGCAGAGAGATATGGAAAAACCTCTACGGACAAGAGCATGGCTCTTATATTATCTTGAAGTACTGGCAGATGTCCTTCGTTTGTTATTAGAAGTATACGATGTGTCGTCAATTTCCATTCTTAACTTGATCGCACTTTAAGGTTACAATTGGTTGAAACAATATTGCTACTGCCTTGTCCTAGTTTTGTACTTTGTGAGTCAGTATCTAATGAATAATTTGTAACACCATCACAAAAGTTCTAACGTCAGTAATAGTAAACGTCAGTAATAGTTACTTTAAGTACAGTTAAAAAAATACTGCTAAATGAGACTGCAGTAGGCACCCAGTGGTGCTGCATGGCCTGTTGTCATGGCAGATAGAAACCTGCTATTTCAGTCTTGCTTTATATGAGTAAGAGAAATTCAAAGCTTCTTTCTAATTCTGAGGGGACATTTTCGGTCTCTCAGGGTATTTATATGTCGAGAACTCTGACAAACCCGATTGAAATTTATATTTTCAATCAGTAGTGTCGAATTCTCTATCTATGGATCGGATATAAAAAAATAATTAATCTAGATGTCAGAGTTATCGCGACATATTTTGCACGTGAGATACATCTCGTGACTTTGAAAATTCATTGGCGGATTTATGTCAGACTAGTGGCCAGTTGACAGACACTGGCACATATCCCCCATAAGTAATAAGGCTGGATATTATCCTGAATGTCATCACAAAGTAACTGCAGTGTAATTGAAGAGTTAATCATACATTCAACGTGATCTATTGTCTTGGCTTCTGACTCAATACCCCTGATATTAATTGAACACGAAGCCACAAGACGCGTTCACACAGAAATTTCAAATTAATGCTGGGTTGACTGAACAAAACATGCCAATAACATTGCAAAGGCCTCGATAGAAGGCCTTCTGCAACATTTATTCCAAAATATGCCAATCGGACAAAAAATAACTTCCAGCGTGCGGTTTTACGACCGCGTTAAACGTGTACATTCAGCAACAAAACGCAATGAACGTAACAGGACTCGCGGACAAGGAGTCGATAAAAGTGTTCAGTTACCTTTTGTCGTTGACTGTACCTACGTTTTACTTTAACGTGCGGTCACAATAACGGCGGAAGGCGGAGTAATCTGAGTTTTAAGTATTTTCCTACTTAGACAAGTAAATTTTGTAGACGCTGTTGGGCAATCTGAGTTGGCTGTACAGGCAAATTTCTTTTACCGGCAAGCGCTGGATGCAGGCCGCTTCCAACCGAGGCCTATATTCAGCAGTGGACGTCCAATGGCTGATATGATGATTATGATGTATATTTTTAACCCCCGACAAAAACCGACGGGTTTTATGTGTTTGGCGGCATTGTGTGTACGTATCCTTTTATTTTTTTTTGACGCGGGGATACGCATTACATTTATTTCGCACGGCCACTTCTTCGCAGTAGGGAGGACCTGGGAACGCATAAGCTCCAGCCCCCCCCCCCCCCCCCCACGCTGCCTGGTCTGATTTGAGTGCGGTTGTTTATATTAAAGACTATAATGTGAGTGGATAGATTCTTAGCCATATTTGATGAAAATCCGTTAGGCCGTTTCGAGGATATTGAAATGAAATGAAATGAATAATGGTCGGGGGTTTTCTAACCTTTAATACAGGCGCCTCATCCAAACCCGCTACTACACTCGCTAGCGCTTGCACTGTGGATGCTCCCTAACAGTTTACGTGCGACATCGCGATCGGTTTATGTTGTCGTAAACGAATGTAACTGGTGTAGGTGGTACCATCAATATTTGGGCATACAACGCTTCGTCAAACAAACCTACTCGTGAAGCTTTATTTATAGAATTAGTCTTGAAGACATGATACAACTATATGTTTAGGATTATGTTTAATTAGTAGTTGATACCATGATACCAAAGGGTATGCATGGGCTCATGTTTACAAACAACTTTCAAGTGGATAGTGACCCTGTCAGCGAAACCAACGGTTGCGGGTTCGAATCCCCCGACGGGTAAATGTTTGTGTGATGAATATGAACATTTATTCCTGAGTCATGGATGTTTTAAATATTTATGTATGTTTATATCCGTTATCTAGCATCCACAGTACAAGCTTTGCTTAGTTTGGGACTAGATGATTGGTGTAAGTGTCCGATATATTTATTTATTTATTTCTTTTGTTGCAAAATAAATAAATAAATTTACTTATTATTATTAGAAGAATAAAGAAGAAATACAATGCAATGCAATACAATACAATACAATGCAATGCAATGCAATGCAATGCAATGCAATACAATACAATACAATACAATACAATACAATACAATACAATACAATACAATACAATACAAATAAAAATTTTGTACAAAAGGAGAACATATATTTGAGGGAGTATGGGGACATATTCCCCCACGCTGGCCCAATGCGAGTTGGGGACTTCACATGCCTTAGAATTTCCATTTCTCAGGCTTATTATATTTATAAAAGAGCTGTTGGATTTCTAAATAAAATTAAAAAAAAATCCTGGTTTGAATCGACGAGAAAGAAGCACATCGTAGACTTTTACTCGTAAATCCGAAAACGCAGCCGTATTCTGAAGGAAATTTATAGCAGCTGTTGTACGTGCGTGCGTAACTTCAACCCATCTGAAATCCGGTGTTGGTCTCACAGACCGATGCG
The DNA here is from genome assembly GCA_949316235.1 of Oegoconia quadripuncta. Taxonomy (NCBI): domain Eukaryota; kingdom Metazoa; phylum Arthropoda; class Insecta; order Lepidoptera; family Autostichidae; genus Oegoconia; species Oegoconia quadripuncta. The sequence continues at coordinate 22,954,455 of OX438747.1, forward strand.
CGACGGTATATTGAGAAGACTTTTTAATGCATAAAAGAACAGCATTTGACCTCCATCACACCTAATGTTAAACAAAGTTGAGAACGAAAGTAGAATGGTGTCCACCCTGAACCCGTACCTCATTTGGAGGACTCACTAAACAAAGGGAACACAACAATGCTATAAACATCGACGCTTGGCAGCAGACTTTGATAAATTGAGATTTCTGACCAGGTGCACATTTAATCATAATATTTTTTATTGCATTGTCGTTTTGTAAGTCAAAAAGGTTGCAAAAGCTCAGGCAACCACTAACCGACCAGCGTGTATGAAGCATTTTTTAAGAATTCCATTGTGTCTTTAACAAGCTTTTATCGAAACGCTCCTATCTAAAGTATGACAGAAATTAAACTCTTCAAAAATTGTATATCAAGAGGTTAGGTTACCTTCACTTGAAGCGTGGGTATCATAGACCCTCGTGATTTTTGTAACATAGTGCAAAGTTTTCGAAGGTTGACTTTGAGCCACTAGTAAAACTAAAAAGGCCACAAAAGGCTTTCAGTACGGGTCCCGTATAAACAGTAATGTCATCAGATTTAGGGTTAGAACTTACTTAGTTTCTTACTCTCAGTTTCGAACGGATTTTCTTTGAGATTACTTCATGTCCAAGGTCTTCTTTTTCTTCGTGTCAAAGCGTTGTCTGCAATCACGTAAAGGTCCTCCACGCTACATGTGGAGGGACACAGAAGAAAGCAAGTGCGCCATGTTTTGAGATGGGCTTGGTCTGCAGCGACCGCCTCCGACCCTCAGGGGATTTAAAGTCTTCCAGGCCGACCACTGCACTTTGTGGCCAGGTGGTAGGGTCTCTTTTGGTTTAATAAATTCCGGAGGAGCTGGACATTTTACAACCCACAGTTGATCTCTTACCGACCTTGATTGACGGTGAATGATAAGATCGCGAATGTTCGTAATAATGAATAACCACAAAAAGAATTAAGGGGTAAACTATAGTAATCAGTTTATATACAAATTACGTCAACCACATCTAATATGCGATATTTTCTATTGTCTAAACTAATATTAAAAATATAGGTAGAAAACACCTTGGATTAAGACATAGTATATTTTTTATCTCGATAGATTGAGTAGTTCCCGCGGGACAAACAAAATTATTCAACGCAGGCGAAGCCGCGGGCGGTAAGCAAGTTATTCATAGTTATTAACTATTCAAATCTAGCGTAAAGTTTGTCACACAAGAAGATTCGATATGCGGAAACTGCAATAAGCAAAGAGATTGGATGGTTTACACCTCAATAGATCATGCTCTCTGTCGATAGAAAAAGACAGTAACACTCCTTCCATCGCAAGTCCTATAAGTTAGGAACAAGAGAGGGATTGAAGGTAGACGGTGCCCAACATGAGTCGTTTTTTTATGCAGAACGGGTTAGCACTTGACCTCAATCACACCAGATGTTAAGTGAAGATGAGGCCGAAGGTAGAAGCGTACTGACCCGGAAACCCAAATATGTCGAAATTTTAATTTTTTGGGGAAAAACACAAAAAAATATATATAACGACATATTAAAATAACTTACAAAGTTTTTATATCGTTTTTATGTTATAATTTAACAACAAATATTCGATGTATAGCTAGTATATATTTCGATTAACATTCCGACATCATCTAGCCAACTTAAATTTTTCCATTTCTGTAGAGTACATTGCACACATTGTTCCAATAACCTGTAGAGTGTTGAAGAGTATTTAACATTCTAACCTTTCGTCACAGTACGTTCTTAAAAATCTAATGTAAAAAAAAATGTTCATGTTCAGCTATGGACGTCATGTGACTATGATGATGAAATAAAAATAGTGATAAATATAATGTCAATACTAGAAACAAAGATAAACTTGCAGCTCACAAAGCCGCCTCCGTAAAATCAATAATTAATTCGATGGGGGTTCGTAACTTTAAATAAAATTATATACAAAAATGTTCATTTCATTAAATTTAAAGATACTACAATTATTACATATCAGACCTTTTCGATGATAATCATCCATGAACATAATCAGCTGGTCGCATGGTCAGTCTATTTCACAATGGTCTTTTACAATTTTGCAATAATAAAATTTGTTTTAAAAAGAGAAACCCTTCGAATTACCTTGCTTATTCTAGTCAGAGGAAAATAGCCTTTTGAACAAGCAGTAGCTTGAAAAATATTTTGAGTATTTTAAGTGTGCCTATAAATTTTTTTGATTTTTAGTGTAAATGACAAACGTGTATACCTATGTGAAATAAAATCATATTTCGTCAAGTTCTCACAGCATTTTAGACTCATGTGGAAAATTCTGGACGTATCTTAGACAGTTCCAACACTCCATTGTAATAGTCGCGGAAACTTCGCAAAACTTATTCGGGAACACAGTAATAGTTTCCCCGAGCGCTACGGATCAACTTAAGCGGTATTCGCAACCGCTTGCGTAAGGGTTTGTTGTACTGAAAGCGATAACGGACACTGCGTTCTCACATTATAAATAAAATAAAAGTAAAAATATCTGAATTTTTATTTTCTTCAGTAAATACAGAGAAGCGCATAAAATTATTTAATGTTTACTGAGACCGATTCTACATCATACTTACCTCCCAGAATGTTTACCATTTGGATCTCTCGATTTACTATATAATTAAAATATATTTCTACCTTCAAATTTTTCTATCCACAATATGTGTAACAAATGTATCTTTTACATATTTTTCTTGTAAATACAATTCAAATTTTAAAAGAATATTTATTAATTTTTCACGCCCAATGCTACCAAACTTCAACAAGATCCAACTAGAAATATACGACTTTACAGTAAACAGGGTACACTTAAAATAGTCAGTTTTTACATCTTTTAAGCTACTGCTTGTTCAAAAGGCCTCTTTCCGTTGAGAAGACCAAGCAAGAAATTCGAATGTTTGCTCTTTTAAAACAGGTTTTCTTGTTACAAAGGGTACAATTTATTTCATTATTAGATTGTGAAATAGCCTGGAATGTGAACGAGTTGGTTACGTCCATGGATGATTATCATCCAAATCTCTAGTCTGATCTAACTAATATGATAAATGCGAAAGCTTGGATGTTTATTGGTTTTTTTGTTTGTTTGTTGCACAATCACGGAGAAACGGATGAACGGGTTTGAATGAAATTTGGTACATAGATAGAATATAGTGTGAATTAAGATATAAGATACTTTTTATCTTGATAAAGTGAATAATTCCTTTTAGTTAGATGCCGCGGGCGGAAAGCTAGTATTTTATAATATGCTTTCTTATCTAAGATAGCTAAGAACCTTTCCTCTTGTTTAGTCTTTAATAAAAGTCGCATTCAAATAGGACATTACTGAGATACGTCCAGACAAAGACTGAACATACACACTCATCACACCCGTCGTAAAAAATAAACTCATCAACAACGTTGTATGACGGTAAAAGGAATATCATTTGTTAAATTAATACAAATACCTGATTGGTCGGGTCACGTGACATTTTCATCCCCTATTTTAGCATTTCTGTAGTGTCATGTTTAGCTAAATAGTACTCGTTTATTTGAGCTTAACAGACTCATAAATAATAATAAAAAAATAATAACTATTTAAGAATTAAAAAAAAACCCGACATCATTTTGAGGGCGCCATGCTGGATTTTTTACTATAAATTATATCGTGACACTCTATGGATCAATATTAATCGAACGACACCTTACATTCTTATTAAACCTACATACACTCGAAAACATTACCCTCCTTTTTAGTGCTGTGGGGTAAAAAGGTAGATTACCAATTCCTATCTCAAGATAAAAATCTTGACGTAAGCTTGTATTAGCTTCCAGTGGACTATGTACTTTACTTCACAAACACATTCATAAGAATTTATTTAGGATTTTCGCCTCCTCGTAAGCCGAGCTCGCGAAGTTTAGAGTACCGAAGAATTATCGGGCTCAACTCGGATACGGGTTTCGGAGTACGATTTGAATCTGATTGTATACTTAGTTATATACCTATGATATTTTGGGTGGTTTTTATTAAATTATTTTGTAAACAGACGTTAAATTTTATAATCAAGTGAATGACGTACTCACAAAAGGTCGTACGGTCAACCACTAACCGACGTGCGTGCACTCTGAATGATAGATTAAAGAATTGTGTGGTTGAGGAAGGTGTGGCGTGTAAGATGACGTAGTGAGTAAGATGGAAAGAGGTATGTTAAGGTGGTTTGGGCATATAGAACGAATGAGTGAAAGGAGATTAACGAAAGCAATTTATAATGAAAGCGTGAATGGAAGAGTCGGTAAAGGTCTACCAAGAAGGACGTACATCAATCAAGTGACTGAGGTACTCACAAAACGTTAGGTACGGTAAAACCATTAGAGCGTTATCACACTAGCGAGTTGCGAGCGAGTGGGAAGCGGGGCGAGTGCGCAGCCAGCACGCCGCGAGTTCGCGACGTGTGCGCGCGAGCTCGCCGCAGGTGGGCAGCGAGTTCGCGGCGTGCGATTCTCGTTTTGTACATTCAGTTCCAGAATGGATTACGACGAGGAAACACTGCTGTTAGCTTTGTTACTCCGAAGACGGAAACGAAGACAAAAGCAAATAAAACGACGAATATGGGAGGACCCATTATTGACTGGCGTCTAGTGGCGAACAGCGCTGTTGACGCCAGTCGATAACTATTATCGCCTAGACTAGACGCCAGTCAATAATGGGTCCTCCCATATTCGTCGTTTTATTTGCTTTTGTCTTCGTTTCCGTCTTCGGAGTAACAAAGCTAACAGCAGTGTTTCCTCGTCGTAATCCATTCTGGCACTGAATGTACAAAACGAGAATCGCACGCCGCGAACTCGCTGCCCACCTGCGGCGAGCTCGCGCGCATACGTCGCGCACTCGCGACGTACTCGCTGCGCACTCGCCCCGCTTTCCACTCGCTCGTAACTCGCTAGTGTGATAAAGCCCTTAAACGACGAGCGTGTATAAATTATTTGATGAGAGTGGAAGAAGCAAAAGTAGTATGTCAGGATCATTGCAAGTGGAAATAAATAGTCTCTGCCTACCCCAATGGGAACAGGCGTGAGCATGCATGTATTACATGCTTATAAACGCATTATAAAGAAAAACTTTATAAAGAAAACATTATGTACAATTTTTCGACAACTATTTTGTCTATACATGCGTCTAAAGACATGTAACTTCGAATAATCATCGTTGTAATTTCTCTTTCCAACTGCTACAGTTACCTAATTAGTCTGTCCTTTTCACTCGACGCACTATCTAAATTATGTCAACCAATTCACGACTAATTCCACAATTCTATTTCACTCGTCACCATATCAGTCATAGAATGTTAGCGGATGAACATAGGCCTCCCCCATTAGTTTTTCAGAGCAACCAATTGGAAACTGTCCGCATCCAGCGACTTCCCGTGATTACGTCGTCCGTCGATCTTCCTCAACCTTCCTCGACCTCAAGGCCTTCGATGTGTCATATTAATTGGTAATCACACCGATTTTCTCTACACTTTTTACAAACAAACCTAAACTGCATCTAGTTTCCTAGTGCAAAAACTACACAATCGTCTGAATATTGTTTGCACCACATGAAAAAAGAACTACTGAACCGATTGCGCTGAAATTTCAATGGGACCAATTTGACGGTATCCCCTTTCATTTACAAAATGTATCACGCGTATCAATCGCCAACTATCGGAGATAGCGGTGTATATATACATATATAGCTGAAATAGTTGAAATTGAATATATAGCTGAAAATTAGTGCTTTGCTCAATGAGCAATCTAATACACTGAGCTATGACCCATTTGGCTGCTGCAGCACACACGTGCGTTAGTATTACAATATTATGTTATTACCTCATCTGTGTATCAATATGTATAAGCTAAATGTATGTATGTGACTGTGGAAACAAATAAAGGCTTTATCTATCTATCTATATAAAGAAAGCATATAAACGACCGAATTGAGAACCTCCTCCTGTTTGAAGTCGGTTAATAAAGTCACGATACATGCACGTCAGTGTGGGTCTTGACTGGACCTTTCTTTATGTCGTCCCGATTTGATCATGGTACGTTCGCCGTGGTCTATCCCCACCAACACTACCGGGCGAAGCAAATGTGGGTACATGTTGGTGTAGTGATTAGTAACTGTGACGGCTATACTAAAAGGTCGCGGGTTCGAATTTCCAAATGGTTGATAAACTACACAAATAATTATTTTTTTTGTAAATAAATACAATGTATAAATGAAAAACATCCATAACTCGGGAACACAAGGCTGTATTTATCATACAAACCCGCGACCTTTTTTTATAGCAGTCCGAATTTTTAACCACTACACCAAACAGGTCGTGAGGTAAAAAACTTATCTAACTTACTTATAATTATTAATAGCAATAATCCACTACCCACCAGGTATAAAGTAAATGAAGTTGTTATTTCGTGATAATCTGGTGAGCTTCATTTAAAAGTCCCCACACACCCAGGTTACAAAACAAATGAGTTTTAAAATTTCAATAAACAGCTTGAGTCAACAAAATACGTAGACAATTTCAGTAAATCCAACAAGCCGGCCGCTGGAACTGCATTATACGTTTCTTTATTGTTAAACTAAAGCCGGTGCAGAACTACAACTGCGCTTTATTGGAATACCTGTTAGAACGCTCTGGAGCGGACAGCTTGGTGAAATAAACTTTACTGGAGACTAGAAACACTAATAGACTACTTTATAGTAGCTTGGTCATACTGACTGACAGATAAATACAATAAGCCCTTTTATTTACAATAGATTTAAATTGACATTCAATAAATCACTGATATCGGAGTCGGATCCATTCTTCACCTAGGATCTCCACCTGGGCGAAGCACGGGGTATGAGCAAATCCTCGTGCATATAATGCAATAATGTACAGTCATGATGCGAAAGTTTGTATGTTTGTTTGTTGCACAATCACGGCGAAACGGATGAACGGATTTGGATGAAATTTGATACATAGGTAGAATATACCCTGGATTAAGACATAGGATATTTGTTATCCCGTTAAAGAAGAAGTTATGCAGGCGAAGCCGCGGGCGGAAAGCTATAGTTACCTATAATAGATCTACCACACTTATAGATTTCTATTTTCTCTTGATGGACCTATACTTTTTAAAATAGTTGTACCACAGTTCATCTATCTTATGTGAAATAAATGCGTGAAGTTTGCATTTTATAACTCCCGACGACAAACGACGGGTGTTGTGTTTGACGGCGTGGTGTGTGTGTGTCCAGCCTTCCGCCGGATTTATATTTTTTATGAAAGACTAAATGAGTGGACAGGTTCTTAGCCATGTTTAATGAAAATTCTTTTAAATCGTTTCGGAGATATTTAGCTTGCCATAATTATTGTTTTATATTTTAAGATTAAACCGGAAGGTACGTTCTTAGCAATGTTTGATGGAAATCGGTTAAGCCATTTTTTCATATTTAACTTTAGAACTATCTTTATGTCTAGTCTACCTGGACGATATAATCAATTGTTCCCAAAATGTTAGTACTATAGTATGTCCCAAATAAGCAACTTACCAAAAAGATTAATAGTTTGACCTTGGCCTAAATATGCTACCGAATCCATATTGTTCCTTATAGACATTGAAGAAAATTATCTACACAAGTGAAACCTGGGCATCAGCTAACACTTTTCAAAGGCCGGCCTCGACAGGGCAAGTCCTAATTGAGTTCACTCGTGGATATCTAATTAGTTTGTGAAGAAATTAAATTAACGCATGTAGTCTAAGTTTGGAGGACTTATCCTTCACGACAAGGTGCTGTATATCTTCAGAGAGTTAACGCGGAGATAAGCAGCTTAACTTAAACGCTGTAGCTTCTATTTTTTTATTATTTGGCATACAAAAGAGACATCTACAATCCGCAGCTTCGCCTACGTGTAATAACTTTATAGCGGATATATTTAATCTGTTTATCCCGCGGGAACTACTCTTTTTTTATGCACAACGGGTTAGCACTTGAGCTTAATCACACCTGATGTTAAGTGAAGATGAAGATTAAGGTGGTAGCGTACTGACCCGGAAACCCCATCTTATTTTTTTTTTATTAAAAACTGGTTTCGCGTTTGACTACAATCACACCTGATGTTAAGTGAAGATGAAGATTAAGGTGGTAGCGTACTGACCCGGAAACCCAAATATTTGGGGAACTGGCTATCTTATCTCTGACAACCGGAACACAACAATGCTATTAACATTGCTCTTTGGCGGCAGATTTAGATAAGATGGTGGTAGCTAGCCAGGCGGACATTTAAAATGCCCTACCACCAACCAAACCGAGTACTAAACATGTACCCCGCTGGGGATCGAACCCGCGACCTCCGATTCGTAAACCCTATGTTGTTTACATTGAGCCACGGAGGCGATTGATACTCATTTTAAAGAGATTAAAAATATCCTATGTTTTAATCCAGGGTAATATATATTCTACCTATATAACAAATTTCATCCAAATCCTTTCATCGGTTTCTCCGTGATTGAACAACAAACAACAAACCAAACTTTCGTATTTATAACATTAGATAGATTAATGTTCTTATTCTGGATAGTAACTTAACATATATGTATGTCGCAGGCATACCTATCGTTGACTTAGTCATTTCATGAAATGCCTACGCAGATCGTTATGTATGGCGGAAATTTCCTACATTATTGCAGAAACTGCGCTTACTAGAGGGCCCGGGGTTCCTCGGTACTAGTCGAAGCAATAGGTTGCTTGAAAAGGTGTATGGATGTATAAAATCACAATGTAACATAACGATCCGCCTAAGTATTTCATGAAATGGCTAATTCAACGATTTGCCTGTGACATATAAACAATATACTTCAAGAGACAAACCCTCTGAGTTTCTCGCTAGCTCTTCTCAGTAGTGGTCGCGTTCCGAGCTAGTGGTAGTTTAAAAAACAAATGACGTACATAAGTGCATATTGTATTGCCTACATGAATAAATGATTTTCATTTCATTTTTCATTTCATTTCATTTCTTATTGTCTGGGCATTCTACATTTCCACAATTTTGGTGATCAAACGGCCTGGATCGCTATGGCCATCACCGCCATCTATCGCATTAATGCGACACTACACCAAGGACTCGCGGGCTAGTTGCCTGCGCGCCCCGGCCGACTCGACCAAGGGACGTCAGCGCGGTAGTTTCGCTTTGCCGCGGCATTCTGCGTTTGCGGCTGTTCAAGAACGGATTGTTTGTTTTTTGGTGAACTGTTTTCGGACAGTAAACAGCCAGTGGCTACCCTCAACCTGTTCTGGATGTGGAATGCAACCGTATGGTTCGGATGTAGAGGCGGTTGCCCAGGAAGAAGACACCCAGGGCCTGAATTTTATCTCCCGGTTGAGAGCCATTGAAGCACGAGGATTCCAGGTACGTGATTGCCTAATTGTGGTTATTTGGTTAATGTCTGGACAAACTATTCGGGATATACAGACGGACAGCGACCTTATCTACTTTCCTTTGAGTTATCGAACACTTATAACCCTTCAGGACTTTAGTTCTTAGGACTTGCACATATTATGTGAAGATTCGAGAACTTGAATTCGTGTAATTTCCATTAACTGGTGACGCCAGTTTTGTCGAACAATAGTCGAATTCGATCAAAAAATATTCAATTACCCATACAAAGTAAACCGTTCTGAAACCACCTTTAGTATGGAAGTCTAACAATTTTCAGTTGGTGACTCAACACCTGATTATCAACACTTTCCACTAGGAACTGTAGCCGAATTCAGCCGAAAATTGTTGGACTTCGTCACTAAAGGTGGTATCGCAATGCTTTATTTTGTATGGGTAATGAAAATTGTTGGACTTCGTCACTAAAGGTGGTATCGGAATGCTTTATTTTCTATGGGTAATCAAAATTGGTTTGATCGAATTCGGCGGATAATCAAAATTAGTTCGTACGAATTCAGCTATGGTGACTATTGGTAAGTTGTTCGTAATCAGAAGTAGAGTCACCAGTAAAAAGGAATTACACGAATAAAATTTCACCCTGTATAAAGGATTTATGGGTGTGCTGTGACTGTTGTCACTTTCCCTAACGAATGCAGGGTTAAACAAAGAGAGACAATTGCGTGTCCGCCGACGTTTTACGATGCTTTTTATTGTCTGAAAATCCTTCATTGTATTCGACAATGTAGTTTACTCACTCAGGAATTAAAAGAATTTGTCGGAATTAGTGGAAACAACGAACAGTAGGTACTACGTTAGGTAAATGTGCGTGAAATACTTTTTAGAGATGAGAAATGAAGTTATATAAGCGATGGTATATAAGGTATATAATTCGATCCCCAGACAGGCTATGTATCAATGAGTTTTTAAATTTCATTACTTATGTGAATTTAAATACCATTAAAACAACCATTAAATGGAAACTATGCGCCAAAGGCTATTATAAAATTTCTGACTATCTGGATGATAAGAATGCGTGGACATGAACCGCTCGGCAATATCCAGTATATTTTATTCTTATTTTTCTTTGTCGAATCATAAATTTAACAATTATTTCAAATTGTATTTCTTTTGACTTATTTAAAAGGAGCAACCCCTGAGTTTCTTGCTCGTTCTTCTCTGGGGAGACTGCCTTTTTTTTTTTTTTTAACCAGGAGAAACGCTCATGCTTATCCGCCCTCCTCGGGGGAGGGGGGCGGATTATGTCGGACTCCAGCACAGAAGGTGCCGGCCTACCGACTAAAAACTCCTGGGTGTTCCCTCGCGCGCGCCGTTGACGGCGTGGCCGCGGGTACCATCTGGTATTCGTCCGCAGCCACGCCAGCGCGGTGCCCGCCGCCAGGACAAAAGCGGCGGCAGGCCCACCTCTGGGCTGGAGCAGGGAGGAATCGCCTGGTCCAGCCACCTCTAGAAGGCGCGCGGAAAACACCGCGCGCGCCTTCTCGCGGGGCCTATGTGTGGGTGGTGATCCCCCCGGATCGCCACCCACGGCCCCGCAGGGTAGGGGGGGCAGAGGATTGCCTATCATTGAAGATAAGCTCTCCTCCGTGCCCCCCGTGCGGCTGTGTCTCCCCTCGCTCTGCGAGGTAGTAATCTCTCGCAGAGAGAGAGGACCGCTTTCCACGGCCTCTCCTTGGCGCCCGCAGCCCGGATGACAAACTAGCTGCGGGCGGCAAAGAGTGGCCGTCCCGCACGGCTACGACCTCTCAACAGAGAGGTCGTCCCCTACCATAGCGGCCTGCAACAGCGGGAGGCCCGGAGAGGCGGCGATAAGGGACACCGCCCCTTCAAACCTCCCGCCGTCTCCCCCCCCCCCCCCCCCGAACAGAGGGGGGGGGGGGCGCTTCCCACGACCTCTCGTCGACGGCCGCAGCCTTAGCTGCAGTCGTAGAGGAGAGGTCGCCCACGTGCTGCAGACGATTCCGCGGCGTCCCCTGCCCATATGGACATATGGGCATTCCTCAGGGAGCGCCGCTTCCTCGCCGCAGCCCGCTGTGGTGGAATTCGCCCTCCACCATCCCTCGTCGTTCCACTCCCGAAAACGAATTTTCGGGAGTGGGACGACGAGGGCATCTCGGCGCCGAGGCGGGCCTCGGAGCCGAGACTTGGGCTGGTTTTTTATAGAGGTTTTCCTTCCTCGCGGTCCGGGCGGTTAGGCCAAGACCCTCGGTCCCGGACTGCAGCTGAAAGCCGCGGTCCCGGATTACGAGCCCGGCGGTGGCAAGGGGTAGGAGGTTCCCCCTAACCTCCTCCCCAGGCCTGCTCGGCGGCAGTGCGAGTGCACACCGAGCCCACCCTTACTCCTCCACTAGGAGGGGAGCGTCTCCTGCTCCATCCGCAGTGCCCTCTGCTAAACCAGAGGGACACGCGGAGGAGCCCCCCGGTGTCGGACTATTCGCCATCGGTCAACAAGGACCCTTAAAAGGGAAGTTGTTGACCGATGCCCAGGGTGCACCGGCCCAACGACTACCGTTCCCCCCAAACGCAGAGGGGACAAGTAGCCATCAAGCACACGAGGAGGTTGTCTGACATCGCACCCCTGGGGAGACTGCCTAGTGAATGAGCGATAACTATATGTCATGACGATTTCAAATGTTATTCTTATAACTTACGAAATAAAACATTTTTGATTTGATTTGAATTTATCCGATTGCTCTTAAACGATGAAGGATAACATCGCGAGGAAACCTCCATTCCTGAAAAATTAAAATTCAAAGGCACGTGAATAACAACCCGCATTGTGCCAGCGTGGTGGACTATGGCCCATACTCCCTCATTATACGAGGGAAGGTCTATATCCCTGCAGTGGGATGTTTACGGGCTGATGATGATAATGAGGCATCCGGTTGTTACTTTTTGTATTTAACTTAGTCAATATTGACTGTGACGCTCTATTATATAGTTCAACAGTCCATCATCCATTTAAGTTAAATTAATTAAAGATAAATTTGCATACATAGAAATAGACACATAGAGGAAAGTTACCTACGCGTGATATTATTAATTTAATTGACATTCTAAAATGGTTTTATGCATGACATTATTAATATTATTGACATCTTACTATATTCGTTGAAATAGGATAGGATGTACTTTTAATTTGCTATGTATTGTTTATTGTTGATTGACTGTGGAATTGGAGCACTTTCTTTGGAACTTACAACATACATATGTAGCTTCATAACTATTGGTAATTGAAACGACATTAATAACATAAATATCCCTTTTCTCCATATTACCATGCCTGACAAGGTACATGTGTATGTTAGTACTTACCTATATATTATAACTATGACATGTGTAATGCAATAAATATATGAATTAAGTTTAAACCCACTTTTACTAATTTGTACAGTGCCCTAAGATGCGTGGCATGTGTGGAGTGACTTTGAATGATAGATTAAACAATTGTGTGGTTTGGAGAAAGGTGGTGAGTGTAAGATGACGTAATGAATAAGATAGAAAGTTGGTCATCCAGCATAGGACGGACCGTGATGACATACATCGAGACTGCGCCACGAGTCTTGAATAGTCAAGAGGTCTAAAATACAGCTGTAATAATTTTAGCTATAGTTTGGACGCTGCACGTGTCATCTTGATACTTTTTATTACAATACGCGTAATAATTGTATGTAAGACTATTGATGCAAAATAAACTATTTGTATTTATTTTTTTGTATGCACAACGGGTTGGTACTTGACCTCAATCACACCTGATGTTGTGTGTGTGGAACGTGTGGAAGCTTATTGACCCGGAAACCCAAAATACATTTGGACGACTGGCTATTTTATCTCTGACAACCTGAACACAACAATGCTATTAACATTGCTGCTTGGCGGCAGATTTAGATAAGATGGTGGTAGCTATCCAGGCGGACATTTAAAATGCCCTACCACCAACCAAACCGAGTACTTAAACATGTACCCCGCTGGGGATCGAACCCAATGTTGTTTACATTGAGCCACGGAGGCGGTTTGGAGGCGGTAGTGGCTGTTTTCTTTTCGTATGAAAGAATAGAACCAACCTGTCTCTTCCCGTGGGTGTCGTAAAATGCGATTAAGAGAATCCCTATCAAAAAACATATACAGATCTACAGATCTTGAAACTTGTAACACCCCATTCTTGTGTCGGGGGTTACAAAGAAATTAAACAAAATTACGATTCTTTTCCGCAACCGAGGTCAGTGATCCCCGATCCTGTATCAGATGACCGGGGCACGCGACCCGTTCGGGCGAGTGGAAGCCATTGGATTATACAGATTGTATAAAAATTAGCGGACATCCCTGCGAGGGTGAAGTCAGTACCGTCCCAAAACATTGTTAATAATATTTTTTATTTAGTTATAGGTACTCAGCATGACTGAGAGAGACAACATGAGTAACTGAATTACGAAATATACAAACGTGCGAAGAACTCAAATCAATATTTTATTAATTCTAATAATACTTAATTGCAACTGTAACACTAGTGCCTGAACAAGGAAAATCTTGTGTTTCAGGCTTCTATGACTTAAAATAGTATAATCATTTAGATAGTTTGGATAAAGATATAAAATAAAAATCTATAAATAAAGTAGATACACAGAATAAATCTAGGTTTAAAGATTACTTCAAGGCATTCTATATCCTCGTAGGTCAAATTTTGAAGAAAATCTTGTGATAATTTCTTATTATGACTGTGGGTCAGGTGGTAGGTACATTGCAGTTTTTGCATTTAATCTATTATAAAGAGGTGGTCCTAGGAACACGTCAAGTCTAGATTTAAATGCATGTTTTGTTGTCCTGTGTTGTTAGGGCAAACTATATCGTTTCGTCTTTTGTTAGTAACAACAGTGCTATTATGGAAGACTTTTGTGATTTTTAAGTATGATATTTATTATAAATGATTGTCGGATTGTTAAGAACTGTGGTTCGAAAGATCGTAGGTACGATATTTTGTTGATCGACACGTTGCTAGTGCAATAAACCATAAAACGACAGAATATTTTAAACGTAGTCTAAATTAAAAATTTAACATTTAGATCTTTGATAACTGTGGTACAGGTATAAAAATATATTTTTTAAAGTTTGATTTGTTGGACAGGCAAAGGGTACGGAACTTATACAACCAAATTTAACCATATGCACGAAATGTTGATGAAAAGCTAATTACGTTCAAAGCGACAACTTCCCAAAACGACAACTACCAAAATAATCTACTATTAAATCTACCGTGAAATCTTCTTAAACGATTTTAGTTTTCTATTGTACACTAAATTTTGTCGTTGAATTTCACTACAAATATCAGACCTATCAAAACTCAATCAAATTCACACTCCATTGGCCACGCGTTCGCATAAATTCCGAATAGTCCTTGCAAATGGCACGCAGTCCCGTTGCAGTCCGCAGCCGAACCTGAATTATGGACACACTATTACGTGAAAGATTAATAGGGTTTTCGGTATTGAACGTTTGCTTTTGAATAGTTTGGAATTAATTTTATTGCGTGTATTAGTTTGAGTGCTGTGTTTAAAGGTTAAGTGAAATTAATGTGTAATTTTCGATATATTTTGGCTTTACTTCCCAAGGAACGAGGGCAATGTTTTTTGAGTGTATGTATGTATGTCCGTTCCTTTGGGGCATCTTGTAGCCTAAATAGCTTGACCGATTTCGAAGTGCATGGTGTCCTTAGATTCGTCTTCATAGCTGGAGTGTCATAGGATACGTCATTTTATGGTAAAATTACAAATGCTCTTTATTGCACAAAATACAAAAATGCTGTCGCGTTTTTTGGTTTTAAATACTTAAACAGTTATTACACCCCCTTTTTGCAAACACAGCATGGGTATCATAAATGATAAGCCTATTGTTATTACGTTGCAATTATATTCACGTGTCACCATAGTTTAACAAACACTTATTCACCCTAAGTGTTACCGACAGTCTTCTGTGCAGGAAATGCTTGAAGGCAGAAGGGACAGTCACCCGAGGTGTTACCGAAAATCCTTTGTGCACACATGCATGTAGGTAGAAAAGACACTCACCTGAGGTATTACCGACAATCCTTTGTGCAGGACATTCATTTAGACAGAGGAGATACTCACATGAGGTGTTACCGACAATCCTTTGTGCAGGACATGCATGTAGGCAGAAGAGACACTCACCCGAGATGTTACCGACAATACATTGTGCAGGACATGCATGTAGGCAGAAGAGACACTCACCTGAGGTGTTACCGACAATCTTTTATGCAGGACATGCATGTAGGCAGAAGAAACACTCACTTGAGGTGTTACCGACAATCCTTTGTGCAGGACATGCATGTAGGCAGAAGAAACACTTACTTGAGGTGTTACCAACAATCCTTTGTGCAGGACATGCGTGTAGGCAGAAGGGACACTCACCTAAGGTGTTACCGACAATCTTTTGTGCAGGACATGGCTGTAGGCAGAAGAATCACTCACCCGAGATGTTACCGATACATTGTGCAGGACATGTATAAGGCAGAAGAGACGGCTACATCCTTGTGATATGCACCGGTGTGGCTACTTACCGGGCCACTTACCTGTGTACACCAGGATCACTCCCCAAAGTCATCAGCAACATCAAGAACTTGCTGGGGCACCTGGTGGAGTTTGGTTGAAAGTGAGGCGCCAATCAACCTACGCATAACTACGTATAAATTGAAAATTTGGAAAACCCTTGTCAAACAAAATGATTATTAATTCATCTAGATAGATCAAACAATGTTAAAATTTTCGAAACGACTTAACCGTCTTTCATTAAACATGGATAAGAACCAGAAGGATCTCCGGTTTTAATTAAAAAAAAATACGCTCGAAAGACTGATACATTTTTTTATGCACAACGGGTAGCACTTGGCCTCAATCACACCTGATGTTATGGAGAAATTTCAATTAGATATTGCCACATCTGGCAAAAACACACTAGAAAGTTTAATCCTGTCGGCGATTACTACGCAATATCAGACTAACCGGAACACAACAATCTATCAATACTGCTACTTGGAGGCAAACTGGGATATAGGCAATAGTTGTCCAGCTGTACGCGTGGCCACATTCCGGTCCTCAAGAATTTGATGTCTTTGCCATCGACTTTCTAAGAAGAAGAATTTGTCCAACTGGATTGGGCTGGAACTTCTACATTAAAAATACTTTTAAAAAACTTTGAATATTCTATCATTATATGAGGGAGTATGCATATGCATAAGTGCACCACGCTGGCCCAATGCGGGTAGGAGACTTCAAATGCAAAAGCATGTGAAGAATTCAAAGGAATTCTTATTTCACGGGCAGGCGGGTTTCCTCACCTGTTTAAGAGCAGTCGGATAAATGGACATAAGTAATTAAATTAAATTTAAAAACTCATTGGTACATGGCCTGCGTGGGAAATGAACCCGGACCTCCTAAATTGGGAGACCACGTCTTAACCGCTGAGCCACCGACGCTCACTATCATGATTATCACAATATTATTCTAGTCTAACCGTGTATGCAAAATTTGTGATTTAAGTGAAGAAGACGCCGAAGGTGGAAGCGTGGAAGGCAATCTTATCTTTAACAACCGGAACACAACATTGCTGTTTAGCAGCAGACTTATATAGGATGGTGATAGCTAGCCAGGCGGACGTTTAAAATCCCCTACCACCAACCAAACCGAGTATTAAACATGTACTTTTGGGGGTCGAACCTGCGATCTCCGATTCGTAAACCCTATGTTGTTAACCTTGAGCCACGAATGGAGTCACCGAAATACACAAACTGTGTTAAAAGCTAAATATCCTCGAAACGGCTTACCTGATTTTCATCAAACATCTTCTTTTCGAGTCGAGGCAAGTTTTAAATTTTATTGGATCAAAACTGAAAAATCAAACATCTAAGATCCTGTCCCCTCTTTCAGTCCTCGGACTACGCATTACTGAGATATATTCGGAAAAAGGCTCACTTACACAACGACGTTAAACACAACACCTGGCCGTTTATCGTCGGCGGTTAAAAATCGGCACCGAGATGCACAAAATAACCCGCCTTTGTCTTATTGCCGGAATCCGAAAATCTGATTCATTACCAAGCCTGTGAACTAGGATAGGCTGATGATGATGATTACGAAAAAAAGTTACCTTTAAGCAGTACGTATTTGTGGTTCGTTTTATAAAATAGCTCACATGTTATAACGACCCTATTTACCTTGCATTGCATAAAGTGTAACAATTCCTTGAAAAAAGTTGCTAACAAGGTTTCTACTCTCTGGATCGTTATTGCCAGTTGAGGGCAAGTTAAATCGACATAACAACTTCTGCTTCCATAGTTTGTGAGCTACTCGTTAGAAGTTCAACTGTAAAGTAATTACTTTGTTATAACTTATTATAACTGTGTAAATGCTTCGTGCGAACATTGTAGGTGGATTATTTTAATATCAAATCCTTTAAGTTTCATCTTCTACTGTAGATCTTTATATATAAATAATAAATAATATTTCTCCAGCCACACAAATACATCAAAAATAATATCTATAAGTAGTTAATACAAAAATAGTACACACAATTTAGACTACAATAGAGTAATAAGAACTTGATAAAGGTAGCTTAACCTAAGTATGTACTAAGTGTGCACTTTTGCTAAGGAAGAACGCAAATTTAAATATAATGTAGACAGCATTTTACAAAACATGGCCAATAAAAACAGAATATATAAAAGTACAAACAAAACGTAGGTATAAAAAGTATGTGTGTGCTGCAGTGGCACAAATGGGCCATAGCTCAGTGTCGGATTGCTCAAGAGCAAAACACTGATTTTCAGCTATTACCCTTAAAGAGGGACAAGGGTACATTATTCCTAAATAGTACAAATTAACCTTAATGTTATATTAGTAGTAAGTTTCAGACAGATTCTGGTAAGCAATAAATAGTACGTAAGATACTCATTAAAAATTAGGTAAGTTTATTTAGTTTAGTAATTAGTAGTTTAGTCGTATTCTATTCTTTTTTATTTGTATAGGTAGAGTTGTTTGTATGGTTTAATTGTTAATTACTGTAGATTTATATAACGAAGTTAAGAAATACGTTCACAAAAAAAAAGAATTTTTTAAGCATCTGGTTGTGTTCGTCTCGTTCTGGTGGTGTTAAATGAATATGTCTTTTGTTAATATTTTTCTATTGGCACTGATTATCAAAGAACTTTTATTTTAGCAATATGTTTTTGTATAACGCTATGAGTGTTTGTGTTCTTAAAATTAATACAATTTTACTAACTTTATGTCTACCATCTGCTTGCAAGTAAAGTTTAATTCAATTTGTTATATTAAAGTTTAACCCTTTGAGCAAAATAGGTATCTGTCAAGTCATCTAGTTTCAAAATAAAATAATTAAAATGTAGGTTATTGTTTTTTTTAATTTAAAACTGTAACTTTGCTTCGAAAAAGAAGATAGATTTATTTTTCTACTTCTTCGTGTATTTGTCATAATATTATTACAAAATTTTGCATGAAGCAATTTGTTCATCCAACATTGTGACGTAACTGTTCCTTAACCTATAAGTGAAGCATCACAACTACTGGTAACCCAAGCACTTTATGAACAAATCTCTATTCCAATCACGTCACATAGAGAACTTTACTTATCTTAATTCAATTTGATATCCCTAAGTTTGGTTCGTTGAGTCGGAACAATCTACTGAAAATCAACTGTCGAACTCTAGTATCGACGGATGCTTTGTTTGAACGAAAATTAATTAGTTGTATATTTAGTGTCCTCACATAGGAGACTTTCCACAGCGATGTATTATTCTGACAATTTGCCACTGCATCGGGACTGCATCGTTGCAAAGAGTCGCTGTCTATAAGGGCTGTTACCTACGGATGGAAATCAATGGTTCTTCGGGATTTAAAAGAGTCGGCATTCAATTCTATGAAGTTTATCCGTTAGTTACCATTTGTTCTTTTCTTTAACAATTTTCAAAATAGTTTTCAAAGACTTTACTCTGCCAGTTTGTACGGGGTAGGTGCAGGTGGTCTACTGAGTCGAATTCCAAGTGGTATTTTAGTCGAAACACCTTTCGGTGTTTACCAAGCTGTTAACTAGGCCACAATGAGAAGTGTTTTAAGTTTAGAACTTTTGTTTGCGTGTCTGTTTGTCATTGTAGTGTCAAATCGGCTAAACCGATTTACATGGTGGTTAAGCCGTTTCCAAGATATTTAGCATAGTTAACTCATACTCTACTCCACAGCTATTCGTACAGTACTTTGATAATGTAAATTTGAGCACTCTAAATCCGTCTGACAGCTGCCAGTCATCCAAAACTTGTCTATGAATTCATCCATTGTAAAGATATTTTTGTACGCTGTATCATAGTCTGTCTGTATCTGGAATACAAATCCAGTCTAAAATACGTCTTGATATGTATTAAATACAGAACTACTCTAAAGAATGTTGACTGAACAATATCTCCCTTCCCTACTATTACAGTCCAAGCAAACTTTTTTTACCACAAAAACTTATTTAACGCTAAGCCTTTTGGTTTATGATAATTCAACGGCGGTGCCCTTTACGTCTTCAGAAATAGGTCTCATGGCAAAAGTTGGTTGTACTGGGAAGTTGAAGAAATGTCGATTCGTGCGTTTATTTCTCAAGGGGCGAACAAACTTTATATTTCCTTTGTCGAACTTTTTAACGATTGCAGGAATTTTCAGTGGTTTATTTTTATATAGAGCAGTTACTTTTATTTAGGATACACGTTGAATCTTCGTTTCCAAATGCCACAATAGTTTGAAAATATCTACGTCAGATTAGTCTCCTCTTTCGTCGCATTTCTACTTTACTTT
The DNA here is from genome assembly GCA_949316235.1 of Oegoconia quadripuncta. Classification (NCBI taxonomy): domain Eukaryota; kingdom Metazoa; phylum Arthropoda; class Insecta; order Lepidoptera; family Autostichidae; genus Oegoconia; species Oegoconia quadripuncta. The sequence continues at coordinate 22,974,810 of OX438747.1, forward strand.
TTAAAACGCTTTTATTAACTTCAGTTGTATGTTGTCTGTAAAAAAATTTAACGGATGACAATACAATTTTTGGTACCATCGAAGTGATATGATGGTGGTGCTGGGACGTGTATAATTGGATAATTCTATGGCTATTAATGGTAGCTCCCTCTAGTTTGTAAACTTATTTTGTTACGGGATGTTTTCGAGAATTAGTTCGAAGAAGAGAAGAAGAATTCGGGAGAAGAGAGTTCTTCGAGAATCGAGAAATAGTTGGGGTTTCCGGGTCAGTACGCTTCCACCTTCGACCTCGTCTTCACTTAACATCAGTGTGATTGAGGTCAAGTACCAATCCGTTGTGCATAAAAAGAAATTGAATGCTTAAAATTCCCTTCCGGCGTCAGGTTTTTCAAAATCCTACAATTTTAGGAGGCACTCAAATTACATGCTCAATACGTTATAGGATACTTACTTTCAGAAAAGAAATGCAGAGAACTTAAACAAATTTTCTTTAGATTTTCTTCGCTCTCAATATTTCCCCTTTTAAAAAGCTATTGCACGAAATGAATAAAAACAAAGAATCGACGTAATAACATCAAATATTCCGAGCTGGATCCTATTTGTGGTTAGAAGCATCATTACAAATGCCCTCGGATTTTCAAACGGTTATCCCACATTATACTGTAGGGCCGGTTTTATCCAATTGATTTCTTTTGGGTTCCATTTAAGAGCGTCTGTTTTCTATTGGTTTTGCGAGGATTCCGATACGAATTTCATTGTAAACATTCATCATTGACACGCTGCCGTATTCCGAATTGTTCCTTCTCCCTCGTAGATAAGAACAACACATAAATCGTTTGTATTAGCGTCGATTGGAGAAAATGAAAATTATAGCGAATGCCCATGTAGTGACTACACTAATATCAGTTGTGAACTTCATTCTTGTAATTGTAGATGAATTGGTCTACCGACGACAAGAGATGAGTTCAACTTAGAGAAAGAAACCAATTGGCGAATCCAACTCGGATGAGCAGAGTTCAGGAAATGACGTAACGTTTTGTCGTCCAAAATACCTCAGTGCTTAGAGACGAAAGTCTTTAATTAGTGTGTCTTACCAGTGATGACTTATTGCACTGAAACGTGATCTGAAAGCTGAAGGTTATGCAACGAGCTACGGACAGGGCGATGCTCGGCGTTTCACCACGAGATCGAATCAGGAATGGCAAAATAGCCCATAAGCCAGTGGATTAGTAAATTGAAGTGGTAATGGGCAGACATGTAGCTCGATGACCTGACGGCCGGTCGGGTATTAAAGTTCTGCATGCATGGACCATGCATGGTTAAGCGGACGACGTCCACCGACAAGGTGGATGGACAACCATCTGAAAGTCGTGAGAAGCGTCTATTTCCACCTGTTCTGTTGATTAGATAGGATTTTTTCCCATTGAAATGAAATGAAATGAAAATCATTTATTCACATAGCCAATACAATATGCACTTATGAACGTCACTTGTTTTTTAAACTACCACTACCTCGGAACGCTACAACTACTGAGAAGAGCTAGCGAGAAACTCAGACGGTTTGTCTCTTTTCAATCAGTCATTTACAATCTAGAAAGGTTACAACAATTTTATGTATCGTGTAGAGGAACTGATTAATTAGTGCTGTGTGCTGTGCTGTGACATGTAAGAATATGCTTTACACCGGGCTTTAGTCTCAACTCTTCCCACCTATTCTATTATGTAGTTTTATCTATTGAACGTCCATAATTATTTTTTTCTCTGTTATTAACCTTAGCCCACTACACTAGAGATAAAATTGGCGAAATAAGTGAAAGCCGAAAAAACAAATGAATGCTGAAAAAAAAACAAAAGCAAACAAGCTTCCAACCAGTCATTTTGGGAATCTATGGAGAAAGTTTATGTCCAGCAGCGAACGTTATGGCTGATATTATGATGGTTTTGTAGTAACAAAGGCTCGAGAATTCGTTGATTTACTTAATAGGTAAATTTATATTTACAATGTCATCTAGTAAGACGTGTCGGACTATTTTTTGTTCAAGCAAAACCTTTCCTTTGACTCATGTCAGAGTGACAATAAGGCTTTAATAGGATTTCATTGAGTACGCATCGTGCATACCCACATATTTTATAATTTTTAAAAAACTTTATACAGACAATTTCGGTCGTCGTTTGTCTTAATTCTATGAATTCTAAGAATTAACCGCCTCCGTGGCTCAATGTAAACAACATTGGGTTTACGATTCGAAGGTCGCGGGTTCGATCCCCAGCGGGGTACATATCTAGTACTCGGTTTGGTTGGTGGTAGAGCATTTTAAATGTCCGCCGGCTAGCTACCACCATCTTATCTAAATCTACCCCCAAACAGCAATGTTAATAGTATTGTTGTGTTCCGGTTGTCAGAGATAAGATAGCCAGTTCCCCAAATAAGATGGGGTTTCCGGGTCAAAACGCTACCACCTTCGGCCTCATCTTCACATAACATGATTGAGGTCAAGTGATAACCCGTTCTCCATAAAAAAAATAAGGAAAAAAAAGACATATTTCTGTATGTGTGTACAATAAAAGTGTTTAATTAAAAATACGTAGAGTGGCAACTAAGATGCATAAAAACTGAAAACAAACTAATATTTCATACTCATGCAATTAATCCAAAAGCTAAAACGCATAGATCACTTTGAATAACAAATTTTTATCGGCTGGCAAAAACATTTTTTTCACTTTTAGAACTGGACAAATATACGTAGCAAACTGATATGTTGATTTGATGGCACATTTTTTTAAATCGATTTCATGGACGTCCAATCGAGATGTCAATGGCAGCCGTTGTTATTTAGTCATGTTCCAGGTTTTATTTCAACTATTTTCTAGCGTGTCTCGTCATGCCAACTACTGCGTCCACTGCTGAAAACAGACATCCTTATGGGTCTTCAAAGCGAAATCGGATCGGAAGTGTATTGAATGTTCAAACAAAACTATGGCTCCAACGTCTTCCGATAGTCGGATCAGACTATCGGATCCAACAATCGGAAGGAAAAATCTGACGTATATTCCCAGCCTTACACACTGACTACTATGTCGCTAGGTTACTTATCTGTCAAACGAATTGATGCAATTTTGTGTATCAAATTCACAACGTAATTTCGATGTGACATAAAATGAATACATTCTATTTTCCAAGTTCAGAATAAACACCGTCGCAATGTCACATGTCTCTCAGTCATTTACATGATGCATTTCGGTGAGTGTGCTTTGGTATTACATAATCTTATCCCACCATCGCCAATTCATCTTCGGACTACTAGGTGTGAGGAGGGATTCCACCTCTATGTAGTCAACACACCGAACTCTCTTCGATTCTTCATTCATAATGCGAACAGCTAAGGCATGGAACTCCCTTCCAGCATCAGTCTTTCCTGAATCTTATAGCCTTGGGATCTACAAGAGCAGGGTGAATAGGCATTTACTGACATCGCGTGCATCATCTTCGGGGACATTGTCACTTTCCATCAGGTAGATCCACAAATCTTAAACGCGTATCCTGTTAATCATTAAAAAAAAACATGGTGTTAATAAATTACAAAAATAGTCCTGTGAAGTTCTGTTATCATTGACGGGGGAATATCCAACTATATTATAAATGCGAAACTTTGTGTATGTATGTGCGTTTTTATGTATGTTTATTACCTCTTAACGCCTAAATGTCTGGACGATTTGAATGCAGTAATCGGTAGACAGATTAGGATCTGTATTAAGATAAATTTTGCTGAACTGATTTTGATGAAATGTTTCACATGAACGAAGTCGCTGGAAACAGATAGTTTATCATACAAAATAAGGCTTATCATGCATAAACGACTAATAATAAATTAAGCCAGTAAGTAATTTCAGTTACATTTGGATTTGCTGGCTTTTACCTATAACTCTGTGCGAGTGCCCCATATTTCCGCAGGGAATCAAACCAGCAACCTCTGTACTCACATTCCGAAGAGCCGAGAGATTCGTATAAATACAAATGTCATAATTAACTTCTGTTCTACAAACACAGTCACACTCGAAAAGCGTTCTACAGAAAACGTCATAAACAGTGAAGCAACGGAAGTTGGTACAAAACATTGTAACGACACAAGTGTATTGATAGACAACCAGTAATACCACTTACTCGTAAACATGAATAATTTAATAACCGGAGATATTATGACATTCGACACTGGCACAAGAGTGTTGCTTGAGAAATATTTTCTGCACTAAAATCTAATGCAGATATCAATAAAACGAATACAATAAAAGTAAATTATTAAAAAAAAAAAAAAACACAGCTGCTATATATTTTTAAAAAGAAATAAATATGACCGCCGTCAGCCACCATTTTTGTCGCATACGATTTTTTATTATTAATATGACTTTCGACTGTATGAATGCAAGTATGTGTGCAAGTATGTCCGTTTCTTTGGCGCATCCTGTTACCTGAATGACTTGACGGATTTTAATAAAGGAGGTGTCGTTGGATTCTTTATAATTGCAGGAGTATCTCTGACCACCCCATTTGGGATAAGGATCGTGATGTTATGTATTATGGGATATAAATTTTTAAAGAGGAATTTATTATTAATATGTTAATAATAAAAAATCGCGAAAATGGTGGCTGACGATCCATATGTATACAGGCGAAAAACATTATCCTCCTTCTGACAGTTTTAATTCGATGAAAAGTTATACACAAAAAGAAATAGTTTGAGACAAAGGTGCAGAAGGTCAAAGACAATGAATGGAATATGCAGTCACTTCACTATATAGGGTCTAACAAAATTAACTCGACAAACTTTGGCAATTGCACGTACATGACAATAAAATAATATATTCATTAAAAAAGTAGCCTTACAAAATTTTTTCCCGAGTAAAAAAAATAAATGCAAATGAAAATACAAATTAACAGACTTACTTCATTTTGATTGTACCTTATTTTATCAAAGAGAAAAAAAGGCAACGTTCATATAGAAGACGCCAAAGGGGGTGGCGCGGCACAGGGCGCAACCAATCACAGCAAGTTGTGGCGGCGCCGGGGCGAGCGGCTTGTGGTCGCCTTTCGGCGTCTTCAAAGATACCGCGGCACGTGTTTGTGTGTTGTGGCAAAGTACTTAGAGCGCGCGGCCATTAAGGTCTAACTCACAAAACTTACATTTCCAATTTTTTTTTTAATAAACTGTTAACTTTAATGTTTTATTTTTTATTTTTTTCGTAATAGATACATCCTATACATGCACTCTGCAACGTTTGTCGGGTTAATTTTGTTAGGCCTTATATACGAGTAGTACTGACGGTGATCTTATTATAAATTTTTAAATACAATCCAATTTTTTTTATTTGTTTTTAGTGTACACCTGCTTCTAAAATCATCAACCAAACCATAAAATAGTCCTAGTTGCGCTACTGCTTTCTTTATGAGCATTGTACTAGAGATCAGAGAACAATAGCTCATAGGCCTCCATGTTATGTAAATGCTCGTCCACTGAATAGTGAACTGTGCACAGAGCTTCGGATTGCAAATTGCGAACACCACAGGCTTTGCTGTTTGCAATTCCTGCCACATAGTTTGCCTTGCATTAGGTCGTGCGTGATCCGATTCCTTAGGCCGTAGGAGCATTGTGGGATGGAAATCATTTGATATTCTAGATGACTCGAAGATGCTTTCTGTTACTATATAGCCAAGTTCCAAAAGTCAATGTTTGTTTCAGTAACTGAAATTCTTACGAAGTCCAATTCTTATGAGTGAGAATAGGGACTTTACTTGACAATCTTCTGAGAACATCCAATAAGACAATTTTATTTTGAAATTTACCAATACCTAATACAATGTTTCTGTTATTGGATGATATACATATATTTAGAACAAAGGCGATAATGCCAGTAAGTTGTGGATGTTTTTCATTTATATAAGTATTTATTTACAAAAAAAAAAAGTATTTGTGTAGTTTATCAACCCTCTGGTATCCATAACACAAGCCTAGATGTTTACTGTGGACATAGATGGCGCTGTGTGTATGTGCAAAGGTATTTATTATTATTATTTATTTGTTGTAGGATACGGATTTCATATCAATCAGAGATCCTATTTTCAACCTATTTATACTAGTATTAAAATTATTTTAATGTCAACGATTCCATATTATATTTCTTAGTTAGATTGCTTTTGGATTGCTTACTTCCAATTGGATGTATTTATTTATTATACAATTAAAACATATTTCTAGTTCCAAATCCTTATTTCCGTCTACAACCTGGACTTAAAACAAAACACCATCTTATCACATACAATGCAAATTTTAAAAGAATAATTTATTTTCGTGGGTAATTGTTCCACAAGATGCATCTAAATACACTTTTACAATATCCAGTCCCAAATAACTCGATCAAATTGTTGGTAACTTTTAAAGCAGATTTTCGGCCCTTCAGCCTAAAATCAGTTATTTTAAATGTTAGTGTCTATTATTTAGCTAATTGACGGCTCAGAAAACTTTTAGTTCAGATTTCAAGTTCATACTCAGCCAGGTCGGCTTCCTTACTGCTCTTTGGAGTAATGTTCTTTTTTTTTATGCACAACGGGTTGGTACTTGACCTCAATCACACCTGATGTTAAGTGAAGATGAGGTCGAAGGTGGAAGCGTACTGATCCGGAAACCCCAATACATTTGGGAGGCTGGCTATCTTATCTTTGTCAACCGGAACACAGCAATGCTATTAATATTGCTGCTTGGCGGCAGATTTAGATAAGATGGTGGTAGCTAGCCAGGCGGATATATAAAATGCCCTACCACCAACCAAACCGAATACTTAAACATGTACCCCGCTGGCGACCTCCGAATCGTAAATCCAATGTTGTTCACATTGAGCCACGGATGCGGTTTTATTAAGTCGAATATATTGGTACCTACTCGGTTCTTGGTTTACATACTTTGTTTAAACAAATCATTTGAGTTGAGGCTGAATATGTATTAATGTATCCGAATCTAATTTATTTTCCCGCAACGCACAAAACTGTGTCACTTCTATTTTTGTGTTAGAATCCGGTTTTAGAAAAGGTGCCAGAAACATAAGTCAAGAAGTAGATATCTGGACCACCGACAAGAGGGATATGTGCCCAAATAAATGGGATAAGGCTATAAAAGGATAACAGTGACACTTCTAGATCCGATCCAATTTCCATGTTGTTCCGGCGTCCCCCTGTTTTGCATATGAAACATTTTTTCGGCCGCTACTGATCCTTCGATAAAACACTACTATACATGTGTATGCTTTATTTCTGTTCTTTACTGTGATGAAGATTTATGTAATAACCACTGTCTTAGCTCAGTATTTACGACATTGTATTAGTGGAGAACATTTGGGCGATCTAGGCTATCGAAGGCCGGGAAAAAGGAAATGAACACAAGTTGCGTTAATAATATTGAGGAGAGAGTAAGATAGAATTTTTTTAGAAAGTGCGGTTTGTAATGGTGGCTTTCAACCAAAGCTATGCAATGTTCTAAAACGAAGTATTAGGTCCTTACCTTTTGTATGAAGAATTTCATTAAGACTGTTTTCTGAATACAAACATTTTTGTTTTTTTTTTTTGGGAACGACAAATCCAAATTTAGCTAAACTTTGTGTGTATTAAAAAAATACAAAAAATACAAAAATCTTTATTTCAGTCTAAAATAATAGTGACTATGAACAGTGGATGGAGTCAACGTAGTAAGCATAATAAGTATGCTTGTGGCAGGTGACCCCGCTCATCCTTATCGCTAGCTTACATTGACTGCTTAAAGTAACATATATAACAATAAAAATAATCAAAAGGCATAATTTCCATAACTCGGGTACACATGTCCTTATTCATCACACAAACATATGCCCCTAGCGGGATTCGAACCCGCAACCTTTTGGTATAGGTATCGGTCAGAGTTGCTAACCACTACACCAAACAGGTCAAATACAGACATGTTTACCCGATTTATGAATGTTTTCATTTATAATATGTATATATTAAAAAAAAAAAAAGAATACTTGTATAGTATATAAATCATCTGGTATCCAAGCCCAGTCGCTTAGTGTGGATTTATTTATTTATTATTTATCTGTATTAACATAACAATATCTCTTTTTACCGCAGTAAGTGTAAAGGAGATTCGACAGTATACTTTTATTAACCAAGTACTAATAACCAAGCAAAACAAAGCGTGCCTATCGATTAACAAAACATCCACGTATAAACTTACGCTCACGCGTCAAAAATACCCTTTGAAATGTAGACTCAAACGGCTCCAGTCATCGTATCTTGCGAGTTACCAACTTACCTGGTACACTGACGAAGCGTTGTCAAGAGGAAATATTCAAAGGTATCGCGTTAGTTCCGAATTTGTACATCGGTAAAGATAAGTTTGTCGGACCGATTTACATATGAAACGTGCTCGCCCTAAACTGAATAAATCATTTTCACTGACACTACGATTTAATGTATCCTTGCTATTGGTAAGTATTTATAGGATTTCCGCGGCTTACGAGGTAGTAGGTGGTTTGGGGGTATAGATGAATATACAGGGAATGGAAATGGTGGATTATAATAATGTATTGACTTTCAAAGTGTATGATAATAACTAAGATTTATGTGATAGTTTTTATTGATCCAAAAATTCGTCGAACTTAACTACCTCCTTGAGTTATTCCCTGTTCCCTGATAACACTCAAGTGTCAGTAAGTAGGTACAAGAGGAATTAATATTGCTCGCGGAATTTTTACAAATTATTCCGTCCAGTAGTGCGCTCAAAGATATCTTTTTAAATATAGAATAAATCAAAAATATCGTTCTGACCTGCTGTCGAAAAGCCTAAAAACTATTTAAAACCTAATAATACTTAATAATATTTAGGTGTTATTTATAATAAGCTTTTAGGCTTCGAGTGTAGGTCAGAGTAATATTTTTAATTTAGCATTAATTTAAAATTAGCGTATTTAAAAAGAAATCTTAATTTATCCTTTGAAGGAACCACTGAACGGATTAAACCCTCTTAATTTTGCTAATTAATTGCGAATGTACATACGCGAGTGCTGTATCAACAATTCCCACTTTGTTGTTTCATAAAATCCCACATACAAACGACATTCAAAGCTAAACCCACATATATTTTGCTAAAGAAACTATTACCTATTTGTAAAAGTTAAGGGCACACTGAGCGTGCATTCATTACATTTGAAACGCAACAAAACGTGAAATATGGAGCGGAAACCCTCTTAACTGATTCTAATTACACTTTACACGAATAATCAGAACAAGTATACTAGCTACGTTAAGTTAGTCCCTGTTCCTTGATGACACTCAAGTGTAACTACAGTAGGTACCTACTTATAAGGGTTAATATAGTTCACGAAGTTCAATGCAAAGTTTTGAGTTGAAAACCATCTCAGTTTGGTAGTTTCAATACTGACTATTTGAAGTGTATTTTTTTTAATCTAACTAATTAATCTATCTAATAAACTAATCGATATAATTAAACCACCCTGTGGAACGGACTTCCGGCAGCGGTATTCCCGAACGAGTACGACATTGGAACCTTCAAGAAACGAGCCTACACCTTCCTCAAAGGCCGGCAACGCATCTGTGACCCTTTTGGTGTTGCGGGTGTCCATGGGCGGCGGTGATTACTTTCCATCAGGTGACCCGCATGCTCGTTTGCCGCTCTCTCATATAAAAAAAATTAATAAATAAAATTAGATATAATTTAAAGGGTATAATTAATTAATAATAGGTAGTTATAATTAGATATAGTTCGTTAAATTTTGCATGCTCAAAAGGCAGAATGTAATGGGCCTTATTTTTAACACGAAAACACCATTGTGTACCTATATTCTGGCAAAATAAATAATTTGAATTTGAATTTGAATAATATTATAAATGCGAAAGTTTGTTTGTTTGTTTGTTGCTCTATCACGACGAACGGCAAACACTTGGTATATAAGTAGAACATACCCTGGATTAAGACATAGGATATTTTTTATCCCAATAAAGTGAGTAGTACCCGCGGGATAAACAAATTTCCGCGATAAACTTTCTCTACGCAGGCGAAGTCGCGGGCGGGAAGCTAGTATGAAAATAAAACATTATTGTTTTGTTTTCATTGGTTGTGAAATACAACGTTATGTTTGCGGTCGATAAATTAAGTAATCACTCGTAGCTTTTAAGTTGGAAGTCGAAAGCAACGAAAGGTCTTCTTACAATTTTTTCAGTTTCGTAGTCAACAAAAAAACCTTATACTGGATGGGTTTTTTCACCGTAAGGAAAAAATATTAGGTAAGTGAAATAGAAGGTATTGGCATAGGTAGTTTAATTTTTTTTTCTTCAAAACCATAAAGTATAATGAAACGTTGTGTAATTTGACGGTCGCGTATGTAGCCTATTACACATATTTACATCATTAAATTAAATAAATTTAAAAAACTTGGAGTAAGTATGAGTTCCAACTAAAATTCACATGATAGGAACCCTAGGAATCCCGGCAGGCGCGTGGATCGATGATGGTTTTGAGAAAAAATAATTAAACTACCTATGCTAATAACTTCTATTTCACTTACCTAATATGCTTTATTTTTATCCTTACGGCAAAAAAACTCATCCGGTATACGAGTATTCGCCGAGTGTAAATCATAGTTATGAAGTTCATTACTGCGATGTACGGTACTGCGAAACTTTATCATTGCGAAGTACGTTGTCGCGAAAGTTCTTTACTGAGATGTACGTTACTGCGATAGTTCACCATTGCGACGTACGTTGTCGCGAAAGTTCTTTACTGAGATGTACGTCACTGCGATAGTTCACCATTGCGACGTACGTTGTCGCGAAAGTTCTTTACTGTGATGTACGTTACTGCGAAAGTTTACCATCACTTCACTGAACATCAGGTGTAATTGAGGTCAAGTACGAACCCGTCGTGCATAAAAAAAAATCATTGTGAAGTCGTTGTCGCGAAAGTTCTTTGAATGTCGGCTTAGCTCAGAAACTGGAAAGTTTTAATTTGGAATGGGTATACATATCAATCACGTTGTCAAAGTTTGCCATAGTCCCGTTGATACTGGGTCGGTTTTTATTTAATCATTAAAACAAAATTAACTATCATCCACAATATTTTCTATAATTTACAAAAACAACATAAATATCTGTTAATACATGTTGTGAATTGTGGTGAGATAAACAAAGGAATTTGAAATTGTAAAATTTCAACTGAAATTGAAACACCCTATAAAAACATTGTAAAACCGTAATTGATTAAACCTGTACGATTCACAAAATCGAATTCGCATATTTGCCGTCGACACTGCCACGTAAATAGGCAAATAAAAAAAAGCAATACAGACAACATTCGATTCTGAGCACATCCGAAATTGATTCTCTTGCCGAGAGCGGTGTTACACGCGTGATTTGAGTCTCCCGACAAAAGGGGTGGTGTTGAAGAATCGAGGTCTCTCCATTTTATAAATTCGCGGCTTGTCCTACTACGTGTAATAGAAATATTAATATTATTATTATATATTTATTGCTCATCAAAATCTATCTAAAATATACATTCAACTGACATACTAATCCAATGTAAATAAATATTTAGAAACTTTAACAACATTTATATACAGTAGGTACATGTAAGATTATAATGGACTGATACCTGAACTAGGATTATTCCTGTGTCTCAAGTTGTCAATCCATATAATGCATTTTTTCTGTCACTATGGCGAACTTAAAATCGCTGTAATTTAGTGGTTCTACTCTTCTCCCAAAATATTTACTAGCAACTTTTTAGATCTATGTATGTGTAAAGCACATAAAGCTTATAAAGTTTCTTTAGAATCGATTTATTTATTTGGAATAATTTGCTTAAAAAAATACCATACATTCAGAAAAGTGGTTACAAGGTCATTCATACTATTGCTACCCATCCTGTATAATATATAGTTCAATACCGTCATATCTGCCGCCAAGCAGCATTGTTAATAGCATTTTTGTGTTCTAGTTGTCAGAGATAAGATAGCCAGTCCCCCAAATGTGTTGGGGTTTCCGGGTCAGTACGCTTCCACCTTCGACCTCATCTTCACTTAACATCAGGTGTGATTGAGGTCAAGGACCAACCCGTCGTGCATAAAAAAAAATTTATGTTTTTCATTTATGTATTTATTTACAAAAAAAGTGTATTTGAGTAGTTTATCAAGCGTCTAGTATGTATCTAGTAGATACTAGATACATACTAGATGCTTGACTACTAGATCACTAGATAGGGAGCTTATGCATCCAGCGGGGCAATAGCGCTAGCGTACTAGGCACTGTGCCTCACGGAAGCGAGTTGGACGGCGTATTTTTTCTATAAGATATGGGTATTTTCAATTGTGTTTTATAAATTTGTTGTTTCATGTACATACTAGGTATGTTACGTTCATACCCTGCGAGCTACAATTTTGTTCACAAAGTACTAATGAGTGTGAACAAAGATACGTAAAGTACGAGAGTAACACAGATAGCTATCTGAAGTATTTGCACTTCGAAAGTATAACCTGAGGATACAGATTATGATACGAATTGTCGAACAGCATGACGAACAAAGACAATGTCAAAAATACTTTATTTTGGAATGTTCAAAAGGCAATATTCCTCTGAGAAGAACAAGCAAGAAACTCGAGCGGTTGCCCTTTCAAAAACAGGTTTTTATATTACAAAAAGGTTTTTATATTTAATTATTAATTGTGAAATAGCCTGGCATGCGAACGAGCTGGTTATATGCAGGGATGGTTATCGTATGAATAGTCTGATATTTTATAATATGCTTAATGAGGTTTCTGTTTTAAATGATCTTTAAGTACCTTTAAATTAAATCTATTAAATTCAATCAAACTATCAGTTATACACAGGAACCTTATTGAAATAGCGTATACATAACCCTTGGATGAATACTGATTTTGCGAAACACGCGTCTTAATTTTTGGACCGTTTTAGTAACATATGAACCTCTTTTATGTACATTATCATTGGTAAGTATATTCAGTTACCAACCGGACAATATAAACAGGAAGCCATGGTACACGACTCAAACGATACACGCAAGTCTTTACTGCCGACCGAAGTTAAGCTCCAGTCCGCAATTGTGAAGTTTTAACAAAGGGGACAAAACCAAGTTGCTCAGGAAACTAAAAGCGTGAATCCTTCCAAAAGTTCTGCATTATCATAATGTTGGGGGATTGTTCCAAATACAGGGCTGTTTGTGAACGTGCTTTTGGAATTCGGCTCTTATACTAAGCGTGGTATTCGAAGGATTTAAAAAATGGTATTCTGATATGAATAATACCCGAGTAGAGGCTACAAACCTGCAAGGTGGAGAAATAGCTTGCGGGAAAGAACTGTGCTGGCCACTTCCAACTTTGGAATTCTGCGGGTGAGGGTATATTCAGCACTAGATGTTCTGTGGCTAATAAGAATCTTGTTCATATATACCTACAGGATGTTGGCTATTATGTCATCGCCTGCTTACCCTGGTCACAATTTATTTGGGGTCGGCGCAGTACGTCTTTTTCTTCCATTCTCCTCTGTCAGCCGTTACTTCATCATCCACACTCTTTATATCATCACACAATTCATTCTTTTCCATCCATCGACATTCATATTCATTACTATCTTAGTAACATGCATTTCATCCCTCCTCATAACATGTACATACCAAGCCAAACGATTTCCTTTTAGGTTGCGGGGAAGTCGCTAGATGTAGGTTTTTTTTTTGTGCACAACGGATTTGTACTTGACCTCTATCGCACCTGATGTTAAGTAGTTTAATAGTTTATTTATTCATTCTTAATGGTACACAGTTAATGCTTAATGGTACACAGTTAACACAATTGTAATATATATTTAAAACTAAAGTGGGTAGAACTAAAATCTTACATCATGCATGAGAAATTGATGCGACCACTTAAACTGTGAACTTATTTAATTAGTAGTGTACTTTCTAATTATCGTAAGTAATGCTAGTATCTAAACTAGGCCTAGCCTGTATCTTAGATACTAGATTCTTCCAAATGATATTATCCGAAGTGGTACACACTTAAAATAATCTATTATTAGGTACTTATTAATTTAATAATTTAATCTAATCTAATCTAATCAGCTCATTTATATTAATTATTTTCCTTTTATATATACTTTACTGGCTCATTTTGTTATTATAAATAAATTTTCTGTATCCTCATAGCATAGCGTTTTTAGCCAAACTGTTAATGTAATTTTACATTCGTGTTTATTGTGGGAGTGAATATTAAGTACTTGATTTATTTTGTTGTATAAGAATGGACCGAGATAAATTTGGAATTTATTAATAAAGAATGTTCTGCTGGAGACTTTTGGACAAACTTTGTTATTTCGCCGTGTCTGGGGCAGGTTAGGATCGCAAGGCAATTTTCTGTGTTGAGTTAATATAGTGTCAGCAATAAATAACTGTCTCACGGACAACACATCACACATCGCATACAGATGAACCGTAGGGAATCTGAAGGGTTTAAAAGTCATAACTTTAAGCAAGGCGCGTTGTGCTCTTTCGACTCGTATCATATGGGATTTCTTTGCACCGCCCCACACCCTGAAGCAATATGATAATATGGATTGTGACAGGGAATAGTAAATTGATTTTAGCAATTTTGAATCAGCAACATGGCGCAATGTTTTGAAAATGAAAATCAACTTACGAGTCCTTTCCGCTGTCTTCAGAATGTGGGGTATCCAAGTGAAGGTTTGGTCTAGTAGTACACCAAGATACTTCAAAGAAGTGACTCGCTCAAGGACAGTACAATGGCACAGTGGATTAGATTCTGCAATGTTTTTGCACTTAGTAGTATGTGCTGTTACTTTAAAAGCCGTATCAGGGATATTTTTGTTTGTTATCCCAAAAGTAATGACTTTAGTCTTAGACGTATTCAGCGTTAGTAGATTTTTTGGAAGAGTTTGCGCCATAAGCTGCAGACCATTCTCCGCTTTGGTTCTAGCCTCTTCCCAGGTTTTGCCCTGAAATACTAGTGCAGTGTCGCCAGAAAACGTGAAAATCTTACAATTTTGTAGTTTAAGATTGCATATGTCATTTATATAGATAAGAAAGAGGCTAGGACCTAGAACACTGCCCTGAGGTACACCAAAATTTACAGAGACTTCCCGGCTAGTTAGGTTTCCAATTTTGACTATTTGAGTCCTATGAGATACATAGCTTCCAAATAAACGGAGAGCCATTCCACGAATTCCGATTTTTTCCATCTTTTCCAGAAGCAAGGGAGAGGAGACCGTGTCAAATGCCTTTGCCAGATCAAGGAATATACCTACACATTTATTTTTCTTATCAAGGTGTTGGGCAATGTAGTCAGTAATACCGGTAACGGCGTCGGAAGTAGAGATACCAGCCCTAAATCCAAACTGGTTACACGATATAAGGTTATCCTTTTCTAAAAAACGTAACAAGCGTTTATTCATCACCTTTTCAAGCACTTTTGAGAGGGCTGGTAAGACTGATATAGGGCGAAAGTTATCGACACAGTCCCTAGCTCCAGACTTGTGGATAGGATGGATAACCGATCGTTTAAATATTTGTGGAAAGACGCCCGTGTTTATGGATAAATTAACAATGTGAGTGGTTACCGGTACTAGGCTATTTTTGCACAATTTTAGTATTTTGTTGGATATGCCATCCCACCCAGCAGCGCTGTCATTTTTAAGTCCCATAATAATGGCTTCAACCTCCCCATTATCAGTTTCAAGCATGACCATTGAATTTGCGGGCGATGCCATATTTCCAGCAGGTAGTTGATTTGGAGAGTCATTTGAGTCCTCACAATTTAGTATCTTCTCTGCATAAGATTTCCCCACAATAGCAAAGAAATTGTTGACGTGTTCTATAGATTTTTGCGGAGTATCACTGATACTCAAAAGGTGATTAGGTATTACTTTTTGTTTTTTAGTATAAACAAAAGTCTTTATAGTGTCCCATGTTTTTTTAGGGTTATTCGAATATTTTTTTTAGTTCATTTTGCTCATAACGTCTTTTGAGTCGTTTCAGTAAGTCATTACAATAGTTTTTATATCTTTTGTACGTTATAGTTAAGATTTCATTATTGGGCTCCGTTTTGCATTTGAGGTGCATCCTGTC
Source organism: Oegoconia quadripuncta (assembly GCA_949316235.1). NCBI lineage: Eukaryota > Metazoa > Arthropoda > Insecta > Lepidoptera > Autostichidae > Oegoconia > Oegoconia quadripuncta. Next base: position 22,991,000 of record OX438747.1, read on the forward strand.
GCGATTTCGCATACAGCGTAACAGTCCTGGCGTAATCCAGGGTTTCAGACAATGGGATCTTCGTGGAATCGATATATTCATAGAGTGTTTAGTGAGGTAATTTGAGAGTATAGTGCCAGACGCTCAGCAGCCCAGTTTGCATCCCCAGAAGTCAGAATGTCCTCAAAACTAGTTGATTGTAAGTCTATCAAAATTCCTTGATAATTGACTTTAGATTTAACAAATGTCTGGTTATGATGGCATTTCTGGGTGGCTAGATCTAGGCACGAAATAACTGCTGAGTGGTCCGTCAGTGGAGCTTTCAAAACAAGGGTAGTAACTGAGGTTCTGGACTTAACCATAGCATGATCAAGGCAGTTATAGATTCTAGTAGGGAAAGTATGACCAACTAGCATTCCGTGAGATGCAAGCAAATTCAGATGTTCGTGGGAATTTATATCCTCGTTGATTGGTTTTATATCTATGTTTATGTCTCCCATAATGACTATATTAGTATATGACCTATGAATTGACAACAACTTATCTAAGGAGCCAAGAAAAGGTGCAACGTTTCTTTTAGAAGGAGATCTATAAAGAGCAATCATTAAAGTGTTGGAATTTATTTTGACAGTTAGACAGCTAGCATCATTTAGAATAGGTTCCTCAACAATGCATGAAAGTCCATCTTTAATGTACACGACAAGACCATCGTTTTGATTTAGATTGACCTTTGTATAATGCATGTCATAGTTTGGAATTGTGGGTATATTAGAAGTTTTGGTGTTCCAAGTTTCGGTTAATACATATAAATCACAATTTATATTTATTCTTGGAAGTAAAACTTTAAATTCATTAAAATTGCGGTTTATGCTTCTAATGTTTTGTGTTAATATTTTAAAAGAATGGGTACTTGGGCTAGAAGATAGAATGGTTTTGCACGATTCAGGATCACACAGGTAAGATTTCCCGGCTTTAATGTTATCTATGTCATTTACAATATTTTCATCATTAAGAGGTCCGAATTTTATTGTTGGAAAACAATGACGCAATGGACAGTTGGATTATAAAACTTTGAGCTTCATTCAGTAAAGTTAGGTTAAAATGAGCTGAGTTTACAATTGTTAAATTAAGAGTAATGGCGAAATATAATAAATTTGAAAAAAGTAATAAAGAATAAGGAAATTCAGGAACAACACCAACAACAACAAATGGAATTCTTACAATTCAAATTTTCAAATTTAATAGTCCGCCTGGCTAGCTACAATCGTCTTATCTAAATCTGCCGCTAAGCAGCAATGTTAATAGCATTGTTGTGTTCCGGTTGTCAGAGATAAGATAGTCAGTCCCCCAAATGTGTTGGGGTTTCCGGGTCAGTACGCTTCCACCTTCGACTTTATCTTCACTTAACATCAGATGTGATTGAGGTCAAGTACCAACCCGTTGTGCAAAAAAAAAAAACAAGCATGTGGTTGAAAAATTTTTGTTGTCTGCAAATTTAGAAACGGACAACTTATTTTGCGAACTTTGGCGAAATTTGTGAACTCTGCGTGTTAAATAAAGCTTTTAAAAAGTAAACTCCTCAAACGTGACTACTATTTACGAAATGGTAGCGTAACTAAATTGGATTAATTCCGAAAACCATGCTAGATATTTACAAATCAGATAACTGTCCAAAAGGCTGTGATGTGGCTTGGTGTCCAGCCAGGCAACGCTTCCTCTTGAAGTCGGATAATCTAACTAGTCCAATCTAACTAATAATATAAATGCGAAAGTTTGAACGTTTGTTTGTTGTTTGAAATTAAACGGATTTGGATAAAATTTGCTATACCTATAGGTAGAACATACCCTGGATTAAAACATAGATTAATAAAATTTTCAATATTTAAGTTTTGAATACCACTGTATAGTTTGGCCCTATTTACTAACATAGCTAATATAAAAAACATGCATCTTATTGTCTGCAGAATAAATGATTCATTATTCTTATTATGAGATATTTTTTTATTCCCGTAAAGTGAGTAGTTCCCGCGGGATAAACAAATTAAACATATCCGCGGTAATTAATTCCATGCGGCGAAAAGCTAGTTTAAGGATAAATGTAATTTGAAAATTTAGAAAACCACCGTTAAACAAATGATTATATATCATCCAGATATACCGACCCAACTGTGTTACAAGTTAAATATTTCATCAAACATACCTAAGAACCTGTCCCCTCGTACTTTAATGTATAACAAATTAATATTAACCACATATAAATCCCATTAACCCCGTCGTTTTTTGTCTGAAGTTAAAAAGTGATGGAACCGAAATTAAAATTGGAAAGTTTATTATTTACTACAATGATTATGATTTTAAACCATCCCATTTAAGCTTTGGAATGGGTAACACATTGCTAGCATTAATTGTATTTAGTTAAAAATTTTACGCGCACCACATCGCAATCTATATTTCAATAGCGTTCCGCCCGCGACTTCGTCCGCGTGGAAGATTTTATCAAAATCGGTTCAGAAAAAAAATTTGCCTATATGTTAATACAGGTCCTACTCTGTCTCCCCACCAAATTTCATCCAAATCCGTCCAGCCGTATAGGCATGAAGAGGTAACAAACATACATACATATACACACACAAACTTTCCCATTTATAATATGAGTTGGGATACTTGTCCCTGTCTTTTCCCATGGAGCTATATGAAAGAGAAAGCCAGTAATGTTAAGAAATCTTTGACATATTACGATATATTTGGCGTATATTTCGTATGTTTATCTCTCACTTGCATAAGGAGCATCGAGCATCGTATCTTCACAGTCTGTGACGCGCTTCATGGTTTAATTAGCTTTCATCTGTTAGTTTTAAATCACTAGTTGTGTTGTAATTTAATACTGTACCTCTCTATATATCAAATGTATTGTAAATTATACGTTCTACTCTTACATTCCCTTGAGTTTCTTGCTTGTTCTTCTCTGGGGAGACGGCTTTGTGAATGAGCAGTAAATTTAGATTGAATAGTGACGTTTTCAAGTGATAATTTTATCCCATGACATAAAATGTTTTGATTTGATTTGATTGCTAACTTTCTGTAAAATGTATTTTCTTTTCTGTTGTGCAATAAAGTGTATTTGTAATCGATCTACTGTACAAAATAGAGATCAGTTTAAAACAAGTAAAACCACACGAATACAACGTCGGTTAAGAGGGATTTTTTACATTAAACAGATTAGGTGTTCAGTTGAACATTAAGAAATAAAATTGCGGCAAAAAAAATCCTACCTTAATAGAAGATACCAACATATCTATAAATGTTTGTCCTTATCATAAACCTTCTCATAAAACATCGTTGCCAATCAAATACCGGTGCTTGTTTGACACTATATTTTATTTAAACTAATTAGCGATCAATTTCATAAGCCACTATAAAATGTATTTAATAATGTAACACTGTTATACAGCACTGGATTAATATTGTATTTGATATCCCCAAGCAATTTCGTGGTATTATTCAAGATCAACAATTTCTGCCAAATCGCCCCGAGCTAAGTGGGCGGCCTTTGAGTGGCACTATCCAAACTGTCTTTGACGACGTATAAATGAAAGGCTTAGGTTTAATCGGACGTCAAAATAAACAAGACATGTCGAACAAAAAAGGCTATTTTAGCAGCAATATTGGACCAGCAAAATCAACATTGACTGTTTCTGGGTTTAAATAGCTACGTGTGCTTCACATACATTATACACGGATGCATTTTGCAGCACAGATAATACAATACAAATACAGCGTATTGCACAACAGAAAAGAAAACAATTACAGAAAGTTGGTAAGAGTAGGAAGTACAATTGGGCGACTTTATCATTAAAAGCACTTTATCACTATATGTAGGTATATTTTACACTATCATTGCATGTAAGTTGATGTTCATATCTAATGTATGTATGTTTATATCTATTGCTTGGTATCTATTATTTTATATGTTTTTTTTAAGTCATTGGTGCACAACCTATTTCCTTTTATCCCGTTCTACTTTTTTTCTCTACCCAAAGGTTGTCTGGTAGAAATTAATAGTGATAAAACCGCCTGGTTGTACAATTTTTTTTTGAGGCTATATTAATTAAGTGCATTGTAGAATTTTTGTGCAATAAAGTGTACTTGATTGATTGATTGATTAAAAGTGATCTCTTCCAGGTAATCTTTGATTATTAGGACAATACGTTTGAAATGCCCGTGCTTCATATATGTGATACATAATATAGCGTCAAACATCCGGCTCCAATTTATTCGGCTTTAAAATATGTTACAGAATACTAAAAAACAACCGACACGTATTCTGGTATGTATACTAAGGGAAATATCTTAGCCGGATTGGGATGTTTTTATTTTTATTTATTGATTCACCGACAAATGTTGCACTATTCCTTTTTTTTATGATTGACTGTATTCGCGTTTGCCCACAATCTCACCTGATAGAAAGTGACGATGTGGTCGAAGATGAAGCACGCCATCCCAGGAAATGATTATTTACTGGGATCGCTAATCAATGGGTATAATTTGTAGAGTGATGTCGCACAATTTTTATAGGAGACTCACTATCTTATGCCAAGCAGATAGAACACAATAATGCTATTAACATTGGTGCATGGATCTTAGCTTAGGTGATACTTGGTAATACGGTGGTTGCTGGCCGGCGGACGACATGATCTGTATGCATTATCCAGAATTTTTTTCCTAAACTTCTGCATAACTAAGTAAATTTTCATAACAATTTTAAATCATCCTATATACAAGCGAGAGGGGATCCTCGAGTCGAGGCCAACTATTGACCTTTTGTCTAAAGATGACTTGGATGAAATAACGTGCTCTTTGTTCCGGAGTCAACGGAGCACAGAACTGTTGTCCGTCTACAGTGTATCTCTATTTGTTCCCTGTTATTAGGGGATTCACTTACTGTGTACGAACTTTGCACTAACTGACAGGTTCCACCGTCATCTATATAGAATAGTACAATATTAAAATATCAAAAATCAAAATGCCTTTATTTGAAATGCGTTAGCCTAAAATGACAAGTGCGACCGCGGTACCACGCAATCTATGGCGCAATTGTTGTCTTGCCCTGCCTCTCCAGTTTCTTGCACAGAGAAGGAACTTTTTAAAGCAAACCAAAAAGCCATCAACGTTGCTACTTTCCGGGTTAAACTACTTTTAGGTCATTATCATTTTTGCCATTGACTCGAAAAGAAGATTCTTCTTCTACCCAAAAACTTCGAATACTCGAATTCACAACACAGCTGAGTTTATACCTACTCGTTCTTCCGTGAGGAGTCTGTCTTATGATGGAGCGATAATTGTATGACGTTTTCAAATTTTATTTTCATAACTAACGAAATAAAACTTTTTGGAGTTTGTTTTTTGAGTTTGAACTATATTTAAGATATCAAATACTTGATTAATAACTATTAAAGTATTTAAAAACCAAAAAACCCGACAGCATATTTGTATTTTCGGGCGCCATGATGGATTTTTTACCATAAAATGTTACACCTATGACAGTCCGGGTACCAAGACGTATCTAACGACACCATGCAATTCGAAATCGGTCAAGCCGTTTAGGCTACAGAAGCCGCCAAAGAAACGAATCTTCATACATACACAAATACATACATACAAAAACTCGAAAAACATTACCCTCCCTCCTTCAAGGAATGAGCCTAGCAGTAGGGTAATACCGAAGAATCTAATTACCCGAGCTCAAAAATTTGAATTAGGTACTTAAAATACTTATCCCTTAAATAAGTGATTTTAAGTAATCATTATTCAAAATATCAATCAGCGGAGAATTCCATTCTCGAAGTTTTTTTTTTCTTTCTTTATTTATCCATAGAACATTATTTAAACAATCTTCACTATAAGACGCCTACGAAAACTTGTAAAGGTTTGTGTGTAGTGCGAATGAGGTCACTGACCCGCCACGTTATTAATTATTACAAAAGGTATGTGACGCAACTTAAATATCTAGATACACAAGATGATATGCGAAAGCAAGTAGACGTGTCTCTCTATCGAAATAATATTTAATAGTTAAAATGGAGTACCTATGTCTATTTAGACAAGAGATCCGACTAGATAGGCCAATCGACGAATTCAACTCGGGTGCCCATATGGGCAGCGTTCGGGATCTAGGTAACGTCTTCTGGTCCAAAATACCTCAGTGCTTGAATACGAAAGTCTTTAATCAATGTGTATCACCATATTCAGCAGTGGACGTCTTGCCGCTGATATGATTGTGGTGATGAATTAATTTAAAATTAATCAGTAATTCATTCAGATGGCTAGGTATACCGCCTCCGTGGCTCAATGTAAACAACATTGGGTTTACTATTCGATTCGGTTCGATCCCCAGCGGGGTACATATTTAAGTACTCGGTTTGGTTGGTGGTAGGACATTTTAAATGTCCGCCTGGCTAGCTACCACCATCTTATCTAAATCTGCCGCAAAGCAGCAATGTTAATAGCATTGTTGTGTTCAGGTTGTCAGAGATAAGATAGCCAGTCCCCCAAATGTGTTTGGGTTTCCGGGTCCGGCTTCGACCTCATCTTCACTTAACATCAGGTGTGATTGATATCTAGTATCAACTTATATCTTTTTTCAAAAAGGTTCCCATTGATGTACAAAATCTTCCTTTCAATGAATTTAAAGATACTATTAAACAGAAACTTATGAAGAAAGCGTATTATAAAATATTAGATTATTTAGGTGATAAACATTCATGGACATAACCAGCCCGTTCGCATAACCAGGCTATTTCACAATTAATAATGAAATATTTAATAAAAAATAATAATTAATAATTTTGTAATATAAAAACCTTTTTTTTTTAAAGAGCAACCTGTGGAGTTTCTTGCTTGTTCTTCTCAAGGGGACAATTGCCCTTTGAACAAGCAGTAGCTTTAAAAATGTAAAATCTGACTATTTTAAGTGTACCCTGTGTACCTACAAAATAAAGCATTTTTGATTTGATTTGATGTGCCATCTGTCAGTCTAAACTAGTGACAACCAGAAGCACTGTTCCAGTGGTGGTATTACGCAGAGCTTTAGCCGTTTCGGCATACTCTTGTCCTTTTCTTTTATTCATCAGCCGAATAAACAGGATTTCATTTCATTCGCATGTATCAGCTCACCTATCTGTCCATCCGACTATTATATTACTAATCTAATCATCCACGGCTTTTAGTCCATTGTCTGACATTAAGCTTCCTATTGTGCGATTTGCATCGTTTTCCATTAGAGGATTTACCCTAATTGACACTCGGGTATACGTAGGTAGATATTTTGAGAGCTCTGTTCTAAATGAAAGTGCTGTCCATCATTAGCCAATTCTGTTGTGTTCACGATTCCATAAAATTTCATGTAGTTTCAATACTTGCTAATGTACTTTTATTACCCGACTGCGCAAGGAAGGAGGGTACTGTTTTTCGAGTGTATGTATATAGATTTCTATGTTACCTCCTGTAGCCTAAATAGCTGGACGTAATGGTGTCGTTAGATTAGTCTTCACCCCTGGAGTGTCCTAGGATACATTTTCATCATCTTCTTCTCAATTTATTTGGGTTCGGCGGTAAAAAACTTCAACATGGCGCCCGTGAAATTCAAAACATGCTGTCGGGTTTTTTGGTTTAAATGCTAAAATATTTTTTTATTTATTTATTTATAGTTTATTGTACACTAATCATAAAAATAGTACAGCAATAAAGAGGATGTACAAAGGTGCAAGCTTATCTCTAAAAAGAGAGATAGATATAAGATAAAATAGTTACCGACTCGCGACTTTTTCCGTGTACATACGATCAAATGAAGATTTCTACTCGGATTACTTATCTTTGGGGTAGACTGGTAACATTGCTCCATTGAATCTATATACTTTAGGGTCAGATAACTAATCCCTTAGAGTAATAAATATTGTAATTCAGAAAATAATGCCATAATGATGTAGTAAGTGTTAATCTAATAAACCGGTCTCACAAGAAGGTGAAGATTTAGATGCCGTGATCTCAATGTTAAGATCGATTTATTAATACGGCCTTTAGTATAACATTCAATGAAATTAGTGACAACAACAACAAAAATAGATGTGATTATTTAAAAAATATATTATAATTTATTCACCCTAAATATAGGTATATTTCATAGCTTTATGTATAAATAAATAAATATTTCGGACACTTACACCAATCATCTAGTCCCAAACTAAGCAAAGCTTGTGCTATGGATACTAGATAACGGATAAACATACATAAATATTTATATAAATATCCATGACTCGGGAATAAATGTTCGTATTCATCACCTTTACCCCTCAAAACTTAGGGTCACTATCCACTACACCAGTCGGTCGTCAATCTTATGTAATTGTTTAAAGCGATATAGTCACAAAAGTTACAAGCTCCTTAAATATAAAAAAAAAAACAATCATTTTGAAGCAGAAAGTAATTTGTTGATGATTTGAAGGGCTATCAAATGGGCGGCACTAGAATTACTTGACGAAATTGTGACGTAGACAAAAAACGCGAGAAGACAGAATGAAAATGATTTTAACGAGGTACAATAGCCTTTCGTTATAGTGGTGAAACAGGTCCATAATCTTGCAAAAATGCTAGGCCTCGCAACACGGTGACAGTTTAAGGGATCAAACGTGACATCTGAAGAAGGTCTGACTTTAGACGTCCAACTTCGTTACTTAGGTTCACCCGAATCATAAATATTGGCATTCCCGTCATAGATACCAATAAAATATTCAATGTGTTCCTTATTCTGCAAGTTTCAAGCTTTCACGTATATAAGCGCACGTTTATCCACAGACTTCCAAAATTTTGGAATCGCCGCTTGTCGCTGATATTGCACTCCTTTGGAGTAGACCATCAAGTATCAAGTATCAATAATAGGGGAGAGTTATTCTTAACGGAGCGTGAACCATCTAGCCTCGATATAGTCGCATAATATATTCATACACATGGATTGGTTTAAGTGCCATTCAAAGCGTTAGATGAGTATTCGTTATCATCATATTTGCCCACTACTGAACATAGGGTCACCTGCATACAGCGACTTCCCGGGACCTTTATAAAGTCATTCGTTTACATTGCATGGTTTCTAGTCCAGAAGTTTAATGTCCTATTGACCCTAAGTTCTTCGATCTATTGCCTTGCCCACTGCTACTGTGGCAAATACTACACGTATGAATGCCCCCATATTATTATTCTATTCTCATTATTTTTTGTAGTCGTCTAAGTCTAGACTTATAAGTGGTATAGTCGTCTCTGTAGGTGTGTGTAGTGAGATAAATAAATTAATAATTATAAGCAATCTAGCTAGCTAATATTATAGAAATCTTTATGTCAAGCATGAGTGTCCGATGATGACATTGGTACAGTGTTCGGATAAAGCTACATAGGTTTATGTGACACATGTAAATTTATCTTTGTAACATTTTAGATAAATAAATAAATAACTTCAACTTACTAATCCGTTGGCTTTGTCTATGGATTTCTTCATTCCTGATACAATCACGAAGAGAAACGCTGAGCATCGCTCTCTCCATACCTCGACTGACCTTGACCTTTCATATCAGGCCTGTACTCGAAGTCATATTTCAGTCTCATAAATTATCAGTGATTAAAGATTGGGGAGACTGCACTGCACAGTGGGGAGAACAGGCTCGAAATGATCTCCTCTGGAAGTGGACGGAGCCATTTGAAGCCGCTTAACCGGGAGCTGGTGGCCGCTAATCGACCCATTCTTATAGAATGTGTAGAATGCGAGCACGGCTCACCCTCTTACCACCTTTCACATATCCTTGGATGCTTCGGTAAGTGCCTGTGCGTGGTGCCGGGAAGCTCTCGACAGCATCCCACCACTGTGCGCTGCCCAAGCAAGTAGATTCGAAGATTGCTCTCTTTCTCGAAGCTGGGCTTATCTAATTGTCCTTGTCATTTCTCTCTCGCGCCCAAGATCAGTATCATGTTTGGATAATCGTAAAATGGATGAGCCACAGCCATCGCGTGCTCCACAAACTCGTCAAATTAATATATTTTGTCGAAATTCGGTGCAAAGCTTTTAATAGTTAATGCGTTAAATCCAACTGCATTTCAGGTAAACTTTAAAGTCGAATCTGGAATAACATCCCCAGTTGTTTTAGCAGCCAGTAAGTAGGTATTTACAGCGAGTCTGTTCGTTCATTAAACATTTTATCACGTGTTACACTTCGAGCGGATATTAACTTTCAGTGTTTATTATGCACGAGTGTCGTGTTTTGAAAATCGGACTACAAATACTGACGCAGTCAACTGCAAGTGAAGCGAAACAGGTGATTCTTTATTTGTGGCGGTAAGATTCTATATGTGCTTGAATATCGCATTGAAAATTCAAGCACGTTATTTCTTTGATGAAGTTAAAATTTTTATTTATTTGTTGCTGATTCACCCGCTAAACGGATGAACGGATTTGGCTGAAATATGGATAGATCATACAGTTAAGACAGGATATTTTTATTCCAATAAAGTGAGTAGTTCCCGCGGGATAGACAAATTAACATCGGCGATAAAGACGGCGATGTAGACGTAGCCGCGGGCAAAAATCTAGTTGCTATATAAATACTTAAATATTAACGTATATATATATATAAACGTATAATTGACAATTGACACGAGGCGAAGGTAAACTAAAACTGCCATCATTAAGTACCTATATAACTATAAACTGAAAATTTATAAATCTTCGATAGCCTATATCATCCAAATACTCCATACAACTTTGTTGATTTTCATCAAACATGGCATTTTCATCAAAACCACGCAATTATTGCATATACACACACACACAATGGCGTCAAATATATTACACCCGCCGTTTTTCGTCGAAAAAGGCTTACCGCAGTAGACCGCAGATCATAGAATACACCGGGAGATTGTAAAGCGACACTACCTGATCGCTATTATACCAAATAAGCTCCGAAGGCAAACCGGGAGGCTGCCGAGTGTTAATACCTTGTTATCTACTTCAGCCCCAAGCATCAATGCCCGCATTGTTGTGCTTCAGCTTGAAGGATTAAAGCGCCTTACCAAAGTTCGTCGCCTACTCAAATTTATTATACAATTTTTTTAAAAGAAAATTGCAAATGCTTTGAAACTTTGTTCGCGCAAAACAGGCTACAAAATGCTACAGTGATTTTTTGACAAACAATGTTTGATACTTCTTTTTCTTAGCGAGTCGATGGCAAAAATATCAAATTCTTGAGGATCAGAATGTGGCCACGCGTACAGCATTGTCTGTGGCTTCATAGAGGTCCTGTAGCGTACAAGTATCGGGACACGCAGGGCAGCATAGGAGATGCCCCATAGTTTGTGGTGTATCACCGCACAAGCACCGGTTGTCGTCCATATAGCCCCACTTGGGCATGTTCTCTCGGCATCTACCGATTCCACTACTCAGTCTATTGAGTGACTGATCTATTGAGGACCTTCCAGGTCGTCACCCGATGGAAGCTTCTCTGCAGGTGTTATAAAGTTTGGTAGTGAGGGCTCTTCATATAATTGGACGCGAGATTTAGGGGCATTATCTAGTGGGGCAACACGGGCAAGAAATATTCCTGCTTTTTAAGCGACTTGTAAGTCGCTCGCCGTAGAGGGGGTGTCGTCGATCTTTTTCTTGGCGCAGTTTTTCAAAGGAAGCAGCAACGCGCCAGCGCACCCGCTGAAGGTGCAATTCCTGCAAGTGGATATAGCATTTTTATCGGAGTTGGTTTGAGACAGCCTGTAATGATCCGGCATGTCTCGTTGAGTGCTACAGTCCCCGCTTTTGAACGAGCTGAGCAGCTCCACACCGGATATGCGTACTCCCCAGCTGCGTCTTCCGGCTGTCGCGGGACCGATCATTGTGAAGATCTTTGGTGGAGTCCTTTGTCCAGTAGTGGACGTCTTTCAGTTGATATGATGATGATGATGATACTTAATACCTACAGACTGTTAATAACTTAACTATGGACATTGGTCTTAACTGTTCCAAATAAAAAATAAATTTCGTCATAATCTAAGGAGTAGGTAGCAACTCTGTCGGAATTAGGTAGTAGAAACTCTTATAGTAATAACTGTAATTGTCAAATATTCATCTTCTTGCCCTAGTTCATATTTATTTGGGGTCGTCGGAGTAAGTCTTTTTTTCCAATCTCCTCTATCCGCCGTTACCACATCATTCACGCCCTTTTCGTTCACATCACCCCTCACACAATCCATCCATCTTTTCCGTGGTCTTCCTCTTCCTTTTCAACCATCGACATCCATATTCATTACTCTCTTAGTAACATGAATTTCATCCCTCCTCATTATTTTCTCTATTCTCGTCACTCCACTCATCCATATCAACATTCTCATCTCTGTTACATGCAATTTTCTTTCATTGTCTTCTTCATGTAACTGTAATTGTCAAATATGGGCTTCAAAGAATAAGGTATCTATAGTATCAAAGTTCATTGTTATTCTACCCACAAGTGTCTCCATATATAGGTCATATTAGGGATCGAGTGACGTATTGCCATACGATTTGCCATGATTGAGGCCTGCCCCGGAAATTTCGTTTGTATAAGTTTTGGCTTATATCCAGTTCAATATTATCCGTGTCAACAAGATTTTGTAAGCCAAAGTTGGATAGTGAATATCACGGAGTTTGTCGGTTTACTATGTCAATTTTGGATGGGTAGGTTCATATTTTTCTTAGTAAGTCTCTCTAGAACATTATAACAATCACAATCTGTTCAGTCGGGTAAAAATGGTTATTACAGGATGGATGATTATTTGAGCGATAAGGTCCGGTGTTAGCTGAATTCCATGTCGCTACGCTTATGTTAATTGCTTTTGTTTAATATCTAATACTAGCTGTTCGCCCGCGGCTTCGCCTGCGTGGAATAACTTTATATAATTTGTTTATACCGTGGCAACTACGCACTTCATCGGAATAATAATAATAATAATAATAAATATCCTTAGATATACACACAGCACCATCTAGTTCCACAGTAAGCAACTATAGGCTTGTATTGTGGGTACCAGATGGTTGATATACTACATAAATACATTTTTTTTTGTAAATAAATGCTTATTATAAATGAAAACATCCATAACTCGGGTACACATGTCTGTACTCATCACACAAACATATGCCCCTAGCGGAATTTTAAACCCGCAACCTTTTGGTATAGTGGTCAGAGTTATTAACTACTAAATCAAACCAAACATATGTCTAATATGTCGGTTCCCTTGGCGCTACCTGTAGACGAAACGGCTTGACCGATTTCGAAGTGCATGGTGTCGTTAGATTCGTCTTGGTACCCACTAGTATCCACAACACAAGCCTATAGTTGCTTACTGTGGAACCAAATGGCGCTGTATGTATGTCTAAGGATATTTATTATCAGATATTATTATTAAGTTGCCCACCCTGTATAATATAATGAGATAGGTGCCGCATATTCTCGATAGTATATGAAATACAAAGTTTTGCTCTCTAAATGGACTCTGAGCTAATCCTAATAGAAATGGAAAAGTTTCTGGACGTCAGCCAATCGAAAAGGGGATAAAGTGTTAATGGGGAACAGAAGTAATGTAATGTTTTCGTAAACAACGTAGGGTCGCGATTGGAACCGATAATTGGTTTTCTTTTGTTAATACCTACATATATTGCTGTCATTGTGTCCCGAAGAACGGAAATCCTGGAAAATTGGGTGGTTATGTGGTTTCGGCACGTAGTTCAAGAAATATTTTTTAATTTCTGGGCTAAATAACATAATAAAAAAAAATTAACAGAGCTCTTTGCGTGTGCTTCGTTAATCATTTCTTAGATTCGCTGAAACTTTGATAAAGCGATTACTTATAAAAATTAACGCTGCCTATACTTAACTTAATGTTATCCGATAATTAGTTTAGCTAAATTTGGATTTGCCGTTCCCAAAAAAAATCAAAAATATTTGTATGGAGAAAACAGTCTTAATGAAATTCTTCATACAAAACGTCAATTTCATAGGTAAGGACCTAATATTTACCTTTAATATTTTTGCCATCGACTGGTTAAGACGAATACCTGATGACAAACTATTTCCTTTTAAAAAACTAAGTAATTCGATGATTACGTGACCTAAGAATCTTTAATGATAAAAACTTGTCAAACACAAAAAAATCCCATTTCCTCTTTTTAATCTTGTTTTCCTCATGACTTCCCACCATCTTCACTCCAAAATCGGCCTTTAAAGTATTATTGATTAAGGTCGGAATTTCGAAGAAATTGATTATTAAATATTTAACTGCCACAGCCTGAACCGGCAACATTTCACTTTTAACTAAACGAGGATTTATGGGTAATAAATAGTAATTTATTTGAGTTTCATTTCGTTAATACCTACTTATTTTCTATTTCAAATCGTAAATCCTTTTGAATATTGAATTGAATATTGACGCTCGGACGTCTGAAGGCATCAAATGGATGATTAGCTAGCTCAATGAAAACAACACTCTGATTATAATGTTATAATTTTGACATCTTCTATTAATTAACCGCCTCCGTGGCTCAATGTAAACAACATTGGGTTTACCTACGATTCGGAGGTCGCGGGTTCGATCCCCAGCGGGGTACATGTTTAAGTACTCGGTTTGGTTAGTGGTAGGGTATTGTAAATGTCCGCCTGGCTAGCTACCACCATCTTATCTAAATCTGCCGCAAAGCAGCAATGTTAATAGCATTGTTGTGTTCCGGTTGTCAGAGATAAGCTAGCCAGTCCCCCAATGTGTTGGGGTTTCCGGGTCAGTACGCTTCCACCTTCGACCTCATCTTCACTTACCATCAGGTGTGATTGAGGTCAAACACCAACCCGTTGTGCATAAAAAAAATTAAAAAAAAATTAAAATGTATTTTAGTTTGTTTATTTTATATAATTTAAATTATGTTTAACTTAACTATTTATGTTGTTGGTGTATGTTAAATATTTGCACGTTATTGCATGATGACAGAACAGAACTTTTGAATATTGAATTGAATATTGACGCTCGGACGTCTGGAGGCGTCAAATGGATGATTAGCTAGCTCAATGAAAAGAACACTCTGATTATATGTTATAATTTTGACATCTTCTATTAATTAATGTATTTTAGTTTGTTTATTTTATATAATTTAAATTATGTTTAACTTAACTATTTATGTTGTTGATGTATGTTAAATATTTTCACGTCATTGCAATCTGTCATCAGACAGAACATGGTAGGGCTATTTTTGATTGACTGACACCATATTTATTTTAAACATCAATCTCATGTTTTGGCAAATAAATATTCATTAAACATAATGTTTACGAATTGGACGTCGGAGGTTCCATCTCCACCGACATGTCTAGTATTCGGTTTGGTTCGTGGTAGGGCATTTGAAATGTCCGCCTGACTAGCTAGTTATTTAAGTCTGCCGCCAAACAACAATGTTAATAGCATTGTTGTGTTCCGGTTATCAGAGATAAGATAACCAGACCACCAAATATGATGGGGTTTCCGGGTCAGTATATGCTTCAATCTTTGGCTTCAGCTTCACTTAACAACACAAATTTTGCATGCAAGGTTAGACTAGAATAACCTATGATAATAGATTGTATGACATAGTAGAGTATGAAAAGCTTATTTTTAAAAGAATTTTTAATGTAGAACTTATTAAATGTCCAGCTGGATAACTTGTTCTTTTATTGAGTCGATGGCAAAAACATCAAACTCTTGAGGATCGGAATGTGGCCACACGTACAGCTGGACAACTATCACCATAATTTTTTATTAGTTTTTTTTTTCTTTTAATATTTTAAATATTTCGGACACTTACACCAATCATCTAGTCTCAATCTAAGCAAAGCGTGTACTATGGAAACTAGATAACGGATAAACATACATAAATATTTATATAAACATCCATGAATCAGGAATAAATGTTCATATTCATCACACAAACATTTACCCGTCGCGGGATTCGAACCCGCAAAAGTTGGTTTCGCTGACAGGGTCACTATCCACTACACCAATCGGTCGTCAAATTGTTACTTAGATCTATTTGACATTTTTATTTGGCTTAAAATTACTTAATTTCTTTAGTTTGACTTTTAATACTATGTAATTTAGACTCATTAACATAACAACTCTTATATTATTACTGAGGATTGTTTTTATTGATATCTATATAATAATAGCGTAAAAGTACCAATTTTATTGTAATATAATTTGAACGTTCCCCACTCAATTATAACGGTAACCATTGTTATTAAGAATTAAGAATCATTAATTGGCCTAAGTTTACTGTAATATAATTTTTGTAATAATGCTGTTGATGCTATGTAAATAAATAAATAAATCTTATCTCAGTCTGCAGCCAGTGTAGATAGATTCCGGCGGGTCTGTTTAAACTTTCTAGTGTGTTTTTGCCAGATATGGCAATAATTAATTGAAATGTCTCCCTATCAGTCGACTGATTCGGATAAGTGTTGACAGAGAGACCCAGCGGGAGGCGATATCGGAAGTTAAATTGGGGCAGAGGGGAAGCGATTACCCACCTAACGGTATCCCTGGGATCGACTTCTCTTCATCTCGAATTGACACTTGAAATTTTAATGAAAAAGAATATTGGACTTTACAAAATTAAACATTAAGTTTCTGCTTGATAAACTCAAAAAAAGTTAAGGACAGACTAGTGGTACTGACTTAATAGTCAGTACCAAATTCAAATGAAATCAGCAACATTATATTCAATGTAGGGTACAAATCATGTATTGTAAATCAATATATTTCTACTACTTCACAAGGTGGCTATGGTTAAGGAGAACAAGCGCCAAGTAACTACGTAAGAACACGTCTTTTAAATAGATTTCCATCTTTACAACTTGACTAGTGTTCCTGGTGGTTTTTCGGGCAGCGAGCTGCTCTCGAGAACATTTTCGCCTTAAATAGTATTATAAAAAAAAATTAGCAATTATAATTTTTTAGCTTATTTGACATTTTTGACATATGACATTTATGTATTTGTTCGTTGGTCAATCACGGCGAAACGGATGAACGGATTTGGCTAAAACCGTGGATTAACATAGGATATGTACATTCGAAAAACATTACCCTCCTTCTTTGGACAGTCGGGTAAAAAAGAGTGAGAGTCATATCAATCTTGAAATCCGCGTTGTTACTCCGACTTTTAGGCGATTTTGTGCAATCTAGAATCAATTTGCACGCTCAATTCATGCATAAGATCGCCTTATAATTTCTTTTTCTATTTCCTTTTTTAGTATTTCCGCACTCACGCGCTAATGGACAAGCATATATTATCTCTGAAAGCTTCTACAATATACACGCCTCCGTCAAAGCGACGTATCTGAGAAAATCTAATTTTCCTGTTTTTATGTCGAGAAGGGAAGGTTATTGAAATAAATGCGAATGTCAAGAAAATATGATGGGAATTATATTATTTTGATTCGACGTTTTAGAAATAATGTGTTCCGATTTGTTGACATTATGCGTGTTATGACGTCACTACTATACATTTGTTGACATTATTCTGGTGTGAGTAATTCTATCTCTGTCTAAAGATGAAAGTCTTTTCTTTTCTACTGCTGTATTATAAAGATTTGAATCTTGTTTCTGCAGGAACAATATGGTGAGGTTAGAAAGAGCACATAACTCAAATAATTTAATGGCCGGTGGAGCATTAAAGTTCTGGAATGAAGAGCAAGCAGCGGCAAGCGCAGCAATGGACGCCCACCCACAAGGTGTACCGACGACCTGATGAAGGTCGCCGAAGGTCACTGGATGCAGGTCGTTCTGGAAATCTATGGGGGAGGGAAATCTAAATATAAATTACAAAGGCTGCTTTAGATAGACGTCCCTTAACCTTTAACATTCTAGATCATTTTAAACATAGCGGAGAAAATCTACTGATATTCGAGTGCCACTTAGCGTAGCGTCTTGTATCGAACAGTTAATTATTTTATCGCTTTTTCAAAGTTAATAAGGTCTAATCTGATGGTCTAGATCACCTCATAAAACATCTCCACGAAAGATTATTACAGATTCACATTCGCATTTCGAAAAAGCATTTTTAAATAAATTACATCAATTAGCTACTCCCAATGAGTCGGTCTACCTATTATTGTTTTCCGAATTCGAATAATCAATCACACCAATCAAATACGTTTTACAGTTTAAACAAGGAAATAGTGTACATAATTAAACTTCTCTTTATATATTATATATTTTAATAATCGTAACTTTTGTTGTGAGTTATTTGAAATTGGTTTGATAATTGAATTCCGTTTCATTTCATGTTTAAAACGTACCGCTATTTGTCCTCAGTCAACTTCTTATTAATAGTTTGCGTGTTATGAATAAAATTTTACTTTGCAAAATTGATAGAAACTTTATAAAAGTTCAACATACATACATAACGTCACGATCCTGCCTAAGACACCTTTTTTTTCTTCATTCACTCTCATAAAGTTGTTCATACATGCTCGTTGGTTTGGGTACTCATGGCCTTTCTTTAAGACGTCCCCGATTTGATCATGGTGAGATCGCCGTGGTCTTCCCCTACCAATACTACCATCCACATTAGCTTCGTATATCTCTTTCGTTCGTTTATTTACATTACAGGTGACCTGTTTGGTGCAGTGGTTAGCAACTCTGACCACTACACCAAAAGGTTGCGGGTTCGAATCCCGCTAGGGGCATATGTTTGTGTGATGAATACAGACATGTGTATCCGAGTTATGGATGTTTTCATTTATAATAAGTATTTATTTACAAAAAAAATGTATGTAGTATATCAACCATCTGGTATCCTATAGACTATAGTTGCTTACTGTGGAACTAGATGGCGTTGTGTGTAGGTCTAAAGACATTTATTTATTTATTATTCATTCATCCACATGTCCAAACCATAATAGCATAGCTTTTCAAGCGTTATCACTACATCTTCTTTCATACTGCTTAACTCCTAAATCAGAAAAGTTAAAAAATGCGGCAAAACGCAACCAATAAGATAAAGACTATTTAATTATTACTGTTTAATCATTCATAGTATTAATGTTTGCCATACTTTTGGAATTTAATATGTTGAACTATCTTACTTACTTACTTATCTTATCTTAGTCTCACTCATGCATGAGTGTCCGATGATGACATAGGTACGATGTTCGGATAAACCTGTATAGGTTTTTATGACACCTGTAAGTATATCTTTGTAACATTTTAGTTAAATAAATAAATACAAATTCAAATCTGTTTTACTTAATAATAGAAAATTACTTGTGCTAACCCACTTATACTTGTTTTGTATTCCAAAATGATAGGTTTGTCTGAAACAGATCACTGTTAGCGATAAGGCTGCCTAATTTGTATTTTCATTAAGACATTTTAAAATGTACTAAGTTCCTCGTATAAATAATAAAGCGAATTTGATTGATTGATTGAAAGACTCAGACGTGAAATTTGTCAATAAAGTCGTAATTTGTCATAAAGTATTACCTATCCCAGCTTATTCCGAGGGACCATATTTGTATACTTACTTGTCATGGCATAGGGTATCATAATTTTAAGCCAAGTAGGAGGGTTTCATGAGTGCTATTATTATGTTATTTCAGATATTGCAGTTTCCTGTAGCCTTACGTCAGGGCGATTGTCCAATGAACATATGCGTTCCGACATGGATCGAATATGGGATGTCGACAGGCCAGTTGAAAGTATTAGATGTTAGTATAGTCAATGTCTCTCTGAAGTATCGTATAGTTCGATTCATTAGATTTGATTAGGTCATTTATTTGCATAAAATATAGATATACTGTAATAATGTCGATGTAGATTATATAATAATTGTTAGCTCCAATATATTTTACAGTCGGGCGTGCAAGTAACTGACTAACATTGACTGACAGATAAATGCTTAGGCCTATTGTTTTTTTTTTTCGTTTTATTCTCTGTTCTCGGAGAAGGCAAAAGGGATTTAAGCCCATACAGCCATGTCTTATTTCTCTATTTATTTAGTTATGTAGTCTCAGTCAAACAAGTCATTCGTCGTACACTTAGCGTATACAGAGACTAGTCACTGTCAAGTCATTCTTCAGTAAAGTGGCAGAATGCTTTACGTAAGATTTTGGCGGCTTCTTGTGGGAACATGAAAGTTTCGTGACTTACTTTAATTTACACTTCCCTTCACTTGTACACCATCACTAAGTTTTGCTGCATAATATCCTGCCATTATTAAGCTTCAAAAGTCAGAATGCACAAATTATAAGAAAGAAAAAGCCTTTAGCCCTATTGTTATTTCTAATAGATATAAAGTGACATTCAACAAATGATATCATATATTTTACGTTAAAATATAAGTTAAACCATATTTTTTTAAACGTTTAAATTATTTACTGTGATTTGTCAAATTGTTTTTATTTATTCTTTGGTATTAAATGCTATACAGTGCTGTGTAATTTCTGCACGTAAAAGGAATACAACCAACCCGTTTCTTCTTCTTCTTCTAAAAGGCGACTAAGGGAACTTCCACCAAAAAACATCTGTGGATTCGTAAGGTGAACCGTGGATGTTGTTACTAGCATTAAACTTTTGAATTTTTGGTACACCTTATCACTAATGTTTGGAATATTCTTGACCACCCCTTACCCCCCAGGTCTTGATGTTATGTATGTAAGTAAATGCGAAACACTAATTTTACAAAATGTGAAGGATGTTTATACATATCAGAATCTAAATGCAAAAAATAAACTACTGCAATAATAATAACTGAAAAGTACCTCCTCCTTTTTTGAAGTCGGTAAAAAAAAGTTATTAGTATTTATCCGTGGTTGCTAATCTCCCTGATAATTTTTGTGCGATGGCGAACCTTCTCGCTCCTACAGGTTAGATGGGCAGTTCGGGTGTACCAGCTCGACCTGATGATCTTCGATTTGTCATATTTATTGCTGGTAATCACACCGACCTTCTCTACACTTTTTCCATACGAACCCAAACTGTATCTACTTAGTTTCCCTGTGTAAAAACTATACAATCGTCTAAATATACTACTCTGTGTAAAAAGTATCGGGAATATGTCAATAAAAAGACCCGCGTAAAAGAGGTCGTTCTAATTTTTTTACTGCATGTTGGTAGCACTGTACTGATTTAGCGCGCAAAATTTGAGCGGGATCTGTCATTTAATTTGTTTTAAACTACACTTTTTGTTGGTCATAGTTTTGAGTTCTCGGCGATTTTTACAATGGAAAATATTGTTGAACAAAGAGTGTGCCTTAAATTTTGTGTTTCAAATGATATTTCATGTGGTGAATCACTAAAAATGTTGCGAAATACCTACGGCGAATCGTGTATATCGAAAACAAGGGCTTATGAATGGTATAAGGCTTTTAAAGAAGGCCGAGAAGTAGTAGTAGACTTGCCTCGTTCTGGTAGACCTTCAACCGCTACGACCAAAGAAAACATCGACAGAATCAAGAAGCTAGTGCTCGAAAATCGACGTATGAGTCTGAGAGAGTTGGCTAGTGAGGTGAACATATCTTTTAAGTCCGTCCACAACATTCTCATTGACATTTTAGGCATGAAACGCGTCGCCGCTCGACTAGTTCCAAAAGAGCTCAATTTTGTTCAAAAAGCGCAGCGAAAGCATGTCGCTGAAGACATGGTTTGCCGAGCTTCTACGGATCCGACCTTTATGAAACGTATAATAACTAGCGACGAGACATGGGTTTATGAGTACGACATGCAAACAAGCCAACAGTCTTCAGAATGGCGTCTCGAAAACGAGCCGAAACCCAAAAAACCGCGGCAAAGTCGCTCCAAAATCAAGGTGATGCTGACAGTTTTTTTTGACTACCGTGGTGTGGTTCACTCCGAATTCCTTCCAGAGGGAGAAACAGTGAATAAAGAATATTATTTAGGCGTCATGAAGCGTTTGCGTGAGAGTATCCGCCGAAAACGTCCAGATTTGTGGCAACACAACTCATGGATGCTGCACCATGATAATGCACCATCACACACAGCCATTATAGTGAAAGAGTTTTTAGCGAAAAATTCAACAAAAGTTCTCGACCAAGCACCGTATTCACCTGATATGGCTCCGTCTGACTTTTTTTTATTTCCCAAGTTAAAATTACCACTTCGAGGAAAACGTTTTGAGTCGATAGAAGCCATAAAAGAAAATTCGCTGAATGAGCTAAAGGCCATACCGCAAATAGCCTATGAAAAATGTATGGAAGACTGGGTGAAGCGGTGGAGATGTTGTATTGCAAGCGATGGGGCCTACTTTGAAGGCGATAAAATAAATTTAGATGAATAATTTGTATTTTTTGTTTTATTGACAAATTCCCGATACTTAGTACACTGAATGTATAATGCCATTCTGATGTTTACCACGATTACACAAAAACTACTGAACCGATTGCGTTGAAATTACAATGGAACCAACTCGACGGTATCCCCTTTCATTTACAAAAAGAACCATATCAGAAATCTCCAAAATCTCTTTCTCTCCTTTTTTGAAGTCGGTTAAAAATATCGGATGTCGGAAACCGTAATTTGCGGGCAAGCTGTGATTTTATTGTAACAGTTACTGCATGGAATGTGGACAACCGCCTTTACTGCAAGCCAAATAAACGTGTGTTGAATACTAGTATATCGGTTTGAAACGGTTACTACCGGTGTGACTATTACTGTAACAGGTCTGGAATCGAAAGGAAATGGTTCGATCGTTGCGTTGAACGGTGGGTATTGCCTTTAGAGAAATTTGCATTTTGGCCACAATAAAGACATTTTTATTTTAAGAACACCAACAGTCAAAGCATACCTAATACAAGAAATATATTATTAAGAGATGAGATAAAATGTAACAGAAAATATATTCATTTAACACCAGGTCTATTAGAAGAGATTTGTAGATATATAATATGAATACGTGTATATATGTTATTATGTATGTCTGTTTCATGATTGGTATATATGTATATGTTTGGTATGAATATTTATGTATGTATTTATAGTAACTTTTTTTTTTTAATGGTCGACTTATTGTTGTTTACGTTTCAAATTCTATGGATAACTGTTATTGGCTTCCTGAATAGTATAGTTTAAGTATCCCAATATTAAGCTGTTGTTATCCCTATACGTCCGACACCTCTTTTATGAATTTTTTGGTGTCGGACGATCACGGGCCCAGTGTTTCGAAGGCAAGTACTGCAAACTCGTAATTAGTACTTAAACACGCGTATGTGTCGGAATGCTCAAAAGATGTAGATTCGCCCAATTTTAGTCATATTCATATTCATTTATTTGCTTGCTACATGGTAGGATAGCTGTTACAAGGAGGAGTGTACATAAAGACATGTGACACCGCGTGGGGGCACCGCAAAAAAATAAAAAAGTAAAGAGAGCACCTCTTAACAAAATTCGTACAATTATTTTTAAATTAACGTAGCCTATTAAACAACTAAAACCAAACATGCATAATATTAAACAAGACAAAACAATCAAAAGGAACATATTACATTATTTATAATTATGTTACATTATTTTTCGTATTCAAGATACCTACTTATGTAAATTCAAATATTACTTAAAATTTATAAAAATGTTACATAAATAGTTAATTAATATTATTTTTTTGTTATGGAGATTAAATATTTTTGATTATTTCAATGTTACTTATGTACTTTCAAATTACTTGTATTTCAAGTCAAAAATGCAAGCACAGGCTTATTTTTGTCATAGCTCCTATGCATAATAATATTTCTGGGGCCAAAGTAGGTACAAATATATAATGATACGTCGTTGAATTGACTGAAGAAATTGAGGTTATGCGGTGGAATACAGATTCAAACATTATTCATTCCTTTAGTTAACTGTATAGCTACGTTTTCCATGTTCAAACTTTGTTTCTCCATTGGCTGAGCAATCAGGCATTTCATTTTTTATTCATTCTTTGATTTGATTTAATTATTGACTTCAAGTTGGAACGATGTGGGGGGAGGTAGTGAAGAACACTCTTGTCTTGACTATTGGTATTGGCTGCATGTGTGGCTGTTGCAGGTCGCCGAAGACCTGTATCAATGCGACCGTTGCTGGTCTATTGTGATCGCCACTAACCTATAGTTCGTTGCTCAGGTTTGCCTCTCTGAGGAATTGGATTATTTTCATGGCACCGATGGTTTTTATCTCATCCGGGTGCAGTGAGCGGCCACCCAGGTGGATATTGCGTTTACGCATTAGCGGGGCACATTCACACAGCAGATGTACATGTGTTTCCTCTACAAGGAAGAAAAGTCTGCACATCCCTTGTCTTCTTAATATCTGTTATATACTAATGTACCTACATGATACAATCGAACACTAACTTATCTCACTTTTTTTTATGCACGACGGGTTCGTACTTGACTTCAATCACACCTGATGTTAAGTGAAGATGAGGTCGAAGGTGGAAGCGTACCGACCTGGAAACCCCAACACATTTGGGGGACTGGCTCTTATCTCTGACAACCGGAACACAACAATGCTATTAACATTGCTGCTTGGCGGCAGATTTAGATAAGATAGTGGTAGCTAGCTAGGCGGACAATTAAAATACCCTACCACCAACCAAACCGAGTACTTAAACAAGTACCCCGCTGGGGATCGAACCCGCGACCTCCGAATCGCAAACCCAATGTTTTGACATATTATGTCAAAAGTTGAACCGTATTATATTGTTTCAAGGGTTAAACTGTTAATAAATGGAATACCCAAGCTTTTAAATTTGGGATATCTCTGACCACCCTATTTGGGATAAAGGTCATGACGTTATGTATGTACGTAAACCATTTTAAACTCCAGAAATAATTCGTGAGCGGGACAAATTAAATTTTGCCGGCGACTAAATTGAAATTTAGCGAGCACACAAAGTTGGTAAGCAAAGTTTTCAGCCAATAGGTCAACTAAAATTTGTTAGATTGGTAGGTCGATTTTGAAAGATCATTTCGGCTTACAATTGTACTGATTGAATATTTCATGATTATTAGCTTTCAGGTTTCAGTACGTAAAAAGAATAGAACCTACCCGTCGCTTCCCGTGGGTGCCGTAAAAGGTGACTAACGGACTTTCCACCACAAATTTGTATGTTTAAAAGGCGATAAGCTCACCTCCTGTCAATGTTCATTTCTGTGAATTTGGAATGCTTTTTTTTTTATGCACGAGTTAGCACTCGACCTCATGTTAAGCGAAGATGAGGCCGAAAATGGAAGTGTACTCACTTAGAACCCCAATCTTATTTTGGAGACTGGTTATCTTATCTATAACAACCGGAACTCACAACAAAGCTGTTAACATTGCTGCTTAGATAATATGGTGGTAGCTAGCCAGGCAGACATTTAAAATGCCCTACTACCAATCAAAGCGAGTACTAAACATGTGCCCCGCTGGGGATCGAATCCGCGGCCTCCGATTCGTAAGCGCCTATATTGTTTAATTGAGCCACGGAGCCAGTTAAGGGTGAACCGTGGATGTTGTTTTAAAGATTAAAGTTTTAGAGCCAGCGCGCGCTTATGACTTTTGATATGGTGATAGTTTGATCGTTCTGGGATTCAGTATGGAGTTATTATGGTAGTGCGCGCATTTGACGAACCGATCGAACAGCGAAAATGACTACCATTAAGCTATCGGTAGACTAAAAAACGCAAGTGCGCGCTGGCTCTTAATGTTTAGAATGCCCAAACGCTAATGTCTGGGATATCTCTGTACACCTCATTTGGGGTAAAGGTCTAAAATTTTGTATAAATAAATAATAAATAAATAAATATTTCGGACACTTACACCAATCATCTAGTCCCAAACTAAGCAAAGCTTGTACTATGGATAATCTAGTATCCGGATAAAACATACATAAATATTTATATAAACATCCATGACTCAGGAATAAATGTTACAAACATTTACCCGTCGCGGGATTCGAACCCGCAACCGTTGGTTTCGCTGATAGGGTCACTATCCACTACACCAATCGGTCGTCAAATATGTATATACAAGGCGACATAGTCTTTATGTCGTAGGTAGATAATTGAATTAGGGATTTCATGAAATGCCTAGGCGGATCGATATGAATGGCAGATATTTCCTATACTATTGGAAACTATGTTGCTCAGAGCGGGTTGGTTTAGTTGTGGTAGGTTGCTTTAAAAACTACCGAGGAGCCCCACGCAATAGGATTCTACTCTATGTTAGCGTAGTTTACAATAATGTAAGGAATATCCGCCATATACGTAACGAGCCGCCTAGTACTCCAGTAAGTAGGGGGAAGTCCCGTAACGCCGGACGGCACCTAGCGCCGGACACTCGTACTATTTAAGCGAGTATAAATCTTTTCATTTCAAAATACAAGTGAAAGGGGCGCGGGGGGCACACAGGTACAGGATCACGCGCCGCGCTTCGCCAGTGACGCACACGGCCACGGCGGGAGCAACCGTTTGCTGTTTTAGGCGCAAAATCACGGCGTCACCTAAATATCAATGTAAGTAATTCTAGTATATTTATGCATTTACATTTGAGTGGTATTCAAAGATAAAAGTAGTACTTGATTGTTATCCGTAAAATGGTAGAATATGATTAGATCTTTTAAACAATTTTAGTAGGTACCACCTAATGAACGAAAATGTCTGTCCCTTAGCACCGGACACTAAGTCGTCCCTTAGCGCCGGACAGTAAACATATTGATATTTCTTGTGAGAATTTACGTCATTTATTCTAATTATTTAATATTGTTTTAGAGTATAGAAGAAAGAAGATAATTAAAATGGAAGAGCTGTCGTGATATCAAACTCAATCATAGAAGAGCAAATGAAAGAATCTGAACAATCTATTAGTGAGCCTATAACCACAAGTCCCAAACCGTCGACAAGTTCTGCTCCCGATCTTGTTCAGATAATCCATAACTTATCACCGTTGCCTGATGCAGCTAAAAAACGAACAGCAGCTCGAAAAAGAAAGAGTGAACGAAGTGAAATTTTAACCTCATTGCCATACAACAAAGTGGCAGAAGAAAAAGAAAATGAAAAGAACATGACAGATAAAAAGAAGGAAATAAAATCTAAGTTTGAAGTAGCAATGGGAGGTAAAGGAAAGCAAACCAAAGGAATTTAAACTAAAGGAAAGAGCGTAGACAAGGGAAAAGAAGCGACAAACGTGAAACCTAAAGGAAAGAAAGGAAGTGAAGTAGAACCATTAACTGAAACATCTAACACAAACATAACAATTTGCGTAGTTTGCTTAGAAGACACTGACGAAGACTGGATCCAGTGTTCATCCTGTCGTGGGTGGGTACATGAAGCATGTGCAGACATTCCAGAGTATGGAGATGGCTACATAATGTGATCGATGCAGGTTATTTTGAAATGTCCGGTGCTAGGGGTATGGCACAAATATTCGTCCGGTACTAGGTGCCACTTTTTAAAATTATATTTTTTGTTACCAAAGTTTGATTGATAGTATTAATTATTTTTTAGCAGAGGTTGCATTTTTGTTAATTTAATTTGATTTCTAACTTTGTTATCTAACATAAGTCATAATTTAATCAACATTTCGTAAAATATTTTTTGTTTTATTTATAAATAACCTTAGGTGTCCGCCACTAGGGGACTTCCCCCTATACACCTTTAACTTTAAAAGCCGTGACTTTTTTGCACATGGATGGAGTACCTGTCAGTGATGGAATGAAAATGTTTTCTAAATAATCGGTAGCTTGGTCTAGATATAGTGTAGGTATTTAGGAATAAAATATAGGCTATTAGATTAAAATTAGATTAAAATAGAGGGCCTATGAAATTGGCGTTTTGTATGAAGAATTTCATTAAAACTGTTTTCTCCATACAAACATTTTTGATTGTTTTTTTGGGAACGGCAAATCCAAATTTAGCCAAACTTTGTGTGTATTATCGGATAACATTAAGTTAAGTATAGGTATGCAGCGTAAATTTTTAAAAGTAACCGCTTTATAAAAGTATCAGCGAATCTAAGAAATGATTATGGGAAGCACATGAAAAGAGCTCTGTTCAAATTTTTTTTAGCCCAGAAATTAAAAAATATTTCATGTGAAACCTTGAAATAATATTCCATTTTCCAAATAAAAAATAAATTTGGATATAGCTTCTAAATCGCAGGAATTGGTACATATGATAAACGAAGAAAAAAAACTCCAATTTCATAGGTAAAGACCCAATACTTTGAACTCCTGTAATTATTTTCAACAAAATCGATCAATAACTTCTTTAGATTTATGAAAAATTTCACCGAGGGCAAATAACACGACTCGATAAACTATTTTTAGAAAACATAAAGTAGCCATTGATTATTTTTTTAGAACATCGTTTTAGGAGATCTTAGGTCCGTATTAATAAACCAATCTCAATACAACCGAGGTGCGTCTTAAGCAGTTGACGCTATTTCAAGCTCCGTGCTAATTTTTAAACCAAAAGGTCTACTCAGCTGAGATCACTTCTCAAGTATTCGCCTCAGCGGCGAATGAGGTGATAGTCTTGAGTTTCGTTTATAAATACGCGCACCTCTCAAGTGAGTACTGCTTGAGTATGCACGTGCTTTTCAGGTGTCAAGTTCGGTTTATTAATCAACACGTTTGCTTGAGACCGGTCACAAGACTGTTCTCGATCTTGAGAATGGTCTGTAAATACGGGCCTTAGCATTTTCGACCACCCAATGAAATTCACAGTGGTAACTTTAATTTAATATTGCAAGTTTTATAACTAAATACCTATACTATAGGTATTGTACAAGCAAGCCGCAGTATGGTTAAAAAACTTTTTTAATCCACTATTGATGGGTACTCATCCTTCTACAAAATATGAGGAACTTTAACATTATAAGAAGATACATCACAAAAATTACCTACTTTTACTAGACTATAGGTGTAGAGGATGGAGGTTCACGAAAAAAGATTGACTCTTCAAAGTTGCGACTTCGCGTATGTTTGTACTCAAACAGGGCAATAATACAATTTTGAATTTTAAAGGCGTTCGTTCTCGCTTGCGGATGGTAGTGAACTTGTGACAATTGCAAAAATTACCGCTTAATATAGGTAGCGAGACAGTCATTTATAATTAAATACCTTCCAATTTTTCATAATTAATTTACATAAAAATACTTAAAATTACCTACTTAACATTCAACAAAGAGTTTTTCAATGCCCTATATTAATTTAGGATATTTAAAATATTAATGTGATTGCGTCGCTAACAATAAGCATTCCATGAAATGGCAAATCAAATCAAATCAAAAATGCTTTAGTTTGTAGGTACACAGGGTACACTTAAAATAGTCAGATTTTTCATTTTTAAAGCTACTGCTTGTTCAAAAGGCAATTTTCCCCTGAGAAGAACAAACAAGAAACTCGAGAGGTTGCTCTTTTTAAAAGAAGGTTTTTATATTACAAAATTATTAATTATTACTTTTTCAAAATCTTTTTTTTTTGCAAATTCTGAATTCTGAAATTCAGTGATCTGCCTGTAACACCATATCTAAATCAGAAAATAATAGCTTACATTACGGTTTCACCCTGAATAGCTTCGATAAGTGGTCGATCATCAATTACTATTATTCAAACATCCCTGAAACAACATTACACTGTTATAATCCCGTCAAAGGTAACGGGTAACTAACATTCGGGATCCTAAACAAGCAAGCTGCCAGATCAAAGACATCAGTTACATGGTATGTGTTGCGGTTAATTACCTTGTCATGAATTGAAGTTATCCGTATAATTAGTAACACTGAATAGATAATGTCGATATCACTTGCTTTCAATGAGATTCAATGGCGTTTTCACACAGGCTATTACACTAACTTGAAAACTAGGGTCATATGTGTAGTCACTTACCATCGTTGCGAGTGATATTTTTTTTATGCACTACGGGTTGGTACTTAATCACACCCGATGTTAAGTGAAGATAAGGTTGAAGGTGGAAGCGTACTGACCCGGAGACCCCAACACATTTGGGGGACTAGCTATCTTATCTCTGGCAACCGGAATACAACAATGCTATTAACATTGCTGCTTGGCGGCAGATTTAGATAAGATGATGGTAGCTAACCAGGCGGACATTTAAAATACCCTACCATCGACCAAACCGAGTAAGTACTCGGTTTGGTTGATGGTAGGGTATTTTTATTATGTTTTATGATGGAACCCGCGACCTACGAATCGTAAACCCAATGTTCTTTACATTGAGCCACGGAGGCGGTTATAAAATTTTCACTTGAAAGCATAGTATGAGCTGCACCTCACACAAATCTGACTCTGGGGTTCTTTTCTAAGAACTCCAAGAAGATGAATCTCAAGGGTTCATTTTAAGTAGGTTTTGGGTTACAATGTGTGATATTACTTTGTATAATTAGACAATTTTGCCGAGTGATCTGTGTCCATGCATGCTTATGTAAACGGTCAGCTGGTCGGGAAAAGAAACAACATAGACCGTACACTTCTTTTAATCCTATCGGTATAACAGCAATAAACAAAATAACCGAACTTATGCCAGACACGGCTATTATATAAAAAAAAAATACTTTTATATCTCCTGTAATAGTATATAACAGTATTGAGGCATCCCCAGAGAGTAATAGTAGATTGTTAACCAAGGGCTGTATGACATCAATTGCATACGAGGTTTTTGGCGCCCGAGCGCAGCGAGGGCGCTAATTAGCCCGAGTATGCAATTGATGCTTACACCCGAGATAAACACTCTGCTTTACATATCGATTGTGAGGTAAGTAAAAACAAGAAAGCAGGTTTCTATGAACATTTATTAAAGAGAAACATGTGTATTTAATTAAAATTAATAGTAAAATTAGAACAATTTGTAAAAGATATGGTCAAGTTCTTTTTAGGAATATTTACAGTTTGAGTATGAGTTTGTGATGATAAGACTTAAGTTTGAGTGACTTTTCTAAAACTGTTTTGCTTGTTCTTTTATAAAATCGGGGGTTAGATCCATGTCTTCGTCACTTGACATTTTTCAAAACTTTTGAGAAAGAACTCCAAAACACGAAAAATTAACTTTCGCGCCTAGCTAGTCGGCTGCCTTTTTTACTCTTCACGATTTTATGGCACGCAAGTCCGTCAAATCGTGCTGGCCAGTTTGATTTTTAAATCGATTTCAACTAACATACGATGTGACTGCGAAACAAATAGTTCGATATTTAAAATAAAATCTTCATTAATTCTAATATAAATTGTCTCGATTCCGATTCGAGTAAATAATCGATACCGAGAAAAAAAAATAACTTTTTAAAAATATTCTTCTTGCAGTACCTATGAGTATGGCAGTTCTTTTTTCAAATTCCAAAACCTATGCTGTAATGTTAACATTACATGGTAGGTTTTGAAACCTATGCTGTAATGATATCCATACACCCCGGCATTCATTGAAGTAAGTGACTACTTACAGAGCAAGAGATATGTAAAATATAATACTCGTGTTGGGGTTGACTCGCTCGTTCCCCGGACATAATTGTCGGAGCTTAGAAAAATAAAACTCTAACAAAAAACGAAAATTTAAACATAAAGAAAAGAAAAATACTCATTTTAAGTTTTCTAGTTAAACTTGCACACACTAGTTTTCTATGCGTTGGTAATTGTGCTTGTGTGTGTGTGTGTGTGTGTACACCTTATTTAACCGACAGCTTATTTTGTATTTTGCCATTGCCATGTTATATTTTTTACCATGAAATGTATCCTATAACACTTTAGGTATTGATGTATACCTCTTTGGTCGGCGTTTAGATGTGTAGCTTGTGTTGACGTTGTCAGTCGATCAAATATACACAATTCAGATTCCATATGTATCTATTATTTAATTGTACAATTTGGCGACGATGGCTAAAGAAGCACGGATTGCGGCGGAGAGCTGATGTATACCTCTTTGGTCGGCGTTTTGATGTGTGGCTTGTGTTGACGTAGTCAGTCGATCAAATATACACAATTCAGATTCCTTATGTATCTATTATTTAATTGTACAGGTATCAACACTGATCTAATGCCACCAAGCACTTCGAAATCGGTCAAGCCGTTTAGGCTACAGGAAGCGTTAAAGGAACGGACATCTTGTCTTGGACAGTCGGGTAAAAATTGAATTTCAAATTCAAATCTCGGTTCTGACTTAATAAGTCAGAATTTCTGTACGATATCCAAATGTAAGATGTTACTCATTCCATTTACAAAGAAAACAGCAGAGTCACAACAACATTTCAGTTCTACATTATTCGTAGGTATATATAAAAACTGAAAGTAAAGAGTTACCTTGCATACATGATATTCAATCAAATAACATTTTTGCCGAATAGATTTTTGCCCACGCTGACCCAAATTACGGGGCCCTCCTGCAAGCTCAAGAGCCCTTAGCGTCGCCACAGCGTATGCAACTATCGCTAGGGTTGCTACGTTTACTGCTTAACCTCTCTGTCGCCCGTTCCCACGCAAAAATTCTAAGGGTCATATTTGCGAAAATACCTGCGGTGTTAAAAACGTTTATAGATACTCTTCTACTGGGTGTATTTGTAATCTGTGAAAAGCAATAGCTACGGGATTATATTATCTATGGATATAATGAATGAACACTATTACAGCTATAATACAAAAAATCAGAAAAATGTTACGAATTGTAATATGTAGGTATCCCTATATCCACGATATAATTGGTATTTTTACGGAAAGTACAGATTTATTTCATGTTTTTCTTAAGAAACGGGTAATTCAATAAATTTTTATGAGAATTGGAAGCTCTATGGCAGGTTTCTAAGCCCGTTCTAATAAAAAACAGTAGTTAGAATTCTATGCCTATACTCCCACCCAAATAGAAAAAAAATATTTTCGCAAATACAGACTAAATATAATAGCTAACATAACATGGCGCACATTATTGGATGCGGAATTTAATAGAGAACAAGTTCAAACACAGTCCAAAGGAAGTGGAACTCTATAATCATTACAATTGAGAGTTGAAAGTCGGGTGTCCGTGGGCATCGATCGGTTTCCGCGAGTGTTGTCGGTATAAAAATTTTTTTGGCACCGATCGGTGCCCGCGTCCGCCTAAAGGTTAAGCTATCCAGTAAATAAACTACTTATACCAATAATTTCTATTTCATATATGGTCTAATGTTTTGCTTACCGCAAAAAAACTCATCCGGTATAGATGTTATGCCTATCAATATTTTAATCACCCTACTCTTATGGGTTAGATTTTTCACATTCTCATAAATATATTGAAAGGCCATTATTAAATAAAACATTAATCTTCTTAAAGTTATGAATGACAGATATTGATGTGACAACCCTATTTAAAGAGGTGGGATATAAGAGTCACTCCGGTACTTAACGTGTGTCTAACGCGCGCAGCCGTGCATTCGTTATGGGAACGGAATTTAGCTCGGAAATTAGCAAAATTTTCTAAATCTATGTACATAGTAAATAAGTGTACGTACTGTAGAGGTCGGGACCCCAGGGACGTAGCTACTTCAATTATAAACGAACATAAACATTCTTCTAATTATTCATTACATTGTCATATGCTAATAGTTCCACATTCACATCTTTTCCCTAGTTATATACATTTATGTACTTAGATCCTTCTCTTTTTTTATATAAATAATCTTGGTATCTTCAAGAGCAGGATGCATAGGCGTCTACTGAGATCACGTGCTTCATCTTCGGCCGCATTGTCACTTTTCCACTGTAATCATAAAAAAAATCAAACTAAAGGGATGATAATCATATTATGACGTAACCAACTCGTTCACATACCAGGCTATTTCACAATCTCATAATGACATTAGGTAATAATTCGAGTTCCTAGCTAGTTCTTCTCAGCGTAGTTATAAAAACTATACACTGATTATTTTAATTGTACCCTGTGTACAGTCACCTACGGAGATACCAGACCGTCTATTCACATAATGACTGTAAATACGGGGGGTCTGGTTTCTCTGCAACTTACAGTACCTACAAAATAATGATTGTATTGATTGTTATTAAAAAAAAATCATTTTCTTTATGTGTGTTCTACCATATATCGAATGTTGTAAAAAGGCACAGTGGTCAGGCGCATTACTCACTGATCTTAACTAAACTTGGAACCAGATGGATCTGGTTCTGATTCTGACATGGATGTCAGTAGGTAAATTTGAAGTCCCCAGAGAAAATAATGATTAAGGTGATAATGCTTACAAAACGTGTATTTGTGTGTCAATATTAAAATTTATTTTTATGCACCTCACCTCAATCACACCTGATGTTAAGTGAAGATGAGGCCGAAGGTGGAAGCGAACTGACCCGGAAATCCCATCTTATTTGGG
Organism: Oegoconia quadripuncta; assembly: GCA_949316235.1. Taxonomy (NCBI): domain Eukaryota; kingdom Metazoa; phylum Arthropoda; class Insecta; order Lepidoptera; family Autostichidae; genus Oegoconia; species Oegoconia quadripuncta. Next base: position 23,025,395 of record OX438747.1, read on the forward strand.
GGACTGGCTATCTTATCTCTGACAACCGGAACACAACAATGCTATTTACATTGCTGTTTGGCGGAAGATTTAGATAAGATGGTGGTAGCTAGCCAGGCGGACATTTAATATGCCCTACCACCAACCAAACCGAGTACTAAATATGTACCCCGCTGGGGATCGAACACGCGACCTCCGAAACGTAAACCCAATGTTGTTTACATTGAGCCACGGAGGCGGCCATTGCTATCTCTATCTCATCTTAAAATTGGACTGAGGTAAACATAAAAAAGGCGACCAGGAGTACAGAATTTAAGGCATCGTAAAATATAAACCGTATCGTATTTTTATTTTAACATGGGTTATATAAATTTTTACGCAGATCCTAAGGGTCTAATACCTGTGTTTTATTTAATAAAATAACATTTACGTTTGTACAGCTGAATATTTAGGTCTTGTCCAGCTTTTGTTTTCTTTCTACATTTGAACTACCAAAAAGCAAAACAACCGACTTCAATAAAATTCCATTCTCTTGAGATAAGAGCATCGGAGTGCCTCATCAGATCTTAAACAAATTTATGTAGAACCACTCTAGCAACACTATCAAACAATAAAGTCGGTAAAAAAATAATCATTAAAACAATCATCCAAGAAAAGTACTTAAAGATTCATCAATTGTGGTCGTTTGGTTTGTATATAAGGTTTTTTTCTTTTTTTTTTATGCACAACGGGTTAGTACTTGACCTCAATCACACCTGATGTTACGTGAAGATGAGGCCGAAGGTGGTAGCGTACTGACCCGGAAACCCCATCTTATTTGGGGGACTGGCTTTCTTATCTCTGACAAGCGGAACACAACAATGCTATTAACATTGCTGTGTGGCGGCAGATTTAGATAAGATAAAAACCTACGAACTAAATCTTTTTTGAATTTAAATTAAATCGCGGGTTCGATTCCTGCTTTGTTTGGGACAAGAAATAACAGTTGTCTGTACTGTAAACCAATTAACGTGGTATGGATGTAGGGCGTTATTATAACCATCGTGAAATTAAAGTTTTCTGCGTGATATAGCAATGTTGTTGTATTCCGGTTGTTTAAGATAGACTACTTGTTTTCGATTAGCGAAGTTAAGCTATGTCTGGCGCGAAGTTAAGCTTGGATGGGTGACGATTAGTATAATGCCATTAATGCTCTGGACGGCACATTAAGTTTTTTTTTTATGCACGACGGGTTCGTACTTGACCTCAATCACAACTGATGTCAATTGAAGATGAGGTCGAAGGTGGAAGCGTACTGACCCGGAAACCCCAACACATTTGGAGGACTGGCTATCTTATCTCTGACAACCGGAACACAACAATGCTTTTTTAACATTGTTGCTTGGCGGCAGATTTAGATAAAATGGTGGTAGCTAGCCAGGCGGACATTTAAAATGCCCTACCACCAAACCAAACCCGGTTATCGGTCCGGTTAAAATAAATAAAAAAATAAAATATAAAAAATATAAAATACTTTTTTTTCTATACTGTTTTAATATGCAACAGATTCACAAGCGTCAGTTTATGGCCATCTCAATCTCGAGAGCGGTTTATTGGATATGGGCCTTAGTCACCTCTGTTTTGGTTTCTTGTATGTTATTGTGGTTGTTTTTTCCGGTGTGTGGAAATAAATGGTTTAAATCTAGGTTACCCAAGTTAATTGCGTGTTCGGGATGAGCTCATTTGTTTTCACCTTCGGCATTATCTTCACTTAACATTAGCTTTGATTAAAGTGACACGTCGTGATACTATTGCGCAAATATTTTATGTAGTAGGCTTGTACTTACCGTGTTTAATTTGTTGACTTCAACTCAGATGAAGGAAGCCGCAGTGATAATAAAACGAAAAGTGGCGTCAAGTAGAATCACTTGATCTCAGATTAGAAGGGATTGGAGAGAAGTAATGAAAAATCAGGACAATATTTATAATTACCTTTTTATTGACAATGTAATTAATAAATAGTAGACCTTGGCGTAATTACTTTGACCAAGTGAAAGAAAAGGTGAATGTTGTGTTGTACCAAGAGGTTAAAACGAGGGCGGTAAATAGAGAGACATGGTCATTACTTCACCGACAAGAGCATAGCTCTTAAATTGAAGGGCGAGAATTAATAAATGCACTTAAAATAGGCAGTTAAAAAAGTAAAAAGCTAAACTTTCTTTGCATCTGTTATTATCTTGAAGTGTTAATAGCCGATTATTGGGAGTCTATGAGCTCACATCGATGTTTTTGAGCATTTATGCTCCCGCACGTTGCTGAGAAGGCCAACATATTCAGAAGAGTATCTAATCTGAAACTGCCACTCCTCTTTACCTATTTGGCGGCAGACTTACTCAAGATTTGGAATATTAATGAAATTTTATAAAGTGGAGCATTTTTACTCCAATGGTTATCTGTATTACACGCAATGTACTCTGCCCACTGCCTTTGTTTAGTAATATGTAATATAAAATGTAATATTATTGTAAAGATGGAAACCAATTGAAAAGATGTGTTGTTGCGGTGTTTCTTGTCGCTTCTTCTCCCTAACCATATCACCTTGTGAAGCGAGGTAGTTTAAAAAAAATAACATGTTGACTTTCATTAAGTGATATTTTTGTATTCTACATTGAATAAAATATTTTTGATTTGATTTGATTTTGCCACTTCAGCTCATTAATCCGCTGTTTTATGTCGGTAATTTTCGTTCTTCTACGGAATTCTTCATTCCTGACTTGATCTCGTAGTGAAACGTCGAATATCTTTCTCATGAGCCCCATATTGAGAAACTACATTTCAGATCCATAATTCATCACTGGTAACACACATTGATTAAAGACTCGTATACTCGAAGTTATTTGACGACCTGTTGGGTGTAGTGGTTAGAAACACTGCTACTATACCAAATGGTCGCGGGTTCGAATCCTGCAAGCGGCATTACGTTTGTATGATGAATACATACATGTGTTCCCGAGTTATTGATGTTTTTCATTTATACATGTATTTATCAAAAACAAATGTATTTGTGTAGTTTATCAACCATCTAGTATCCATAACACAAGCCTAGATGCTTATTGTGGACCTAGATGGCGCTGTGTGTTTGTGCAAAGATATTTACTATTATTATTCATTTACAACCGTTACACAATATCCTGAAATACACAGTTTCCCGAACTATGCTCATAAGAGTTGTATTCGATGATTCGCTCTCTTAGGAGGTCCAGAATCAGAGTCCACGTTTCAGTATCAGTCATCACTCGTACTTATAATTTAAAATTGTTCTTAAAATCCATACCTAAACTTGACATAAATAACAATGTTCCGAATGTTATTCCTTACTCATTCTGCACTCCTAGTATATTTAAGCTGCGGACAATATTCCAACCACCTCAATGTACTTTTTTATGAATTTTCTACAGACCCCAACAAAAAGGAGAACTATATGAAAAAGATGAGAGAGATAACTTTGTCAAAGGTGTTGAACTAAACAGAGGCTTAGAACGCTTCGCCTCTAAAAAGCTCACGGAAAGCTTTCAAAAGGAAGTGGCCATCTCTTTCAACGTGCAGAGAGATTTTTCGTTACATATTTTCTACCTAGTTAATAAAGACTCGACAAAAAACTATTAAGTAGGGAATATTACACTTTTAAAGCTAGTTGGAGAGAAGCTAACTGTTAAAGAGTTTTCACCCGACTCTGACAGAGTAAAAGGAGGGTTTTGATTTTAAATTTTAGCAGGATATTCGTTTGGCCATGTATGTTTAGCTCTCTCTCAGATTTAAACCATTCTTCGTATGTTGGATTTCTTGAAATGGAAGTAATGGGATGGGAAGGAAAGAAAGTATGGGAATAAGATATATAAGGTGAATCTTTCAAGTGGGCGTGTATGGCCAAATTCAAAACTTTGAAAAATAGCGAAAAGTACTCAAATGAGTGTGGGGCCCGATTCTGATGAAAACTAAAACTGAATTATTAGAATTTTGAAAAATTAATATTCCTTGCCAGGAATCGAACCCGTTGATTTTGAAAAAAGTAACACACTGTATATGACGACCAATTGGTGTGTCAGCGAAACCAACGGATGCGGATTCGAATCCCGCGAGGGGTAAATGTTTGTATGATGGATACGAACATTTGTTCCCGAGTCATGGATGTTTTTATAAATATTTATGTATGTTTATCCGTTATCTAGTACTCATAGCACAAGCATTGCTTTTGGTACTAGATGTAGTGTGTCTAAAAAAATTGACATACGGCAAACTTGAACAAAGTTCTTTCGAATTTCGCTCGGACACAAATCACCAAACCGCACTGCGCTCACGTAGTGGATAACGGCCAATGTCCTCTCCCAATGAGAAGAGATTGCTGGTTGCTGAGAGCGGGTTGCTGGTTGATGGTGATGATGAATTCGGTTATGTATAGTCGGATTTTAATTTATAAACTTCTGTAAGAAGTGCTGTGTGATCCGTCTCTTCCCGTAGGTATCGTAGAAGGCGACTAAGGGACTTTCCACCAAAAAACATCTATAGATTTGCACGTTTTAACGGCGACTCACCTGTCACGTGTGCATTTCTGATAATTCATAAGGTGAACCGTGGTATTTCAATCATTAAACTTAATATTTGGAACACCCAAACTCTATTATTTGGGAAATCTCTGACCATGCCATTTGGGATAGGTCGTGACGTTATGTATGTAGGTAGCGGCGCCAGCCACTTGAGAAAAAGGTGTGATATCTGACAACAGGAGCCCTACTTAGTAAAATTGCGTTTGATGCTAATAATTAGCCGTTTACTGGCTTGCAATCGATCGCTAATTTTAATACCACGTAAGCGCCAATGAAACGCGTTTTTTTTTAACAAGCGTGCTCGCCAAGCGTGACGCTTTACCATTGTGCACAAGTCTTTGGAATCTATCAGTGAAATTATCTTTATCTAAATTACTGTTCTTAAAGGCATTATAAATCAAACCTCCGAAAACTTTTTCACGAATTTTATTCTGTCTTATTTTTTTATTTTGATACTTGTCATAAGATTTCGTATTAACAGTTAGATAACTTGTTATCTCATAAATTTCCAACAAAGTACAATAAAATTATGAAATCTCAATAATTTTATACAAATAACTGACAACCCAAGTAACTTCTGAAATTTAATTGATTCAAATCTAAATAACTCGATCATTAGTAGCATTTGTGATAAACATGTCAGAGCATGTTTTGAATCTGATTGTATATTTCCAATTGTCACATGATTTGACAATAAAAATTGTATTAATTGAATTTGTGACTAAGCGAATCGTTCGAGATTTACTCAGCAATAGTTCGAGGCCAATCTGACATCCAATAATATACCTATTATACATAAATAAAATTAAATTCTGATAAATAACAAATTACGCACGTGGAAACGTGCTTTGCAATATTAATTTATAGAATGTACATGATAGAGATAGACTTTGTTAAACCAACACGCAAAAAAATAGATTTTCGAACATCACAAAAGTAGCAAATTATTCTAAACAATACCCTAGTCATGTAACGGAGATTTTCCTCGTTTATTTAATATCTTAAAATTTTACTAAACTTGCATGAACAAAAAGAGCTGATCAACTTTTACAATTAAATTCTATTGTATCGAGTTTCGACCTATTAGGTATATTTAAAGTAAATATATATGATGATGATGCTTCCGTCCGAATACGCTGCGCTGAACTCCAATGCGGAATGTCAGCACGTCATCACACCATCCACAGTGACAATGAACGGCAGCGGGTGAATGGGTTATCAGCTGTGGAACGGTGCGATGAGACTCATAGGTGATAATTCGATGACTGCTAAATTGCAGAGCCTTGAACACCGTCGCAAAGTCGCCAGTCTCTCAGTTTTTTTACAGGATGCATTTCGGAGAGTGTGCGTTGGAATTTTTATTCCACCGTCACCCTTCCATCTTCGGTCCACTAGGCGTGGGGAGGGATTCCACCTGTATATGTTAATATACCGAACATTCGCACTAAGGAATAATTCTTTATTCATCATCCGAACAGCCATGGCATGGACCTACCTTCCGGCGTCAGTCTTTCCTGAATCCTACAACGTTGGGATTTTCAAGAGCAGAGTGAAATAGGCATATACTGGGATCGCGTGCTTCATCTTCGACCACATCGTTACTTTCCATCAGGTGAGATTGTGGTCAAACGCGAATCCAGTCAATCAAAAAAAAAGATAGTCGGATTTAACGTCGAAGTCAGGGGGCCGATCGCGTTAAGTTTGAAAAACGTTACGTTAAGCACATTTCGTATCGCGCTAATCATTTGAACGGAAATAACCTAGTATTTTTTTATACTCGTGGTTAGCTCTAAGCACTTTGGTAACATCAATGATATAATCGTTCACAAAAAATAGCACGATACCATTTTTAACTTCAGCTAAACTAAAACTAAACGAAAGCTAAAAACGTTCCGTTCGAACGGTAAAGCCGTTGTAAAATAGCGGGATTGGTCCCCCCCCTACTTTACGCTGCCCCTCGAACTCGCTTTTTTAGCACTTGACCTCAATCACACCTGATGTTAAGTGAAGATGAGGCCGAAGGTGGGAGCATATTGACCCGGAAACCCATCTTATTTGGGGAACTGGCTATCTTACCTCTGACAACTGGAACACAACAATGCTATTATCATTTCTGTTTAGCGGCAGATTTAGATAATATGGTGGTAGCTAGCTAATAACATTTAAAATGCCCTACCACCACCGAGTACTAAATATGTACCCCGCTGTGGGATCGAACCCACAACCTCTGAATCGTAAACCCAATGTTGTTTATATTGAGCCACGGAGTCGTCGAAATCGCTTACTCGCCTATGCTACCATTATATAGTTTTTATTGTAACAGAAATATCGTAAAATTTCCTATTTTCTTTCGATAATGGTTGTTAATCAGCCCTTTACTAGTTTCTTTTTATATTTACTTATGAATATAAAATTTATGTACACCTCTATGTATTAATTACTTTTTAGTTATGTAAGTTTGAATTTTGTGATTATGTCACGTCATGCTTCTTAGCTTATCTTTTCCCCCAAGTTGTTTTCACGAGAGGAGAACATATTTCTTTTTGTTTACTCTAATGGGTTAAATCTTCAAGTAACGAAGCACAGAGAAAGGTCTAATATGCTTTTTGACATCTATACAGTCGGTATATCAAACGTAATACTGGCAAGTCTTATTAAGTTATGCTAAGGTTTTAAATTGAATTACAGAGTAATTCTTGATGTGCAGGCGACTGTGCCCTGTAAATTGTCGTTCATTTGATGAAACCAATAAAAGTTTCCCCAATTTCTTTCTCATTTTTTCTCATCAGCAATAATCTTATAAGAAACGATGGTTGAATCTTCGACATGACGTCATGTAATTTAAGTATCCGTTTAACTTGGGAAAATCTCTGTCACATTTTAATGAAAAGGAAATAGTATATTGATTTATCTCATTACAATTATACAGTCTTTAAGATCCTAATCTATATACATTAGTAATTAATTACGTCATTCAAAATGACAATGCCCTAGTGAAACAACAATAGGTAGGTATTCATTACATTCTTTTGGAAACGTCAGAATTGGTAAAGAAAAAGACGTAATATCTGCATAACCCGGAAAATCTATCTGATACATTATACATTATTATTATAATTTTCTATTCGATCCATTTCGAATGGAGGTTATTTTACATTCGTGTATTATTTACAGGTTTAAACAAAAAGAATTTATACAATATGTATCCATCACGGTTACGACTTACATCTATAATCCTTAAAAGTCCATCAGTATTATAAATGACTGTTATTTTAATATAAGATTATTACACTTTATGTACATTACTGAATCGATATTCACAACTATGTATAGTCCAGTGATAATTTCACTTAGCGTCCATTCACTATATCACTTTAAACATAATTGTAAATATCCTCCATTTCTCATACGTTCATCTCGGACATTGCCGCTTGGGGGACCCTGGATTTTTGTGAGAAATGTTGCGATTGGGGTGACGAGGGTGGGGGGAGCACCGACCCATTCCCTGGCACTTGCGACTGCCCTGTCTGAGCTTGAACATCAGGCAAGTTACTAGCGCTGCTGACAAATGTTGCATTCTTTGGCAAAGTCATGCAATTCGAAGCGTTGCATATCTGGTTTTGCTGCTGATAGCTAAAGCCAACTTTCCTTGGCAGAGTTGTGCATTGACCCCTATTTGTTGGCGGGCTCGGTTTTTGTGATAAATTGGACATTTGTATGCCCGTATGGCAAACGTTGGGACAATTTGTGTTTGCGAAGTGTGGTACTCTATTCGTCATCGCTATAATTGCGTTCTTATCCTGATGATCAATATCGACTATTGTACTTGAACTTTGTGAGTGTCCAACAAAATAATGCGGATGTTTCGATGAAACACTATCAAAAGTGGAGTTGTGGTTCCTCTTCTGCTGTTGCTGTAATGCTTTCACTTGCAACCGTGTTTTATCCCTCTGGTAGTATACTCCGGCGAAAATCAAAACGTTCAAAATCAGCAACGAACAACCTATGGCTATCGTTACACTCAAAGCAGTCGAATAGGCTGTGTAACCTGCAACTTCCAAATTTCCAACGTCTTGCACTTGAGTATTATTAGGTATCTGTTTGTGAGTCACAGCTGAGCCGGGTCGAGCTGAAATAACACTAATACACGTAGTAGCGTAAGTGTCCATCGTTGTAGAAGGGATGTCAAGTGTGGCGTTATAAGATTTGCGGTAGAGGTCGAGAGTTGGATCGTAATAGTTCACTCTGGTGAGAGGATCGGGTCTAACTAGACCATCGTAAAGTTCTGGATCGTTATGGTTACGAAAAAGGTTATGTTTAGCAACCACATCTTTCATCCCAGCCCGATGGATTTCGGGTATCAACCGCAACCATACGGACAGTTGATGGGCTCGGTAATGGTTTTTCATGCGCGGCTTCATCCCTGCAATAGAACGTTTGCATATAAAAAGGGTAAAGAATTTGTTGGGTTAAATTGCTTTCGCAGTGAAAAGGTCGGAGTAATTAGCTTTGAAATTGATATTACACAAGCGTGACAAGGCGAGATAGAAATTTTATTGTTTCGTTCTTTTGTTTGAAAATGTGATGTACAATGCATCTTTGGGCTCGACGTTTCAAGGTCATTATGTGGGTTCTTATTATGTTGTGAGGGTGAGAAAAGATTAATCAATCAAAATATAAACTCAATGAGTATCCAAATATAGTACAGAACATTAAAGCAATGTACCTAAACCTTTTAACCCGACGTCCAAGGCCGAGAAGTCGAAGAAGGCAACTCCAGAACTTCGACAAACGTAATAAATCTAGTTAGATCTCATTGACCATCGTTAGAATTATTTAAAGTGATCCTTCCCGTCTTAATTTTTGAGAGTATTAAACGCATTTACCTCTAAGTTCATAATATAAGGTCTAACAAAATTAACCCGATAAGCGTTGCAGCGTGTATGTATAGGATGTACCTATTACGAAAAATATTAAAAATAAAACATTAATGTTAACACATTTTATTCAAAAAATAAAATTTAGAAATGTATATTTTGTGGGGTGGACCTTAATGGCCGCGTGCTCTAAGTGCTTTGCCACAATACACAAACATGTGCCGCGGTATTTTTGAAGGCGCCGAAAGGCGACCACAAGCCGCTCGCCGCCGGCGCTTGCCCCGGCGGCGGCGCGGCGCCGCAACTTGCTGTGATTGGTTGCGCCCTGTGCCCCGCCACCCCTTTTGGCGTCTTCCATATGAACGTTGCCTGTTTTTCTCATTGATAAAATAAGGTACAATCGAAATGAAGTAAGTCTGTTAATTTGTATTTTCAATTGCACTTACATCTAATTTTTTTACTCGGATACAAAAAATTTAACGCTGGTTTTTCAATAGATATTTTATTTTATTGTCATGTACGTGCAATTGATAACGTTTAATTTTGTTAGACCTTATATGTAGCGTATACTTAGATACAGAAAATGACAACTCACCGATCTCTAAATACTTCTGATGTAGCGTATCATACTCATCCCAGAAGATACTCTTGTAGCGATTCCTCTCTCTCGATATAGGAAGAACAGATTCCTGTCGTTGAGCTTCGTTTGGGTTCCTGGTGAAGAAACAATCAATCAATATAACAATAATTTTTTTCCACAATTGTTTCGGCACCATCTAACTCTATCTGGTAATATTATAAATGCAAAAGTTTGGATGATTGAAGTAGTGGCAAAAGTATTTTGAAATGATGCAGTAAACAGTCATGGTGATCTGTCAAACATAGGTCCGTATTAATAAACCAATCTCAATACAAGTCTTGAGGCTGTATCAGCTTATGAAGTTGACGCTATCTCAAGCTCCGTGCTAATTTATAAACCAATCTTGAGGTCTACTCAGCTGAGATGATTTCTCAAGTATTCGCCTCGGGGCGGCGAATGAATGATAGTATTGAGTTTCGTTTATTAATACGTGAAACTTGAAGCAACTCTCAAATAAGTACTGATTGAGTACGTACGTGCGTTTCAGGTCTCAAGTAAGGTTTATTAATTAACACGTTTACTTGAGACCGACCACAAGACTGTTCTCAATCTTGAGAATGGTTTATTAATACGGGCCATAGGTAAAGAAGAACTGTTCATGTCCACGCATTCTTATCATCCAGATGGTCAGAAATTTTATAATAGCCTTTGGCACATAGTTTCCGTTTAATGGTTGTTTTAAATTTATTTAAAGGCAAACTTTGAATGTCTACCGACTGTGACTGTGGGGCTTGCTAGCCCCGCAGATCGTTGAATTAGCCATTCCATTAAATGCAATATGCTGAATTTCCGCTCTTACAGAAAAGTGTGCTGGTTTAGATTGTATTAGTTCCTGCGGATATTTATATCAACACCATAATCTAAGAACATTCGCACTAAGCGGTTCGACTCTTCATTCATAATTCGAACAGCCAAGGCATGGAACTGCCTTCCGGCGTCAGTCTTTCCTTAATCCTACAACTTTCGTGGCTCAATGTAAACATCATTGGATTTACGATTCGGAGGTCGCAGGTTCGATCCCCAGCGGGGTACATGTTTTAAGTACACGGTTTGGTTGGTGGTGGTAACCTACCACCATCTTATTTAAATCTGCCGCCAAGCACCAATGTTAATAGCATTATTGTGTTCCGGTTGTCGGAGATAAGACAGCCAGTCCCCCAAATGTGTTCGGGTTCCGGGTCAGTACGCTTCCACCTTCGACCTCATCTTCACTTGACATCAGGTGTGATTGAGATCAAGTACCAACCCGATGTGCATAAAAAAAATCTTCAATAGCAGCGTGAATAGGCATCTACTGAGATCGCGTGGTTCATCTTCGGCCACATCGTCACTTCCCATCAGGTGAGATTGTGGTCAAACGTGTATCCAGTTAATCATAAAAAAAAACTGTAAATATTAATTAAAATTAAAATTTACAGTTGATTTTTTATCGTAAACGATAAGGAGCTAAACAGAAGGATGAAATAATGGGAATCAATTCGAGACTCGAAGCGGCATCATAAGAAGCAAAAACCGACGTAAAAATTTCTACTGAGGCAGTGCAGTTTCCGATAATGCAGAAAATGTTCGTCATACATTTCGATCCGCCTAGGCATTCATGGATAATTCATTCATCTACCTACAACAAATATACCGCTTTAAATAGGGTTAAATAATTGATTATTTAACAGTCAAATTGAATTTCGTATCTCCATTAATGTGTTTATTTCATTTCAGTAATGGTAGCAAAGTAGATCCGCTTCAGAGTATTGTTTATTTACATGTTCGTATCCACGGTTTTCAATGGTGTGCGATGCTCATCCGTTACAATATAGTTTATTTACTCGATGTCCATCGGTTTCAACGTTGTGGTTTACTTTGTGGTGGGTGACCACCCCATTTGGGATAAAGGTCGTGACTCTATATGTAATATCAATATGATTAACCTGACCACAGATTAATTAGTAGTAGCGCAAATGAAACGTGTTTGTATTCTAAATAAATGGAATGAAAATGTAGACTATATCAAACTGGGCTTGGCAGCAAAATCAAATTGAAGTCTATGGTCTATACATACTACATAATAACATACATAACGTCACGACCTTTATCCCAAATGGGGTGGTCACAGACAACCCAAACAAAGTGCCTAGGTGTTCCAAACATTAGTTTAATGATTAACAACATCCACAGTTCAACTTATGAAATATGCAGAAATGCACAGGTGACAATCAATAGATGTTTTTTTGGTGGAAAGCCCCTTAGTTGCCTTTTACGACACCCACGGGAAGAGACGGGTTAGTTCTATTAAAAAAAACCGCCACCGGTTGTCGAGGAGGTTGCGGGTTCGATCCCCAGCGGGGTACATATTTAGTACTCGGTTTGGTTGGTGATAGGGCATATTAAATGTCCGCCTGGCTAGCTACCACCATGTTATCTAAATATGCCGTAAAACAGGAATGTTAATAGCATTGTTGTGTTCCGGTTGTCAGAGATAAGATAGCCAGTCCCCCAAATAAGATGTGGTTTCCGGGTCAGTGCGCTACCACCTTCGGCCTCATCTTCACATAACATCAGGTGTGATTGAGGTCAAGTGCTAACCCGTTTTGGATAAAAAAGAAAAATCTATTTGGGTGCCAAAACCACACTGCACTGGGTGGCTTATAAAGGCATCTTAAAAAAATACTGACTGTCGGGTGGCCACAAATCTATACAATAGGTATAGATTCGCATTGGTCCCGCGTAGAGCATTATATCCCAAACCCTGTCCTAATGGAAAGAGGCTGTGCTCCAGAACTGGAAACGCAAAGCTGCTGAATAAAGCATCCTTTAATCTTACAGAATTTCGAAGTAGATAGGTACAGGAATGAGATACGGCACCTTATTTGCTTGATTCACATAGTTTCATACAGCCTATTAATAATCAAGTTCATCATTAACTCAAAATTTACATGAATATGCTTTGTGCGCGACCCTGATGAACGTGGGTACAAATTCTGTTAGCTGTGTCTATATTTTGATGAGCCATTTTAATATGTTTGTCATAGGGGTTGTGTTTATAGCAAAGATATGGAATAAAAGAAGTCAAGTGTGAGTCGTCGTAACGCTTTTTGTCTACGCCAATCTGCTAGTATGGAAACGGCCTATAAATTTCACTGCAAAATGAAATCAAAATCAAAAAAATGCTTTATTTTGTAGGTACACAGGGTACACTTAAAATAGTCAGATTTTACATTTTTTAAGCTACTGCTTGTTCAAAAGCCAATTTTCCCCTGAGAAGAACAAGTAAGAAACTGGAGAGGTTGCTCTTTTTTTAAAAAAAAGCCTATACATTAAATATTAAAATTACTATTACATATTATATATTATAATTTTTAATTACATTAAAAAGTAAAGCCATATAACCATAGCTTTACTTTTTAATGTAAATAGGTAAGTGTGAAAATTATTGGATAAGTTGTCGGCAATTTATATCCTAACTTTCCGCCCGCGACTTTGAACGCGTGGAAGATTTTATCAGAATCGGTTCAGCAAAAGAAATAGCCTGTATGCTAATCCTAATCTGTGTACCCACCAAATTTCATTCAAATCCGTCCAGCCGTATAGGCGTGAAGAGGTAACAAATATACATACAGACATGCACACACACAACTTTCGCTTTTATAATATTAGTTAGGATTCGTCGTTTACAGAGATCGGATCAGGTAGTTAAATTTTCCTTACAAACTAAATTCAGCCGTATTTCTTATGTAGTGGAGATCAGAGTTAGTCAAAATGTTTGTGCGATTTACATTCTTTTTAAGTTGAGAATATTGAGGGAAAATGCGATTGATGCATTTTTCGTTGTATTGCTGATTGGACATAGTCTTGTTTCAGCGCATTCATGTTCGGACGTATTCCGTTTTCGGTATATTCTTGTTTCGGCACATTCCGTTTTCGGCATAAATCATTATATACCTATAACAAATGAAATCAATCCCTAGGTATCGTTATTTTTAATTTTCAAGACATGCATCGCATAAAATTTTTGATTATTTTTGATAGCTAATTCACAAGAAATACGGTTGAATTTAGCTTGTAAGGAAAATTGAACTACTGAATCCGATTTATGATCATTTCTTAAAAAAATCCCTATAAAATAATACCAATTTGTTTCGAGCAATATTTTACCTATTTTTTTTAATGCACAACGGGTTGGTACTTGAAAACAACACATTTGGGGGACTGGCAATCTTATTTCTGACAACCGGAACACAACACTGCTATTAACTTTGCTGCTTGGCGGTAGATTTAGATAAGATGGTGGTAGCTAGCACCAACAACACATGTACCCCGCTGAGGATCGAACCCGTGACCTCCGAATCGTAAACACAATGTTGTTTACATTGAGCCACGGAGGCGGTTAAATTGATGAAGAAATCTTAATTTAATCAATGAGCGTAACATTGGATGAAATAAACCCTCTTAAATAAATTCTTACTATAGCTACTAAGAATATAGAAGAGCGTCGGTGGCTCAGCGGTTAAGACGCGGTCTCCCAATTTGGGAGGTCCGCGTTCGATTCCCAGGCAGGCCATGTACCAATGAGTTTAATTTAATTACTTATGTGCACTTATCCGAATACTCTTCGGTACTCTTCGGTGCGGGTCTTCCATATAGCACTGAAATTACTAACAAAATAACTAATAACGCACAAACAAAACATGCCTTTTCATCTAGATTTTACGTGTTCCTAGTACCACTTCTTTATAATAGATTAAATCCAAAAATTCCCATGTACCACCTTACGTACAGTCACAATACGAAATTACTACAAGATTTTCTTCATAATTTGACCTACGAGGATACAGAGAAGTTATTGACTGTCTTGAAGTAATCTTTAAGCATAGATTTATCCTGTATATCTACTTTATTTATAGATTTTTAGCTTATATCTATATGATTATATTATTTTAAGTCATAGAAGCCCTAGCTTCGCCTGAAACACAGGATTCTCCTAGTTCAGGCACTAGTTTTAGTTGTATTATTGTGTAGATTTTATGTTTTAATGTACCATAAGAATTAATAAATATATTTGATTTGATTTGATTACTCTTAAACGGCGAAGGAAAACATCGTGAGGAAACCTGCATGCCTAAGATATTAAAATTCAAATGAGGCTTGCAACAAACAGATGCAGGTAACTATCCTTTAGAACCTCTATTTTAGAATTTAAAACGAAGTTCTAACAGGACGCAGCTCCGACAGAAACATACTTACATACTCTCATGATTTTGACCCAAATATGATCTATAACAATGTGGTCACAGATATCCCAAATACTATTGTTTTGGGTGTTCCAGACAATTCAAGTTTAATAATAATAATGTCGAGCGTTCGATTCCCAGGTAAGCGTACATGGCTTTTAAATTTAATTTAATTACTTATGTGCATTTATCCGACTGCTTTTAAACGATGAAAAAAAAACATCGTGAGGAAACCTGCATGCCTGTGAGAAATAAAAATTTAAAGGCATGTGAAGTCCCCACCCCGCACTGTGCCAGCGTGGTGGACTATGGCCTATACTCCCTCATTATCTCGTATAATTCCCTCGGGAAGGCCTATTATCCCAGCAGTGGGATGTTTACGGGTTGTTCATACATGCTCGTCGGTTTTAATGACACTTGACTTAACCTTGAATTGGCCTATATGTGTAGAAGCAGCGAATTAATAAGTTATTTATGTCTCCCTAACCAAAGTTAAGAATCGAAAACGGAATTACTCACCCCGTCCTCACGAAGTTTGCTATATACAATATGAAAGCCTCAGCCAGAGCGACCTCCGATTTCGTGTAGTTTTTAGGGAAATGCCCGAGGCCCTCCACAAGCGGTGCGCCGAACAAATAAGGCAGCTCCTCACCATGTACGGAACCCATTCGCTGAAAATAATGAGAAACGTTGAAATATCCGGGTTGGAAGCATGTTTTAGATATACAGGTAGATGAGGGAGCATGTTCTTTTAGACTTCGTAAATATCTGAAAGCCGTGGCCTCGTTTTCCATTTACATTTGTTAATGTATATTTTAAGGAGAACCAATCAAGTACTTATTTGGGAAGGTTTTTTTTATGCACAACGGGTTGGTACTTGACCTCAATCACACCTGATGTTCAGGTGAAGATGAGGTCGAAGGTGGCAGCGTACTGACCCGGAAACCCCAACACATTTGGGGGACTGGCTATCTTATCTCTGACAACCGGAACGCAACAATTCTATTAACATTGCTGCTTGGCGGCAGATTTAGATAAGATAGTGGTAGCTAGCCAGGCGGACATTTAAGATGCCCTACCACCAACCAAACCGAGTACTTAAAACATGTACCCCGCTGGGGATCGAACCCGCGACCTCCGGATCGTAAGCCCAATGATGTTTACATTGAGCCACGAAGGCGGTTCAATGTAACTTAAATGTTCACCTGATGAACAGCGATCACTCCTGTAACCTCCCATATGGACAGATTCGATTTAACAGAGGGGCCACAGAGTCGTTTTTTGTTGTAATATGAAACGAGCCTACACCTTCCTCAAAGGCCGGCAACGCATCTGTGACCCTTTTGGTGTTGCGGGTATCCATGGGCGGCGGTGATTGCTTTCCATCACCCGCATGCTCGTTTGCCGCCCTCTTATATAAAAAAAAATATTAGAAAGGAACTTGTAGAATTCATTATTATCGTTTAAGATGAAAATATGCGAGAAACTCGAAAATAATCCGCTGAATACAAGAACCGAAGGAGGTGTACAAAGTAAGCCAACGAGACATAAAAACTCTAGTCGAGTAAGTCAAGTCAGGTCTTAAACTATTGGAAAACGATTGACTTCTGCATGAACGCGGCGAACGCGGCAGACGTGTTAACTGCCACACGAAGGTTTATAAAGGATTTGAAACTTCTTTAACACGCAATGTAAAAAAGGTGTGTTATGCACTCTTTGGTACAGCTGTTGGCGAGAACTCAGTGATGGTGTACAAGTGAAGGGAAGTGTAAATTAAAGTGCGTAACGAAGCTTTCGGGTTCCCACAAGAAGCCGCCAAAATCTTTCGTAAAGCATTATGCTACATTACAGAAGAATTACTTGACCGTGATTAGACTCTGTTATACGCCAAGTATACGAGACTTTTGTTTCTGACTTCACTAACAGTGAAATAAGAGATGACTGCATGGGCTTAGATGCCTCCAAGAGGAGTGAATTAAAACGAAAGGAAACTCTTTGGTACCCGTTATCATATTGAAAATATTCGAAAAATTTTAGCAGTTGAAAGAGGATTTTTAGATCTTAGACCAGTTATACTTCTTAACAATAATAAATTAATTAATTAGTTTTCCAAACAATTTACATAATAGCTCCACAAAACTGATTACATATTTGACCTCGGAGCGAAATCTCGCATACCAAGGCAAAGCTAATAAGTATAATTACAATATTTAATTAATAATATTTTCCAGTTAATTAAGGTTCTCCATACTACGACAAGGTTGGATAAGTTCGTTACAATACAACAAAAAAAAACTATTTCATTTTAGTTCTTTTTTATTAGAGGGTAGACGCGCAGGATCACTCGAATTCTTTATAATTCTAAGTTTGCACTTAGACCAGTCATTAATGCAATAGAACATGCAGTTATGTTTAGACGAAATGATCTTAAGTCTCTCTTCATACCATATACTATATACCATATATAATATACATATACCTATATAACAAATACCTATATACCATATACTTCATACCATACCTATGTAATATACGGTGGCGCGATTATCGAAAAATTTCAACATTGTCAACTTACTTGAGGATAATCACCATCCTTAGTTTGATAATCAAATACATAGAAGTACGTGTTTGGTCCTTCATCAGGAGAGGCCACACTAAGGAAATCACCAGTCTGAACTAGCGGAGCGACGTACTGTGCATCAGATATCGCTAACACAGCTGCATCTCTGGTATTTATTGGATGCTGGAAAAAATATATAAGTTTAGATCATGAAGATATTAAATGATGGAGATGACACTGATGATGATGGTTAAGCATGGTATTGGATTTAAGAAATAGTCACAAACTTTTCCCAGGAAAAACTTCCAACTCTTAATTTGTCGTCTAATTCATTCCAAGGAGGTTATTAGATTATTAAAGTTCATTGCGAAATTAAATTTAAGTGTCGAAAGAATGTTGCCGTAAATCTCATACATACCAAAATTTTTTTTCCTCACACATGTATGTGGTAACGCGCCTTACTGTTTTATTCTATTTTGAAAACCTAAGTGAGAGAGGGGTTGCGCTGAAAACCAGCGCTGTCAATTGCCATACGACATATTGGCAGCTAATGCGACGCCCAATCCCTTAGCCACAAATACATTTAATGATGCAAAATGTTATACCTACGAAATTTTCTGTATTTGTTGGCAATAAATACTTTATTTTTCTTCTTCTTCTTTCTTTCAAAACTTTTTGTGATAATGACACAATACAAAAATTGCTCTTAAAGTTTAAGTGTGCAGAGCCGTGCAGTTTCTGCCACGTAAAAAGTTCAACCAACACCTATCTCTTTCTGCAGATAAAAGGTGGCTAAGGGACTTGCCACCAAAGAACCTACTACTAGGTATAGATAGTTATAGTATAGAAAGTTTAGATGTCCAATGTTATGTATCACCCAGTTGGCAATCAGCAACTACTAATGTACAGTGACGCTATATACAGGTTTAGATCCATTTTAGCGTCAATTACTTCCTCATATGTTTCTTGGTCTCAGATTACTCTCTAATGTTATTAATTACATACATTGTAAAATATTTTTAACAGATTGTACTTTTAAGTAGGCTTTCATGAAATAAACATTATTATTATAGACTTGCACATTTCAATGGTGTTCGCATGACCCAATGTGAAATTTGTTTTAAACATTAAACAATTAGTATTTGGAGCAGCCAAATCTCGAAATAATCTAGACAACTAAATTTGGGATCAAGGTATCAAATTATAGAATATTCGACCTTAGATTAATATGCTGTTAAAGATGTAACGATTCCATTGCTTCGAATTCAACTTAATCACTTAATTGCCTAGATATTCAGTCTCTATAACAATCTTCCAAACACTAAGTTCATAATACCGTCCCTCAAATCTCAGGAGTCCAGCACAAAACTTCATAAGTAACAACAGAGAAGTTTCGTCCCCAACTAGTTCGATACTCAAGAACTTATTCAATGAATGTAATCCTATACATCCGAATGGAGCTGCTATGACTTGGAAACAAAAGGCATTTGGCAGGGATGGGACGGAGGAAGTGGAGCAGAGTCATCATAGCACCGAGTGTCGTGGAACATACAATGGAATTCTATATTAGAAACGAAAAGCTGGAATGCGCAGCCTATTTCATTTGGAATGAAATTGTTGCATCTCGTTTCAGCTCGGGTTGTCTTTTTTTTTGATTAATGAAATGCATTATGCTGTGCATTAGATAGATAAAGCATTTATTTGTTTCTGCAGTCCCACACATACATTTAACTTTTAGGCACAATAACAATTGTAAATCAATACAATTATGGCAACTTATTAAAGGATCATTGTTACGCACGAACCTAATAAGTTTAGTAGTTAGATAATACTTAAAAATTGATCAATCGCAATTGATGGATCATAAGTATGAAAGAACAATCAAAACAATGATGTTTTTGACTCTTATGATAATAAGAACAGTATTTCAGTGAAAGTTGTTATAGAGTTGCTCTCTCATGTTGCTGTGCCTTCACAAGGTCTATTGATACAGTACACCATAATGTCATCAAAACAAAACATAAGGAATGCAATAAATGATTTGAGTTTGAGTTAATCTCACAGAACTCTTTTAATATATTCATTGCCAATGTTCATGCAAGAAGCACTCATTGTGTTGTCGCATTTATTTTCGATTAGCGAAGTTAAGCAATGTCTTTGGACGTGTGACCTAGTATAAATCAGTGTTTTTGTTGCTTTGGTGGACACGTTAAATAGTATGCACCGGTTGTTTTCTATTGATGGCAGTCGTTAAGCCAAGTTGAAATGAAAACTGTCTGGTCTGAAATCCATACTGGACTCACGTGCTGGATCATCACTCTCCTAGTGAGGCTGATGATTATGAAAATATTGATATGAGACTATGCTCCGCGACTGAAAATTTAGCAATGAACGTTTTAACGAAAGTTCAAGTGCTTCAAGGGTATTTTATTTCATAACTTAAAACTTCCTAGTTAGTAAAATGACGCCAAAAGATCAGGTAAACAAATACGGTCGCGATCCTTCTCTTGTGAAACACGATAACCCTGTTCCCATTAAAAACAAAGTTATTTACCTGAACAGTCCTCTCCCAATCCGTGTACTCGTTCACGATGGTGAAGAATATCTCGCTCAAATGATATGTGTAAGCGTTTCGCACGTAAGTTCTGAAACAGGTGAAACTTTGTCAATTCTAAGCGCTACTATAACAGAATAAACAACCTCGTCAATATTATCGATATCAATATGTCTTTCTTGGCTTCTTTGCTGGGAGATCCTATAAAAGGTGTTCACACGAGAGTAGCGGGCAAACGGTAAGACGATATTAGATTCTAGTATATGAGTAGACATAGACTTTTATAAATAGGTATATTACATAATTTCCCAAACGTACAGTCAAATTAACGGAACTACGTTTCCCTATGTTGTGCAGAATTCTTTAATATATAATCTTAAAATTATATTTAACTCAAACTGAATATATTGATGATCCATTAAATTAAAGCAGTTTTTATTGATACAAAATTACTTTTATATCCGTTAATATGAAAATGTGAAAGGTTAGTTTAAATTATTATGACAGCATTAGGTTTTAATTACATAGTTAAAAGCCCATCAATATCATATTCTATTTAATATTCATTTTTGTTTATCGAACATGGTAGAATATGCTAGGAACAAACTGCAACATTTGCAATATTCGATAAGTTAGAATTAACCTTACGAAGAATGTAACATTGATCGTTCTTTCCCTGTAATGTTTCTTTAGTCTAATTCTGGGCTTGTTACAAAGTATCGATTACCAAATTTATCTAGGTTTATTTTCATTAGAAATTGATGAGCATTCTTAATCGTATGAGTTGAGACTGGATAGACACAGTATTTCCCAAGAAGACTATTCACCCATGCAATTATTCGTACAATCCACGAAGATAGTAGAAGTATACATTAATTCAACCGTCGTTGAAACATTGCAGTATGACAAAGTAGAGTTCATAGTTTACGATTGACAAAATAATCCAACAGTAAATTTATCAACCACTGGATTCCTACTGATCGTTACTGATATCCATTACTGTATCACATTTCAAAGTTTTATCGAAGGGGGAATTATTATCTGGGTCTGGTATACAGGTATTTTGACTTAGAAATGGATGTAAAACGTACAAGTATACCTATCGCAGATCTATATTCACTATATTTACTTCAATCAACTCGCCTTTTCAACTTTGATTTAAGTGGATACATATAGATACCATTTCCGGTAGTTCAGCCAACTGTACAAACCGCTACCCGCTCTCACGTTGACAACAGCTTTACCGAGCCCTGCGGTCGCCAAACACCAATTTGCTGAATAAACATCGACCTCACCTTATTATTCTATCCCTCCGTTCACCCTCGAATCCGTTTTGTATGTCCTGAGCCGAGAATTTCCAAAGGGCTTCACTAGTTACCACGCCGAAAAGGAGATCATATTTATTTTGCCCACCCCTTATCCCGAATGTCCTATCTCCACTCCTTTTATCCGCCTTAAAGTTATTCACTCCTGATACACTAGTGAAACCTTGAAGATCGTTTGGTATAAAGAAAGTAAGCAATTCTTTTGCATAATCCGTTTTAACAACAACTCCATCAACAGACGGCCCGAAAGCTGTCAGGTAACTTGGGGTACTGATTTCTGCCGACATGAGTTCTTCTAAAGGTACTTCTCGAAGACAATCTACTATGAGTTCATGGTCTTTGACGATGTCGTCTGGGAGAGTACAGTTGGACTGTTTGGCTAATTGGACGGAAAAGTTTACTGGATCTTCTACTAGTGCCCAAGAGCTCAATGCTGAGCCTGATAGGAGAATAGCGCGCTGGAAGAGACCTGCAAACATTCAAGGTTAGTATGAAGTTTAAAGAATGGGTCAGCACCACTTGACATTAATTATAAGAAACAATGTACCAATTAGCATCGCAATAAAGAAATTTAACAATGCTGGTGTTTCTAAGTCGGCAACTATTTTAGCAATACATTTTGACGTGTAATGAACATGATGATATCCTCATTTACAGCAATTAATCGAATCGTAAAACGAGTATTATTTGTAAATAAAAATGTCACGATGGGTGACAAATAATATGAATAGAAAATTTCTTGAAATTGACGCAGAGCTTTCGGTAATATGAGTTGAGTTCTTAGTAGAAAAGTAATGATTAATGAATCCCTCAAAATTGTGGATTTAACACGATTAAGATTACTTGCCTGGTTGCTCAATCACACATTTTCGATCGCACAATAAAAGGCTCAATTTAGAACAGTGCCAAAATTATATATTCCTCTGTCATTATATAAGCTTAAACGCGATTGGAGCCATAAAGTTTTGGTTAATGGATGATAAGCTGATTTCTTAGTGTATTTTTTTCAGCTGATTTATTTAATTTGTGATATCAACAAGTAAATAGAAAAGGGAACAAGAACAATTCTAAATTATTATAAATGAACTCCAGAGTGTCACAGTGAGGTATGGTATCCAAAGTGTTGGTAACATTGTCCTGCTGATTAATACTACTCCATTAGGCGAAATTTGTAGCTGCCAGATCTTCGATAGTTAGATATATCAATGAGATGCGCTAAAGGAATAAAACATCAAATAATATTCTACAAAACTATCTTACCAGGCATTACAGTAGGAGAAATCATCAGAAAATTTATACAAGCAGCTCCAGATCCATGTCCTAGCATGGTCACATTACCAGCGTCTCCACCAAACAATGCTATGTTCTGTTGAACCCAGTGAAGTGCGGCAATCTGATCCATTAGCCCATAGTTAGCTACTCTGGCTTTTACGTGAGGTATTGGGTTTGCATTTAAGAATCCTGCGGAAGAAAATTTCTTTGATTGTATTGTATATGTCCTAAATTTATTGCTATCAACATAAATTAAAGACCGAGTAGGTACATTACACCGCTCTAAGGGGTGCTTAAACTTTTTGCGCCACGAATTGTCAATGTGATAAGTAACGTCACACATCATGGTGGCAACACTCTAGTTAGTATGATCATGATTCATCGTCATCATCATATCAGCCACAGGACGTCCTGAATTTACGATAACAGTTATATTAGTTTTGTTTTGTGTATAAAACGATCGCTTATCAACGGTGATGTTGTTAAGAGTTACCTACACTTCTATATGTTATAGGATCCCGTATGTGGCTGTAACTCACACACGTTTAAAAACGGTTTCACTAAGATACGTTATATTACAGCTTCGTCTTGTACGCTACAGGACCTCTATGATACAACAGACAATGCTGTATGTGTGGCCACATTCTGATCCTCAAGAATTTGATGTTTTTGCCATTGACTCGCTAAGAAGAAGCTCCGTCTTTCCTTTGTCTTTTTCGGAGTTACAGTATTAGAGCACATAGGAATGTGTACCTATCAGTGTATAATATATGGTTAGTGATAGTGGATTAAAATACTGTTATCCTGTTCTATCTTTACACATAACTAAGTATCTATGGACATGGGCTATCCTGCCACATAGGAGCTTTGGATGCATTCCTCGGCATGCAGATCTAAACGATGTCATCCGGCGGGCCATCACACCAGCTGGTGCCCCAGCCATTTTGGAAGCAGTACGTCTGCCACTTGATGATGGGAAGAGAACAGATGGTATGACTCTTCTATCTTGGATGTTGGGACGCGCTTTACTTTTGGATTTTTCTCTGTTTGAGGTGGAAACTCTTGGGCCGTAGGAGCCAGGCGCTCATTGTCTTTTTCGCGAGATATCTGAGCGTCTGGTCGAAGCTTCAAATGATCGGAAGGCTCTCTTCTATTTCGCTCAGAGGCCAAGTCTCGCTGTTCAAAGAGCAAACGCACTTAGCCTCTTAGGCACCCTTCCAGTCCAGCAAAATCTTGGACAATTTTTTTATTAAATGTGTATTTATTGGGTTTTTATAAATATATTCCAAATGTAAAAGTAATCTATGTACGACTTTGTGTAAATTTAGACAAATAAAACCTCAGTATCTATCTATTTACATCATTCTTCTCTTGGGCTATGTTAATATTATGCAAACTGTTAATCATTAGGTAAATGATTGATATTGTGTATAGCCAACAACATAGTTTTCTAAAAATACAGAAATTAATACAGAAGGTAGCAACATTTCCAAAGTAAAATGCTGCAGTTTCAAATAAATACGAGTACATAAATCAGCGTTCGTTAGAAATACAAATCGTGGAACTGTGTAAGCATTTATTTTAAATTATGATTTTGGAATTCCATCAAATCGTTTTAATATCAATAGTAGCCACTCTAATGGATCTATTCATTTATTTAAGCCTAAAATAATAAAGTACGTAGCTACTCTGTTATTTTGCGAACTTCGCGGTTGATTGATATTAAATTTGCATTCAATATTATGTAGAACTAAGTTTATATATTTATACCTACGATTTGCAGTATAATCAAATCATCTAATTGAATATGTATCTGCGATGCTTCATCCATTAGCAATAATATACATAAATTTTCATCAATGTAAATTATTATGACGAAGTTTATTTACATGAATAATTTTATACCAAATTATACCACTTTTCTTAGGATGGCAAAAAGCTATTTGCCTTTTCAATTAAGATATTTTATTTTTAAATCGCAGCAGCCATGTATTAGTAATACTGAAGATAAAATCCAATAGATACAAAGTGATATACAATAATTTTGATAATACAGTAACATACAAGGATAGAAAATTACTATGAATTTTCTTTAAAATGAAACTGAAGAGATATTTAACTGTAAAACCTGTTATAATAAATAGCTTTGAACTTAGCTTTAGTCACATCTGTTGAATCAAGATCAGGAGGAGACTTAAAAGAAATCAGGGCCTTGCTATCATATGAAAACCAACAGATGAAACTCATGTGCTATTGACGTTACCTACTACTTAGCGGCAGACATCAAGGCATCCCAGAAATATTTAATCAACGACACTTAAACATTTAGCCCGCTAGGGATTGAACCCGCGATTGTACAATACAATAATCCTTAAACAATAATGGACTTAGAAATATGGTAGGTACAATGGTGGGCATAATTATCACTTGAGGCCGCCGATAAAAAAATATGACTGAACTGGCTATACATATTATACAAATGAACGCAATATCTCAAGATTAGATGAAAGTAGTTCGTTGGCCGTGCGAATTCCTTGCCAAGTCTGTGTGAAACATTTGGCACCATTTTCAATATCGACCTAAAAGTGAAGTCACAGACTGATAGTAGAATGATAGGTACCAGCAGCGACTCAAGTAAAGATAATAGACGTGTATGGCTTAAAATGCGCTACTTAAGTCGCGATGGAGAAGAGGGGGACCCATAAGTAAAACCACAAATGCGGTGAAAGAATAACCTGAAAGGTTGTCATAATAAATGGGATGCAACATTGGCACAGAACGCACAAGACAACAGCGAAATTCATAAATGCGTTCTTTTCCATCTTTAATCATCTTGGAATAAACTGGAGGCTAGATCAAGTGAGACGGGTTATTATCAGGGCCTTGAAAAAATAATGTCTTTGACTAAGAAAACTAAATGTATGATCGTGTCTCATTCAGTCGACATTCTATATTTTTATCGGACAGAGCAGTCGGTCACAATTTCAAAATTTCATAATATTGTTGACTTTATTCAGTCTAAGATCTTAGGTAGCATAGATAAGAGTACTTGCATAGCCAAGCTGGCTGATTTTGGCTTAGCAATAACTACTATGCAGAATAATTCCAACGCTACTTGCAATACGAAGTTGTCCTATATACACTTCGCTTTGTAATATACTAAGTTGTAATACTGATTTCGATATCATGTAGTTGTAGTGATTTAGAACCAGCCAGAAGCCATTACGTACAGTACGGGTGACTGATGTTTCGAACACGTACCCATCGGGAGGGAGAATTTAGCCTTTCTAGCATACTTTTACAATTCATTGTAACATTTCAACGTATAAAGTATAAGTGTTTCTAAAAAGTTGCAGTTCTGTTAAGCTGTATATAAATGACGAATCTACTCAAGAACCGCTGAGTATGCCATGGTTTTTAATATAATTATATGACGCTTCCAAAAAAATTCTTCCTAGATGTTCAATTCTTGGCTTCTTGAAGTCAGTCAGTTCTTGAAGTCTGTGGTCTCTGCCTACCCCAACGGGAAACAGGCGTGACATTATGTATGTATGTATGTAAGAATTCAATATGACTTACCTAAAATTCCTAATCTATAATTGATAGTGATAACCACGATGCCAGCGTAACTCGACAGCACGGCTCCATCGTAAACATTCCCGGAGTTCCACTCGAAAGACTCTCCGTGAATGAAGATCACCACAGGATACTTGGATTGGAGTGTTGGGCCGACTGAAACAAAAATATTTCAATTATATTTTTCTTCTTCTTCTTGTGCCGCCACCTTGATATGTGGACTTCAGATTCTACTGTGAATATAAAGTTCGTGGCAAATG
This sequence comes from Oegoconia quadripuncta, assembly GCA_949316235.1. NCBI lineage: Eukaryota > Metazoa > Arthropoda > Insecta > Lepidoptera > Autostichidae > Oegoconia > Oegoconia quadripuncta. The sequence goes on from OX438747.1 coordinate 23,052,246, forward strand.
TTTTCTGACTAATTACCGGTTCGCCCACATTTTCAATATTTCAAATCAGATATTTGACACTGCCCATGATAAGATCTTCATCATCATCAGTTCAGTTCTTCAGTTCTTGGCAGAGTTGCAAAGTTTAACCAATAGAACAATGCCATCTTTTCCAACTCTAGAAACGTCTAAATCCAACAGTGGCCTTCAATGTGATGATAAGCAAGGACTAAGTTTGAATGCCCAATCTACGGTTCCTTACGATCATGGTTGATTATGGTGCATAGTTTTAAGTAAATTTGTTTTGTATTTATTTTCCTTACGTTTTGCATCCAGATCTGTTAGAACTTTAATGCTTATCATATAGTAATGTATATACTGTAAGGTTGTATACTTCTAGCTTATTGACTGCTACTTTGAAGTAGTGCACCCAAGTACCAGACAACTGCCGTAAAGGGGGAGTTTTAGCCGGTACGAGTCCGGCACTACCTTCGGGTGGATATGGCCTCGCGCTTTTATTGCTGCGGGTAATGTCGACTCGAAAGTGTCCTATGAGGATTTCTCCATTAACTGAGACTGACTGAGAAATACAAATATTCTTTTAAAATTTGCATCGTATTGACAATCAAAATATTATTATTATTATTATTTATAATTTTATTGCACACGAGTACCTACACATAAAATTCAAATACATACTAGATACCGGATGTACAAAAGGCAGTAGCTTATCTCTAAAAAGAGATTTCTTCCAGCAAGGCCCTGCAAAGTGTAGGAAATAATAAATAAATAAATCAATAAATAAATATTTGGGACATTTACACCAATCATCTAGTCCCAAACTAAGCAAAGCTTGTGCAATGGATACTAGATAACGGATATACATACATAAATATTTATATAAACATCCAAGACTCGGGAATAAATGTTCGGCTTCATCATACAAACATTTACCCCTCGCGGGATTCGAACCCGCAACCGTTGGTTTCGCTGACAGGGTCACTATCCACTATACCAATCGATCGTCAACATCGAAAACAGGTTCGATAGGATAGACATACATACGTGCACTAAGAAAAAAGTGTTAATAATCAACTTAAAATCACAAGACTATAATAATAATACTTCAAATATAATAAAATAAATACCTATTTAATATTAAATAAAATACGTACGTAAGTTTTCATTATAAATTAAATAAGGAATGTTTATTTTAACAAATAAACATATACTTACATATAATTTATACATATACATAAATATGTGAAAAGTTACAGTGGTTTGTTTTTTAAATCCAGATTATAGACGGAAAGATTTAGAAATTGTACAATAAATGAAGAGATCCAAATGGATGTAAACAATCTAGGAAAGAAGTATGATGTGGAATCGGTCTCAATAAAATGAATATGAAATAAAGTAATTACAAGGATATTATTTGTATCTACTGAAGAAAGCTGCGTCCCTATACGATTGGAGACCCTCACATGGTAGAGGTAAACCATTAGAGTACTCTATAGACTGACCGTGGTAAAAGATAAAAATAGATTTTTGTTGTAAAGTATGTCGTTTTGGGCAGCCAAGGGGTACGAAGCTAATACAGCTAAAACCTTTTTATGCACGCGGGCGAAAAGCTAGTATTATCTTGTAACGGTGTCGTTCTTTTGAGCTGATACTCATTGGTGGGTTTGGGTAATTGGAGTTCAAATTCGACATTTTAAACTGTCTGGCTGACTGATGAACTGAAGGTTCTTTTTTTTTGGCACATTGATTTTCAGATTTCAACTCAGTCGCACCATTATTTTAATCATTTTTTTACATCTCAATAGTTATTTTTTTAGTTTTAAGACCCTTTCGGTCCTCTATACTAACTATTTCTCTTAATAAATAAGTTGGTGTGGTTATCCGTGTTCTGTTTTGACCCTGGCCTGAGCTGTCCCGCCCCTTCTGAACATATACACCTCGTGACTCGACCCAGCTGGGCATAGGTGGGCTGGGAAGGTCACAATCTAAAATATAATAAAGGAAATCTCATAAAATAAGCCGCTATTATTAAGTCACATAAAAATGTGAGATAACAATTTAGACACTGTACAAAATGGTTTCACAATGCGCACCTTTGTTTCCGCTATCGGAGTCTCGCATGACAGACTCGTTGCCACGCTAGATAAAACAGCCTTTGGATGTAATCCAAACAAAATGAAATATGTTATTCCCATTGAATATGAAAGTTGTTTATACAGATTTCTGTATTAAAGAACTTGTATATGTCGTAGATAGCGATAAATTAGCGACAGAATTTATTATTTCAATAATGAAATGAGTATTTTGCAATGGGAAGTGGGTCTGGTGGCGCTGGTATCGCTGAAAATGGCGCGGTGATGAAGTTAACAGTAATTTATTAGGTCTTCACATCAAGAATGGGACACATTTTACGACCAACCTTCAAAGGAGTCGGAGCTCCACTGAACACATCAACGACTGTGAATGATTCTGATTACCTACTATCACCGACGCGTGGAAGAATCCGGTGAGTTCTTAGCTAATAAGAAGTTGATCATGGGATTTGAGCTAGGAGGAATTGTAGACTACTCCGGTTGAATTCCACAGACTGACCGCGAGGGCCAAGTTGTATGGCATGAGGGGTGTGCATATGTTTACTTTTCACCAGTAAGCATCTCTGGTTCCATGATCATAATCGAATGTGAATACGTTGTCGATTTGCCTATGGTAGCTTGCAATAATATCGCCTTTGCCCGAGCCACCCTTTACCACGCGACTGGCACCGTCCCGGTCGCTAGCAACGCCCACCCCCTCACCCATCTACGACATATATATTGTTTCTACAATCTGTGAACCAATTGTGGTGCAGTCGCATTTGCTATTCATTTTCGATTATCGAAATTAAGCAATTTCTGGCACGGTCCGCCTTTCGATGGGTGACCACTAGTCGTATTTTAATATGATTGTTTCCGTGTCTCGGAGGGCACGTTAAAGAGTTGGTTCCAATTATTTTCAATTGAAATACCGATTGTCGGGTGGCCACTAGTCTGACAGAAATCGACCAGTACGCATAAAGCCCGCGTGGTGGATTATGACCCACCCTTTCACAACGAGAGGAGACTGTACCCCAACAGTGTGCACGGGTAAAGCTGATGATGAAGGGACTGTTTTATTAGGTCATCAACAGAAAATTTTATATGTAAATGTGTTGTACCATCATGAACCACAGTCCCATTCAATTTAACCGCCTCCGTGGCTCAATGTAAACAACATTGGGTTTATAATTCGGAGGTCGCGGGTTCGATCCCCAGCGGGGTACATGTTTAAGTACTCGGTTTGGTTGGTGGTAGGGCATTTTAAATCCCCGCCTGGCTAGCTACCACCATCTTATCTAAATCTGCCGCCAAGCAGCAATGTTAATAGCATTGTTGTGTTCCGGTTGACAGAGATCAGATTGCCAGTCCCTCAAATGTGTTGGGGTTTCCGGGTCAGTACGCTTCCACCTTCGACCTCATCTTCACTTAACATAAAGTGTGATTGAGGTCAAGTACGAACCGGTCGTGCATAAAAAAAAAATATACCCCAGTTACAAAACTATGAAAATTTATAAAACAATTGACTTTTCAGAGCTATATAGTGTCAAAGCCGATACCAGTAAAAAGATGTTTAAGACTAAGTACTAAAAACACTCCATAGAATATATTTGATATTTTGAAAGGACAGCATCTTGGATTTCTGACCACGCCATTTGAGATAAAGGTCGTGACGTTATGTATGTATTTATCTCGGCTTTATAGATACATTTGACCTACTTTGAATAAATGTTTTGAATCGAATTGATATAAACAGTAGATGTATCAGATTTGTGTTGCCGGAAACCACACTGAACAAACACAATTATACCATTGGGAATATCTCCATTATTTACCAAATAACCTCGGAGATCTTAAACAATGGCGCGTCTAGAGATGCGCCAAACGTTACATTTCCTTATCTTTGCAAGTCAATGACATTACAATCGATTACCTTCTTTTTCGTGAGCATTTTCTGCCCTATTTAGATACCTACCACTTGAATAAGATTATCATTATGCTATAAGAACATTACAATTACAGGTGACATTTCTGCGTGATTTTCGATCACCAAAAGTTCACCGAAGTTACTCTGGATTGCAATGTATTCACTTTGGTAATGAACAGTTAGCACTTTTTCTCATCGAATCGCTAAAAAACAAATAGTAACAACTTCATTTACAAACATACTTGATAGAGGCAATCACGTGTTAACACATGTGAACTTATTATGACATGCTTAAAATCACTACAACGAATAAAGGCTAAAAGGTTATCCCGCCTCTACACTCCTCCCACTGCAACTCCTATAAGCTAGGATCAACAGTGGTACACGACACAGCGCCTACTGAAGGTAGACGGTGCCCTACGTGACTCTATTGCTATCTTGGGCCCCAGACTAAAGAAAGAAATAGGGTGTGTAAGTAAGAAAAGAAGTATCCCACCTCCCCCCCTCGGCAAATGGGAGTGTAGCCATTGAAATGCAAAAATGGCACATAACGGCACGGTAAAAGGTTATGTGAGAAATCCTTTATAGCAAATTGTATATTGCATAATATCTAGGAACCCAGTCCTACTGCTATTGTTAAGGAATATCCAACGATCACGAACACCTAGTAGAAAATTAACATCGTGCACAATTTTCGACGTGGTCTTAATCATGCATCAGACAACTTGTTGGCTTTAGTTGTATAACTTAGAAGCGAATTAGTGCAAACTTGAAATCCGAAGTAATACAATCAAATTCAACGATACCCTTAGTGGTGTACTAACATTGAGAGGCACTTCATCTAAATTACATGGTTAATTCTACTCAAAAGTACTTGTAAAGTTTGATACTGGCGCAAGGAGATCTGTTTTCTTTAGTACAATTAATCAATAGGCGGTTGATTAACTTCACCAAATATTCAACTTAGGATGATGAATTAGCAAATGTTAAAATTACAAACAATGTCACAAAGATTGAAAAAGGTATCATCTAGTCCCAAACTAAGCAAGGATTGTAATATGGATACTAGTAAACGGATAAACGTATTCATATTCATTTATTTCTTTGTGATACACAGGTACAATAATGATGGTAAGGATATAAAAATAGCTGGATAACTGTGATCTGATGGATTCTTTTTGTATAAAAGAAAAATAAACAATACAAGTCATAACATACATGGATAGTTAGTTTTTTTTTTTTTATTTATTTAAGGTCGCTTTTTAACATCAAGGGTCATCAACGACCACGGCAACTTACAAACATTTATATATCTGTTATGTAGGTATCACACAATTTACAACAATTACAATTTACCTGGAGATGCACTACACTCAACATTTTACCTATGATGGATGTATTCATCATACAAACGAAATAAATTAATGAAAAATTTTCTTGGCATAATACAATTAATTTACAATAAAACGTTGAAGTAATAATTTTCCGAATGTCATTTTATAATTACATAAACATACATAAATATTTTTATAAACAATATAGTAGTACTTTTACTTTGTACTATCCAAAGCTTCTTTAACTGAGGTTGTCTGGAAGAAATAGCTATCAGTGAAAAGACCGCCTTTGCACACTTCATCATCTATGTTAAATGTTCTTTGTATTTTATTTTTGTGTGCAATAAAGAATTTAATAATAAAAATAATGATAAGATTAATATTTCATAAAGCGTGTGTTTTGGTGTCCGTCGATATAGATAAACGTACGAGTAGATTCTGATATTATTAACAGCTTAACAAATTTCAATAAAGTCAATACCAGTCATATTTTAATTCTGTTGTAGGTCCACGAGCACTTACATCCCATTTTTTTTAACATATGGCTTTTTATATCGTCCTCTTCTAGCACAGTAAATTCTGCCAATGACAACGTATGTAGAGGAAAAATCACGGGAAAAGATGACCGCTTTTAGAGAAGCGAGGTATTAATTTGGCCGGTTATTCATTTCTCCATCTAGAACATACATTCCTTTTAAAAACATTGAATTGATTTACACTTTTTTATTAGTGAAGGTAGGGTGTTAAATGGTTACCTGCCAAATCAATAGGGGTAACATCACTAGTACTCAACTGCGCGCATATACGTGGAGTAAATGTTTGTTCAGCTCACATAGCTCCACGTTAGCTGAGTTGATGCTCCACTTAGAATATTTTGAAATGAAACACAGCAATTTCTGCATGGAAATTTTGCATCGATAGTGATAGCGTAAGTTCAGTGTTCTGAATAATTTTACAATCTTATATTTTATCTGTGTGATCTTGTACCGTGACTGTTCTTCGTTGTAAACTGTGTAACCTTTGCAAGGTTGAAGCTACATATTTACGAGTTAGGTTTCATGCTCTTGGAATATAGTCTGGTGTAGCTGTAAAAGGGTTGCTTTGAAATAGAAACTCAATTCAGGATAAATAAACGCTTTATTATGCTAAGCAGTGGATATAAAAAGGTAACACTAAGTAACTTCAAAGCATTTCTTAGAAGTTGAAATAGAATTTGGATTTGTAGATTAATGGACATCTAACTAATATTATTTAGATAGCTATTTTATAGATGTTATGTTTAAGTAGGTATATTTGTCTATTGATCTATGTATGTGTATATAAATATATTAAATTTATTCATGTAGTTTGTATTTGCATCACTATTTAATACCGCACAACCTACCTATTTCAAATGTACTGACTGTAAAGTCACCAAATTGTACATTCTATTCTTGTCACTTTTCTGTTGTACAATAAAGTGTATTTGTATTGTATTGTAATATTATAAATGCGAAAGTTTTGGATGTTTGTTTGTTTGTTTGTAGCTAGGAATGCAAGGTAAAATAGAATGTAAAGACTCGTGCACATTTTTTTTTTAATTACATTTCTCCCTGATTTTATGTGCATCTGAAACTCATAATTTATTTGAGGTACTGGATATTTTAACTCAAACAATTGGAACACAACAACATAATCCTATAACCGCCTCCGTGGCTCAATGTAAACATCATTGGGTTTACGATTCGGAGATCGCAGGTTCGATCCCCAGCGGGGTACATAATTAGTACTCGGTTTGGTTGGTGGTAGGGCATTTAAAATGTGAACCTGGCTACCACCAACTTATCTAAATCTGCCGCCAAACAGCAATGTTAATAGTATTGCTGTGTTCCGGTTGTCAGAGATAAGATAGCCAGTTCCCCAAATAAGTTGGGGTTTCTGGGTCAGTACGCGACCACTTTCGGCCTCTTCTTCACTTAACACCTGAAGGGCAATTCTCGTAATATCTCGTATTACAATTATAGTCAAAATTCAGTTCGGATCCAGTCTCGATCTCCTAAATGTCAAATACGAGATTAAATATAAAGATTCGTAATGTAATTATATCGAAATGTGATCGAAAGTTGAACAAAGCTCTCACTATTAATTGTTCAGTATTGCCCAGCTGAAGTGATATAAGTAGTTTTTTGACAAATGTGAAAGAGAATAAATAGAAGGAAGCAAGCGCATATTAGACGAACTGTAAATTTTTTTAATCTCGAACTTGATGTTAAAAGCTTTGTTTAACTTTCGATCACATTTCGATATAGGTAATCACATTACAAACCTTTATATTGTAGTACGAGAATGACGTATTTGACATTTGGAGACCGAGACTAGATCCGAACTGAATTTTGACTGTAATTGTAATACGAGATATTACGAGAATTGCCCTTCAGGTGTTAAAGTGCTAACCTGTTATGTTTAAAAAAAAATCAAGATTACTACTTTGCGGCAGACTTAGTTAAAATGGTGGTAACTGGCCAGGCGAACATTAAAATGCTATACCATACATACCAACAAACTCTGACCACTATACCAAAAGATCGTGGGTTTGAATCCCGCAAGGGGCATATGTTTGTATGATGAATACGGACACGTGTACCCGAGTTATGGATGTTTTCATTTATAATAAGTATTTATTTACAAAAAAAAACTGTATTCATGTAGTACATCAACTATCTGGTATCCACAACACAAGCCTATAGTTGCTTAAAGTGGAACTAGATGGCGCTGTGTGTATGTCCAAGGATATTTATTATTTATTTATTAATATCACCTACAAAAATGAGTACTAAGCAGTACATGTACACTGCTGGGTACTTTCCGTGTTATAAATTTTATGTTGTTCATATTAAGCCACAAAATGTATGTATTTTGAAAACACGCTTTTACTAATTGCATGTAGTAAGAGCAGGTGGGAGAAGAAAGGGTAAGCCCTTCAGAATATTGGATTACATAAACCCCGTATCTAAAACAGTAGGCATAATAAATTTTAATGACAACGTACCCAGCCCTCGTACTGTCATCCATGACAAACGTAACCCACACGTACCATTGTCATAGCACAAAGAAAACTATCTCCACACAAAACTATCCGGACTGAAGAGGGATGCCATTGTGAGCAATGATTAAAACTTTCCTCTTAAAGCTCAGGCCGATGCTAAAGCCGACTAAAGGTTTGTGATCCAGTAGACATTTCATTACAACCTCCAATGGCGTATTGACTTGAAATATTAAAACTGCGGAATGACGCTTCGGAAATTCACTGTGGATTGAAATGGATTCGAAATTTGAGTTTCACATAAAATCTTTTTAAGTTGTTTTGCATGAAGGAAATGTAATGCGGCATATGGCGTTAGGGACACGAATCATGTTGGGGGTACCGTAGCTTCTACTAAATTATGTTTTTGACTTACAGCCTAATTGATATGGATCCTTATTTCACCAACTACAAAATTTTATGAACAGGCATCATTAAAGGCTCATAAGAGTCACTAAAATAAATAAAATGTTCGATTGCTTTTCATGGGAACTCTATAATATTATGAGTGGTGGTATAGTCCATCATATAATAACAGTTTCTTTATATGTATAGGTGAGGGTTTTTAATTACACTTAATGGAATATTGTATACTGGGTTTCTGCCCGCGACTTTGTCCGCGTGGAAGATTTTATTAAAATTGGTTCAGCAAAAAAATTAGTTTATATGCTAATTTGTCTACCAACCAAATTTCATCCAAATCCGTCAAGACATTTAGGCGTGAAGAGGTAACAAACATACATACATACACACACACACACAAACTTTCGAATTTATAGACAGATTATAGGTTTGTAGATAGATAGGATTAGGATGAAATGTTCGCGGACGAAGTCGCGGGCGGAAAGCTAGTCTAAAATAAAGGGACGATATTCACGTTTTCACTTGCCTCTTTTTCAAGTTTGTCTTTATAAAAGAAAATCACTCCAAGAACCCCTAAGTTCTATCGATGAACGGATGAAATATATAATATAAAATAAATTGCCCGTGGAACACGTAGAAATCACAAATCGACTTACGATTGTGTTCGCTCTACCGCAGAATACAGGTGCATCAGGTGGAAACAAATGTTTCAAATAGTAAGCGATGGTGCTGATGTAAGGAATATTGATAGTAGTTTATTGTAAAGGTTTGATTTAGAGAAAGACTGATGGATTAAAACAAGAAATGAGACGAATCACCAAAAAACGTGCGTTGGTACATATAATATGAAGAAATGTCATAAATAAATAATAATAATAATAATAATATATATATATCGGAGATAGCGATAAATTAGCGATATAATTCATTATTCGAACGGTCAACTGACTATCATAATACGCGGTTAATGGGAAGTAAACCCTGGTGGCGCTGGTGTCGCCGGAAACGGCGCGGTGATATAAAACTGAGAGATATTTGTTTTGAGTTATTTGATTTAAATTTTATATCAACAGTTAATACCATATTTTGCAAACTTCGTCAGGAATATTAAAAAAACAGTGTCGTAAAGAAAGGAATCCGTTTGAATGACAAGCTAAAGTATTCCTGTAGAAAAGTTCGCACACGCGAAGTCTTTATTACAATGGCTGCTTTAGGAGTAGGAAGGTAAGTTCCAGAGTTTTACTATCAGAAATTAGCTGAATTGTTCCGAACAGACGTAAAAGAGAAGTAAATTGTGCAATTTACGTAAATTACCTGATTTTGTTGAGATAGAAGTTGGGGCCAGTAGAGTATTAAAATACTTATACTGTCGAAAGAATTTCGTAAGAAATAACCTAACGAACTGAAAGGGTAAAAGGGTTAGCTTATAAAAATAAAAAAAAATAAAAAATATCTTTGCACATACACACAGCGCCATCTAGTTCCACACTAAGCACCTAGGCTTGTGTTATGGATACCAGATGGTTGATAAACCACACAAATACATTTTTTTTGTAAATAAATACATATATAAATGAGAAACATCCTTATCTCTGGAACACATGTCTGTATTCATTATACAAACATATGCCCCTAGCGGGATTGGAACCCGCGACAGGTCGTATATAACTTCAATTTTGAAAAATTTCGAATATTATCTCGATTTGATAGAAAATATATATTAGTTAAAAGTGATACTCACTAACGATTTTGTGTGAACAGATCTGTACGTAATAAATAAATAATAAATAAATAAAAGGTATTCATTCATTACAAAGTTAATTTAACAAGTAATTAATTCATAATAAATTAGGTCAAACTGTGATGAAACGGTAGGGACTCAGCAGATTTGCTGATTTTCAGTCCCCCCTAAGTACAGTAGTTGCTGCCACCAAGGAATTAATTAACATAACTAAAAGTAAACAAAAATAAAAATCTATATCTAAAATCAACTCAAAAACAACTGCAAGTGATAAACCATAAAAAGCTAGACGCGAGAAGGTATCATGTAGGTAGGTATTTGGTAAAATTTCAATACTGTGTGAATGTGCAAGTGAGTTTAATTGTTCTCAAATTATTATTACTACTTTAACCAATTTAAATAATATCCGAATCATACTGGCAGAGAAACATCCGTCCAAGAAATATCAGCAAAGGTAAATATCTTTATTTATACAGAAAATATATCGTAAATATCAGCAAACACAATGAACGCGTTTCTACTGAGTTGATTCTGCTATCATGCTTCTTTTGCCATACTCAACCACCATTGTGTTACCAACACGCCAATGTAGATTGCTACACTTTTAATTACTAGCTTCGTAAATATCAGCAAAATATATCGTCGGCGAAATGAAGTTGACTAAAAGCCTGCCTTGGGCACCCTGTTCTGCTGTTCTCCGCAAACCATGTACCTATTCATTTTATAACCATAGTAATATAGTCTTACCTTGTACAGGTGTGTAAATATTCATGTACAAACAGTCTTCACTCTGGTTCTTCAACCGTGGGAGTAATCTTCTCAGGTATTCTAGCCTTCCTTTTGGCATTCTCTCCAAGGCCATGGTTTCGTTTGAAATGTCAGGCAAGCGCTGTGGGCAGACTGGCCCCATTTGATCTACAGTCTTGATATCGTCCCACGGAGCTGGTGCGCGCGTCGGTGCAAACCTTTGGACAAAAATTAGGTATGATTGATATCATTCTTAATAGAAAAGAAAGTATTTATTATACTGAAATCACTAGTTATTTTGGAGGCTTTGGCCGTGACTTTAAACGTTTTAGTCGACTGCGGTAAGATGGAAGAGTTATGAAACTGACTGTCTATGTGTGTATACAATGTGGAAAGATAAGTCAGGCCCTGGAGGGAAACTACCTTAAATCCTTAAGCTGGCTCATTTTACTTAGATAGATATAGATAGATATTTCGGACACTTACACCAATCATCTAGTCCCAAACTAAGCAAAGCTTGTACTATGGATACTAGATAACTGATCAACACATAAATATTTATATAAACATCCATGACTCAGGAATAAATGTTCATATTCATCACACAAACATTTACCCGTCGCGGGATTGGAACCCGCAACCGTTGGTTTCGCTGACAGGGTCACTATCCACTACACCAATCGGTTGTCACTTAAACCAAATGTTTGTTAGAAAATTTTTATCCTGAATAATAATACTATCGATTAGTATAATAAAATAGGGAGTGTTTGTTTTTTTAATTTTAGTTAGTTCGAGTCCCGGGCGACGCAAGCGAGTTTTAGAAAATCTTTGAATGCAGTTTTGTTTCTTTAAAAAAATATAGGAATGTCTGCTTTAAGTAAAATGAGCCAGCTTAAGCATTTAAGATAGTTTCCCTCCAGGGCCCGACTTACCTTTCCACACTGTATATGTGGCCATTTTTTGAAATAAATTATGCAATGTAAATTTTTATTTAATAAAGTATACCTACTACTGATTTTTGGAGCGGAAATGTCGCATAAACTAAGCAAATTCTTTATGCGAGTTTTCGTCTTCGAATTTTGTATGTAGTAACTTTTGCAAGTTAGTTTTGCGAGTTGCCCCCTAAGCACCAATAGTTTGTCAACTCGTACAGTCCAAACTATTAAACCGATTGTAATAATTGTGAAGTCATTGGATTCGTCTTGATATCTGACTAGGGTATATGACGTCACAGGAAATCTTCTAGCTTTATATTCACCCCGTAAAAGCAAAATACTACAGACTGACTGAAGATAGTTTGGTACCTACCACAGTCTAAAGTATCGAATTTAACCGCCTCCGTGGCTCAATGTAAACAACATGGGGTTTACGAATCGGAGGCCGCGGGTTCGATCCCCAGCGAGGTACATGTTTAGTAGTCGGTTTGGTTGGTGATATGGTATTTTAAAATGTCCGCCTGGCTAGCTACCACCATCTTATCTAAATCTGCGGCAAGCAGCAATGTTATTAGCATTGTTGTGTTCCAGTTGTCAGAGATAAGATAGCCAGTCCCTCAAATAAGAAGGGGTTTACGGGTCAGTACACTTCCACCTTCGGCCTCAAAGGAGGTGTTTTTAGTTTCATCATGATTGATAGAGTGGCCTAAGGTATATGAGGTTACAGGAAATATTTTAGCTTTGTACATATGAACCAAAATACCACAGATTTTAGGATTCAGGAAAAACTGATGCTGGAAGCGAGTTGCTTGCCTTGGCTGTTCGCATTATGAGTACAATAATACAGTACAAAAAGTTTTTATTTTCTCTTACAAAAATATACATTGCTCAATAGGTGCTTAATTTTTGAGAAACATAAACCTAGTTTTTGTGAGAGACTGGTGTCCGTACTTGGATACCTGTATGACATATCGCCAGCGTCTCGCTCTCTGGAGTGGCTCTTACATTGTGAGACATGATGTGGCCATAAACTTTGATTAGAGTGTGTGTGTGTGGATGTGAGAGTGTGTACATATGTGTATCTGTGTGTATGAATAAAGAGTTAGTGCGAATGTCCGGTATGTTAATATACCCTATATCCCTTTCCACGCCTACGAACCTGGTGACACTGGTATCACCAAAACAGCGCGGTGACGTTAGCACATCAACGAGGGTGGTGACTTTGTTTACTTCTTATCTCCGACGAGTGGAAGGATTCGGTGAGTCGTTACTTGATAAGAAGTTGGTCAAGGAATTTGAACAGCAGGGATCTATACTAGTCAGGTTGAATCCCACAGATGCATGCGAGGGCTAAGTTATATTTAGCCATAGAACATTAAGCTAAAGAAATATTAAGCTTTAAGGTGCTAATTTTAGTTAGAGTCTAGTGTAAGTAAAATTTACATGCTGTTGGAATAATAATTATACAATAAATAAGTCACAAATAAAAACTAGCCCCAAGTCCCTGGTTGGTCGAATCGTACGCAAAACGCTGGCGGCATTGCCTCGCTGTATAGCAAGATTGATTATTTGTCGAATGTATTGGTCAACCCTCTATTTACCATTTTTGTAATGACAGTTTGTGTCACTATAATGTACTACAATTACAGAGTTCATGAATTGTGATAACCGTGGATTTTAAATAAGACAGCTAACCTATAATCAGTAAACATAAAAATGTATGTATAGATTCACTCCGCACCCCTTGGGTGTTACGGGCCGTATTATTTGTCTGTACTCCAATATTCTACATTCAAATATACCCTTCTATTATACTTTTAAAACGAAAACTATACCCCCTTATACTTTAAAAGTACTAAGATAACAGAAACTATTCAGAGCTTCGATGTGCCCTCATCTGTGCGCCCGCATCGTGCGCCGCCTACTCTTTATCTTACATGTATATGAACCACTAGATATATTATGATTTTCAAACTGTCGAATCTTTCATCTGGTTCTTTATTTTATCTTTGACGTCTGGTTGGTGTAGTGACCCTGTCAGCGAAACCAACGGTTGCGGTTTCGAATTCCGTGAGGAGTAAATGTTTGTGTGATGAATGATGAATTCGAACACATATTCCGGAGTCATAGATGTTTATATAAATATTAATGTATATTCATCCGTTATCTAGTATAAATAGTACAAGCTTTGCTTGGGACTAGATGAATGGTGTAAGTATCCGAAATATTTATTATTATTTATTATTTCAGTAATTCACTGAATCCTTGCTATGTAATTCTTAGTCTAAATAATAATAGCATTGTTGTGTTCCGGTTGTCTGAGATAAGATAGCCAGTCCCCCAAATGTGTTGGGGTTTCCGGGTCAGTACTTCCACCCTCGACCTCATCTTCACTTAACATCAGGTGTGATTGAGGTCAAGTACGAACCCGTCGTGCATAAAAAAATAAAAATAAAAAAAAAACAAAATTTTGAACACCCGTATGAGTTTATTTATCATTCAGTTAAACTAATTGTGCATGAAAGATAAATATCTTCGAAACGACTTAACCGATTTCCATCAAATATAAAAACCCAGGGGTTGTTTATATTACGAGTGTTTCAATTAGGTTTGGCTCTTTAAAGCCGGTTTTCTTAAGAAGCTAAACCAAATAGGTTTTGAATGAATTAAGCAGTTTTTAGTGGCTTTCGTTTCGACACCATTTTATATCACTACACCGATGCGTGCATTATCTGTCTAAATTAATTTGGTTTATTAAGGTTTCAGGTAGCGCTCTCACTTCTAAAAATCGTCATAGTCATAACCGTTTATTTACCGGTATTTTCAAAACTGCTTATAAGCGCTGTAAGTACCATCTCGCAAACATTGGCTTTCGTGAATAAAAAATTGGTTTTACCGACATAGGCTCCAAACTTATAACGCGTCGGGAGTTTAAACAATACATTTCTGTAAATTAAGTTAAAGACGTACGAGTGTCGACTGCAACTCATCATTTTCCTGTCCTTATCGTGGGATAAGGGCATCTAGAGTGGTCTAAGTGGGGTCGGCACAACATATCTTCCTCTCCCACTCTCCTCTATCAGCCATCATCTCCGTACTCACCCTTTTCACACACATATCCTCACGCAGTCTACCCACATCTTCTTCGGTCTTCCTCTACCTCTGTATCCCTCCACATTCATACTTAGCACTCATCTCATTACGTGCCTTACATCGCCTTTTTTTATGTACAAGGGTTAGCACTTGACCTCAATCACACCTGATGTTAAGTGAAGATGAGACCGAAGGTGGAAGCGTACTGACCCGGAAACCCCAACACATTTGGGGGACTGGCTATCTTATCTCTGAAAACTCGAACACAACAATGCTATTAAGTTGGTGGTAGCTAGCTAGGCGGACATTTAAAATGCCCTACCACCAACCAAACGAGTATTAAACATGTAACCCACTGGGCATCGAACGCGCGACCTCCGATTCGTAAACCCTATGTTGTTTACATTGAGCCACGGACGCGGTTAAATAATAATGTGCCCAAACCATGCTAACCTATTACTCTTCAACTTTTCTGTTATTGTCGTTATTAAGTGTCGACTGCAAGTAATATCCTAAAACTTTTCGCATCGAATTCAACGAAGAAGTTATTATGATATATTGTTTAGTTTGACGTCGATTAAAGTTCAGAAACTAATTTCAGAATCTGTCGAAACAGTAACAGACAAGCTGAGATTTCGTACGTGACTAACGTCTGTGGCGTTGGAATCCTCGCAGTAGAATTCAGCAATGTTAAGAAATTGTGCTCTAAAAGTGTCCTGAGAAGAAATGTGTGTCACTGTGGATAAAGAGCTATTACTTTTAGTGATTATTCTGGTGTCTAGTCATGGGGCGCGTCGGTGGCTCGGCGGTTAAGACGTGGTCTCACAATTTGAGAGGTCCAGGTTCGATTCCCACGCAGGCCATGTACGAATGAGTTTTTAAATTTAATTTAGTTACTTATGTGCTCCGACTGCTCTTGAACGGTGAAGAAAAACATCGTGAGGAAACCTGCATGCCTGAGAAATAAAAATTCTAAGGCATGTGAAGTCCCCAACTCGCATTGGGCCAGCGTGGTGGAATATGGCCCCATACTCCCTCAATATGAGGGAAGGTCTATATCCCTGCAGTGGGATGTTTACGGTACCTAAATAATGCCTCCGAAATATACAATTTCCAGAAATAGTACCTCAAACACAAAGAAATTATTTTAGTGTCTTTGTAGATAGCATTACGTAACGCCAGAATCCTCTCTAACAGTATTGACTGACTCTTGAACTACAATGGCTCAATTTTTTCCTTTTGCACTATTTGAGCACATTTTTTGAGGTCCTCAAAATAGCTGAAGTCCACTACGAGGGTTCTACCACACAGACATCCCTGACTAACATGAATTATTGAAAACACCTACATCTATAAATCAATTCAATCGTGTGACCTACTCGGTCTCAAATAAACAAAGTGTACATAAAATGGAATAATACATACCTGTTCGAGCCAGTTGGCGGTGTGGCATACGGAACACCCAGATAAGCCTCGACTGGTTTCAAGTACTTATGTTGATCCATAGGTAGGATGATACCTTGAAGTTTGCCGTACCTAGTGCCGATAACTCTCGTTCTTAGCATAGAGTTTCTATTTCCAGCAAAACTAGTGCCACATGAATTGTGAGTCAATAGTAACATCAACAATAAAACTAGTTTCACTTTCTCTGTCAGTTCTAATTTCAATTGTAGTCTCCTTTTCAAATTCAAAAGGATTATTGATTGGTTATGTTTCACTTTTATTTCTAAATTTGTTTCTATTGTCGTACAGTACTGTTTTATTGAGTTACAAAGATGCAGTGGCAGTCTATCGGTAGCCATTTTCTGTGACTATCACCTTTGCGGACCCATATCTCTATTCGGTCTCTGTGGTATCTAGTTTCAATTTCATGGGGCCTGCTTCTACGCCATCTTAATTTTTTTTTTATTATATCTACCAAATTTACAGCACGTAGCGTTTACACTCCAACGTCATTATTATACCTGAAACAAGTGATAATAATCTGTAAGTATGGATTCTCATCAACATCACCATTCAAATGAAACGGTACAATTATAATTTTAATGTTGAATAAAAATATATCTTTAATGTCTAGGATTATGTGAATTTAAAGATCGGGCCAATCATTTAGAACAAAATTATGCGGGTAGATACTAATAATATTTCAATAAGTAAAAAAAAATGGTTAAGTATTCATTAGAATGATGACAAATTTTCGGACCCAGTAACAATAGATGCTAAAGCTAAGCGACAGTTTACATAAAAAAAAAATGAAAAAAAAAACAAAACAAATAAACCCACAACAGAAAAACTGTAAAAACATTTGTTCGTTTGGACAAATATGATATTTACTGTAACGCTCGCTAGCGCTAACGGCAAATCCTACCTATGGACATAAGATTTCTACCACCATAGAGGAATAACACTACCCGAACTACCACTATGAACTTGCAAAATAGGCCCAGCAGTTCCCGAGATAAATATTAATACATACAAACACACACATTCCGATCGCAAAATATATTTGTTCCGCTGGTTCCGCTCAAAATAATAGATATTAGAGACATCTGTTTGGTCATGGCCAAGTTGAAAGCAATCGACCCAATTAAACTTTTAAGAATGAAGGAACAAAGCAATTCGTGCCAAGTGCTGTAAAATGAACTGAGTAAGGAATCTGGGGCAACCCTATGCAGTATTCAGTAAGCTTTTTGGTTGAGTGTGGTTGTTTAAGTCATCCCTCAACCTGTTTACAGCTTAAGTCATCTTAAGAAATGTAACAGTTCCTTGACTTTTATCCAAAGGATAGATTTATCAAAAAATCAAATAGACTTTGAAATTCGTTGAATTCTTTTTTATTTAAACCAACGAAAAAAATTTCAGTTACGTAGGGAATTTAAAATAGCAACTCAATTTAAAAATAAAATAAAAAACCGAAAGTGTAAAAACCTAACTAATAGATTGAAATGGCTATATAAATTAGAATCTCTCAAGTCTGCTGCAAAGTATGCTTCATAAACTTGTAATATACACTATCAGAATCCTCGTGATGAGCCCTTTCCTATGAGACAATGTAGTCTTAGAACTATTTTTATATTTTGCCAAAGTTTAGCTCTTCTGGCTTTTTTGTGACGTAAAAAAAAAACTTATCCCATGACACTTGGACTGTCACGATAAATCTAACTTTACTGCTAGGTACTACGAGGCAGTGGCGAGCTAGGGTTTCAAAATAGGGCAAGACCGACTATGTTTTCGTGATTTTTACACAGCCAATGAAGTTAGATAGGTAACCAAGCACCAGTGTCAGTTTAACAAGTGCTAATGAGTAAATCAAAGATTTCCTATACTGTTTAAATAGTTAATAATCCTGATCGTGTATTTAGTAAGGCAAGCCGGGCTTTTGGGCTTATATGAAGATACCGCCACTGCTACGAGGGAATAAATAATCACACATACATACATGGATTCCTGCGAGAAACACAACCCTCAGTCGGGTAATAAAGATGGCAAACTTGAATCACAATCAAAAAAATAACTGTGTTATAAATATACTGTCGTGTTTTTAGTCCAGTAAGGATACACTTTTAACTTCCTATAATTTTAAAGGCCGTAATTTTTTGCACATGGATAGAGTACCTGTCAGTGATAGAATAAAAAAAATTCTAATAAATTGGTAGCTTGCTTTAGTTATAATATACACATTTAGTAATAAAACCTAGACTATATGTTTAAAATTACCACAGTGAATTACATTGCGTCGGAGAATATACTTAGAACCTCTGTAATTATTTTCAAAATAATCGAGCAATAACTTCTTTAGAATTATGAAAAATTTCACCGAGGGCACATATCACGATACAATATAAAGTAGCTGTTGATTGATTTTTTAGAAAATAGTTTTAGATTATTTTAATATCATCCACATTAATTTTAATATTGTAGGTTTTATAACTAAATACCTATTGTTTGTGTCATGAGATAGGTTTAAATAAATTTATCTTTGTTTCTTTCTTTCTTTCTATACCTAAAGCAAACTCCTGATCCGTTAGAAAATATTTTTTACAATATCACTGATAGGTACTCTGTCTATGTACAAAAAATCAGGGCCCTTAAGATTATAGGAAGTTATGCCCCTAAATATGCATATCTTGACTGGACTATTTTGGTTCTTAAATATTTGAGGATTAAAAGTAGTTCGCGGTTCTTGCAAATATGTACCTAACACTTCAAATGTGTTTATTGACAATTAATTACAATTCCGTGAACCATCTCTCCGAAATAAATGAAGCTTTAAATTCAACGGTAACAAAGTTGATGTCAAATTTGAGAATGTCGTCTGACAATTGTCATGTCAATTAGAGGTTTCGCTCCGCGAAGTACTGGCTGAATTGAAATCTGCGTAATAACAATAATGTAATCAAATGTAAAGTTATTAAGGAAATAATTCTCCCCCCAATCGACCGATATACAAAATTATTAAATTATACTTGTAATTATACGCTTCCACATTGGAGCGTAAAGTAAAGTGAGAATGATAGATGAATGGATGATGGATAGATGATAGGGTGTGCTAGATGATTATAGATGGATGATAAGTGGAAAATAATTGAATGATAGATGATAGATCGATGATAGATGGATGATAGATGTATGATAGATGGATGATAGATGGATGATATACGGATGATAGATGGATGATAGATGGTAGTTGACTGATATATAGATGATAGGAAGACGATAGATAGATAAAATGTTTATTTGCGTATTGCAGAAACACACAAGACCTATTTTTTATTGGATTTATTTAAAAACTCAAACTTGATTATTACCTACTCAGTGAATAACTTTCAAAGATAATGGAGTGCCTACCAACATCGATCAATTGGTAGGCACTCCATTATCATGTTTTTATGTGCCACGGCATGAAGAAAGGAAGTATTTGTGAACAGACCTCAACAATTCCTTTTTTTGTTTGAAAAAGTGCACTATGCACTACACCAAATATAGAGAATAACCCAAATTCAAATACAGGAATTATACTGAAATATTTGCAAGAGAACTCATGTTAAACCCAAAGCAAAGTGCACTCGCTTTTATCCCTGTATAAGTACCTCTACATAAAGTATTCATCATTGTTTTTGTGTACTAAATACTGATGATTTCAACAGAGAATTTCACCCGGCTTTTATAGGCGCCTGGTACTAAAAACCGGATAAGCCATTCGGCCAACGCTCGTTAACTTGAATTAATTATAGCGGAAAAAAAAAAATAACCTTTTATTTTCCGTACGAACATTCAATTTTTGTAAAACGAATGAAATATAAAAATGAATGAATGATAATCCTTTTATTATTCCCGCATAGCTGCGGTTTGGAAGAAAATTATTTTCGATTGTTGTTTAATGCTAATCCCTCGTTTACACGTAAGGATGCATATATCTAGTTGGATCTTCCTGAATATATCGAAAGTAGACAGTTATCGAATTATGAAATAGAAGTTTAACAATCATATTATGAGAAAAGTTACAGTAGTTTTAGTAGAAAGATATAGACGAACGAAGAACGAGGTATTAGGGTCTATGCGTGACTAGCAAATTGTAAGCTTTCCTCGAATGATTGCTAAAGGAGTATGTTTTATTTTGTAGTTGTATTTCTTCTCACTAATAGCAAATTCTATCATTCTGTCTACACTGTGACAAAACGTTGTGCACAATCAGTACCAAGATAATATTTTAATTTTAAAATATAAAGATATGAGATAGTGTAAGCCATCAAAGAAAAGACTAATAATGTGAAATACATAAAAATATAATGACATTGATAGAAAAAACATGCTTGGATATTTGAGCATTATTTTGACAACCTTCTTCGAAATAAATCGGAAATGCTGTACTGGTCATATACATGATAGCAGCGCCCGATAAAGTTATTTAGCGTTATCTGTCGTGTTTAGCGCCCGAATGAATTACTATAAAAAGTTATATCTGCCGTGTAATTTAAAAATGGAACTATTATTTTCACTCTGAAACATGGTAACCACACAGGTAACTTATCGGAGGGTCGCTCCGCCTCCGTGGCTCAAAGTAAACAACATTCGGTTTACGATTTGGAGGTCGCAGGTTCTATCCCCAGCGGGGTACTACATGTTTAAGTAATCGGTTTGCTTGGTGGTAGGGCATTTTAAATGTCCGCCTGGCTAGCTACCACCATCTTATCTAAATCTGCCGCCAAGCAGCAATGTTAATAGCATTGTTGTGTTCCGGCTGTCAGAGATAAGATAGCCAGCCCCCCAAATGTTTTGGGGATTCCGGGTCAGTACGCTTCTACCTTCGACCTCATCTTCACTTATTAACATCAGGTGTGATTGAGGTCAAGTACAAAAACCCGTTGGGCATAAAAAAAGGGTATTTTTTTAAAATTTCGAACTGGCTTGCGAATTGAATTTTCGCGCATTATTTGAGAAAAGTGTACTATATTAGCCTTAGCTGCAACCAGGCATTGATGAACTTACGTATGTGTGCCTTGGCTTCGCATCAGCCCCCATTTACACGTTCGTCCATGCCTCTTGTCAGCGATGGAGGCCGTGGATACCGCAGACCACGCGAAGAGCGTGGAGGTTGATTAGGGAGGCCTATAACTGGCCACCAATGTTCATATTTACTTTTTAAGAACGAGCAAATTCTAAATTGACAACACATAATTTTTGGCATCTTTGCGTTGCGGTTTTTGCTTTAGTTGCTTTTCTCTATATATTTTCTTTATTTTATTAATATTAAAACACAGTCTATACGAAAACGAGTAGTTATTTCTTCCACCAGCGCACCGCTCTTAGCTATCGTCGATATTTTGGTCCTTTCTTACCGTTTTAAATTTTTAATCTCGTGGAGGAGATGATTACTCGTTCGAAGACGAAGGAAAATGAACTTGCTTCTACTGTGTCGGGTCGGAGCTCTGCCTCCAGCGTAATATCGCAGAGAAAGTTAGCGGAAGCTCGACATATTCGTCAGCTTGCCGAGTTTGAAGAAGCAGAGGCAGAGCTCGACCGGCGTACGTTACAAAGTAAGAAGAGAGTAGCACAGGCGGAGTATGAGGCGGAAATGGCCGCTTTGTACGAAGAGGAGGAGTGCGGAGCTCGCAAGAGCGTTAGTGATTTTGGGGCAGAGGAAGTCAACGTGATAGAACAACCGTCGACGAGCGCAGCGATGTATACACAAAATTTGCATCGAAATACGAGTCCACGCCCCACCTCTCTCCCGGACCCTCACACCACCGTCGCAAAACCGCAAGTACGATTAAATGTCGCAGGATTTGGTGAGAAAAGTATCCTTTTTAACAACAACACGAAACAGCGTGTTGAGAGATCAGCATCTTGGGCTGCACTCTACACTGGAGTGTTGCCTAAGCAGATGGGAATCGATAAAGAGTTAGGCGAGTCTGGCGGTGATAGAAACCTACCGTGTTTACAAGCGGAACCGCCGTCTCAGCCAATCCCATATAATGAAGATCATTTATCTTTTAATCGTGTTACAGGCTGGCTTGGGGATAACACCAACGATTTTCAATTCAAGGGCCAGCCTATTCTCGCGGCTCAGCAGCTAGCGCAGCCACTGGTACGTGAGCCATCACACGTGGAAGTGCCTCCTTTATCTAATGCTGGTAATGACATTAATGCCCTTGCAAATGCAATCGCTACACTAACAGAGAGGCAATTAACCACATTTAAAACCAAACAGGTAGATTTACCCTCCTTCTCTGGAAATATTCATGAGTGGATTGTATTCAAACGTGCATATGACGACACTAATACAGCTTTTTCCAGCAGTGATAATCTTGGGAGATTGCGTGTCGCAATCCGAGGGGAGGCCAGGGCAGCTGTCGCTTCATTGTTAGCAACAGCTGATGATCCCTCGTCTATTATTCGTAGCCTTGAATTACGCTTCGCGAGGCCAGAAAATATTATAGCCTACGAGATAGGTATAATTAAAGCCTTGCCTAGGTTAGGACGAGGTTCTAACGACTTGAATATATTTGCTTGTAAATTAAAAAATTGTATATCTACAATAAAATTCATGAGGGAGTTTTCATATATTTATTCTCCCGATTTATATTTTTTTGTTGTGTCCAAGCTGTCGCCGTTACTTCATGCTCGGTGGATTGATTATGGTGCAGAAAATGATGACGGGCGCACACCGAGGGTGGAGCTTCTCGCACAGTTTCTGGAAAGAGAAGCCTGTCGTACTATAAAATATGGAATGCCAGATGCGGTAACCCTATCGCCTCACACAATAAACGTTCATCCCTCTCATTCACAGAATAATCATAACAAAGTCCGAATTCAGGAGATAGTACGCACTACAGACACCACTGATCAACCCACATGCTTGTATTGTTCCGGAAACCACACAATCAAAATTTGTGATAGTTTCAAAACACTTAAAGTCGATGACAGATGGAACTGGGTACTTAAACGTAAAATATGTCGTAATTGTTTAAAAATATCTAAGCATGATTGGCGGAATTGTAAGGCAAGATCATGTGGTCAAGACAATTGTAGAAAACCGCATCATAGGCTACTGCATAACTCTGGTTTTTCAAAACAAAAAGACACCGCGGATAGCACAATTCATGTCCATAACACGTCTTGTCAGTCCGGTACCTCCTCGCAAGCCCTCTCTAGTGTAACCGAGGAGGGCGTTACCTCTCCTCGGGTAGTAGAGCAGAGTTATAGTTTAGATTCAAGTCAGCAAGCTTTCTTGAAAATGGTCCCTGTCACAATTTTTGGACCTGATGGAAATGTGGACACGTTCGCTCTGCTCGAC
Source organism: Oegoconia quadripuncta (assembly GCA_949316235.1). NCBI lineage: Eukaryota > Metazoa > Arthropoda > Insecta > Lepidoptera > Autostichidae > Oegoconia > Oegoconia quadripuncta. Next base: position 23,076,316 of record OX438747.1, read on the forward strand.
GATGGATCCACAGCAACCCTGGTTGATGCTGATTTAGCGGCACAAGTAGGCTTGGAAGGTCCTTTAAATAAAATTTGTTTACATGGTGTGACAGGCGACCGTCAGAATATTTTTTCAAAGACAGTAACATTTCAGGTGAAAGGAAAACATCGATCTGACATTTTCACTGTCCATAGTGCACGCACGGTTTCTGATTTAAATCTTTTTAAAAATCAGTCTGTATTAATAAATAAAATAGATACGTTACCGCACGTTTCTGATCTCCTTGATTTAATCTCGTACAAAGATGCATCTCCGAAGATTTTGATTGGGGTAAACAACTGGCATTTGTTAATGTCGAGCGAGTATCGAACAGGGAAACCGTCTGAACCCGTTGCAGCCAATACAACTTTGGGATGGGTTCTGTATGGTGGTTGCACGAAGAAAAACATTTTGCGCACCCATCATATGTCAGTTGAGGACTCTAGGCTAGAAAGTCTTATCAAGGAGCATTACAAACTCGAGTCTCTAGGTATTGAGAAAACGTCACCGTACACTGAAACGGAGAAACGCGCTTTACGTATTTTAGAAGAAACTTCGCGACGTTTACCAAATGGCCGTTTCGAAGTTGGTTTACTGTGGCGTTATGATAATAATGTGATTCCAAATAGTTACAATCATGCTTTTTCACGGCTTAAAAGTCTTGAGAGGAAGTGTGCGAGAGATAATAAATATTTAAATTTGTATCAGGTAAATATCGACGCATATGTACAGAAGGGTTACGCAGAAGTATGCAGTGATCTTTTTCATGTTGAATCTTCAGTACCTAGGTGGTATTTACCGCATTTCGGCGTAACCCATCCTGCAAAGCCAGGGAAGCTGAGAATTGTGCATGATGCCGCAGCAAAGTCGGGAGGAATTTGTTTGAATGATTTGTTATTACCTGGCCCAGACTTGCTTAATTCTTTACTAGAAATTTTATTTAGATTTAGAGAGGGACAAATAGCTTTAACGGGAGATATCAGGGAGATGTTTTCTCAAATTAAAATTAGAGACGAGGATAGGGATTTCCAAAGATATTTGTGGCGAGACAGTAACCCATCTACCGCAGTCAGAGAATATAGGATGTCCTCTGTCATTTTCGGCGCTGCTTCATCACCGTGTTCGGCCTTATTTATTAAAAATAAAAATGCCAAAGAATTCGAACTTGAATTCCCAGACGCAGCGAAGGCAATAATAGAGGACCACTACATGGACGATTACTTGGGAAGTGTAGATGACGTTGACAAAGCAGCTGAATTAGCTTACAATATTTTCAATATCCATGGAAAATGTGGTTTTGAAATGTGTAGTTGGGTGTCCAATCGTCCTGAAGCCCTGAAATTAATTCCCCCTCAGTTACACAAAAATTCTCCAATGGACGTTCATCTTAACGTTACCGACACTGGCTTAAAAATTTTAGGAATGTTTTGGATTCCAACAACAGATGTTTTTGTATTTAGGCGCGAAGTGAGCGAAAGCGCCACGCTTACTAAGCGAAAAGTTTTAAGCGATTTAATGAAGATTTTTGATCCGTTGGGCTTACTCTCTCCTTTTACTATTCACGGAAGAATACTGTTTCAGCAAACCTGGCGGACCGTAAAGACTTGGGATGAGCCGCTTCCAGTCGACGACTCTCGCCAGTGGAGGGGGTGGTACGAGGCACTTGTGGATATACGAAGTCTGCAAGTGCCACGATGTTACTTTTCTTCTGGCGTAATCGAGCGACTGGAACTTCACGTTTTTTCAGACGCGAGCGAGGTTGCTTATGCTGCCGTTGCTTACTGGAGGGTCATATACCAAAGCAATCACGTGGTTTTGTCGATGGTGTCCAGTAAGGCGCGTGTAGCTCCAAACAAGCCAATTTCGATTCCAAGGCTCGAACTACAGGGAGCTCTTTTGGCTGCTCGCCTTGCTGATACAATATGTAAAGCCCACCGGAAAATTATACATCGTCGCGTTTTTTGGTCTGATTCAAAAACGACGCTCGCCTGGATTCAGGCAGACGTACGCTCGTTCAAACCGTTTGTTGCCCACCGCGTTGGCGAAATAACAGAGCTGACCCATAGGGAAGAGTGGCGGTGGGTTCCCAGCGCCTTGAATGTAGCAGACGATGCAACCAAATTATTTAAGGGGTCTAAGAATCCTTTAGGTAGATGGTTAAGTGGTCCGTCTTTCTTATTTTCGGAGAACGATTGGCCCAGCGATGAAACGGGGTCTTTTGTTATCGATACGCCCGGAGAGATGAGAAAGACCGTCCTCCTCACTCAGGTTTCCGAGCATCTTGTGCCGATCATTCCCGAAGCTAGCCGTTTTAGTAAATGGTTAACTTTCCTGCGGAGTACAGCGATAGTGCGTAAATTTTGTAATTCTCTCATTGGGAAAGTAAGGAAAACCCATATTGCTGACGCGATTTTGCCTTTGACTGCAGAGGATTTACGTTTCGCAGAATTGCTAGTTTGGCGTAGTGTACAGCACAAAGAATTTTCAACAGTTCTGGCTTGCTTACGAAGCGGTAATCCTTTGCCAGCTAGCAGCAAACTAAAGTTGCTGAACCCTTTTTTAGACGATAATCAGTTGTTAAGGTTAGGAGGACGGATTGATAATGTCGCGCATACTGACATTGTGAAACGTCCTCTCATCCTACCTGGGAATAACCGAATTGTTCGATTGCTAATCCAGCATCTTCATGAACGGTTCGGTCATGCCCACAATGAAACTGTATTAAATGAATGTCGTAGAGTTTTCTGGGTTATCGGCCTCCGTAATGTCGTACGCTCTGTGGCGCATAGCTGTCAACTCTGTAGAATTCGTCGCGCCGTTGCTCCCATACCATTAGAAGGTGCTCTACCTGCCGAACGGCTTGATCACCATACACGTCCATTCACACATGTAGGTTTGGATTATTTTGGTCCTATGCTGGTGACGATCGGTCGGCGGAACGAGAAGAGATGGGTTGCCTTATTCACCTGCTTGACGACGAGAGCGGTTCACTTAGAGCTCATACAGAATTTATCAGCAGACGCAGCGATATTGGGGCTTCGACGCTTCATCGCAAGGAGAGGTTGTCCGTCAACTATCACGAGTGACAATGCGACGGCCTTCCATGGAGCCGACAACGATTTGAAGCGTGCCCGTTTGGAAATGGAGGGGGCCACCAGAGCGTTCGCAACGAATCTGATGATTGTGTGGAAGTACTTACCACCAGCATCGCCATCAATGGCCGGGTCCTGGGAGAGATTAATCGGGACCGTAAAGAGGGCTCTGGCGACCGTGTTGAAGGAGAAATCCCCGAAAGAACCCACTCTTCAGACACTTCTCGCCGAAGTTGAGAATATTGTGAATTCAAGACCACTTACCTATGTCCAAACCGGCACAGAAGACAAAGAAGCTTTAACGCCGTTCCATTTTTTACTTGGAAGCGCTTCTGGAGCTACACAAATGTGCAATTCCGAGCCGGAGTACGTTGGCCGGAAAGAATGGCGAAGAGTACAAAGCTTAGCGGATGCTTTCTGGTCGAGATGGGTCGAAGAATATCTTCCCACTCTTCGCCAACATCACTTCACAGCAAAACACAACGATAAAGATTGCACTGTCGGAGATATAGTCGTCGTTGCTGATCCCAACTTACCCCGGAACGTATGGCCTATGGGGCGCATAATCGCAACTTTACCTGGAAAAGATGGAGTCATACGAGTGGTAGACGTCCTCACTAAAGGGGGAATTTTTCGACGGCCTCTTAGAAGAGTTGTACCGCTACCTGTCCATTCTCCTGAACCAACGGCCATGATAGGCGGTTCAACGGAGAGGGGAATGTCAGCGATGGAGGCCGTGGATACCGCAGACCACGCGAAGAGCGTGGAGGTTGATTAGGGAGGCCTATAACTGGCCACCAATGTTCATATTTACTTTTTAAGAACGAGCAAATTCTAAATTGACAACACATAATTTTTGGCATCTTTGCGTTGCGGTTTTTGCTTTAGTTGCTTTTCTCTATATATTTTCTTTATTTTATTAATATTAAAACACAGTCTATACGAAAACGAGTAGTTATTTCTTCCACCAGCGCACCGCTCTTAGCTATCGTCGATACCTCTCTTGCCGGCTGCTGTAGTAATGTACTATGCACACGTGACAGGGGGTGAGTCCATCCTCATTGAGACGTGCAATAAATGTTTTTAGTGGAAAGTCTAGCCTTTAACGACAACCATGGGAAGCGATGGGTTTGATAGGTTCTTTGTTTTCAAAACCACATGGCATACTTTAAGCGAAATAGAAAATAATATTAAGTATCCGTAGATTGAACTCATAAAATATGACGAAACGTCTTTCTGTACAAATCTAAAGCCCAATAATTTAAGAGCAGATTACAATTTACAATATCAAAGGCAGTAATAATAAAGCCAAATCCTTGAAACTGTCATAAAACAAGAAGATTAACAAGACAAAACAGACACGCCAATCTCCGTTTCATTTTATACCTATATTAGTGGAAACGAAGATCCTCCGAAACGTTAAAAGATGACAAATGGCTCACTCGATATTCGCAAAGACTACTTGTAATAAATCAATAAAGACCCCATTATGGATAGAGAGAGAGATATTGATGCTGAAATGGGAAAATAAAGAGAAGTTGCATTAATGTTTGATGTGCGAGTAGATATAGATAGATTGGAGCAGGATAACGACACGATCGACTAAATTTGTGTGGAGATTTTTTTTTTTAAGTCAGCATAAAGGTTGTTTGACTTCTTGATTACTTTTTTATGTAGGACTGGATACAAAACGACAATCTTACATTATGAATAGTGAAGTTGCAAGCGATTCTAGTAAGTGTTGAGTGAGCCTTTTAAAGGTCCATAATATAATTGCTATTAGATCAATAGTGATAAGATAACTAATAATATACTAGCTAAAATTTATATATTCAATCATTTTATAAATCAGAGTCAAACGTTTTTGATTTTGAGTTATCTCCTTAGAGGTTTGTTTGATTGAAACCATTTCTCATTTAAAAACAAACAAAAGAGGGGTGTTATTAGTCTGTCCGTGTATCTGTCTAGTTGTCAGTGTATTTGCAGCTCTAAGATTAATTGAAAACCGTTCTCTATTTTCGAAAGTATGTATTTTCGTTATCATTCTTAGTGATTACTCTAAATGACATTTTTGTTTCATGAGACTCAAGGTTGTCCGAAATTTTAAATTTGTAGTGAATTTCGTTTTCTAACTGGTAACATCACAATTTCAGCTAAAGTACTATAATATACTAGTTATTGACTACCGAGATGGTTTAACAATTTGCTATAAAATTTCCAAAGTAGACATCAAAACCACTTCCCGTTTTCTCATAGAATATTATCTCACATCCGCGCGAATATTGAACAGTCTCACGTGCTCACTATAAATCTTGTCCCTGCAACATAATAATATCAGTTGCCAAAACTACGAAGACATTGTGGTATCCATGAAATTGAATAAGATTATTTTTACAGACTGAACTTCGATGTAATGAAGTCAATCCCGCAGCTGCTCGGGTAAATAAAGGGAACTTGGGCCTTAATTCTTTTGAAAGACTCAAATTTTCTTTGGCCAGATCTGAATTTCTATTCAGCCGACCGAATAATCGACTTTTTGGAGCTCGATTGGTTGTATTTGATGTTACGTAGGAAGTTCGGTGTTTTTTCTATTTAGCGAAATAATCGGAGATGAAATATAAAGGAAGTGGAGGAAATTCGACACTTTAACTTGATTTAAATATTTCTGCTGAATTTGTATCGTCTATATTACCGTCAATCACCTTTAAAATAAACGCTTCATTTACACTACAATTTTATATCTTCATTTAGTTAGAGAGAGGCCAATCGACGAATCTAACTCATATAGGCAGCATTCGGGAAACTTCGCAACATCTTCTTCTTCCAAAAACTTCAATGCTCAATGTCTGTTACTAGTGATGGATGACTTATAGAAATGTAACGTGATCTCTCACTATGGGCCTCATAAAAAAAACTAAAGTCACGCAACGAGCTATGGAGACGATGCTCGGCGTTTCACCCACGTGATCGAATCAGGAATGAAGAAATACGTAGGCGATCAAGTCACATAGTCCAGCGGATTCGCAAGTTGGAGTGGCAGTGGGCAGGACACATAGCTCGAAGAATTGATGGCCATTAAAATTCTCGACTGGAGACCACGCACGAGTAGGACGTCTTGTCACAAGATGGACGGACGACCTGATAATGGTCGCAGGAAATCGCTGGATGCGCATGCATGCCCGCTTGCAACCAGTCGCTCTGGAATTCTATGAGTTAGGCTTATGTTCAACGTGGACGTGGCTGATGTAAAGATGATGACTTAATGTTATCTTCATCTTCATACACTAGACGTCCCTAAATAACAGTTATATACCACCAAATCGTTGCCTTTCATGTTTATTAACTATCCCCATTAAACACTCAGTTTTGATGTTCTAACTTACTTAACAACACGTCACCAACATTAATCAAACCGTTAATGTGTGTAACTTCATGTTGTGAAATCTCTCATCAGAGCCGCTCTCAATTTTTGATGTTTAAGTTTAAAATATACGAGTAAATTACTTTCTCATGACAGCAGTAGAAATTTCAGCCGTGCCATAAAATTTAATTCGAGTTTTATTGCAGGACATGGTAGGACGGATTCGTAATAAACTTAATATTGCAGTGCTATAAAGACAGTTAACTAAGCACTGTAACGTGGAGGGCTCATGGAAAACGACAGCAATTATAAGATTCGTCCTAGATACGGTCTAAATTGTGAAATTCCTAAATCCGTAATTGAATTTTTTACGAGTGCTAAATGAGATTCTAATGGATGAAGTAATTTAGAGATTTCCAGCCGTGTGTTTCAGTTTCGATTCGATAAAACGATTAGTCATTTATGTTGAAATGGATTTGCAAATTGCTTCTCAAATTTTCCATTTGGGTCATAGTCGATTCCGGAGAATTATCGAGGAGTGGACTTCTTCCAAATTATTGGATGTGTTCTTGAATCTTTCAATAATGATTGTCCTTCAGTTATATATGTCGCAGATAGCGATAAATTTGCGACAGAATTTACAATTTGGATGGTCGTATTACTCCCATAATACGCGGTTTGCTACAAGAAGTGAACCTGGTGGCGCTGGTATCGCCGATAATGGCGCGGTGACGTTTACAGTAATGTTAGGTCTGCACATGGAAAATGAATATTCATATTGCTACCACACGTCCAAGGAGATGGACCACCACTTAACACATCAACGAACGTGAATGACTCTGATTACCTATTATCATTGACGCTTGGAAGAAGCCGGTGAATCGTTACTTAATAAGAAGTTGGTCATGGAATTTAAGTAGGAGGGAATGTAGACTACTCCGGTTAAATCCTACAGAATGTAAGCGAGGGCCAAGTTGGATGGCATGAGAGGCATGCAGATATTTTACCTTCACTGGTAAGCCACTTAGGTTCCATGATCATAATTGAATGTGATAATTTGTGTGTGGGTAAGTGATCTGTATTTGCTACCTTAAAGATTTAAGGTATTAGGGCCCGTGTTCCATCAGAGGCAGACCATTACCTCGTCCTATTAAATCCTAGTGTTATTCTGATATCCTATTCGCCTTTAGTAGCGTAACATAATATCGCAATTTGACGAGCTACCCTATGCCACGAGAGGCTGGGCACCGTCCCAGTCGTCAGACATATTCACAAGAATTCTGTCAAAGTAGTACATTACACAATGCATTGCAAATATTTAAAGATGAAGTAAGATGATTAGGAATTTAATAAACGCAAAATAAATAAAACGTAAATATAACTCACCGGAGCTCAAGTTGCTCAATGAGAACATTATAACATAGATTTTTTTTATATACAACAGTTTGGTACTTTACCTCCGTCACATATATATTTATATGCTTCTTATCGAAGTTTATACATTCGGCTGGACTATATTTTCAAAACGTAGCATATCTAGTCTTGTCTAGATTCCCAGAGCATTGGTCGGTATTCCATAACAACACTAAGACCATATTTAAATAACGTCGATTAATAACATACCTTATGTAAATGTTTTTTTCATTTCTTTTGTTCACTAAAATGTATTTTATTGTATTGTGATGTACTTTGGTGTGATGCGATTATGTAGAATTGTATTGAAATATTTAAATTTTTTTCACTTATGTGACAAACTAATCTATTTACTTATTCTTAATAATAATGGATGACGGATAATTTTATCATTGATATATACACCTACGGTGAAACTATGATGAGTATCTACTATGGGATAACTCTGGTTACGATACTTCAATATAATAAATAAATATTTCGGACACTTTCACCAATCATCTAGTCCCAAACTAAGCAAAGCTTGTACTATGGATACTAGATAACGGATAAACATACATAAATATTTATATAAACATCCAAGACTCGGGAATAAATGTTCGTATTCATCACACAAACATTTACCCCTCGCGGGATTCGAAACCGCAACCGTTGGTTTCGCTGACAGGATCACTATCCACTACACCAATCGGTCGTCAAAGAAAAAATAAAGAATTAGATGTAAGATTCGACAGTTTGAAAATCATATATCTAGCAGTTCATATACATGTAAGATGAAGAGTAGGCGGCGCACAGGCGAGAGCACATCGAAGCTTTGAATAGTTTCTGTTATCTTAGTACTTTTAAAGTATAGGAGGGTACGGTTTCGTTTTAAAAGTATAATGGCAGCACTATAATAAATAAAACAGTTCATTTGGGTATAATTTAATGTACAATATTAGAGTAGAGACAAATAAAATAGACAAATAAGATAAAAATAATAAGATTGACTCGAAAGAATAATCTTTTGGCATTACGAAAAGGCATAAAGGTGTGTGGTATATAATTCAGGACAGTACGTAAACAGATAAAGAAAAAACAGGCGACTGCGGAAGACGGCCTTATAAGTAACGGTGGTTATCCTACATCCGACAGAGCAGAGACAAAGGCCGATAAAGTAATATGAAATATGTAGAAAATATTGGAAAGAAATAAAAACCCGTTCAAAACCCGTTTAACGTGACTCCCCGCACCCGTGTTCATACTTCCACAAGCGATCTTGTTAGGAAGCCACGAAACAGGCGATTGGCTTGGATTGGCGTCTTTAAGGATTTGACATTAACTGAAATAGAAGTTTAAATTACTTATAGACCTATCGATCATCCTATTTAACAGCTGTTAAATAACTGTCTGGTTAAATAATCCTGTTTGGTGTAAGTAGTGGTTAGAAACTCTGCTTCTATACCTAATGGTCGCGCGTTCGAATTATTTTTAATTATACATATATGTATATATTTACAAAAAAATGTATTTGTGTAGTTTATCAACCATCTCGTATCCATAACACAAACCTAGATGCTTACTGTGAACCTAGATGGCGCTGTGTGTTTGTGCAAAGACATTTATTATTATTATTATTATTATTATTATTATTATTATTATTATTATTATAACTATGTTTTCCCATAATGAATGATGATTTGCCTGGCTGTATTTATTTTGATGATAATTAAAACTTGTAGTTTTTGTTTTATTTATTATTTTATCTATTTCGGACAGTTAACAACAGTGTACATAGTTACAATATTAACAGTTTCTGTAGGTATTAAGTATATACACAGTCCACGACACTATCCACAAGGTAAGTAACACAGTATTTCACCGAGCTTACAAGTTATGAAGTTTACAATAAGTACATCCGTATCTTTACAATGTTACAATGTGCTGCTACACATATTACCCGTGCAATTACTCTCCAATAACAGAACTCCTAAATCTGTGATATGATGATGAAAATATGTCGAAATCTAAAAAACGTTCATTATACGTGTTTACTAAGCGTCTCATAGGAGATCTCACACTAGCATTTGTACAGTTTTCGTCTTGAAGAATAACTAAATAAGATTAAGAAAAAGTTATTTCGTATACTTGCCAACATTTACTTATCTAAGTATGAACAGTTTTATGAATACGAATAGGTGATAGATTTAATTACTAATTGGCTTGTCTACCCCGAAGAGTTTAAACTCAGAAAATATAAACTTTTGTGTAATATTTTCAAGTCTCTCTTTTGATATGATAAAATAAAATGAGTCGGTATAAGAAGTGGTAACACAAATTCTTAAAAATAAATCACGGCACTTTTCGTAACAAGATATTGAAAGTAAATATCCAAAAAGTCTGCCCGTTCCTGCCAAAAAAGCAATGCAAATTATGCCTCTTCTGTTAATAGTCCAACCTAATACCATGACAGGCGCGATAAACGTTTATATCGCGCGAGATAATATTTCTCCTGCTCATTCGCTTTGACGAAATATACATCTATTCCACTCTCACTCCTACGTCGCTCGCGACCAAAGATGTCATGGTACGGGGCTGTTCACTTACAATCTCCATAATAAATAAGTTGTTGTTATGATATGATAATGATACATACAATATAACAAATAAATATAATAAAGGCATCTTTCATTTAAATATAGAGTATAGAGTAACATAATGTGAAATACCAAAATGGTGTTTAATGATTAAATCAAATAATTGTAGGTATTATCTTACTTCGTGGAATATATATACTCGAAAATAGGTAAACCAAGTGTAATTGTATATTATATTTAATTTTAGAATTTTTTTGAATGTGCGGCGTTGAAATTTAATGATAAATTGAGGCTACGTTGACCTCAAAAGGCACGCGCAGCACCATTCACCCTTTTCTTGGAGCTATTCAGCGTATTGTGAACCCTCATAACTTCGATCTGCATAACATCTTAATATTAACGATCTTAATTGGTAATTGAAACGACATTATTAACATAAATATCCCTTTCCTCCATATTGCCATGCCTGACAAGGTACATGTGTATGTTAGTACTTACCTATGTATTGTAACTATGACATGTGTAATGCAATAAATATATGAATTATGAATTATGAATTAATATTGACGACCGAATGGTGTAGTGGATAATGACCCTGTCAGCGAAACCAACGGTTGCGGTTTCGAATCTAGCGACGGGTAAATGGTGGGTTTGTGTGATGAATATGAACATTTATTCCCGAGTCATGGATGTTTATATAAATATTTATGTAAGTTTATCCGTTATCTAGTATCCATAGCACAAGCTTTGCTCAGTTTGAGACTAGATGATTGGTGTAAGTGTCCGAAATATTTACTATTTATATATTATTAAAAAATATCAATTATTTTATTGAATATTATTATCATCTAACTAATATTATAAATGCGAAAGTTTGGATGTTTGTTTGTTTATTTGTTTGTTGTTTGATTGTTGCTCAATCACGGCAAACGGATAAACTTATTTGGATTAAACTTGATATATAGGTAGAACATACCCTGGATTAAAACATAGGATATTTTTTATCCCGATAAAGTGATTATATTATACTAGTCTATACATTCACAGTCTCACTATATCCATATTCTGAAGTTTTATAATACTATTACGTAATTATTATTTTGTATATTTACACTACACTATATATACACTAACCCGATTATAATTATTTATTATTATTCTGCTCATTATTGTACATCACATGGCGTCCGTGCGTCATTGGGCATTTGGGGGCACTGAAAACCAGCGCTGTGATTCGTCGCAGCATGAGCTGACTTCTAACCCATTTGTGCACGCCGCAACACATGACAGCATTGTCGGGATCTTCTTCATAATTGTATTTCTATTTTAGCTATAATTCACTACTTCTTTGTTTTTGTATCGTGTTCTGGCGTTCACAATAAACTATTCTTATTCTTCTTATTCACGAACACTCCATTGCATTACAGATAATCTCTACTTGTTTAAATAATACGCGTTTCTTATTATCGCTATCTCTGATCTAGCCGCTGCTTTCAAAGCTCCGTCACAACGAAGATATATGGGTAATTGAATCGATGTACGCTCCCTCTAATGCGCATGATATATGGAAGCAATTCCGGTTAAACGTCTCACTCCGGCTGAGACCTGTCATAAAACACCGGGAATAGAATTGCGAGCAAATTACTTAAACGTTACAAAATTAAGACGAAAAAGAAGATTTTATCGTACAGTTTGCTGCATGATACAGTTAATAAGTTGGAAAGCCTGAGTTGACAGGCTTTCCAACTTAGGGCTTTTTCACCTATTTTTTTTATCTTTGCATATTCGATTTCGATTCGGGTTCAATTCCCAGGCAGGCCAATGTACCAATGAGTTTTTAAATTTAATTACTTATGTGCATTTATACGACTGCTCTTAAATGGTGAAGGAAAACATCGTGAGGAAACATGCATCCCTGCTGTGAAATAAAAATTCAAAGGCATGTGAAGTCCCCAACCATTATACCATCGTGGTGGACTATGGCCCATACTCCCTCTTATACGAGGGAAAGCCTCTGCAGTGGGATGTTTACGGGTTGATGATGATGTATATATTATTATCATATTAACCTCACCCTAGACAATAGATATTAAGGTTAGAAAAATCGAGGTCAGATTCTTCATGTAGAAAAATATATTATTATGCTTGCTGTCGCTCGAGGGATCTCTATACACCTAATGTGTGTCCCAATTTTCATAGGTCGAGCTATTTCAATATTTACAGGCAAACATTTGTCTATCTAATGACAATTTATTACATGAGGAATAGGGCAAGATGGCGGTAGTAAATCTCTCACAAGCTTTTATTATAATAAAACGAGGAAATGTATTCAAAGGTATAGACACTAAAGGCAAAAAGGGCTGTAAATTTAGATAAGAAATAGTTTTAGTTGGTGTACATCCGAATCGACACCCTTAAAACCCACCAAAGGACTGACCTCGAACTGTAAAAAAAAGAGATACTTATACATTTAGCATTGGTCGTCATACAGCTGATACGATTATGAGACATTAAAATTCAAAACCATCACAGAACAGTTAGGAAAACGTCCGATATTAGAATATTTTATTGTCTAATATCTAATATAATGTACCTATTATGCTAAGCCTGTTCTGTCAGCATATTACTCCGCCTCACGAGATGGGATTGGTACACTGAATGTGGTCGCCACTATCGCAAGGAAATGGACTTTGGGCCGGGCAACATGCCAGATTGCATACAAACGACCCATAAAATCCCGTAACCGACATAATAATTACGTATGCTCAGAATAGGGCAACATTACTATTTGGAAGTTCAACACGAATGCGTTGGAAGTTTTGTTAATTGTTAGAAAGGGTGTAACAGTTTATGTCGCCATTTTCTTTTTTACGACGGGCATCTATTGTTATTTGAAGCGATTAGGTTTCCGTTTTAGTGCACGGTCCTTTACGCAATAGGTGTTTCAATTAAACTTTATATCTTTGTCACTACTTTGAACTATGTAATGACTAAGTTATTAAGGGGTGTGTAATATTTGATATAATAACAAAAAGTCTAATTATCAGATTGTATAATTTCATTTGATATAATTTTGCTTAATGTTCAAATTATATAACGTTCTGTTCATATAATTTCATAAGACATAATATAAATAAATAAATATTTCGGACACTTACACCAAAAAAAAAAAAAAAAAAAAAAACTTATATAAAACTCGCTTAACATAACATTTACTTTCTATAATGTTCATTTGATATAATGAATAATAGGTCTGTGTAGTCATAAAAAAAATACTAACACCCGAATGTTGGGACGAAAGCTCCGCTTCGCTACGCTTTCCCCTAACCTTCGAACCTAACCTATCCTCTAGTTTTTGCCCGTTTATCGCAGCTCCGCTTCGCACGTGTTACATGTTTATTGTTGTATGAATTTGATGAAACGACCATTATGTGAAATGAAAATTATGTCTAGTGAATATTATCACAAACGATAATTATATACTATGAGCATTATGACTAGCGGTAATTATATGAAATGAACCTTATAACAAATGATAATTATATTTAATAATTATTATCAGGTGAGATTGTAGCCAAACGCGAAACCAGTTTTTAATAAAAAAAAAAAAATGCCAAGTTTTGTTATAGCAAATGAATGTTATGTTTCGTAAACATTATACTAAATGAAATTATATTAAACAACTTTATGTCTGTTGAAAATTATATCAAGTGAGTGTTATGTCTAATGATATTATATTTTTTGTTATTATATCAAACATTACACACCCGTTATTAAGTATCATACTCAATTTCTCGTTACTATTCAAAGTCAAAGTAAAAAATGCTTAAAATACATGACTCATGTCAGATTTTACATTTTTTTAAGCTAGGTACTGCTTGTTCAAAAGGCAATGTCCCCCTGAGAATAAGTTGCTCTTTTAAAAAAACAGATTTTTATATTACTAAACGTTACAGGATTCTGTGCTCTAACAATGGAGACTTGTGACGCTGATGATGAGTAGAAACGAGATCTGTATGCATTAAAGGTATGTAGTCTCTCCATTTATATCTCGGAATTGCGCAGATTTAATTCCCACATCTATTATGGCATATTATATCAACTCCATGGTCTATGATAGTCATCCCAAGTAACGAAGGAGATATAATTAAAATCATGTTCCGTACACGGGGCCGAGAGCATTTTCTTTGTTCCGCTAATGGAGTCTCTTAGTAATAGGAGCGCTGTTTGTGTCGAGACAAATTAATATCAGTAAAGTATATTGCGTTATATATTATAACTTTGCCAATGAAAACACTTTTCTAAGGAATGATGCAGTTGGATAGTATTGCTTGGTTCTACACTACTTAAGGAACATAACATGTGGTAAAGTATATAATGCTAGCCTATATTATTATGTTGATTTAAAACTATCGGTACTAAGTTCCTTTTTCATCGGACGAGTTAAATCATTCCATATCTTTGCAGCCTTGACCTTGAAACATCCCCGCTATGTTGCTAAATTATGCACAGGGATCTTGAGCATATCCAATGCTGCTGTTCGGAGACTTCTGTGTGTTATATCTTTTACCCACGTTAATTTTTCAAACAGGTTATCGACGATGGCTAAAAGCGGTGTGCTGGTGGAAGAAATAACTACTCGTTTTGTATAGACTATGTTATAATATTAATAAAAATAAAAAAAATATATACAGAGAGCAACTATAGCAAAAACCGAAAACGCAAGATGCCAAAAATGATTTGTTGTCAATTTAGAATTTGCTCGTTCTTAAAAGTTAATATGAACATTGGTGGCCAGTTATTATAGCATGGAGGTCGATTAGCGAGGCCTATAATAGGCCTCGCTAATAGATCTCCATGCTCTTCGCGTGGTCTGCGGTGTCCACGACCTCCATCGCTGACACATGTATTCAGGCTTTTTATTCCAAAGTACCTTTTGAATTATACAGGCGTATTGGAGATTTCTTCTAGCACTCATGTTCAAAACACCCTGCTCTTTAATATATAATCCTCGCCTTGGTCCATTAAAACAATAACGAATGCAGGTAATTTGGACTCTTTGCATCGTTCTCTCCGAGGTGCTGTTCAATCTGATAACATTGAATATCAGATTTGGTCTTATAGCACTGAGGTAATTTGGAGGCATAGTGGACGTAATTGACTCGCCAAACTCTCCAAAAACCAGTAAAGGAAAACAATAATATAAAAAAAAAAACCACGTTGAAAGTCAGTTTCTACTTCTAATTATTAAACGTGTTATGGGGACCTATTTGTCATCTTGAGAGAGAACGTTATGGTCGAGGATTATAAAAATTTCATTTGCTAAAATGCGCTTAGGCGGCTTTAAAATGAGGCTGGGGCAATAAAATGTGCGACGAAATTAGGGTTGCCCACTTTGTGAAACTTTATTTGGAAAAGGAATTTAAAATTTTAAACATGCAAAGGTTAATTGACTATATATCTATGTCAATTATAGTTAAGCTATCAGACTCATTAGCACATAATGGATAGGGAATTATTAGATCCAGACTTCCCAGAAACTGATTTCTAGAATGGAAGAATGGAAGAATGGAAGAGGCCGTCCTTTGTATAATGCGGGAGTATGGGCCATAGTCCACCTCGCTGGCCCAGTGCGGGTTGGGGACGTCATGTTTGAATTGTTATTTCTCATGCATGCAGGTTTCCTCACGATGTTTTTTTCACCGTTTAAGAGCAGTCGGATGAATGCACATAAGTAATTCAATTAAATTTAAAAACTCATAGTACATGCCCTGCCTGGGAATCGAATCCGGACCTCCAAAATTGGGAGACCGCGTCATAGCCACTGAGCCACCAAGGCTCGTGTTAACTTGATACTTATTATTACGGCCTCGCTCAAAATTTGGTGGGCTGATGAGAATGTTTAGATTATTAATTTACTCAGACAAATTCCACGCTTGAACAGTACTGGCTTCGAAATATTTGTCTGAGTCTGAACTCATCAGGTTATCTTCTACCTTTAAAAGTACATCTTCTACCTTTAACATTATACCTAAATATATGTTGTCAGTTACGCAAAAAAAATGTTAATTATATGGCTGCGAAGGTGTACAACGCCCTCCCAAATGAATTAAAATTATTGACTGGACGACAATTTAAAATTTAGTTATATGAATGGCTTATCAACAAATGTTATTATTCAATTAAGGAATATCTACCACTATTTTAAAATACTTATATAACGGACAATATCGCTTTTCTGACATCAACATATAATTGATAATTAATTAGTTTTATATTGTGACAACATATATTATTATATTATATTTAAGTAATAACCTATCTAATGCTAACCTAATTATTAAATATTTGCACGCTAGATTTTAAGTAGATTTTGAATGGGACTTCTGTTATGTGTCATCCTATCTTGTACCCAAAATCAAGCAAATAAATAATTTTATTTCATTTCATTTCAAACATTAAATCGTCAATCTCAATCCACTTTAGTGAAGTTTGTATCAAGCGCAGAACGTTTGCCCTCCTAAGTTCCACCTAAAGAGGAGAGCTTGCGGGAATGCATCCTGACCTAAGTGATGTAACACTAAAGGGGAGTGTTTCAGTTGGAATGGAAATGTTTGTAGTATGCACATTTAAAACAAAACAACACTTAAGGTCCTTACATTGTGCTTGAACTGGTTTTTATCCACGACAAATGATATAGAGCTGGAGTATTTGGTGTGTCTTGTAACGAGACGCCATGCGCCTCGTTGGATCTCTTTATTCAGTATTCTCCTTGTTTGTTTCTTTTTCGATTCATTCATAATATTTTAAATTCAAAATTTGAATTCTGCCTGTTCTTTCTCTCTCTCTTTCTTTCTGAGTAGCTTTTGTTTATTCAGTTAATGATTGACTGTTACAAAGACTGGACGTATACTATTCTATTAATATTGTTTGAACTACAAAATTAAGAAATTCAGTTTATTCCTTTTTATCAATATAAAAGTTATTTTGTGTACGTATTGTTGTTCGTGAACGTGATACCTTTTTAATATAAGTTGTCACTGACAACGACTCAAGATCCGGCTCATCCTCTTATCTCTACATTCTGTGGCCTACTCCTGGACATCTCCAGTATCAGCCTGGGAGTAGTGCTTCAGTCTGTTCATGTTGAGGCTCTAAAGATGGCGCTAACTGATGGGCCTCTTATTTC
The DNA here is from genome assembly GCA_949316235.1 of Oegoconia quadripuncta. Taxonomy (NCBI): domain Eukaryota; kingdom Metazoa; phylum Arthropoda; class Insecta; order Lepidoptera; family Autostichidae; genus Oegoconia; species Oegoconia quadripuncta. The sequence goes on from OX438747.1 coordinate 23,093,968, forward strand.
TTACATTTTAATTTAATTTCTACACTGTCCAGAGCCACGATTTAGCTTAAAAACAAATATAATAAAATCGTTAGCCATTGGAAAGTCGCCCATACTTTCTTTGGTGGCAGCAACTACTCTGCAGGGGGGGGGACTGAAAATCAGCAACACTGCTGAGTCCCTACCCATTCATCACAATACTGTGGTTCTCGATTCTATGTATGCTTGTGTTTTTTTTTTCTTTTTTGTGATGAATAAATACCTTTTATTTATTATTTATGTATTTATCTCCATTTTTCTCGGAAATTGCTAGGCGATATTACATAACCCCTGGTGAAAAACGAAGGGTGTTGTGTTTGACAACTTTTTGTATGGCTTCGCCTGTGTGGAATGACTTTATTGTGGATATGTTTAATTTGTTTAAGTATCCCACGGGAACTATTCAAAAATATCCTATATCTTAACCCACGGTATATTCTATCTATAGCCCAAATTTCAGCCAAATTCGTTGATCAGTTTCGCCGTGATTGAGCAACAATCAAACAAATAAACAGACAAACATCCAAACTTTCGCATTTATAATGTTAGTTAGATAACACAAATAGACCTTGATATATGCTACGACTAACTACATCACAGTTCATGTCAACAGTGTGACTACAATATCGGAGGATTGTACAATACAATACAAATACTCTTTATTGCGCAAAATAATTTACAATAATTTTTGATGATAACAATAGAACACAATTAGGTGGTCTTATAACTAAAACTTCTAGACAACCCTCAGCTATGAGAAATTTGTATATAGAAAAACAGGTAGGGTGCACGATACTACCAACTAAAGAAATAATTATAGATAAGTATGCATAAATATAATAATAATATCATATTAATTGACTTACTTAATAATATCAAATCAAAATCAAATCAAAAATGCTTTATTTTGTAGGTACATATGGTACACTTAAAATAGTCAGATTATATAAATTGTATTGTGGTCAACGGTGTGCTGTTCGATTTTAAGTTCTGTGATACCTGAGATAAGAACAGTTTTATTTTGTATGCAGTACGTCTCTTCTCGTGAGTGTCGTAAAAAGTGACTAAGGGACTTTACACCAAAATACATCTAAACTTTAACATTTTAGCGGAGTTGTTCTAGTTCTAGAGAGTTGTTGTCACGTGTTTATTTCTGTATATTTCGAAAAGTGAACTATGTGTGTTGTGTCAAGTATTAAAATTTTAATGTATGGAGCACCCAAGCGTTGATATTTGGGAAATCTCTACGACCCCAATTTGGGATACAGGTCGTGATATGTATATAAGACAGGCTATGTTTGGAAAAGACAGCAATGAATTAAAATTTAACAATATGTAGGTACTTTTGAAAATAATAATGAAAAAAGGAAATGAGACAGCCCTACAAAATTAGTCTTTCATTATATTCGAATAATTTCAGTTTTCAGCAAAAAAAGGCGCCCTAATGATCGAAACATCAGCGTTGCGGATGAAATTAAAACCATGACCTTTATGAATAATAAAAGATTTTTTCTTTTTCGCTAGATGAAAGAAAATTATGCCTAATTCAAACAATGTTTTTGTACAGACAATAATAAAAATGGATATTTGTTTTATATTAACGATTCATATCTGTTGGCTCGTGTGTTTCACTTAGCGGAATTGTTTCCAGAAGTCTATCCAATAGCACAGAAATATTAGAAGTTGTGGATTTAAGTCGAGGGTGGCCCCGGCTTCTTTTTTATATTTCGAAGACCAATAAATAAATATATTGTGCCAACTAATTCAACACTTTGATCTTATCTACACAGAGAATTAGATGTGATAAGTAGTTTTAAATGTATTATGCTAAACACATTTACTCATCAACCGTCTATAAATAACAATAGATGTGTGTATGTAATAAAATTACTATGAATAATGACTATGATGATAATGACGACCTGTTTAGTGTAGTGGTTAGAAACTCTGCTGCTATACCAAAAGGTCGCGGGTTTGAATCCCGCTAGGGGTATATGTTTGTATGATGAATACAGACATGTGTTCTCGAGTTATGAATGTTTTTCATTTATATATGTAAAATGTATTTCTGTAGTTTATCCACCATCTGGTATCTATAATACAAGCCTAGTTGCTTAGTGTGGAACTAGATGGCGCTGTGTGTATGGGCAAATATATTTATTATTTATTTATTTATTTAAAAATATAAGGACTTTAGGATTGACTAGAGACTCGTTTGACATAATTTTTATTTATTTATATATTTTCAACAAACTTTACAGCATATCCTTATACATATATTACTTAAAATTAAATTACATATTTATTAAGCCAATTATAAAGTTTGACATATTACTATGCATGACACAACACGCGGTAAAATACGGCGAAATTAAACTAAAGCACAGATTACTACTAAGTGCTCTAAAATACAGAGACATCACTCGCAGAAATACCTGATGATAATAGCATGGAACTTTTTTTTACATGTATTTACCTGTTCTCCTGTTGTGTGTGTGTGTGTGTGTGTGTGTGTGTGTGTGTGTGTGTGTACGTAAATTTTGTTGCGGATGTGTGGAAATATATGGGAGTATTAATGCTTTATAATAACGTACTATAGCGATAGGAGTGTATGTATTATTTGTCTGGTAAATTCTGGTTTACCCAGAGGAAAAATTTCTACCTCAGGGAAATATCTCCCATAGGTTTTGATAGCCCTGTGTAATCTCATCTGATAGGAAATGACGATGCAGTCGAAGATGAAGCACGCAATCCCAGTAAATGTTAGTAATATTCAGTGGTTGCGACAATCTATCCCGGTTGTTTTACATTGCAAGCGGTCGTTAAGCTACTCGATAGCCCAGGCAGCTTACAAACACTGACTGTTAAGTGGCCTTTAGTCAAACGCAAATCCAACAATCCACACTGGACTCTATGGGATTATGGTACATACCTTCTCCTAATGAGAGAAGGCTGTGATCAAGCAGCGAAGAAATAAGTCTGTTGAATACAGTGTTTAGGCATTGTAATCCTTTTCTGTGGGAGTATACGAGTATCGCTGGCTTAGCGGTTAAGACGCGGTCTCCCAATTTGGGAGGTCCGTAATCGATTCCCAGGCAGACTATGTACCTTAAACGGTGAAGGAAAACATCGTGAGGAAACCTGCTTGCTAGAGAAATAAAAATTCAAAGGCCTTAACCAGCATTGGGCCAGAGTCGGGCTATAGCTCATACTCCCTCATATACGAGATAAGATCTATATCCCCGCAGAGGGATGATTACTGGCTGATGATGATATCACGATAGGCGACCTCGGATCGGCTTGCTTGCATCTTTCTGTCACGCATCCTACGGTTGTTACTTTTCGTCGGTTTAATGTCGGTGGAATTTACTTAAATGGACTCACACCGAGACGATTTTACAGTATTTTGAATTCTTTGTGCTTGTGTGGTGGTTGGCCAGCAGGACATTTAAATTCTCCCAAGATAACCCGGTGTGGACTTGCTGGACACGTGGTGGAATCGGAGTCATGGTGAGTGGTATATCTCATATATCTGGAGTACTTGAAGGTCACCCATAGAAAAACAAGAATCAGCGTCTGCTTGAGATATCGAAGGGTTCTGTCGAACTGCGTTATACATACTCAATTTAACCATGAAGTTTAATTGAGTTATTTATTAAGTGCTAAAAATAACTGAAAATATTTCAAAGTCTACCCAACAGAATCCATTTCTTTTAACCTCCGAACATAACCGCCGCAATTTTCAATGAAAAACCGTCGGTTCCTTTACGAGCCCTTAATTTATAGCTTAATTTATCAGAGCAGCGGGGGAAAGAATAAGCAAACAACAAATTCGGCGCGATTCCTTAGAATTTTACCAACGACAGTTCTTTATGGGTCGCGTTTATGGATGATAGAAATATATTTCGCAAGTAAAAGTAATGCATATATGGTGTGAGATTTGTTTATATATTATTCCACATTTGGTATAAATTATGTGCGCTAGAAATATTTCATGAAACATTCGTAGTTATTATGATAAGAGACAGGATCTGGAATGAGGGGATTTGCCAGATATAGCTCTGAAGATTCGCAGGCTGAAGTGGAAATATGTTGATCATATCTTTCGCAAGACTGATAATCGCTGGTACAAGCGGCTTCTGAAGTTGAGATCAAGAAGGCAAATGCAGTCGGAGATATCCTCGATTGGTTGAATGGATGCGCAAAGCAACGTTCAGGTTCAGGAGTCGCCCTGGGAGATGCTACTATCCAGCAGTTGACTGAACAGCTGATGATAGTTGTATTCATTACCGTGAAACAAAATAGTCCCTTTAATAATTTCAATGTAATAATAATAATTGTAACAGCTCCTACTATACGTTATTGTTTGCCCGTAAGTTAGCGTGTTTCGTGACTGCCATGCTGAATCACAGACGGTTTCACGGTTGACAGCGCTCTATAATTTAATTCAGAAGCTAAGCGTGATCGAGTGCCTTAGAAAGGTCATGTTCCCTACTCGAAATAATAACCATTTGCTTTTGTAAACTTTCGACTTTATTCGGGTTTTCTGTTAACTCGAATGCTTTAAACGAAATCAAGAATTCGATATTGAAATTTAGTTGCAATTAGCTTAACGTCATGTATGAGCCGGGGCAGCTCCGTAACATTGTGATCCAGATGAGTGATGATTCTTTCAATTACTAATAATATAATTGTATAATTTCAATCTTAAAAAAAATATATGATCCTACTATCTCTGATAAAATACCTTCTCTCAGGGGTTCTATTACTTTCATCGTTATAGTCATCGGTTACGTTCAGACATGTGATTGGTCGGCTCATCGCTCGCTCTTCAATTTATCGGTTTCTCATTGGTCAATGTAATCGATGACGATACCAATGAAGTTACGGCAGGTCCTCAAGTTCATATACTTCGTCTCTTTATATTGGTGTCGATTCGGATGTACACCAACCAAACTAAACTAAACTAAAACAGTTTGAACGTAGTACTGTCTCTGTCTCCCTGAAACAGTACGATGCGACGGCACCACTCCAAAATAGGTTTTAGTTTAGTTTAGTTGGTGTATATCCGTGTCAATCGGAACCTTATTATAAAATACATACATACATACATACTTACACTCGAAACACATAACCTCCTTCCTGGGCCCTTGCGTAAATACCCTGTGGAACGGACTTCCGGCAGCGGTATTCCCGAACGAGTACGATATTGGAACCTTCAAGAAACGAGCCTACACCTTCCTCAAAGGCCGGCAATGCATCTGTGACCCTTTTGGTGTTGCGGGTGTCCATGGGCGGCGGTGATTGCTTTCCATCAGGTGACCCGCATGCTCGTTTGCCGCTATCTCATATAAAAAAAATAAAAAAATGTCCTTGACCATGCACACAATGCCATCTAGTTCCACTTTAAGCAACTATAGGCTTGTATTGTGGATACCAGATGGTTGATATACTACATAAATACATTTTTTTTTGTAAATAAATACTTATTATAAATGAAAACATCCATAACTCGGGTACACGTGTCCGTATTCATCATACAAACATATGCCCCTAGAGGGATTCGAACCCGCGACTTTTGGTATAGTGGTCAGAGTTTCTAACCACTACACCAAACAGGTCGTCAGGTAAAAAACGTCGGTCGATAGAAACTGCCTATACAAATGTTCGCTATACTTGACTATGACCTAGGGAGTTAATTCAACGGTAAATTTAACTTAACTTATGGGATTGCGACATACCTATATTATGTACAAACAAAATGTCCCAAATACCGAATTACCTCTTACAGAGCCGATACAAACAACTCAATAAGAATGACAAAGTACAGAGATGTATTATATTTGAGCATTGTTTGACTTTCCCTGTTATGATTATGTTTAGAGATAATCCGGATACATGCTTTGTCTTGTTTGTCAGAAATGGAATATGTATCAGTCGAGGATGCTCATGTTGGGTATGTGTGTATGGCGAAATGTGTTTATGTAGAAGTGTGTGTGTTTTTGTTTAATCTATATTTTGATTTACGGTTTTGATCCTATGTCTAATTGGTGTAGTGGATAGTGACCCTGTCAGCGAAACCAACGGTTGTGGGTTCGAATCCCGCGACGGGTAAATGTTCGTGTGATGACTATGAACATTTTTTTATTCCTGAGTCATGGATGTTTATATAAATATTTATGTATGTTTATCCGTTATCTAGTATCCATAGTACAAGCTTTGCTTAGTTTGGGACTAGATGATTGGGTAAGTGTCCGAAATATTTATTTATTTATTTATCCTATGTCTAATGCCAATGTCTTTCACTTAAACTTACGACAAAAATTATAGGGAAAATAATAATAAAAAATTAAATTTGCAAACAACTGATTTCAGTGCGGTTACATTCTCCATCTCCTGAGTGCATAATTAGAACGTTAACCAATTTATCCGTCGGTAAAATAATTATCAAAATCGGTTAGTAATTAACGAAGATATATCGCGTAACAAACATTCTACATCAGGACATGAAAGTCTGCACTATTCCCACATCATCATATCAGCTTTTATCATCACATGTGAAAATTTCTTCGAAGGGTAAACTCCACAATGTAATGTAATTTCTATTCATTTTTAAGCGATTTAAAAAAATAAGGAGTTACTGGACTGTCTTTTTTGATATTTCTTTCAAGGATTTTAATTTCTTTTAAATGTATTTAACAGAGATAAGATAGCCAGTACCTGGGGTTTTCGGGTCAGTACGCTTCCACCTTCGGCCTCATCTTCACTTAACATCAGATGCGATTGAGGTCAAGTGCTAACCCATTGTGGTTAAAAAAATCTATTTATCTATATTTATTATTAATTACTTCCTCAATCGTGTGGGCTGTTATTATGTTTATCTTTATACTCACCCTCGGTACGACCACAGCTTTACATCCGAATCAAACACTTCTTAACTTTAAGAGCCCCTTAAACATCATTAAGTCGCTTTAAATGTCAAAACACGTCAAAGTGAGAGCATGACAATTAGGAACCATTTGAAATTATATACTGTTATAAATTATTTTAAACAGGAAAACCTTCAAAAACCAACAAGGCCAAAGTGATTAAAGCTACATTTACCTAATTATTTGAAACGACCAAAGAATTAAAATAATTACACAACAGCCCAATTATATCTGTCAAGAGAATTAGAACGCTGAAAGCAAACACGCAATAACTATAGAATAAACCAGTCAAGTGCGCATTGGGCCTCGGCTATTCCGAACAGTCAACACATTCCAAGTGCTCCTAATATAATATATAATATAATTATTGTAAATTATTTTGCGCAATAAAGAGTATTTGTATTGTATTGTATTGTATTGTATTGTATTTCCATTCAAAAACCGCTTAGTTATCGTTACAAAATTAACGATCCTCTTTGCTTTTACCGTGTTCTTATAAATTCATTAAAGGCACTTAAGGTACACCTTTGGGGATATAACTTTAATTTCAAACCTCAAACACAGATACAATCAGTAAAGTAGCTACAAAGCAAAAAGGAACCTTCTTATCGGTCATCGGGGGTTTCTCTATTGGTTATAAAAGGGAGCAAGATCCTATCAGTTTTGGAGTACCGCCAATAGGGTCAGAGTGTTGGGTTTTCCTTTTTTTCTCTGAAATACAATTGAAAAAGTTTGTTACCTATTGACAACTATATAAAAGGCAAAGTTTATACTCGTTGATACCAAGTCGGGTTTTGCGGTTGCGGCGCAGTCGCGATCGCTAATCGTTATCAATTAATGAAATTAAGTAACGATTGGCGTGGTTAGTCCTTGGATAGATTGCCACAAGCGATAGGCATAATGTTAAAACAAGGAATAAGAACCAGTTATCTGTTTATGTTAGCCGACTTCACAAAGATAGTAAATCCTTCAAAGGGCACTGTATACGCTTTTATAAAATCTAATAAGGTTCCAGTAGACATTCAAAATTTGCCTTTAAATAAATTTAAAGCAATCATAAAACAGAAATTATTAGCGAAAGGCTATTAAGGTCACTGACTATTTGAATGATAAGCAAGCATGGACATAGCTGTCTTATTATTCATATAATTATCAAATCACAAATTGTAACCCATAATCTCTTTAAAGAGCAACCCTAGAGTTTCTTGCTTGTTCTTCTCTGGGCAGTCAGCTTTGTGAATGAGCCGTAAATTTAAATGTAATGTTAATATTAACAGTGACGTTTTCAAGTGATAATTTTATCCTATGAAATAAAATATTTTGATTTGATTAGATAATTTCATACATTATACATTTATGCAATTGAATTCAGTCGTTAAGTCAAGACGTACGCACTGAAGTACAGGTGGCTTATGGCTCCTACCCTCTCTAATGAGATGAGCTCATGCCCCAGTAGAGGGGACAGTGAATAAGTGAGCGTTGCATTAAATTGATCCTAGGTCAGTTTATGGACGACCGGTGGGTGTAGTGGATACACCCGACAGCGAAAATAAAGGTTGGAGCTTCGAATCCCGCGAGGGGTAAATGTTTGTGTGATGAATACGAACATTTATTTCCGAGTCATGGATGTTTATATAAATATTTATGTATGTTTATCCGTTATCTAGTATCAATAGTACAAGCTTTGCTTAGTTTGAAACTAAATAATTGGTGTGTCTGAAATCTAATTAATATTATAAATGCGAAATTTTGAATGTTTTTTTGTTTGTTGCTCAATCGAAATGAACGGATTTGAATGAAATTTTGTATATAGGTAGAATATACCCTGGATTAAGACATAGGATAGGATTTTTTATCGCGACAAAGTGAGTAGTTCTCGCGGGATAAACAAATTTCCGCGACAAAGTTATTTCACGCGGGCGAAGTCGCGGGCGGAAAGATAGTATTAATATATACTTTAAATATGTACACAGGATTCGCCAGTTCGCGTCACATCTAATGAAGCCTGTACCGATTGCGCCTCAACTCAAACCCGTTCCAGCGGCGCGTGCTGGGCTGTCGTTATCATACGTAGCCTCTGCGTGTGCCATGCCTTTGAAGTTACGGACTGGCGAACGCTCCACATCACCACAGGCATAGAGGAATCAATACCGGACGCGATTCCCACGGCCTGTTGGCGGTCAAGAAAACAAGCCGTAAGGCACCAGCTTTAGAATTGTGCGACTGAAATTGTGATACCGATTGATCAAAGTTTGCTATGTCAACGGGCCGGTGTCGATCCGCAAACTGGGCCATTTTAATCTATCCGTTCACCATGTAATGGTTGCGGGCACAATTTTAGCGAGCTACAGCCAAATGAAACACGTGCTGCGGTCTTTGGCAATATGGAGTGTGATCACATTTCATGTACACCAATCCAAAAACAATGTTATAGATTTTGTGCCGTATGTGAACGTAGCTATAGTTCAGCTGTGGACGTCTTGTGACTGATATGATGAATGCTATACATACATACATAGAATGGTACAGGTGGTTTCAGAATGTTTTACTTTGGGTAATCGAAAATTTTTTGTTCGAATTAGATTATGATTCCTTGGGGAAAGTTGTTTGTAATCAAGAGTGGCGTCATCAGTTAATGGGAATTACACGAATTCAAATTCACCCTGTATGTAGAAGTTTTGCCATGTCTTTGCGACATTTCTTGTGCGGTATATTTCTTACCAATTCGTTGTTAAAAGTGTAGCTTATCTTATCAGGGTATGTGTAATAAATAAAGATAAACACACACATCGCTCTCGCACAAGCGCACAACATACTCAACACACACACACACACACTTGCTACAGTTAGTGGATGGCTAACCTGACAAGTTAGTCCCCTGAACCCAAGATGGATCTCTTTTGTCGTAGGACTAATTGGAGTATCTATTATTATTATTATTTTTCTCTTAAGTAATTGTAAGTTAGTTTTTAGAGTGACACAATAAGGTCCTGTAAACTTTGTAATCAGCTCATTGCATTACCTAACCTATATTCCTTTGAATTGTGAAGAGCGCTGACTCCTATAATACGGGGCATCCTAGTTTAGGAGTCGGAGTTTTCTACTTAAGTTTCTATAAATAAAAAAATTGTACAATAAAAAAAAAATCTTATTAATTTCTTTTCATTTTTACCTTGTTTCAAGTTCCAACATTAATCAGAAGTAAATGGTGCATACGGAAACTCAATGCTGAACGAAATAAATTAGCTCTGAATTACATGGAACTCTTGCACTAAAGTGCTTTAAGTCACGTACAAAAACCCCGCATATTCAATAACAGCATATTTTCTTGGCAGCACCATTATTTGATTATAAAGAAAGACTTTACAAATTTTCCACAAAAAATTATAATTTGTAAAATTTCCAACATTCGAACCAAGCTTTAGGTATACGAGTAATTGCTGGTTTACAGTAATTGCAATATAGCCATAGTACAGAAACGCTGAAACAGTATTACAAATAAACGAATATGCTTAGCATAAAGTTTTGTACATACATACATAACGTGACAACCTTTAACCCAAATGAGGTGGTCAGAGACCCAAACATTGGCGTTAATGTATTCTAAATATTAAAAGCTTAAAATGGTTTACTTTTCAAAATATACAGAAATGCACACGTGAGAGGGAGTGAGCTCTTCACCTTTGAAAATGTGCAGATCAATAGATATGTTTCGGTGGAAAGTCCCACAGTCGCCTTTTACGACACCCATGGGAAGATACGGTTGGGTACTATTCTTTTTGCGTGCTGAAACCACACATTATTAGTCTACATTTTGAACCTGCCTCTTTTGATCTTACAAAATAAAATCTTCAAAAATTTTTGGTGATCGTGTGTAGACATCACAATTAATATCGTTTAAAATGTTTTAAATTAGACATAGACATAGACAAATATTTATTTGACACCACACTATAGCAACAACAATATTAATAAAGACAAGAAAATTACTACAATATACAGAAATAGATTTTGAAATGCGGTGAGTGCAGTGTGATGTCAAAACTCCATCTCAGTTATACCGTAGCAATTGTTTCAGCGCTGGTTTTCAGAGGTTTCTGGAGGAGAAATTCTGAACGACGTGATGAGACGCAAATATCATGTAGCCCTTTTTTGTATGCTGTAATCATAAAATATAGTAACAAAAGAGGCGTATATCTTTTTTATTAAAGTAATTAAAGGGAAATGACTCCTTTATTTTTCTCTTCTTGGCTATACTACAGGCGAAGGGAGCGAAAGCCAATGAAGGAAGAATACCAGCAATAAATATGGGTGACTCAGCGAAACGGGGAGAATGGAAAAGATACCCCAAGTCGGTACATGCAAAACCAAAAAATGTAAACACTGTTTTTTAAAGCGTTTGTGTTATCTGTAATAAAATTTGTAATAAAATTCACTTATGTTTAGACGACATCGATTTAAGAATTCGGGTACACATCCTACCAATCTGAGATTGACCTAAAGATATGCTCCTAGCGGGATTCGATCCCACTCCATCCAGACATAGCGATCAGTTTCTAGCCACTACACCAATAAGATTTTATTGCTAAACGAAAGTCCTACTAATCTGAGACCTACTTTATATCTTGTGAGGATTTGTCCTGATCGCCCAGCTGGGCCAATTTTTGGGATCACCGTACTAACGATGCTAGTGATGCTACTGCACCTGAAATAGTCTACGACAATAGTTTCGTAAGCTCATTATTAGGGTTATTCAACTTTTCCTTTACCGAAGAAACTCGGCAACTAATAGATACTTTATAATAGAAATTCTGCTGTGGTGTAAAGATATACCCCAGTTCGTGTTATAAAATATACTTTTTTAAACAATTTTCCGCTCATATACACGGTCAAAATGGAAAGTATTAAAAGTCGTGACGCACGAAGGCGGCAACGTCACGTGAGCCCAGGGAAATCCATTAGGAGCGCGGTTTTGTGTGATGGTCCATTACATGAGAGACATGGTATTTATAAATATCTAGCGTATTGTTTCGATAATGCGTCAGCTTGCAGATTCCGCAGTAGGCAAAGCTATCTCAACTCTCGGCATGCGTACTTAATAGGAATGGATAAAATAAGAAATGAGTATGTAAGAGCGAGTTTAATCGTCGCACCCGTGTCAGAAAAATTGAAAGGGCATCGTTTGGCTTGCTATGGACATGTTATGAGGAGGGATGAAACGCATGTTACTATGACAGTGAAGAATATGGATGTCGATGGTTGGAAAGGAAATGGAAGACCACGGAAAAGATGTGTGGATAAAGTGAGGGATGATATGAACGAAAAGGGCGTGAATGATGAGGTAACGGCTGATTGAGGAGATTGCAAGAAAAACACGTACGGCGCCGATCCTAAATAAATTGGGACTAGGTCAAGAAGATAGGTGATCCTTATCAATTGGTAGAATATCAAAATTGACCTGCTAAATAAATCGCTTCAGCTTTCACTTTGTGCAACCAAGTATTCACAGAGCGAACACGGCCTAAAAACGGAATACGCTCCGAAACCATGTACAACGGCACGTAACCATAAACTATTGGAGAACTTTGTCGATATAGTATACGCCATCACTTCACAGCCTCCAAATCCTTTCTGCTAATAATATTCGTGTTACATTTGGAAAGTTTATATTGACTTAAATATTAGCTTACGTCTTTAAGATCGTTCTAGCGCATAATGTCACGTATAGATATTTGCTTTATTTATTATAAAAAACGTGTATAAATTTGTATGTTTTAGCGGGCGATGGGTTCACATGTATTTGTGTATTTTTGTATTTTAGAAATGTAAGCTGTGGATGTTGTTTTAAGCCTTTCCTTTAATGTTCGGATTTTTATGGTTATGTATGTATGTATTTAAAAACATTCATCTATAGTCATTACAGCTCTTGCAGCGCTGATCTTTCGTGGCACCTGCAGTGTGTGAAACCGCAGCTAAGCAATGCCGCAAATATGTATATATAAAATAGAAATAATAAATAGTTGGTAGGACGCTTAAAACTATAAGACCTTAATAAAATTATAGTTAAAATAAAATTATTGTACACAGTTTCATGTATTAGAAAGCGGAGTTCTTTGTAAATTTAATAAATATGTCTTTATGTAGATTTTAAAGGACAATATTAATTTCGAATTTTTAACGGGACGGTAGTGAAACGCCGAGTATCGCCCCCTCTCAATAGCTCGTTGTGTGACTTTGAGTTTTCTTATTAGGGCCATAGTGAGAGATCACGTTTCAGTAGCAACACACATTGATTAAAGACTTTCTTCCAACAATGAGCTATTTTGGACGAGAAAACGTTGCGCAGTTTCCCTATTAGCATAATTAAAGGTAAATAATGTTCCACAGGCAAACGATATTGGTAGGTACCTTCTAGAAAAATACAATCATAAACGTAATATTTCAATTACGTGTAATATTGAGGGTGTATGTGTGTGTGTCTTTGTATGTGTATATCGCGAGACCTTGAGCAAGTTGTGGAGGTCTGTTTGGGTGGTAACTGGCACGTAAGCTTTACTTTGGCTTACGCTGTAGTGGCGACAGCGTTTGCACACCCCTGAATAGGCTCCTAGATTAGATCGAGTGAACTGTCTTGCTATGAACTGTATACACGGTTATTTATTTATTTATTTATTTATAGTTTATTGTACACTAATCATAAAAACATTACAGCAATAAAGAGGATGTACAATGGTGCAAGCTTATCTCTAAAAAGAGATTTCTTAGTTTATTTATTTATTTAACACTTTGTTGCATATATAAGTATACAAATATACATTGAACAAACATAGGGCAGAGATTACAATACACAAAAGGCGAGCTTATCTCTGTAAGAGATTTCTTCCAGCAAACCCTCGATGGGAAAACCAATTTCAAGTTTTTTTTATTGCAGACAAAGAGCGATACTCAAAATATAGAACAGTATATTAACAAAACATCACTGAGGAACACAATTGACAAAAGACAAAACATTGGGATTTATAGCTATTTTTATATATAATTTGTATTCTCTTTGATTTTTATTTTTTTCTTATCTTTTGTATAATTATTGACATAGACATTATTTTATTTTCTCTTTGAATTTTTTGTTGTAATCCTTTTGTATTTTCTCTTATGTACTAACTTATTTGTATTATGTTATAGACGTTTAATTAGTTCTTTTCAACTCTTTTAATTTCTATTGTAATTTATTTGTATTCTCTCATAATTTGTATTATCCTGTTGACATTTAACTATTTCTGTTTAACTTATAGTAATTATTAATTATGTAATTGGGAACCCTCCCGTGTAATTAATTAAATTAAATTAAATAGCAATAATGGATTGATTATAGGACTATTTTATAAGACCAAAAATATATAGATATTACACACAATAAATACATAATATAAAAGTTGGCTTGTTTGCATGTCGTACTCATAAACCCATGTCTCGTCGCCAGTTATTATACGTTTCATAAAGGTCGGATCCGTAGAAGCTCGGGAAACCATGTCTTCAGCGACATGCTTTCGCTGCGCTTTTTGAACAAAATTGAGCTCTTTTGGAACTAGTCGAGCGGCGACGCGTTTCATGCCTAAAATGTCAATGAGAATGTTGTGGACGGACTTAAAAGATATGTTCACCTCACTAGCCAACTCTCTCAGACTCATACGTCGATTTTCGAGCACTAGCTTCTTGATTCTGTCGATGTTTTCTTTGGTCGTAGCGGTTGAAGGTCTACCAGAACGAGACAAGTCTACTACTACTTCTCGGCCTTCTTTAAAAGCCTTATACCATTCATAAGCCCTTGTTTTCGATATACACGATTCGCCGTAGGTATTTCGCAACATTTTTAGTGATTCACCACATGAAAAATACATATAAATAAATACTTTCGTATAATATAAATAGGCTGACTGAGTTACCGAGACAACTTGAGATAGTGTTCCTTTAGTCGAGTTTTAAAAATGGGTAGAGATTGGCTATTGGCTTTACTTCAAGGCGACAGATTAAGAACACAAAAACTTATTTTTTTATATGAACGAGTGTAACATGAGAACATTTAGTATGGGCCATGTCAAAGTCGCGACGACGTCGTACTGATACAGCACACCTATACCTGTGTCGGCGCGGCAACAAAGACAACAAACACGGTAATCCGGCCACCCGTCCGAGTTCATCGGGGTCACAGTGTGTAGGTAGGTAAAGAAAGCGTCCTTCCCTACCCACATGTTGTTATTTAATAACTAGCAACTGGCCCCGTCTTTGCACAGGTGAAATTATTATTAGAAACCATTGATTTATATGCTATAGATATGGTCACCCCAAGCTGTACCCCGTATTATTTGTGTGTGTGACCAGCCTTTCTCCAGTTATATCTCAATAATGCGTGTTCCGATTTGAGTATGGTTTTTTATATAAAAATACAGGTCTTTAACTGTGTTTGATGAAAATTGTTTAAGCTATTCCGAAGGTGTAGCTTTTAATTCAGTTTTTGGGTGTATTTGTATGCTTGATATCACAGTCTTTCAGGAAAATAACATTGGGTTTACGATTCTGAGGTCGCGGGTTCGATCCCCAGCGGGGTACCTACATGTTTAAGTACTCGGTTTGTTTGGTGGTAGGGTATTTTAAATGTCCACCTGGCTAGCTACCACCGTCTTATCCAAAGGTGCCGCCAAGCAGCAATGTTATTAGCATTGTTGTGTTCCGGTTGTCAGAGATAAGATAGCCAGTCCCCCCAAATGTGTTGGGGTTTCCGGGTCAGTACGCTTCCACCTTCCACCTCATCTTCACTTAACATCAGGTGTGATTGAGGTCAAGTATACCCGTTATGCATAAAAAAATGGTCGTGCGAACAAATCTTTTTCGTACTTTTCTTAGTAGATAAAACAGCGTCATCTCTTAGAATCCTCGAGTAATGGGAATGCTGAGAATAAATGACCAAAACCACCGCACATAACAAATTTTTTTCTAGTTTGTACTCATCATCATTTGCCAGTAAACATCTTACTGCAGGGATAATGGCATTCCCTCGTATAATGACTTCACATGCCTATGAATTTTTATTTGTCTAGCATGCATGTTTCCTCACGATGTTTTCCTTCGCCATTTAAGAGCAGTTCGATGAGTACACATAAGTAATTAAATTAAATTAAAAACTCATTGGCATATGCCCTGCCTGGGAATCGAACCCGGACCTATAAATCGGTCACATAAAATTGCAAGAAAAAATTACAATATTGATTAAACATATAAGTTTTACTAGGCATTATGGTTGTTATATTTAAATGATACTCGCATGTTCGTTGGTAATTTTTCTGTGGTAAGTGATACATCAAAGTCGATGTGGGACTGTGTTCCCATTGGTTACAAACTCCAATTGTAACACCAATGAAGTGGTGCCATGTTGATAGATAGATAGATAAAGCGTTTATTTGCATATTATAGAAACACATACAAAAATATTCGACCGCAACAATCATTCTGCTTGGTGTTATTCTTACGAAATGTAGCCTTATTTCACAGTAATAATTAAAACAAAAATAAAGTACAACTGTTACAACTTATAGTAGAGTTGTATGTGTATCTGTACCACAAATGGGCCATGGTTGATTGTTTCAACGACCCGGTATGCACCAGTATGTATGTATGTATGAGTACATGCATATTATATTTATAGCTTAGACGTCCATAAGTCTAAGCTATGCCCATACAAAGTATGATAAAATTATCTTCATGTTAGTGGAAAAATGTTAGCGCTTTCTAAATAAGTTGTTTTATAGTACTACTACATATTACTATATATCTAGTAAGTACATTATAGTTCAAGAGTGCATATCCCATCGGGGTTCAAACAACTTAGTTGGCAAGTAAGCCTCTGAATTTCCTTTGCCTTTGAAAATATTTTTAATTCTTGTACAGTCAAACGTACTACATGAAACCAGCAATCGATATTTGCTTTCATTACAAGTGCGTTTTGTGAACAAGTCTACTCTCTGTTTTATTAAATATGTGGTTAACTTTTATTAGTCTATACAATTTAAATAATAAATAGTTGTATGTCTGTGTTTTATGGCTGTTGTTAACCTGAATAAATAAAATAAAAAAATAGCATCTTTAAAAATTTGCAGCTCCAAAACCAAAGAAATTCCACAGTGTATTAGAAGTGCCAACTGTGCTATACTAAATTACATAGTCATCAGAGTAAATTGCTAGTTGAAAGTTAATTTCCAAGTTTGAGTTATAAATCGTTTGCAAGTTAGACAGACCATCCCTTCTCTTAGTAAAAACTTATTTGAGGGCGCGGCTAAGTAATGAAGTACTAAATCAATGGTAACAGGGCTATTCCTGGTGAGATAAAACAGGCTTTATCCAACTGTGGATCTCGAGGGATATTTTCGTCGGGTATTGAAGAAGGAGTGTCAGTTTCGATGATTATTGGTAGTGTAAAGATAGCTTCAATGTAATAATACATTATATGGGATATTATATACGGCGGCCTGTTTGGTGTAGTGGTTAGCAACTCTGACCACTATACCAAAAGGTTGCGGGTTCGAATCCCGCTAGGGGCATATGTTTGTATGATGAATACAGCCATGTGTTCCCGAGTTATGGATGTTTTATTTATTTATGTATTTATTTACAAAAAAACTGTATTTGTGTAGTTTATCAACCATCTGGTATCCATAATACAAGCCTAGTTGTTTAGTGTGGCACTAGGTGGCGCTGTGGGTAAGTGCAAAGATATTTATTTATTTAATAGAAATTTGGTATATTTATATAAATGCGGTGACAATGCAATATTATAGTACCATCGAGCTGATATATTGATGGAGCCGGGATATAAGGAGTGAAACTCCCTGATGGCACATTTACCTCTACACCAAACAGGTCGTCTCGGTCGTCAAGTGAAAAGAGGAATCTAAATATTCGAGAATTGAGTGTATAGACAATGCACCTTAGGTCGCCCGTCACACGAGAAAAACTTCGACTAGCAAACTCAATAAGGGGGTCTGGTTGAAAACCAGCGCTGAGCAGTAGCCAGTCTCTGTGAGCATTATGCTGAACCAGATCCTTTTGTCACAAAAGTGGTATTGTGCTATGTGTATTTACTAATGTAAGTACCTAATATTAAGTATTTTGCGCAAATAATGTTGTAACAATAAACGATTTCTTTCTTTCAAATAATGCGTGATTGAAAAAATATCCACTAAATAATGCGTAGTCAAAAGCTTTCCACAGAGTATAACGAACTCTTGTTGAGCTCGTTCAAAATTATGGATCCCATTAGCTACAACAAAAGGGGTACCCACAAAATGGCAGTGGTTGGTTATATTAAAACAAAAGATATTTTAATTACTACCGGCGGCCCAGGCTATTTTCACATTGACGGATGTTAAAATGAAAACCATAGATTTTGGTTCGCGGCTATAATGTTGCCGTATATTTTCATTTTGTTTAAAGGTTTTTGCGTACGCAACTATTGAATCTCGCCAATAATTCGAATTAATTACCTGGAAACTGGATTCAGAGAGAGAAATAATATGTTGCAATAATCATTGTATATGTTGCTACTTAAGAGGGTTTATCTCTCTCGGTTTTCCATACAAACTTTCAAGTCCAAATTTTTCGAAAAAAATATACTATAAATAGTAAGTAGAGAACATTTTCCAAAAAGAATATTGAAACTAATTTAGAGCGATTTTCAGTATTAACATAAAAAATGAAATATATATTCTTTAAAATTCGATATTTTGAAAATGTTTACTACAAACTTTTTAGATCTATGTATCCTACTTATACGTATAAAGTTTCATTAGCATCGGCCTATACATTTCAGAAAATTTGGAAATGAAAGTTAGTATGAAAATCAGTGTAGCATAAATCCTCTTAAATAATTCTTTTAAATTCACTAAGGTGACAGATTGTGTCTATCTAACCGAACTTAGTCGTATTTAGAACTACATTCTCACTGAAATTTGTAAGTGACAAAACGAAGCAATTAGTAGCATAAGAGCAGGTATACATTACGTAGTAGGAATTAGAAGAATGAGACAAAAAATTTAAAGGAACGTAACAGAAGAAAGTTTTTTTTTAATCCACAACGGGTTAGCACCTGACCTCAATCACGCCTGATGTTAAGTGAAGATGAGGCCGAAGGTGGTAGCGTACTGACCCGGAAACCCCATCTTATTTGGGGGGACTGGTTATCTTATCTCTGACAACCGGAACAACAATGCTATTAACATTGCTGTTTGGCGGCAGATTTCGATAAGATGGTTGTAGCTAGCCAGGCGGACATTTAATATGCCCTACCAACCAAACCGAGTACTAAATATGTACCCCGCTGGGGATCGAACCCGCGACCTCCGATACGTAAACCCAATGTTGTTTACATTGAACCACGGTTTGAGCCAAGTAAAAACGTATATAAAAACTGCCAATAACCAAAAGCGTTTCCCATAAAATTTGATTTCACACAACGGCAACTCTTAAACAAAGAAACAAGCAACATATCGGAAATTCAATAACCAGCCACGTTGCCAAGAAACATGGACCAGAAAACAAAAGACGAATAAGATATAAATATGCAACGAGACCATAACATTAACTTTTGGGTTAATTCACAGTATAACTTAATAACAGTGAGGTTACTGCGAATGTTGCACGTACACGTTTGTGTGCGTGAAGAAATAACACGCGCAAGGAGGTCGACCGGCAAAAGAGAAATGCGTACCCTTGGTTGTACCCTTGAAAGGCTGGGGCCGTAAAACGGGTGGGTAAGGCGAGTATATATATTTTACTTAGTTATTTTACTTAGTGGGTAATAGTTAAAACGACGCATATACTTTAACTAAATGAAGGAAAAGGTGAATGTCCTGTCGTACCAAGAGGTTAAATCGAGGGCGGAAAGCAGAGAGAGGTGGTCATTACTCCATGGTCAAGAGCATAACTCTTAAATTGAAGAAGGTAATACTTAGTATTCTGTGACAGCGTCTTGCCTATCTCACACGTATGTAATATTTATATAGTATACTCTGCTCATCACACTCATCATCATCATATAAGCTACAAAACGTTCACTGATGAACATACTGTATCCAGCAACTTCGGGCGATCTTCATAAGTCTTCCATTCACCTGATTACATATTAATATTAAGTGAACTAAATATTTCAAGACACTAAGGCCCGTATTTCAGAATGTTGCTCAAGTGTAGATCTGCGCTAGAGCATAGTTAGAAAGAGATGCCCTATACAAGTTACTGCTGTCCCTTTTTAACTGTCCTCAAGCGGAGATCTCTACTTGCGTAATATTCTGTAATACGGGCCTATATCTTTATAATACGTCAGGTCAGCCTACAATGAGAGAATACACTATGACATGTGAGTTAAGATCTGCACGTAGATGCCACACTGTATAATTACACTGTGGTTAAGTAGATAACAATACGACAACCAGAGTTGGGTTCGCGCCAAAGCTTTTACTACGGGTATGAATATGGTATACATTCATATAAACAACACTGACTTGTGTTGCTTTGGTTCCATGATTATTTCGGCCATGAATTAGCTTGTTTAGTGCACGAGCACCGATTATGTTTGCAATGTTAGTTTTATTATCGTGAAAGTTAACGGGTACTGTCAGAATTCGAACAAATTCATATGTATCAAATTATTTGATGATAGTTCCCGTCTACTAGAGATCCTCCCAGAAATAAAACGACGATACGAATACAGAGCCTTTAATGCTCGCGAAAACTCAACTTAAAAAAAAATACATTTTAACTTATCCATTCGCAAAGACAGAAACGATATCGCATTTTAAAATGGATCAACGACATCTAGTAACAAATTTAAGAACTTAATATATACTCAATACTTAAACAATGATGATTAGATAATGCAAGTAAATATTACTTAATTCCGTTTTTATAACAACACGATCTAGTAATATTGTTAAAATATTTTTTCTCCGTACACAATTACTAACGTAACGAAGGCCAGCTAATCAGTTTCTGATAAATGTAAGTATCGGATAATAATCTAACACTTAAAAACTAATTACCGATATTGATATTGGTGCTGGTACAATTTTTCTGTTTCGCCGCTTAAGTCTATAGAATAATAATAGTAAACCGCCTCAGTAGCTCAATGTAAACAACAGGGTTTACGATTCGGAGGTCGCGGTTTCGATCCCCAGCGGGGTACATGTTTAGCGTGGTGGATTACGGCCCATACTCCGTCATATACGAGGGGAGGCCTATATCCCTGCAGTGGGATGTTTACGGGCTGATGATGATGATTTTATGTAGATATCAAAGCAATACGTTTCACGGCCCCTTGACATATTTGACATAGTCGGGAGATAAAATCAAACTCAACCTTTGCATGACTCTGAGGGTATCCTAATACTTGTATGTATCCCTACAGCGCACAAAAGATAAAATTTAATACTTCCTTAAGGAAACTCGATCAATCACTCCGCTGTGACAGTCAAGAGATAAGATAAAAGGAACAAGATTGGTTGGCATGGGAGAAAAAGTACTTGAAGCAGTTGTCAAGAAACTATTACTGGTCTCAGGATTAAATGAACAAACAGAAGTGACCAAATTTTATATTAATAACCTTATTTTATACTGAATGAGTTTTTTACCGTAAGGAAAAAATATGCATACCTATTAGGTAAGTGAAATAGAACGTATTGACATAGGTATTTTTTTTTTTTTTTCAAAACTAACATCGACGCCCACGCCGGATGGAGATTTAGAGCGTTATCATACTAGCGTGTTGCGAGCGAGTGGGAAGCGGGGCGAGTGCGCAGCCAGCACGCCGCGAGTTCGCGACGTGTGCGTGGCGAACACGCCGCGGGTGCGCAGCGAGCTCACGGCGAACAGCGCTGTTGACACCAGTCGATAACTTGATAATGGGTCCTCCCATATTCGTCGTTTTACCTGCTTTTGTCTTCGTTTCCGTCTTCGGAGTAACAAAGCTAACAGCAGTGTTTCCTTGTCGTAATCCATTCTGGCACTGAATGTACAAAACGAGAATCGCACGCCGTGAACTCGCTGCCCACCCGCGGCGAGCTCGCTGCGCATACGTCGCGAACTCGCGGCGTACTCGCTGCGCACTCGCCCCGCTTTCCACTCGCTCGCAACTCGCTAGTGTGATAAAGCCCTTAATTGTGACTGGCGGGATTCGTAGGGTTCCTATCATGTGAAATTTATGTAAGAGTTATGTCAGGATCGTAGCAAGTGGAAGTCTGTGGTCTCGGCCTACCGCTGCAGGAAACAGGCGTAACTTTATATTTGAATGTATATGTAATAATTAATTTAAAACCCTCGAATAACTATGATATCATCGAAATAAAAAAAAAACTATTTTAAAAGTTAAATATCTCGAAGCGGCTTAACCAGTCTTTATCACACATGGCTAAGAACCTATCCCCTCATTTAGTCTCTTTGGGACTAAATATTATCGCTCGCGAAAATGCGATTATTTTTGCTTTGTGAAAATGGGTTCTGCATGTGTCTCTGAGTCTAATTCTGGTTGTAATATTAATAAGAGCAGTGGTATTATAAGCGTACTGTGTAAGTCTAATTACCTTTGATTCGTGATAAACACTTATAAATACATTTGTAAGTACATTAGCCTTTGGCACATAGGCAATCGAATAAAGAATAGTAGCATGTTAATAGTCATAGAAGTGACACACAATAAAATTTTGAGCAGCATGACCGCCTAGACAATGGAACGAGTGCGATTTAAACTTTATATAAAACAACTACTTATATTGTTCAGATTAAACACTTATATATGTAGTGGTTGGTCATAATAGCGACATTTTGATATATCTCAGAAATAATTAAATTAATTTTAAATATTGAAAATATATTTTTGCACAGGCAAAATTACTCCCCAACCTGTCTATAGTGTGACCAATACTTATGTGATAAAATACACATATTAGCGTTTTATAGGTAAGTAAATTATTCACAATTATTGCATAATACTTAAGTTTTTGATGAGTATTCTTTTTGTACAATTTTCACGAGCACTCACTTCACTGATATGTGCCCTCAAATAACACTATTGTTAGTCATTTGTAAGTTTGCTTGTTCTCATAAAAGCATCAGCAAGAGTTTAGTAAGATTAAAAATACAGTTTTCAAGAGCGATATAAGGCAATTGAAAGGGTGTATAGACTTACACATTGCCCAAATCCACAGTTACGGCAGTCTAATAAAAGACTGTCTTGGGATGTCTATGATTATTTTTTTGCTAGCTTTTTTTTATGATTAACTGGATATTGACCACAATCTCACCTGATGGGAAGTGACCATGTGGCCGAAGATGAAGCACGCGATCTCAGTAGATGCCTATTCACCCTGCTCTTGAAGATCCCAAGGTTGTATGATTCAAGAAAGACTGACGCCGGAAGGGAGTTCGATGCCTTGGCTGTTCGCATTATGAATGAAGAGTCGAACCGCTTAGTGTGAATGTTCGGTATGTTAACTACATATGGGTGGAATCCCTCCCCACGCCTAGTAGTCCGAATATCCGAAGTAGAAGTAATAGCTGGGCTATTATTTAGCCTACTGGAGGTAGAGGAGAAATAATGTTTCTAATAAATTAAATTTACTCTTAATTTACTTTTATCATTTGTAAATAATAAATAACACGACTGAACTAGATAATAATATAGTTAGTAAACAATTGAATATAAACGTCATAATATTCTATACACGCGGTCTCTTTAATGGTCCAATTAATATTCCCCTAAACAAAGTTCAATACAAATTTTCCGCAACACTTGATTCATTTAACTTTACTCCGAACAATCTTACTGTAATTATGAATAACTTTGCGTCGTGCCGAGAGAATTGTTAATTTGAAAATGTTAGAAACTCTTTTCAAAGCCTTTAATTGGGAAGAAATATTTTACAACAATGGCTGTTTATTTTTTTCAGGATGACCTCTGAAAAAATTAAGCAGCCATTTAATTTTTTAGCATTCTATACCTCAAAAGGAACCTTTACGACATCATTTCTTTGTCCGTCTGTCTGTCGATCAAGACCCTTTCTCTCAAGAACGCATGGACGTATTAAATTGAAATTAATACCAAATACCCAGGTCTCAAGTCCCTTGTAGTTGTGTCATTTTTTCACATTCGAAAGGGAACCTTATAGCATTTATTATAGCATTATATAAATAAATATCTTTGCACATACACACAGCGCCATCTAGTTCCACACTAAGCAACTAGGCTTGTATTATAGATACCGGATGGTTGATAAACTACACAAATACATTTTTTTTGTAAATAAATACATATATAAATGAAAAACATCCATAACTCGGGAACACAATGTCTGTATTCATCATACAAACATTAACGGGATTCGAACCCACGACATTTTGGTATAGCAGCAGAGTTTCTAACCACTACACCAAACAGGTCGTCAATTATATAGCATCATAGCATTATAGTAGTCTTATAGTATAGGTGAATTAAAAAATCCAAAAATCGTAATTTTGTAGTTATATCACAAACAATATTACATTCGTACAAGTTTGTACGTAACCCTCGGTGCCCGAGGCCGACTTGTACCTGGTCCATTTTTATTACTTCAGCTGTGAGTTTAATCTATCTGATGGTCTATAGAACTGCGCATAATAGCATATAATAATGGTAGGGAGCAGAGGTAACAGAAGAAATCCTTCCAAGGATAAAATGATCGAGGGAGGCTAGTATCCCGTATTACCCTTCTAAAGCCTATTAATGTGATGGTGTACCTAATATGGACAAACAATGGCTTCATATCTCCAGAAAAATATAGTGCATAGCTTTCGTTTCGATGAATATAAAAAATCTCATAAAGTCGATTATAAAAAAATACATACAAATAAAAAGTATTTTTCATTCCATTCCATACCATTTCATTTCAGAAAAATTTTACTGAATGGTTAAGGACTAAGTTGCTGCCAGAAAAGAAGAAGAAAATCGGCTTTAAAAATTACATAACGGACGCTGGATGTGTGCATCGTTCCAGCTGCGCCACGGTCTCCGATTTACATATAAATTGGACTACATTTAGTCAAGATTTTTACAAATCGTGTAGAAATTGTCTTAATTTTGTCACTACATTGACTTGATGGGACGATGCACATAGTGTATGCGTTAAATATGCTAAACAAAATGCATAATACCTAAATCATTTCGAATAAATTTCCCAAACAAAGTTTCTTACTATCACTTAAGTTAAAACTATTCGAACATAAAACATGACGTAAAAGCTTTATGGCTTCGGCGTATGTTCTGGAAAATCGTAAAGTGGTATTTGTGAAAACTTTTACTGGATTTTACTTGAGTATTGTAGTGATATAGACTACTGGTGTGCCATTGTGCCCAGTGCTGCCAATTCCCGGGATTTTTTTTTATATGCACGACGGGTACGTACTTGACCTCAATCACACCTGATGTTAAGTGAAGATGAGGTCGAAGGTGGAAGCGTACTGGCCCGGAAACCCCAACACTTTTATGGCTGTTGATGTTAAATTAAGTATTTAAAAACCAAAAAACTGACAGCACATTTGAATCATGTGGGCGCCATGTTGGAATTTTTACCATAAATAATAAATAAATATTTCAAACACTTACACCAATCATCTAGTCCCAAACTAAGCAAAGCTTGTGCTATGGGTACTAGATAAAGGATAAACATACATAAATATTTATATGATCATCCATAACTCGGGAACACATGTCTGTATTCATCATAAATTTGTTTTTATTTTAATTTGTATTTTTTTAAAATTTTAGTTAAAATTTGTAAACGAGCCCATAGTAATGTTGTCTAATTGTTTAAGAAGATTCGTGACGGTAAGAAGAAGTTACTAAGTAATTTTGCTCAGCTTTTATAAACTTTATGCAAGAAGCAATGTTTTATTTCTTTAATCTAATTAGTATTATAAATGCGAAAGTTTGGATGTTTGTTTGTTTGTTCGTTGCTTAATCACGGCAAAATGGAAGAACGGATTCCGATGAAATTTGGTATATAGGTAGAACATACCCTGGATTTAGACATGGGTTATTATCGTACAATTATTCTTGAAATACAAAAAAAAATTACACACTACATTCGGCAGTTTTGCAAAAAAGTCGGTTAATTTTTGCTTTTGTCACTAAAGATTGTTTAATGCCCTTATTTTTGTAGTCCATCATGTAATCTAGAGGAGTTACAAAGGAGGAGTGGGCATACTCGAGGCGGACCAATATCTGTAAACTACTCATACGTAGAATATGTCTTTTTTGGGAACGGCAAATCCAAATTTAGCTAAGATTTGTGTGTATTATCGGATAACATTAAGTTAAGTATAGGCAGCGTTAATTTTTAAAAGCAACCGCTTTATAAAAGTTTCAGCGAATTTAAGAAATGATTATGGGAAGCACATGAAAAGAGCTCTGTTCAAATTTTTTTTATTATTTGATTTAGCCCATAAATTAAAAAATATTGCATGCGAAACCTTGAAATAATATTCCATTTTCCAAATAAAAAACAAATTTGGATATAGCTTTGAAAATCGCAGGAATTGGTATACATATGATTAACGAAGAAAAAAAACTCCAATTTCGTAGGTAAAGACCAAATATATAGATGAAAAAACATGGAATCAATTCCTTGTCTGTGTATTTAGAGGTATAGTTAAAGCCATTACTTCCTAGTTTCCAACTTTCCTTGTATACTCAAATTCCCAAGCGAGCAGACCCGGAGGCAGTTTATAAAAATGATCATTATGTTCTCAGGAGCAGGTTTATTCTACAACGAGCAATTTGGCAACTTTCGTGAGTGCTAACATAATTTGGAAGTGGCTCAAAGTTTTGTGTTAGGGAAGGTGGTCTGCATAATGAATAGGAATTAGTTATCCAGTTCTTTGTTCCTTGTAGTTTTTGGTGAAGAATAATAAACTAATATAACTATTCACTTAAAGGAAATAACGCATTTACAGCTGACAATAATGAATGTTTACAATAAATTGTTAATTCTTTTTAATGTGCACTCGAGGAATGAAAGGAATAATCACCATAAAGATCGATTCATCCGTTCAACTTTTCAAAATCATGAGACCCAGCCTAGGATATTGACAAAAGGATGAACTTTATTGCTATTTGATTCACAAAGGATTTGTCATATAGGAGAGGGTTTGATATCAATCAATCACGTTTGATGTATAAGTGAAGTAATGGAACACTGACTGTGAGCTGGCCATTAGTCTGACGTAAATCCACCAATCCGCAATGAGCCCGCATTGGCTCATAAGTATAACGTATTGTTACCTCGAAAATCATTTAATTTCTCCTTCTAGCAGGGTTACTGCGTATGTGAAATGCGCGTCAATTGGCGGGCGCTTTGTGTCTATTATCAATATGTGGAGATGCTAATAGTCGAGCTCGTCGATAACTCGCGCAGTATTCTGAAGGAGAAGCCCTCAGTTCATGGGGCTAAATTTGTTGCCAAGCGCCTACTGAAGGTGGCCTTCGTGTCTCTATTGCTACCTTGGGCCCCAGACTAATTAAAGAAGAGTTAAAGATGTGAAATAGGAAGCAAAAGCCTTAGCGTAAAGACTGTCTTGAATTGAAAACAACCGCGACTGTTTCTTTACCGCTACCGGTCTATTGACATTGGCGACATCAGTACGACTTACGCCCCGGGCGGCGCGTTCGTAAAAGGGTCAAAAAGCTAAGTCACAGATAAAACATTATTTATTTAATTTATGCTTATTTAAGGCCTATAGGTCCAACAAAGGAAATAGAATCAACGAATTTGTCAGCAAGTGAAGTAATGTAAATTTAATTAAAGTAAGTAAAAATGCGTCACTCGTAACGCCTGCGTATCAGGCGGGGAGTTAGCGATTAAAGTGCCTTTCGGAAGTCACTAGTCGCCACCCATCCAATGTTTGACCACGCCAGCCATCGCTAAACTTCACTAATCGAAAACGAACAGCGACTGCGCACGAGTGCTCATAATAATACTTCGAATCACCAATCGACCAACGATCACAGAAATAATGAGTAGTATTTTCAATCACATTAGCATATGACTGGCATGGTCAGTCGTTGGATGGTTGACCACTATTGCCATTTTAATACGAGTTTCTGTGCTTAACGTTCCCTACGTCAGATAGTCGGTCCGGCTTGTTTTCAATTGAAAGCAATTGTTAAGCCAATTCGGTTGCCTACCGGGGCGGCTTAAAAACACTGATTGTCAGGTGACTAGTCTAACATAAATGTACCCATCATGGTGGATAAGCCTTACCCACTCCCAGTGAGAAAAGGCTGTGCCCAACAGTGGGGACGTGTAAGGCTATTAATGATGATTTCATTTAGTTGGTTTATAAGTTGATGTAATTATTATTATTATTTTACGGTGGAGATACGAGCTTAACAGTTTTAATAAAGAAAGAAAGAAAATTATTTATTTGTTTGATTTTGGGTATACAGATAAAGGTCTTATTTTGTAGGTAGGTAGTCCAATAAAATCTGCCTGTTAGGGCATACAAATATTTAAGATATAAATATAGAATTAAAAATTCATGCAACGATTATAAACAGAATAAGGGATGGTCTGTGCTCGCCAAGAACAAAAACGACTGGAAACAGATGAGGGGCCTTTGCTCAGCAGTGGGACACTATGGGTTCTTAATAATAATAAATTGATGTGCAGGTAACTAATAGAAAATAAAAAAGTTTTGACGTAAAACAAATAGATAAAGGAGCCGGCCCGTATATAGCTGCTAGCTGTCCCACAAAATGACACGACAAAAGTTTTATCCCCGCCTTTTCTGTGTATCCCTGAGGATTTAATGGAAGCTAGGAATAACAGCTTGATGGAAATGGATTCGGTATAAAAATATGTTCATGTGTCAAGGGAGTGGGAACTGATTTTTACAATCTTTTATTTCGCTTCAATAATCTTTGGATATTATTTTTTTTATGCATTACATGTTAGTGCTTGATGTCAATCACAGCCAAACTTGGAGATAAAACATATAATAATTGCACAGTACATGATAAACGTATAAGGAGTGTGCTTTTAGACCAATAGAATTCGACCAATAGTTAGACCAATATAGTTCCACTTCCGCTGTCAACTTCGTCGAAGGAAGATGGAGATGGCAATTAATTATTACTATTGGAGTTCGTCAATAAGAACGCAGGTCTCTCTGCGTTCACAGTTCTACTAGCATCGTGCGGTGACTTTTAGTGTTGCGGTTGTCATGCTGTTCACACTACAGTAGGTCCAGAATTGCTTACGGTGCTCGCCCACATCATTTTGAAGGATCTAAATATAGGCTCGTGATTTCTTCTGGATTTTGTGGAGTAAAAACGTGATTTCTATTTTTAATTGAATTCCAAATAGGATGAGATTATCAAATCATCTGTACCTTTGATCCTTGTTGGAATGGGTATACTGCTCGCGTAGTCCAATGAAATTGTGGTGAGGATCTGATGATACACTGATCTGATTATCCAGTTAGGTATCGACACATCTAATCAACCTGCAATCTTCGGCACTAAAAACAAATTTAAGACTTCGGGTGATTAAAAAGAATGAAATTTATAGATATTTAAGATACTGACACCAGTTATATAGTCTGAAACTAAGCAATTCTTATACTATGGATACCAGGTTACACAGTAACCAGGAAACATTACAATCATGGAACAAATTAAGCTTAAATTGTGAGATGTTTTGGACATATGGAAATGAGCAATGAAAGAAGACGAACGAAAGAGATATACGAAGCGAATGTTAATGGTAGTGTTGGTAGGGGAAGACTGCCCTGTCGCGCCTCATACCACTAGCTGGTCGCAGTGTGATGCGCGCGGAGTACGAGGGGGGGGGGCGGCATGGCAGGGGAGGGCATGGCGGGGGGAAACTTGGAAGCTGCCTATGCGTACCCAGGTCCTCCCAACCGCGGAGGAAGATCGCCGCGGGGTTTTAGAGGGTATAGCTCCCGACATGGAGGGTAGTCCCACATAATCGTCTCGCCGTCCCCAAGGCGAGCGCGAACGTACCATGATCAAATCGGGGTCGTCTTAAAAAAGGCCAAGTCATGAATATGAACAACTTTATGAGAGTGAATGCAAAGAGGTGTGTCAGGAGCTAACAAGTAGAAGCGCTTAGTCGATGTCACTGGTGACTGGAGAGCTGGTTGTTTCCTCGCAAAAGGCTTAAGTATCTGCATCCAACGAGGAAACGCTGCCAGCGTTTCGGATACCTTGCCTCG
This sequence comes from Oegoconia quadripuncta, assembly GCA_949316235.1. Classification (NCBI taxonomy): domain Eukaryota; kingdom Metazoa; phylum Arthropoda; class Insecta; order Lepidoptera; family Autostichidae; genus Oegoconia; species Oegoconia quadripuncta. The sequence continues at coordinate 23,124,225 of OX438747.1, forward strand.
CGGCCCCAATTTTTTACATTTGTTCTAGTTTATATTTAAATTCCATCTCTTTATTTGTTACAAGTATGTATAATGTCTGATTGTAAATCTAGATTTAATTCCTCAACCTTTGCCATGTCTTCATTGATGTCTCTTGATGACATTACCATATCCAAATATTAACCCTTACCACCTCCAGTCAGGTATAACCGTGCGTGCGTTTAATAATGTGCGTGACTTTAACTACTAAGTTTACAGTTATTTTGGATTTAACAGCAATTTCCTAGTCAACTCCTAGCCGTAGTAGACTCAATAAACGGTAACACAATTTGCTACCCCACAATCACACTCTTGCATATTATGTATATATACGCTCTAATACAGTTGCAGACAGCTAAAAAAGTTTGCTGTGGCGATTAGATGCTCTGACTGCTATACCAAAAGGTTGCGGGTTCGAATCCCGCTAGGGGCATATGTTTATATGATGAATAGGGACATGTGTACGGTGTTATGGATGTTTTCATATATTAAGTATTTATTTACAAAAAAGAAATGTATTCATGTAGTATATCAACCATCTGGTATCCACAACACAAGTCTATCGTGGCTTAATGTGGAACTAGATGTGATGTTTTTTAATGTTAGCCCTACAAACCTTGGGATTCTCAAGAGCAGGGTGAATTAGGCATCTACTGAGATCGCGTGCTCCATCTTCGGCCACATCGTCACTTCCCATCAAGACAGATTGTGGTCAAACGCGTATCCAGTTAACCATAAAAAATTTAAAAAAAAATTGTGATTATCATCATGGCTCACTTAACCTTACACTACATTAATAATGCATAGGGGATATAGTTTTAACTGCAGCTGACTGTAAAATATATATATTTTTTGAGCTGGAACGTTTGCTTTTAGTCAAGTGACTTTTACAGCTTCACCGGTCGGGGGGGCTATCGCGGGAGCGCTCTGCCCGTCTGTTGCATACAGGTGCAACTCTGCATATTGTGTACAACAGCACATCTGTGTAGTTGCAACCGATGCCTAAGGGTGCCCTCCGGTCCTCGAATCTCGGCTTAGTACGTTGCGTGGGAAGTTTAAAGACAAACTACCATCGCTTCGTAATGTAATAGTCGGAGAGAAGAAACGACGCAAAAAACTCTCTGAAACACTATTTTGAAAAGAATTAACAATTAGCAAAGTTATGCAGTTGTATCACTGTTTTTACGTTTCTTTACACTGTTGTATATTCCCTGGGTAGTTCTACAGAAATGGAATACACCTGTGACTTTAATAGTATGGTTGAAAATAGTTTTGTAAACGAGTAATTTTATGGATCGTTAAACCAGAAACTAATATAGTTTTTAGTGGACCAGCTTCCTGTGAACGAGCCGTACCTACTAAGCAAAAATAAGCACGACTTAAGCCTCTACTTTGTAGGTAGGGTTTGGTTTTCAATGTGATCTATATGTATTGCGTAAGGACTATAAGGAGTTTCCATTAGTTTTATTTTTTTAATTTCGCATTTAAACCATTCGTAAGCTGTGTTGTCAATTTCATGAAATGTCTAATTTATCCATTGTATGCGAAATATTTTATTCAAGAACTTGTCTTACGTCAAAAGCGGTAAATATAAGTTCTCCATCAAAAGTACTTTTAAAACTAAGCTTTTAATGCTCCATCATGGATATTACAGGTAATTCTAGTATAATGACGAGTAACATAGTGTCAGTCAAGCAGTTCCAGTGGCAATCTCCTGGCTCCATCTTCAAACCTTCGTCATTATGTTTAATGGAAAGTGCTCATCGCAACAAATTGACAAACCCTCTGAGTTTCTCGCTAGCTCTTCTCAGTAGTGGTCGCGTTCCGAGCTAGTGGTAGTTTAAAAAAACAAGTGACGTTCATAAGTGCATATTGTATTGTCTACATGAATAAATGATTTTCATTTCATATCAAACAAACTAGCCCAAACTCGACTATCTTACTATTTGCTATTAGGGAGTTCCAGTCGTTCATCAGTCGATCATCAGATCAGCTTGATAGTACTATAATATTGCATTGTTATCGAATAAATGGTTTTTAGTAAACTTATATACGAACATTGCCAACTAAATAAAAGCTTGTAAAAAGGAATGTAATTGAATATATTAACCAACAGTGAATCAATATCAACTGTCAAACTTACATTTATTCGGAATCGGAAGTGAATGGGTATTATTTCGACTCGCTGGAAACGCGATTGATGTGACTTTAAAAAATACGAAATTTTGAAATGCAATCGTAAATCTGTAATATGCATAAATCCATTATAATATACAGTATACAAATACAAATACAAAAATCTTTATTTTCAAATTACAGTCATACATCAATTTAAATCAGAGGTTGTACTAAATCATACTTGTACCAGGAGGCCTCGCTCTTCCTTTGCTCGAACATACTTTAAAATTGACTGTATTCAAGATAGAAAAGTGAACTGAAAATTTCAAAAAATATATAATACTTATATTAGATATAGGCAAGTAAAAGTAATAATTATAGTTCTTGCCTTCATTGCTCATGTGTATGGATATGTGTGTGTATTTATGTATTGTTCGTGTGTGTGTGTCTATGTATGTGTTCGGTGCGTGTTTGCGTATATGATCATATAATATGAATAATGCATAATAGTAGAACCAATTTAGAATGTAATGTAATATCTAAATTAACGTTTTATGATTTACTTCATTCAACTAGCAAACGTATTGTAGCAGTACTTCAGTGTCATTATAAGTGATTGAGTAAGGCCAATTTGTTACAGTAGCTATATATTTACTGAAGGTTAGATGATATAATGTCTAATTTTTTGTTCAATATTTATATAATAGTTCAGTATAAAATGAGCTTAAATATAATAGGTGAGTATTTTGGCAATATATAACAACATGCGAAATACACAGTTTTTGAAAATATAATTACCTTTTTCTATTTCTATGGAGGATTTCAAATTTCTCACATTTAGTTTTAAATATTACTATTCAAAGATAGTCACCGTACTAATAGGACTTAGATAAACCTACTTATATAATAGAATCGATTTGCCACTTTAAAATGTTGTATGCTGTACATACCATGAGGAGTGACCAATACGACGTGCGTTCACTATACTACGCTTTTTATCGCTACGTATCAGAAACCGTTGCTACGCGCTACGCCGTAGCTCTATATCGTAATAATGTGTAGAAGGACAGATTACCAATAAGTTACTAAAGTAAGTAGAAGTTCCAATTCATTATTTAGTTTGATTCCCTTCATGCCATCAGCCTACAATATTGCATTGCAATTTGTTTAATGTATATGCTTATATGCAATAAAGTATTGTAAGGAAAGTCTAAAAATATGGATGCTGCATAACGATTGAACACAAAAATTTATTCCCGAGTAACGAATGTTTATCTACCTACCTACCTGTTTTTCTACCTACAAATGTCCTATAGCTGTGGGTTGTCAGGAAGAGATCGCTTTTAGTGATAAGATCGCCTAATTGTGTTCTATTGTTATCATCAAAAATTATTGTAAATTATTTTGCGCAATAAAGAGTATTTATATTGTATTGTATTGTTTATTCTCTCAATCGTCAACGCTCCTACAAGCCAAGAGTAAATAAAATACCGTCTTTCCGTCTACCGTGGCCAAGGGACATGCCAAAATGTTTGCTTAAAATCCACTTGTCTCCTGGAGGTAGGGGTCGTAGTCTACAGGTGTTCATAGTTGGACACTTGATCAATTGGGGATGGTATAAAAGTTTAACTACAAAATATCAACGACTTCATCCTATATACATCTCATTAATAAAGTCACTCTTGGCCGTGTACGACCAGTATACTTCTTAATTTGCCAGGCTTACTGGAAAAGAACATGTTTTGTATTACACATGTGATTGCAGGTCTGTGCACTAGGTACCTATTGCATCTACTACATGAAAAAACCGGCCAAGTGCGTGTAGTACCAAGGGCAGTATAGGATTCCATTGTACCTTTATAATATGAGGACATAAAATAATTTTTAAAATGTTATTTTACCACTTTGTCGGCGTGATAATATACATGTTAATGTATACCCATGCCAAATTACAGCTTTCTAGTACTAAGACCTTCTGAGCTAAGCTGGCGGACAGACAAACAGACATGGCGAAACAATAAGTGTTAATGTATAAAGGTCAAAAACGAACATCTTATTTGAATAAAATAAATCACAACTCGAAAAAGAAATAAAAATTGTGGCAACACTCGTTACGACCAATACAAGGGACAATTTGCTTAATTTCATTTTAAGAATTCGCGATCAAACCAGGCTGATAGATACAAAGAAATAGAAACAGCTTTATTTCTAAACTAGCTTCCGGCCCGCGGCTTCGCCTGCACGTAATAACTTTATCGCCGAAATTCGTTAATCCCACGGGAATTACTCACTTTATCGGGATTAAAAATATCCTACATTTTAAACCAGGGTATGTTCTACCTATGTACCAAAATTCAAATCTAATTCGCCGTGATTGAGAAACAAACAAACATCCATACTTTCGCATTTATAGTTAGATACATTCGTACCTACTACATTAAATCAGAGGTTGAGACCAATTTCAGTATTTAAGATATTATGATTTGTATCTGGAGGATTCTTTTGCTCAAACATACTTTGTACTTGATTGTATACAAGATACACAAGTTAATGAAAATTTAGAATAATGATAAATAAATATCCTTAGACCTACACACAGCACCATCTAGTTCCACAGTAAGCAACTATAGGCTTATGTTGTGGATACCGGATGGTTAATATATTACATAAATACATATTTTTTTTTGTAAATAAATACTTATTATAAATGAAAACATCCATAACTAGGGTACACATTTTTATTTTATTTTTTTTATATGAGAGGGCGGCAAACGAGCATGCGGGTCACCTGATGGAAAGCAATCACCGCCGCCCATGGACACCCGCAACACCAAAAGGGTCACAGATGCGTTGCCGGCCTTTGAAGAAGGTGTAGGCTCGTTTCTTGAAGGTTCTAATGTCGTACTCGTTCGGGAATATCGCTGCCGGAAGTCCGTTCCACAGTGTGGTCGTACGTGGTAAGAAGTTTCTTGAGAAACGTACAGTGGTAGACTTCCACTCATCCAGGTGATGTGGATGGAAATTTAATTTTCGGCGAGATTTTACATGTTCGTATTCATCACACAAACATTCGAACCCGCAACCTTTTGGTATAGTGATCAGAGTTGCTAACCTCAACACCAAACAGGTCGTCAATAATATAGATATCTCATCCTGCTTCTAGATTTGTGAATTACTTAAGTATTCTGTTTCTGTATAGAAAAGAAAATCGATGAGAAAATCCGGAGCTTACCCTCACACCATATTGGTCAAAGAAAAACAATAAGAGAAAAGGACTTTTCTCCCAACATTTGTGGGTAGTTCGACAGAGGGTGTCACTGTGATGTCTTGTTTGCGGAAAACTTTGAGATCGTATTGAAAACTAAATTTGTAAAAGAATACGGTGAAGAGATACTTTGTTTTATCAATAATACCTATATATTATAGTTGTTAAGGTTAATGTTAGCCTACACTAAGGAGAAGTTGGTTTTTATACGCAATAGGCAACTAATATTGGGGTAGTGGATAGTGACCTTGTCTGTGAAACCAACGGTTGCGGGGTCGAAATATTTGTGTGATGAATATGAAACAATTTATATATGTTTATTAGTTATAGATATTTAACCGCCTATACGTGGCTCAATGTAAACAACGTTGGGTTTACGATTCGGTGATCGCGGGTTCAATCCCGCCTGGCTAGCTACCACCATCTTATCTAATTCTGCCGCCAAGCAGCAATGTTAATAGCATTGTTGTGTTCCGGTTGTCAGAGATAAGATAGCCAGTCCCCTAAATATGTTAGGGTTTCCGGGTCAGTGCGCTTCCAACTTCGACCTCACCTTCACTTAACATCAGGTGTGATTGAGGTCAAGTACCAACCCGTTGTGCATAAAAAAAAATATAGTATCCATAGTACAAGCTATGAAAGAAAGAAAAAAATATTTAAATCCATCTCATTACACAAACATGCAAAAAGTAAACGTAAACATTGTTTTTTGCCATTTAATTGTGGATGTCGCAAGTGGAGTCAAAAAGGTCTCCAACTCAGCATTGGCTGTTGCATTTCACTACAGCGCTGGTTTTCAGTGGAGCCTCCAAATGACTCACGGACACTGGTCAACAAATACACAAAGGTACGTATAATAATTATAATTATTAAGAGTAATAATTTTTGTTTGCTTAGTGTTTGCTTAGTTTGGGACTAGATGATTGGTGAAAGTATCCGAAATATTTATTTGATTCCAAATAAACATAAAAATTTATTTAGGAAAATGTTGTGTAGTGAGTTGTATACGGCAAGTGAAACTAATGGGACTAACTTGTTTTTTTTTTTATCCACAACGGGTTACCACTTGACCTCAATCACACCTGATGTTAAGTGAAGATGAGGCGTACTGACCCGGAAACCCCATCTTATTTAGGGGACTGGCTATCTTATCTCTGACAACCGGAATACAATAATGCTATTAACATTGCTGTTTGGCGGCAGATTTAGATAAGATGGTGGTAGCTAGCCAGGCGGACATTTAAAATGGCCTACCACCAACCAAACCGTGTACTAATTATGTACCCCGCTGGGAATCGAACCCGCGACCTTCGAAACGCAAACCCAATATTGTTTACATTGAGCTACGAAGGCGGTTAAAAAAAGTTTCTTACCGTGGATGTCATTACACGCTGTATACGCATGTTATTTATGTCACCAACAAACTGGCGATAGATAATGAACAAAACTATTTGCTACGATTAGAATAACACAGTTTGAATTACTTTACAGTCAAAGTTGAACTATAAAATTACATAATTCATAATTGCAATATTACAAATTGTAGACCAATTCCGTTTAGGCTTTAAAATTAGATGTCATTGCGCCCATTGTCCCTTCCTGGTTGGTCGATTGGAGAGCAGCAAAGAGTCGATCCGACCTAATTAGACATTTCTCCTGGACCAATGGCGTTGGAGGGTTGAATTCCCCACGTGTTTTATTTAATTGTTTATTCGGTGGTTAGTGAATTAATTAAAATCCTATATTAGTATTAAATAAAATAACACAATCTATACTAATATTATAAACGTGAAAGTGTGTTTGTTAATCTGTCTGTATGTCACCTTTTATAACTGAACCTCTGAAATCTATTATTCTTTATTGCACCAAAATATTACAATAACAGAGTACAAATAATAGATCACGTACGAAGATGGACTTATTTCTTTAAGAGAACTCTTCCAGGCAACCTGAACATTGTAATAAAAAAACGTAGTAAATTTGGGGTTTAGCAGCAAATTATGTGCAAAAGAAAAAAATCCTACAACAAATAATAAAACAAATGAAAAAAGAAAAGATAACTTAATAATAAACTTACACTAAATATACTACATATACCTACTGCAAAATATATAAGGTCTAACAAAATTAACCCGACAAACGTTGCAGAGAGTATGTATAGGATGTACATATTACGAAAAAAATAAAAAATAAAACATTAAAGTTATAAAAAAATAAGATATGTAAATTTTTTGAGTTGGACATTTATGGCCGCGCGCTAGTATATCTTACTCTATGATTTTACAAAATTCAAAATTCAAAATTATTTATTTTCAGTAAAATATCAGTTTTAATAAATGAGTAGTTGAGGTCTCCTTGTAGGTAAGTATAGCAACACCTGTATCAGAAGACCTCACTCTTCCATAGTTATGTTATATTATTTTAGTAAATAAAACAGGCAGTGTAAATTTAATAAGATTTGGGACTATTATATCATCCAAATATCCCAAAAACAGTAATAATAGCTAAATATCTTCTGATTCTGAAACTGATATCTAACTAATATTATAAATACGAAAGTATAGATATTTGTTTGTTTGCTTATTGCTCAATCACGCCGAAACGGATGAACGGATTTGGATAAAATATATAGATAATATAAGTAGAACATAGCCTAGATTAAAACATAGGATATTTTTTATCTCGATGAAGTGAGTAGTTGCCGCGGGATAAACAAATTTCCGTTATAAGTTATTCACGTGAGCATTCTCCCGATCCTCACATATGGCGCTCAGACTTGGTCTTTGACAGAAGCTCAAAGGTCCAGCCTCAAGGTTTGCCAACGAGCCATAGAGCGCAGTGTACTAAATGTTAAACTGACCGATCGCGTCCGAAACACTACACTTTGCTCTAAGACCCTTGTTGCTGACATAGCCACAACGGCCGCCAAGCTGAAGTGGGACTGGGCGGGCCATGTTTGTCGCATGCCAGACGATATGTGGGCCAAAATCGGGAAAAATGTGGGAAAAGGAGATGGAGGGATGAGTTGGATAAGTTCCTAACCAACTGGTCGGAGAAGGCCTGCAATAGAGAGCCGTGGAGAGAGAGGAGGGAGGCCTTTGCCCAGCAGTGGGACAGTATGGGCTCGTAATAATAATAATAATAAAGTTATTCAACGTAGGCAAAACCGCGGGCGGAAAGCTAGTCCGTAATTAATTTTTTATTCCACCAAAAAATTATATATAACCGAGTACAAACAATAGGTCATGTACAACGGTGAACTTATCTCTTTAAGATATCCATTAAACATAAGACTACGAACCATTTCACAATTTTCGAATTAAAAAACAACGTTTTCAAATCATTTTAACCTCTTTAGTAACACAATGCCACATACTCGTACGTACATAGTCTTCAAATAATATATACATACCTTTGCCTTCGAGATTTGCACGCTAATTCGTTAGCGTGGAACATTATTTTCATCAAAATCAGTTCAGCAAAAGCATATTTTATCTATGTTAATCCAGATCCTAATCTGTCTACAAACTAAATTTCATCCAAATTCGTCCAGTCGTTTAGGCGCCAAGAGGTAACAAATACACATACGTAGACACTTTCGCATTAATAATATTAGTTGGGAATATAAATTTGTTGGTAATTACCCAAATTCGGATAACAGTTGTTTTTTTATATGCACGACGGGTTCGTACTTGACCTCAATCACACCTGATGTTAAGTGAAGATGAGGTCGATGGTGGAAGCGTACTGATCCGGAAACCCCAACACATTTGAGGGATTGGCTATCTTATCTCTGACAACAGGAACACAACAATGCTATTAACATTGCTGCTTGGCGGCAAATTTAGATAAGATGGTGGTAGCTAGCCAGGCGGACATTTAAAATGCCCTACCACCAATCAAACCGAGTACTTTAACATGTACCCGGCTGAGGATCGAACCCGCGACCTCCGAATCGTAAACCCAATGTTGTTTACATTGAGCCACGGAGGCGGTTAAAAAGGCGGAGGCGCTTTTGTTTATCCATCAATTTTATTTTAATCTAATATTCCATCCATAACGTTCTAATATTCCATCCATACAATTACGTACGTAATAATCAATTACACAAAATGTCACAGCAACGCCAGCCGTTGTTTAGCTTTTAAATAAATTACATTATTTTGTTTTCTGAAATTAACACACACAGTACATTTTATATGTTTGTATAATAGTGTAGTGAGTAGGGGGGAGACTAAGTATATAACTTGGGTTCGTGCGTCATTCGCTGTCCACTTTCCGGTAAGTATAAATGAAGCTAAATACAATTCTTCTCGTCCGAAATACCGCAATGTCTCACTATGGGCCTCAAGGTCACCCAAAGCAGAGAGCTATGGCCGATATCTTCCTGCGGGATCGAATCGGACATGAGGAGATCCGCAAGGGATCCAAGGACCGATCGTTGTGGAGATCTTTTGGGCAGGCCATTGTCCAGCAGTGGACGTCTTTCGGCTGCAACAAAGACAACAACACCTCCAGAACTACAAGAGCCTATTAAGAACCTAATTCCACACGGACAATCCCAGCTCAGACGATCCAAACTACTCCGAACACTAGATTTTTTTTATGCAACTGGCATTTAATTCTTCTGCAGTAAATTGTACTATATTATTAGAATATTAAGAGAGATAGATAAGATAAGATAAGATAAAAGATAGTCACCCAAAGCAGAGAGCTATGGTCGGTGTCTTCCTGCGGGATCGAATCGGACATTAGGAGATCAGCAAGAGAAACAAGGACCGGTCGTTGTGGAGATTGTGTGTTAGAAAAAATTTAAAATCGATGGAGCCGGCGATACCCGCGCACTTCTGTGAATTACCATAAACCATGTTATATGTATATTATACAACTAAAACATATGCACACAAAAAAGATACTAATTACGACGACGATCGTTGACCTGTTTGGTGTAGTGGTTAGAAACATTTTCTTTTTTATGATTAACTGGATACGCGTTTGGCCACAATCTCACCTGAGTGACGATGTGGCGGAAGATGAAGCACGTGATCTCAGTAGATGCCTATTCACCCTGCTCTTGAAGATCCCAAGATTGTAAGATTCTGGAAGGATTGACGCCGGAATGATGTATGTTCAGAATGTTATAAAGGAATATCTAGTCCTTATATATCTCTACGTACTTAAGTTGTAAATACAAATGGCGAATAAATTGGTGACAAATAGTTCTAGCTAATTCAGTACTTACATGTATACATTTTTTTATTTTTCTTAGCGATTTGTTTTTGTTTATGTATCCCTTTAGTCACAAAATTAGCAGGTAACTAAGGAATGCTCCTCGTAAAAAGTAACAGGTATTAATTACTCAGCTATTTTTTGCGCTCGAAGTATTTTTTCCGTCGCCTCATTTCACACCGAGATTTATTTGGCATACGTGCGTGCTTCAAGTTAATTAGGGGTTTGTTATGTGCGTGGTATATTTTGTCACATAAATAATAACTCTTTGTAATACTAGACATTAACAAAAAAATACTCGGGTGACCTAAAAGAAATAATTACCAATATTATGTTCAATTTAAATGATCACATTTTTCCAGCGTCGGTGGTTCAGTGGAGGAGACCCGGTCTCCCAAATGTGGGAGCTCCAGGTTCGATCCCCAGGTAGGCCATGTACCAATGACTTTTAAAATTTTATTTAATTACTTATGTGCATTTATCTGACTTTTAAACGTTGAAGGAAAATATCGTGAGGAAACCTATATTGCTGAGGAATTTTTAAAAAAATTCGAAGGCATGTGAAGTTCCCAAACCGCACTGAGCCAGCGTGGCGGACTATGGCCCATATTCCTTCAATATGAGGGAAGGTCTATAGGTATCACTGCAGTGGGATATTTACGGACTGTTGATGATGATTACATTTTTGCGCCGTTTGGGGCGGAGGTCCTGCGGGGACCAGTCAGTTACTTCTGTCAGTTATTGGAGCGCTTAGTCGAAGCCTTGCACGATAAGAAGGCTGGTCTCTATTTAGCATGAAGGGTAAGTGACCGTTTATATCAACAATATGAAATTCTCGAAAATAACCGTGGCATCCTCTGTTACGTAATAGTGGTAACTTTAATTTAATATTGTACATTTTATAAGTAATTACCAGTACTATACCTAAAGCAAGCTATAGAATTGTTAGAAAACTTTTAATGTTTAGAACACCCAAATGCCAATGTTGGGATGACTCTGACCACCCACTAGAGAAATACTCTAGTAAGTACTTTAACGCGCAAGTACCGTCAAAAGCATTTTGTATTCTCCGTTGGGGAAGAACCCTGTGAACCTGATGTTTTAACCTATCACAGGCATCTGGCCTCCACAATTACAATTTACTTAGTACTTTATGTGGAAAAAATAAATATTTATTTATTATTATTATTTGTATTTTAAAGCGAACATTCCCCATTAAAATCTTGGTGTACTTCGACCAGATCCCCAAAATTATATATTTTTTTTTTTTTTTTATATGAGAGAGCGGCAAACGAGCATGCGGGTCACCTGATGGAAAGTAATCACCGCCGCCCATAGACACCCGCAACACCAAAAGGGTCACAGATGCGTTGCCGGCCTTTGAGGAAGGTGTAGGCTCGTTTCTTGAAGGTTCCAATGTCGTACTCGTTCGGGAATACCGCTGCCGGAAGTCCGGAAGAAATTGTATTAGTTATACATACTTTATTTTTAAAAAAAAGAACAACAATGATCCTGTGGGTTTCTTTTCCCACAGATGAATTCCCTTTCCGAAGCGGTAGTAGCTTGGACATACCGACTGACAAATAAATGCAATAAACTTTTTTATTTCCAGTAGATTTAAATTGACATTCAACAAAGGATATCATGTATCTTACGTTGAAATAAACGCTTGAAGTTTGAAGTTTGAATTTTAAATCATGATGTAATGAATATTTTTGTAGATTTTTGTTAATTCAAAATACGATTCTTCAATTCGACGGTAAAATATCTTCGTCTCATTATCAATACACAAAATGAAGTATGTATGTATAAATTGTAAGGAATGATAAATAACTTGGTTTGCGACGCATGGTCTAGATTTTTTTCAGTGACGTAAAGTCAAATTATTCGTGTAAGTAACGACTGGTATACCTAGTTTGATAAACGAATGTAAAATATATTATTCATAATTAAAAACAGGATTTAAAAACACTTATTTCTCGAGGAATTAATGCTAAAAATCTCATTAGAATAAATGGTAATTAAATTGTAAAGATGGTACTTATTTAAAAGATACGTTGTTACGGCGTTTCTTGTCACTTCTTCTCCCTGACCATCTAACCATAGAACCTTGTGAAGCGTTGTAATTGAAAAAAAAAACGTGTTCATTTTCAATAAGTGATATTTTAGTTTACAGAATTAAATTAAAAATTAATAGCTTTTTTTGTCATATCTATCATTATTATTAAAATATAATCGGTTATTTTCAGTACTTAATAGTTATACAAACTTATACAGAACTTATATTAAACTATGTACACCCAAATTACTTATTCATTCCACTTAAGTCGCCACCCTTCACGTACTCATACAGAATCTTTAAACGTGTTAAAATTACTTACATCCTGGGAACGACACCCGCGAGGCGAAAGCGAATGACTCGTGAAAAAATTATAGGCTTCTCAACACTGAAATCACTGTCACAGGAACGATTTAACTCACTACACGGCTGTTACGATTGGTTACGACCACCACAATAGAAACACAGAACACCAATCAAATTTTATAGTTTAGACGTTCACTCACAAACATTCAGGGTTCCAATATCAAAACGTGTTTGTAAAACCGCGCGCTCAAATCGCGCAGTCCGCGACGTACCGGCGTTCCGGACACACTGAACTTGGTTCTCTGAGCTGTGCGCCCGAATGTATCCATCTCACTTACACTGAAGCCGGTTTCAGGGCAATGTGTTGGGTGTCCTGCTCACACAACCTGAAACAGCGTGGAGTACTCGTAATACGTATAGGTCAATATGAAAGCTCCTCGGGTGCTGGAGGCTGCAGTTAGGGTGACAATGGGTAGGCGATTTTATTAGACATGTCAAAGTTATGTCATCGAAGGTACAGTAGTGACGTAGTAGCATTCCTTCTAAGTTGTCGATTATTAAAGTTAGGCATTGTCTGGCGCAGTGAGTCCTTCGATTGGTGAGCTAGTGCTTTTACTTACAAGTTTTTTCATGCTTCGTAGGGCACGTAAAGAAGACTTAAATACTGGTATCAATGAATGTTGACATTTGAATAATTTTATGTTATTTTGATTTTTAGGGGTACAATTGTTTTCAGGGTTCCAATTTGAAGTTTATTGTTCTCAATATATATATATATATACATATATTAATATGTTTTCGCATAACTGACCAAATCGTATACCCTTATCGTGTCGTATTGTTCTTAATTTGTTAGTGGACACAGTTTAATAATTAAAAACCAAGTAATTTCATAATCAAGATTACTGTGACCCAAAGGAATTTATCATATCTTATTGATATAAAATTAGACGATGAAATAAAGAATAATAGATAAACGCCTATTAACGATATATTGTGTAATTCCACGATAAACTGTTTAACTATAGACGGTAATGCAATTTATATTACTTCTCTAATATACACTGGACACGTGTCCTGATGACATTTCTGTATGACTGATTTCACTCATTGCAGCGAAGTAACATAATTATCAAATTCAATAATGGTCACTATAATGCTATTTATTTCTTTGCCAAACTTATTTTTTCGTGTGATATCGCATGGTTAAGATTACAGAGAAATTGTTAGGTACATTCATATTTTTTTTCAAAAAGATTTTTTTTTTCTGAATTCATTGTATTTCATTATCATTACCTTATCACAGGAAGAAAAAACATCTTTCAGATACTTTACAATTAGCCCAAACTCATTTACACCCTACACAAACCGCCTCGAATCGTCTCGCACGACGCATGCGCCTTACAAATCATGCCACACAGAGGCCAACGTGACTGTACACACCCCGAAAATTAATTATTAGAAACTGTACCGAACTGTTACTCGAACGATAGACATAATTCATGCCTTTCCCATTGATTAGAATAGCTCCTGTGCTTAAGATGAATGGACTCGGTCCAATTATCGTAGAAAATTGAGGGCACTTTTTTGGCGCCAATAATTTCTCTAATATGAAAATTTACGCAGTGGCAGTTCAAGTAGGGGGAGGCTTTACATGGGTCATGACCCCTTCCGAAATGAGTCTCTTCAACTCGCGACAAATCTCCTAAAACTTGACTTGAAATTCTAAACAAATTAATAACTGCCTGCTAGCGTCTAAGCAATTGTAGAACTATAACAGCCTCCGTGGCATGTAAATTTAATACTTTCTGTTTCCTCTGGTTTAGGTTCCAAGTTGCTCTGCACCTTAGGGGATAGCTGAAAATCAGTGTTTTGCTCAATGAGCAATCTAATACACTGAGCTATGACCCATTTGTACTGCTGCAGCACACACATGCGTTAGTGCTACAATATTATGTTATTGTTGTAAATATGTTACCTTATCTGTGTATCAATATGTATAAGCTAAATGTATGTGTGTGACTGTGGAAACAAATAAAGGCTTTATCTATCTATATATCTATCTAAATAACATAATGTTTAAAAATCGGAGCTCGCGGAATCGATTCCCAATGGCCAACAATACGGATCCGAATCGTAACTGCAAAAATCATGGGGTTGTCATGGTCAAGTCTTGTGCATGGCATCAAATGTATTAAGATACTTTTTTTTTCATGGGGAAATGCCCTTCCGCCCTGGGGAAAAGGCGAAAGTGCCGGTCTCCCAATCCCTCTTTAAAACCCTCCCTAAAAACATCCCTCTTACCACCAGCATTTATTATTTATTTACTTAGATGATAATCATTCCTGGACATAACCAGCTCGTTCGCATTCCAGGCTATTTCACAATTAATAAAATATTGTTGTGCCTTTTTGTAAAATAAAAACAAATTGCAGATTAAAAAATGTAAAATCTGACTATTTTAAGTGCATTCTGTCTACCTACAAAATAAAGCGTTTTCACCTTTACTAAATGTCCAATAGCAACCGCCACCATCTCAGACTTAACCAAGTACCATTTAATTAGGTCGTTCGCTTATAAACCTTTCCCCTCGTTTAATCTTTCATATAAAAAACCGCACTGAAATCGGACCACGCATTACTATGAAACATCCCGATAAATGGGATAAAGACTGGACATACCCTACGCTATCAAATTCATAACACCCGTTGTTTTTCGTCGGGGATTAATATGTCTTAAAATATGCTGCTTTCGGATGCTTCTTCGGTTTTTTATTTATTCATTACAGGTTAGCACTTGGCCTCAATCACACCTGATGTTAAATGAAGATGAGACCGAAGGTTTGGCGGCAGATTTAGATAAGATAGTGGTAACTAGCCAGGCGGACATTTAAAATGCCCTACCACCAACCAAACCTACTCGGTTTAAACTAAACTTGTATCCCGCTGGGGATCGAACCAGCGACCTCTGATTCGTAAACCGTATGTTGTTTACATTGAGCCACGGAGGCGGTGGTATGTATGAATCTCAGATGTAAAGCAGGTTATCTGTTGAATATAGAAAAGCATGTTATTGTAAAGGTCAGTCAATCTAACGTATAAAGCCACGTTAGCCAGGGTCGTCCGCTTTTCTATTCATAAGTCGTGGAAAAGTACAAGCGAAGGATCGTTTGAGGATGTTTGCTTTATAAAAGCACAACCCTAATTTATCAATGTACACCTTAATTTGCTTTTGACTGAGCAAAATGGCGGAGGTGTTTCGCAAATAAATTGCTTTTCTTACGATTTGGGGCACGTTTTCGGCCGTAAGTAGATTCGTCTTAAGAAATGGCGAGCGACAAATACGAATACAAACTGAAACACCCCAAGTTTATAAATGCGAAGTTTAAATTCACCTTTAATTTGTCTTGTATTGTGGTCGTAGTGCAGATATTTGCGTCGGGCGATCATTTAAAAGGTGTTCTCTCGTATCAGCTCTTGAGTAATGTTTTGATGTTTTGTGACTCTTTAATTACTATCCTTTGTACTAAAATACGTACCATGATCAAATCGGGGACGTCTTAAAGAAAGGCCATGTCAAGAGTACCTTAAACCGACGAGCATGTATGAACAACCTTTGAGAGTGAAGGAAGCAGAAGAGGTGTGTCAGGATCGTAGCAAGTGGAAGGCTGTGGTCTCTGCCTACCTCTACGGGAAACAGGCGTGACATTATGTATGTATGCACTAAAATAAAGGTCAAAATGACTGAAGGGATAATTACAGTTAAGAGTAGCAGAAATATCACTTGTAATAAACTGACGATTGCACATAGTTGAAAGAAAGTAGACGAATAAACAGAAAATAAAGAAAATTCTAAATTAATCACACAAATATTAGGTCCTTACCTATGAAATTGGCGTTTTGTATGAAGAATTTCATTAAGACTGTTTTCTCCATACAAACATGTTTGATTTTTTTTTTGGGAACGGCAAATCCAAATTTAGCTAAACTTTGTGTGTATTATCGCATAACATTAAGTTAAGTTTAGGCAGCGTTAATTTTTAAAAGTAACCGCTTTATAAAAGTTTCAGCGATCTAAGAAATGATTATGGGAAGCACATGAAAAGAGCTCTGTTCAAATTTTTTTATTATGTTATTTAGCCCAGAAATTAAAAAAGTATTTCATGTGAAACCTTGAAATAATATTCCATTTTCCAAATAAAAAACAAATTTGGATATAGCTTTGAAAATCACAGGAATTGGTACATATGATTAACGAACAAAAAAACTCCAATTTCATAGGTAAAGACCCAATACTATACCATGGAAAGTACATGTAGCGTTCGGAATCATTTCACAGAAGCACTTCAAATGCATCGAGTAAAGTCGACACAAATTGATTTTATTGAATGCAAAATTAATGAAACCTGTTTAATGTCTCGCTCTTTCTATTCGTTATTTAATTGCTAAAGGTCGGGATCTTTTCAGGGAGCAACTTCTCTACGTGTCACTAACATTTCCAACTTATCTGTGAACTGAGTGATGGCTCAACCTCCAAACTATTCGGTAGCTAGCTAAGTTATAAGAATCTATGTGAATCTTTTAGTTCTGATTGTCATCACGTAATAAAAAAGTTGGTGGGATTGTTCGTGATACCATTCGTTTATTTGATTTTGGAAAAAATATGGTGCTAAACGCAAAATTATAGATGGCGCTTTGAGCGACTATTCTTATTCCTTTTGACACTAATAAAGTCAGGGTTGTTTTTGTGGCGGATTTGTTGACAGTATTGGAATAAACTCTTATATAGAACAGTAAAGCATCCGCGATTGAAGAAAAGCAAAATTGAACAGTTCACGAGTTTGTTTCCGAGCAAACCGCAAACTGTTTTAACGCCTCCGTAGCTCAATGTAAACAACATACTGTTTACGGGTTTGAGGTCGCGGGTTCGATTCCCATCGGGGTACATGTTTAGTACTCGGTTTGGTTGTTGGTAGGGCATTTTTAATGTCCGCGTAGCTAGCTATACCACCATCTTATCTAAATTTGCTGCCAAACAGCCCGGTTGTCAGAGATAAGATTCCGAAATATTTGGGTATCCGGGTCAATACGCTTCCACCTTCGGCCTCATCTTCACTTAACATCAGGTGTGATTGAGGTCAAGTGCTAAAAAAAAGATTAAAGTGATGTTGAAATCAATGAGTGCTCACACAGTACTTTTAATAGTACGATCACCAGAGTCTATTAATGGTGTCCTTCGGTATAAATGCTAATATGTTTTGTGACATGTAACTATAACAGAAAACAATATTTGAAACAATATTTTGTTGTAGTGCCTCAGAACAACGACCTCAAATATATACATATAAATATATAAAGTATTTCATGACATGATCAATTAAATGTCATTTGTGTTTACCTTGACATTACTTATTTTTGTGAATTTATAGTCTGTCGAGTTACTATTTTAGCCAAAATTTAAAGTTATATTAATATATATATATATTAATATATGTACATTTGTTTAATGACATTAGCTATTTATAAAGAATCAATTGACAATGCCCATTTACAACAGCTAGGTACTTATTATGCAGACTGACAATGCCTCTTTACAGCAGCTACATTACTCTAAATTATTTTATAATCATTTTATTTGTATCCACATATTAGTTAATAATTAATATACTTCCGCCTTTACATTTAATTAGGTGTACCTTTAAAATTAATTTATTGTATTGTAATGGACATGTCCAAGTGCGCGGAAGACGCCTATGCAAACAATAAATGAGTATGAGTAATAAATAACCACTTGTACAAATATTATGTTAATTGAAAAAGCATTTAATATTTATATTTTATAATTTGTCCTATGACATAAATATTTGTATGAAGAGATCGAAGAAATACCATTAACCACCGACATGCTACCTGTGTATCACAATAAAATTATTTGATTGATTGATTGATCCTCACGTGACAGTAAAGTTGAAATAAAAGTATACTAAGCCACTAATGCTTCACTGCGCTCCATTTCATTCGGGACGGTCGTTGAGATGTACCATATTACTTGAATAGAAGCATCAATTTCTTCCCGTGGGTGTCGTTAAAGGCGACTGAGGGACCGTGAGCATAACAACAAAGACTAGTGATGGACAGTAACGTCATTAGTGAGGAACTCCCACAAAATCTGCGATCGCAAACTTGCCTGCTCTGAATGGCGATTAGGCGAATTTCATAAGAGCGGCTTATGTCTAACAGGGTATTACTATAGGCTGTTAATGTGTGTGACGATGTGCGTTACTAATACCAGTCTTAGTATTTACATTTGCGAAACTTCTGCATTGTTTTCAGTACCAGGTGCTGAGCCGTATCAATGATCAGCGCGGCTAGCATACAGAAGAAGATGAGGTACCTGGGCAATAAAAGAATACGCAAGTATATCGTCGTGAAGATATTTTATATTTTTACAAGCTATCATAAGTTGCTTCGATAACTAAAAATTGTAAATTTAGAAAACACTTTAATGTTTTTAGCTAAAAGAAATGACAATAACATCTAGATAGACCAAAGAAAAACTGTATTTAAAGTTATCCGCTTACGTTTCGGAGGTCCCGAGTAGTACTCGGTTTGGTTGGTGGTAGGGCATATTAAATGTCCGCCTGGCTAGCTACCACCATCTTATCTAAATCTGCCGCCAAACAGGAATGTTAATAGCATTGTTGTGTTCCGGTTGTCAGAGATGAGATAGCCAGTCCCCCAAATAAGATGGGGTTTCCGGGTCAGTACGCTACCACCTTCGGCCTCATCTTCACTTAACATCAGGTGTGATTGAGGTCGAGTGCTAACCCGTTGTGGATAAAAAAAAAGTATCTTCAAATAGGTTAACTGATTTCTGGCTTCCAATCTATAGGTTTAGTCTTTAATGTAAAGAAAACCGCACTCATATCGGGCCATGAATTACTGAGATAAGTCCGGACAAATACACACAACACACACACGCACACAAACATAACAAAACATAACACACCCTTCATTTTTCGTCGGGGTTAAAAAGATATGTTGTGGGACATCACTGTCACCTAAAAGAAATTGACGTTTTCAAGTGATAATTTTTCCTACGAAATAAATCTTTTTTTGTAAAAAAACATAAGTTGTTTTAATGATGCCATTGTGTTTGACTAATCAAAATTTATAGATTCAAAAAAAAACAGAGATATTTATTTATTTATTTAACACTTTATTGCATATAAGTATACGAACATACATTGAAAAAACATAGGACAGAAATTACAATACACCAACGGCGAGCTTATCTTTGTTAGAGATTTCTTCCAGCAAACTATATGAGATAGAATTTTTGAAATTGAAAATTTAGCAAATCCCGGGAATATCAAAAAACCGTCAAATCGGTTCAGCTATTTTGCCGCTATAATACTAAGTGACACTTAGTACTAACCTTATATGGCATTTATTTCTGAATTAAAATATTTGAATTTTAATGGCACAAATAGTCATATCGATCCGCAGACAAATATACGAGTAGGCTACAAAAATATCATCCCTATGTTTCGAGGGCTTAAAGTGGTTTAAATACATATCGAGTAAGGAGATATTACTAGTAATGACCTTTTTAGAGACTAAATCTGCCTTGTTACTAAATATAAGCCAAATTATTAATTCCGTTCGTAAAAGAGGTTCTTTCTTACTTTAAATTTGATAAATTTTCTTTCTTTTTGCGGTTTGAATTGCACATGGTCTTTCAAGAGCTAAGTAAGTAAATAAATAAATAAATAAATAAATATTTCGGACACTTACACCAATCATCTAGTCCCAAACTAAGCAAAGCTTGTACTATGGATACTAGATATTGGATAAACATACATAAATATTTATATAAACATCCATGACTCAGGAATAAAATGTTCATATTCATCACACAAATATTTACCCGTCGCGGGATTCGAACCCGCAACCGTTGGTTTCGCTGATAGGGCCACTATCCACTACACCAATCGGTCGTCAAATCTATTTAGGAAAAGATGATGGAAGAAGTGATTTTACTTTTTATACAGGACTGAATTTAATTCAAGTAATTCCAATTAACACCACTCTCTTTCCCAAAGGAACCATAATAGAATTTGATAAAATATTTTCGATTACCCATACAGGTGAACTATTCTGAAACCAAACTGAAATTTGGGTATTATCTTTGACAGTCTGTTACGCTTTGAATCTCGTGTTGTAAACATTATGTGAAACTGTTTCTACAAACTGAAAATATTGTATAAGATCCGCCATTTACGCTCCGAAAAGATACGTATTGCGCTGTGCGATGCTTTGGTACTCTCGAGACTGAACTACGGCGATGGCCTATATGGACCACGACTTTTAGCGAGATCCCAACGTTTAATTCAGCGCGTACAGAAGTTGTCGCTTCTGTTTTAACATACCACTGCGAAGCATGTCTCTCCGTATATAAATAATGCCTCAATGCTTAATATGGAATCACGTAGACGGCTTCATCTAGCAAGCCTGTTGTTCGGCGTGATGAAGTTTCATAAGCCAGAGTACCTTCACCATAAATTGAAATTTTCATCGGCTCTTTCCGCTACCAGGCAACGAAGTGTTGGAATATTATACCACCTCCATCAAGGCATATCGGACCATTCAGCTTGTTCAAAAAACACCTTAGGGCACATTTAATGGAAAAACAAAAAGTTGGAATTCCAAAGCGTTACCTGGAGTGGAACTTCCTATGCACTTCTCTTTTTCCTTTTGTTACATCAGTCATTTGACTTGTTATCATAATTACTACTCAACCTAGCTGTATCAACAACGAACACTTTTCACTCACGATTGACTACAAATGTACACGCAGACGGGAACACGCGTACTTTTATGCACTCGTACTTGTAGGGGTTGTAACTGAAAACCAGTGTTTCGCTCTTTGAGTGATGTGATGTGCTTATAACCCATTTGTGTTTCTGCGGCACACACTCGCTCTTTGTATTTTCTATTCTCTACTTTTATTTGTATGTATATTTCTTTGCAATTATAAAATTATATAGGTAATGCTTTATCTATCTATCTATCTAACTTGTCCGCCTGTAATAATGCGTGGTCGATTTGAGCGCGGTTTTTTTATTTTATGTTTAACGAAAATGAGGTTAGCCATTTCGAAGAAACTTAACTTTGCTCTGTTTACCTCCATGATATTATTATGATTAGTTCGTTGGGCGTTTTCTAAATTTTCAATTTGTTATTACTATAAATGGAATATAAAATATTTCCTAGACTTTTATTTCTTTGTTAAGGTTGGACTGTTGGGATGTTCAGAAAAAGCTTCATTGCGGTTCATTAGGTCTTGTTACAAAAACGTCTAATCGGCCCATGACCAAAAATAATATTTTGCTAAAGCCCTTTCAGTCAGATATCAAAATGTCAGATGTAAAAGTGACAACGGTCTAGATGGAAGATGTCAAAATATTACTCATATTTGTAAAAATATGTCATTTTAATAATGTTATCTTGCCTATAAGATGATTTCTCCAAGCGTTAAAACGACTTTTACATTGTATACCCGTAGGTATTCTGGCCCTCCAGAATTGAATGTGTTTCTTGTGGGTTTCTTGCGCCGCTTCTTTTCCCACAGATGATTTCCCTTTTCGAAGCGGTAGTAGCTTGGACATACCGACTAACAGATAAAATGCAATAAACTTTTTTTATTTCCAGTAGATTTAAATTGACATGCAACAAATGATATCACATATCTTACGTTGAAATAAATGCTTGAAGTTTGAAGTTTGCCATCGACTCGCTAAGAAGAAGATATAAATTATTTATATGTAAAGTTTTATGTTGTGAATAATTAGTCTTCCTTTTTCTTCTGTCAGATTCACAGGCACAGGTTGGACATTCAGGAAACTGGATTATTGTGATTAACTAGGTATTCAAAGAAATTAACGTCAAAGGCCTAAAAGTAAACCCAGAATCACATTTCATTTAGAAAGTCCATTCATATTCATCATAATGAGCCTCATTATGTCTGCTGCCTCCATAGAATTGCTAAGCGAGGGTTGGAAACCTGCATTCAACGGTTTCCCGTGACCTTTTTAAGTCAATGTAGCGTTGTCAATAATAACATTTAAAAATTGCCACAACTTCAAGTGATCATTGTGTCTTATGACATTTAGAACATTTTCGCTTGTATTGTATTTGAGAGTGGATATTCCCCGCTGCGTAGTCTCAACTGTTATTTGAATTTACACTTCGTTTCGTTCTTCTATCCTTTCGAACTCTCCATTCCTCATTCGAAGTCGTAACATTTAAGCTCTCCAAACATAGTCAGAGACGTTTCAGTTTCAGTGCTATTAGTGACTTAGCCGGTTATTATTTACGCGATAGATTCACCCTACATGACCAAATCTTTTTGCAAAACATAATTGTTAAACTGCTAACCCAACAGCAGGTGAAATCAAGACTCACAAACCTGTATATTTAAAATTCTAAAGCCTACAATCCCCGAGGATTTGCTCAGGGTGAAACCCTAAAAAGTAACAACATCGTCGAATTTGCAAGCGATGCTATCTGTCCCTCTCAGGAAATAAGACGGATCATTTGGCCTGATATTATCGCCTTATTGTGTATTCGGCCTTAACTCCCCGCGATTTAATGCATCAAGATAGCCTCTCATACAATTGCCTTGATAAATTCAATTGTTGTGATAATTATAATTCTTTTAACGGTCTAGGTTCTTATAAAGGGAACTTTTTAGGGTTTGGTTTCACAAAAGGTAAATTAGACCCTTATGAGATCACTTTGTTGAATGTTTGTCAGTATGTTTTCTCTCAGGAATTTTGAAGTAAAGGTAACGACTGTCTCGTAATATCATCATATCAGTCACAAGACGTCTACTATTGTACATAGGCAACCGATTGGAACTGGCCTGCATCCATCGCCTTTCCGCGATCTTCACCAAGTTTTCCGTCCACCTTGTGAGTGGATGTCTGTATGTGGTCTCCACTCGAGAGCGTTGATGCCTCACTAGTTCTTCGAGCTATGTGCCCTGTCCACTGACACTTCAATGAACTAATTCGCTGGGATATCTCCGTGACTTTCGTTGGTCTACGGATTTCTTCATTCAAGATGCGTAATAGAGCTGGTTTATTACTAAATAAGGTATAAGCTTACATGCTTACATACAAATGTGTGCCATACACACTGTGTATCTTAGAATTTCTAATTAAATTTCTAAATTCGCTAGGCCTTAATTACACTACACTATCTTCAAGCTCCCGACGATGCTCAAGGGAGCACCCAGCTTCACTCACCGCGTCCCGATTCTCCTCAGTTTCGACAAGGTTTCAGTCGGTCTCTTGGGCTTATCATTACCTTCACCACCCTATCATTCTTCTCTCCACTGGTAGTAACACTTTCACTTTCCTCGACGCATTCTGAATAACTGTAAGTAAATCAATCAATCAATCAATGAAATACGCTTTATTGTTTAAATAAGGAAGGTACATTTAAATATCTTACAGAAACTA
Source organism: Oegoconia quadripuncta (assembly GCA_949316235.1). NCBI lineage: Eukaryota > Metazoa > Arthropoda > Insecta > Lepidoptera > Autostichidae > Oegoconia > Oegoconia quadripuncta. Next base: position 23,148,747 of record OX438747.1, read on the forward strand.
CAAATTAGGCGGCCTTATCGCTAACATCGATCTCTTCCACGCAAACCTATCATCACGGAATTCAATACGAGTAATTAAGTGGGTTAGCACAAATAATTTCCTAATTGTTAAGTACATCTGATAGTTCTGCATATTGAAATCAAAAAATATAGTCTGCCTTTTCAAATATGATGGATAGTTCGCAGGTCGAAAAATTAGATGGAGCTAAGTTGTTAGTTACAAATAAATTCGATTTTGATTTTTGACAACTCTTCGAACTATGGCAGTGTTAAGTGAATTATGGGTGACATTCAATTTGAAACTGAGTATAGTTAGCAGGTTTGCATACAGGTTACATTTTAAACATTTTACGACCATGTTTCTCTATTGTGTTAACCATTCAGCAACCAAATCAAATCAACTACACAAAAAATTTATCCATTTTCTTTTGTTTCGGGAGGATCTAATCTAATTTCGGCCAAAGGGCACGACCTAATAATAACTTTGCTGGAGTCACTCCAGTTGCACAATTTATTTCGATTAACATTGTACTTCGACTTTTATTTTGAACAAATTATGCCATGTAACTGTACGTGTACGTGTAACGTGTATTGCTTCAAGCAACTTTTTATAAGTAATGTTCACCGAATTTTCTGCCTGTCCATGCTTGAAGTTACTAGTACTTCGGTTAGTAAAAATCAGACAGTTTTGGAAACGTTAGCTTGTCAATTAAGCTAACGTTTCCTGATTTTTACTAACTAAAATAACGTGATTTTTACTAACCGAAGTACTGGTAACTTCTAGTATGGACAGGCAGAAAATTCGGCGGGCAGAAATTTACAGCAACTTTAGTTTTGGGTTATAAGTAAAATCAGAATGGTTGTGCAATACCAAGTAATTCGGTTATAATTAACAAAAAACTTTAGCTAAAGAAAACGAGAATGTAAGTTGCAAACTAAGTATTGAATTGTGGAATTAGAGCACTTTCCTTGAACTTACAACATACATATATGTAGCTTAATAAAAATTATAACTATTGGTAATTGAAACGACATTAATAACATAGATATCACTGTCCTCCATATTGCCATGCCTGACAAGGTACATGTGTATGTTAGTACTTACCTATGTATGGTAACTATGACATGTGTAATGCAATAAATATATGAATTATGAATTATGCAAAAAGTTAGCTTCCTAGCTGCATTTAAGAAGTCTAGTAGTTACTAAAAGTTTGCGAGAGTTAGTCAGCAGTAGGCTTAGCCATGAACAAACATGTTAGTTAGAACTTGACGTTACTGTTTTGACATCTTAAGAAAACAATTCAGTTATTAAATTAACAAAACACTTTTGGTTACATGTTGCCCTAGTTTTGTGGTCACCTATTTTGTCTTACAAGTAAATGAAAGTTCAGCTACGTACAACAAGATTTTTTTTCAGTGTTTACAGTCCTGCATAATACGAATTAAGTTTTCTCAGCAAATTATGAATATTTATGTAGTACTTTTTGCTTGTTGTTTAACTTAGTAATAACTAAATATAATAAATGGATATAATAAATGAATTAAATATAATAAATGAATATGATATATCATAATTACCTATTATTGCTCATCGAAATAATAATATACCAAAATAAATAAAAAAGTAGGTATATAAACATAAATACAAATAATAAAACCTAAGTAATTGTAACAAAAAAATATGTTAATACATAATAAGCCTAATAAATTGTTATGTACTTTATAGTGCCCTCTCAAATTGCTTGTGCCCTAACAGAGTGTCACATGATACTGCTTAATGTACCTAATAACTGTGAACCACTGTGATATGCAATAAATACTTTGTGTTTGAGTTTAAATTTATTACAACCCAGTGATAAATCTATTTTAAATAAATTAAGTTCAGATCACTGTGGTCAGTTAGCGGTTTTTAACATAGCAATTAATAAAACGCTGAAAAGAGATATATCGTACGTGCCAGTAACTGAGTCACTACTCGATCAATATAAGAGTAAAGTGACTGCGAAATTAGATTATTTACCGTACTGTGACGATCCTAATGTATTATATAAATCAGTTTTTGACATTTTAAAAACTGAAAGTAATAAGGTTTTCTTAGCAAAATCTGCTAAAATCAACAATTCCCTCGTTTTTAGTGATTGGGCGACGGTGGGAATTCACAAAAGTAGGCAAAAGTTATATGAGCTTTATGATGAAAGGACATATAATAAGAGCGAAAGTTTTATTGAATATGTTAGGCAATACTCGAAAATATTCAAGCGAGCTTGTGCCACAGCAAAATCAAATTTTATAAATAATAAAATAAAGAATAGCGCGGACATAGTAAAGACAACTTGGAAAGTTATAAATAGCGAAACTGGCAAATTTAAAACTCTTAACACTGATACGCGATTAAAAATTAATGATCGAATTCTAACTTCACAATTAGAAGTTGCAGAAGCTCTTGAAAAATTCTTTACTGATATCCCAATATTAACTACAAATTCTCTGAATTCATGTCCCACACTCGCTGAATCGCTACTTAAACAAAATGTGGAGATTTGTGACTCCCATTTTAAATTTAATCATGTAAGTCCTATAGACATCTTAAAAGCATTTCGTTCTTTAGACAAGAAAAAAACTGCCGACCTTCACGGTTTATCAGTAAAAATTATTAGTGCCGTAATTGATTGTATTTCACCACACTTAGCTTATATCTTTAATAAATGTACTGATGATGGCATATTTCCTGATCTCATGAAGCACAGTAAAGTCATACCTTTATTTAAAGCCGGTAGTACATCAGACCCCTCTAATTTTAGACCTATTTCAATACTACCGACTCTCAGCAAAATCTTTGAAAAAATTATATTAAATCAGATATCGAGTTATTTTTACAGTAACAATCTAATGTCATATAAACAATTCGGTTTTACAAGGGGCCGCTCGACAACCGATGCAGGTGTCGAGCTCTTACAATATATTTTTGAGGCTTGGGAAGATGCGCGGGATGCAATAGGAGTATTTTGCGACTTGTCCAAGGCCTTTGATTGCGTTCATCACGACACTTTAATCAGGAAATTACGTCATTATGGTGTAACCTGCCGAGCTCTCGACCTTCTGAATTCTTATTTGAGTAACCGAGTTCAGAGGGTTGATATCAGTGGTAATACATCGTCAGGGTCGACAGTCTGTATGGGCGTCCCACAAGGCTCCATTCTCGGACCATTTTGTTTTTGGTTTACATAAATGACTTGCCAAACCTTGTAAACGATAAACATGAAATAGTATTGTTTGCTGACGATACCTCTGTAATGTTTAAAGTAAATAGACTAAAATTAAATTATGACGACGTGAACAATGCTATTTCTCAAATAGTAGAATGGTTTACGGCAAATAATTTGTTACTGAATGAGAAAAAAACTAAATGTGTAAAATTTGTACTGCCTAATGTCAGGGAGGTGCCCACAAATATAATGATAAAAAATGTCACTCTAGACCTTGTTGAGTCCACTGTATTTTTGGGCATTACTTTGGACGCCAAATTACAATGGGGTCCTCATATCCATAAATTGGCGAAGAAGCTCAGCTCTGCAGCGTATGCAGTCAAAAAAATTAGACAAATATCGGACGTAAATACTGCTAGATTAGTATATTTTAGTTATTTCCATAGCCTGATGTCTTACGGTATCTTGCTGTGGGGAAATGCCGCGGATATCAATACAATCTTTGTTTTACAAAAACGAGCCGTTCGCGCAATTTATCAATTGAGACCTGCAGTGTCACTTAGAGATAGATTTAAAGAGTATAATATTCTAACCTTTTCGTCACAGTACATTTTTGAAAATCTAATATATGTCAAAAAAAATATAGCATCATTTAGGAAAAATAGTGATAAACATGATGTCAATACAAGAAATAAAGATAAACTGGCAGGTCACATAAGTCGCCTCCACAAAGTCAGTAATTCATTCAAAGGGTTATGTATACGCTTTTTCAATAAAGTTCCTGTTGATATACAAAATCTTCCTTTCAATAAATTTAAAGATACTATAAAACAGAAACTTATTAAGAAAGCATATTATAAAATATCAGATTATTTAGATGATAAACAATCATGGACATAACCAGCCCGTTCGCATAACCAGGCTATTTCACAATTAATAATGAAATATTATAATATAAAATAATAATTTTGTAATATAAAAACCTTTTTTTAAAAAGAGCGACCTCTCGAGTTTCTTGCTTGTTCTTCTCAGGGGAAAATTGCCTTTTGAACAAGCAGTAGCTTTAAAAATGTAAAATCTGACTATTTTAAGTGTACCCTGTGTACCTACAAAATAAAGCATTTTTTGATTTTGATTTTGATTTTGAAATAAAAAATATCGAAAAGTGTTCATGACTTCATGAGAAAATTTATTTTATATGATGCAGGTAGAAAGGTTTATCTGTTTCTGACTGCACATACATTCACATAAAATAAATATTAAATAAACATAAACATTAATAATACAATTAAAATTTATTGTTAATTCTGTGTCATAAACCTCAGACTACTAATAAATGAGCTATCATTAGTATATTATAGTCACAGACGTTCATAACAAAAACGTTACCTATCAATGAGATACCAGGAGCCCATCGTTCATCGTCGTACCTTAGATCGAACACGAAACATGATGGATGATAGCAAAGCTAACATAATCGACCAATAATCACTCAATCGGGAAGATGCGGTCGTTTTAATTTCGGTTTTGTTACGTCATACATAACCATGATCGATCCATATATGGTATTGAGGTGAATATAATGGATACAAGAGCTTTGTTTTTGATATGTACAAAGATGTGATTTTTACCAACCGAGGGAAAACGATGGGTGTCAAGTTTTTTTTAATTATCGATGAAAGTCGAGAGAAGCGTTTGATTGTATTTTTAACTACCTTCAAAAAGGAGGGGGTTCTCAATTAACTTAACCTGTAGGAGCGAAATGGGTCGCCCTCGCACAAAAATGATCAGTAAGATTGGCAAGCACGCTAAAATACAAAAAAGTGAAACGCAAATCCAGACAATCATAAAAAAAAAAGTGATAAAAAACCGACTTCTCTGAATCACCCACTACAAAGTAAAAAATAGTTTTATTGAAATGCTCGTATAGGTACTGTTTTATAAGTAAAAGGTACAAGGTAAGCTCTGTGTATAATATTGTGGTCTGTGTATACCCTTATAATGTAATTATGTACTTTGTTGTTAACTGTCCCAAATAAATAAATTAATTCAAACGTACTAAAGTGTGTACCTATAAGTACTTCTTTTGTGACGAAAGTGAAATTTCAAAGTCAAAGCTGGATATTTAAAAATAGCTTCCCTTTCAGTAGGCGGCTGTGTAAATATGAGTGTTCCATTTTCAAAGACAGAACGTGTGGAGTCTCCATTGAATGAGAGAGCGTATATGCCTAGTTTGTGGTGAAATAAGCGTGAATATTTATTTTTATTTCACGACGAAAAACGACGGATGTTATATTTGACGGCGTCGTGTATGTGTATCTTACATATAATGTCCGGTCCGATTCGAGTGCTATATTTTTTTATATATAACATTTAACTAGGAGAAAGATTCGTCTCTGGAAAATGAACATCTAATAAGATCATCTAATTTCCAGAGTAAGACCAAATGTATGTTACAGAAATGTTATCCTGAATAATAATACTGTCGATTAGTATAATAAAATAGGAGTGTTTGTTTTTTAAATTTTAATTGGTTCGAGTTCCGGGCGAAACAAGAGAGTTTTAGAAAATATTTGAATACAGTTTTATTTCTTTTTAAAAATAAAGGAATGTCTCCTTTGAGTAAAATGAGCCAGCCTAAGGATTTAAGGTAGTTTCCATCCAGGGCCGAATTATCTTTCCACACTGTATATTACTTAGTTTAGTTGGTAATTGTACTAAATCGTGCACACAATTTCATCGTTACCTATTAAACTATAGAAATTTGCATTAAATATTATGAAAACAGGTTAGCTTAACTCAAAATGAGTTTTGAAACTTTAGAAATACAAAAGGATTAATTTGACTGGTAAAAAATAGTACACAGTTTAAAGATTGTAGTGTCTTGTTTTCGGTACGTAAAAAAATAGAACCAACCCGTATTTTCCAGTTGGTAATATAAAGGACGATAATAATAAAAACGTTGATATGCATATTACCGAAACACAAACAAACAAAATATTTGACTTTGCAGAGTGTGAAGATACTTAGAGATCGGTTTAAAGTGTATAACATTCTAACCTTTTCGTCACAGTACATTTTTAAAAATCCAATGTATGTCAAAAGAAATATAGCATCATTTAGAAAAAATTGTGATAAACATGATGTCAATACAAGAAATAAAGATAAACTTGCAGATCACATAAGTCGCCTCCGCAAAGTCAGTAATTCATTCAAAGGGCTATGTATACGCTTTCTCAATAAGGTTCCTGTTGATATACAAAATCTTCCTTTCAATAAATTTAAAGATACTATAAAACAGAAACGTATTAAGAAAGCATATTATAACATATCAGATTATTTAGATGATAAACATTCATGGACATTAGCAGCCCGTTCGTATAACCAGGCTATTTCACAATTATTAATGAAATATTATAATATAAAATAATAATTAATAATTTTGTTATATAAAAACCTTTTTTTAAAACAGCAACCGGCCACTATGATTAATTTTTGTGACATCCTATCCTTAGTTTACGGTCTATCTAGTTTATGTTACTAACCTGTTGTTTGTTTACAATCTCAACCCTAAACTCAACTCTAAATAAGATTTGGACAATGGATGATATTCCAGACGAATTGCTACGTAGACGATCTACTGATAATCGATAGCAATATTACTTTCTCTATAATTTATTGGCACAGGCTCGAATCTACACTTTCTAAATTGGATTTCGGGCTTCATTTTCACAATGAACTTCTACAATTTTACGTCGTCGGGTATTAATTTAACATCATCGATAAAAGCACCCATAAATTCTGTTAACCAAAAATTATTACGGACAAGAATGAATACGTTCTTTATAACGTTGCTATAAGGAAAAAGATCGACCTCAAAAATCCTTGTTATTTTTGCCTTCACAATGTTTATTATTATAAACATCGGGCCTTCCATACTAATTTCCGTATTGGGACCGAATCGATCCCGGCCTCATCAGTGTACCTATTCTGAACGTACATCTAAGCAGTTGGAATACTTGAGACTTGGAGGTCAAATATATTGAACACTTGTGTAAACTATCTCAGAAGTATAGGCAATCCCGACGAAATAACAACTCCTTTGTACTTTGACAGCTATATTCAGCAAACACTTAACTATTAACAAATTATCCATCCAGCATTCCAACCGTTAAATATCCCAATGATCTCCTTGCTTTTTCCAACCGTTCACTTTAACCGTCCAACCACGAATGCCCCTGTCTGCCAAGTACCCTCTCTCTTTTGTTTACTTTTTTTTAATTTTTGGCCTGGAATCTTGTTATTTTGCTACACTTTTGCTAAAAATATTGTTAAGTTAAATAAAACCTTACACTCGACCATCCTGATGGTGTGTATGTCCTCATACACATACCCAAGTGGAACCTTACACTCGGTAGACAAGGGCATTCTCTCAAAATCAACTACAAATAAAATCTATATTATGTAAATTAACCAAAAAGTTCCAAAATTTAACTATTACGGTCTTTGAAAATACCTTATCTAATTGTTATATTTTTTTATTTACTAATTGTTATATTTGTAACATATTACATAAATGTTGTACATAAGATACTCGTTCTAAGTTATAGATAAATAAATTAATCAACTAATTAAAATATTGAATTTTGCTTGTTATACGAAACAATACAACAAAAAAAAAAAAAAATATTCCTTATGGGAAGAGAAAACTAAACAAGTACTTGGAACTTCATTAAATATGTATAAAACATTAAATATAAAAGTATGTCTAGAACTATTATAATTACAAATATTATAAATTTGATATTCACAATTAAGTAATCCATCCAAAATGTAACCAGAATCATAAACCAAGAACAATGGTTTGATAGATCAACCAGTAACCTTATTTGCATTAGGTCAAGTCACGACTATCCCTTAATCCTCTCGCGCTTGACCATAATCCATCCAAAATGTATCCATATCATCCAACCAAAATCCATAGACCAATAATAATGATCTGATAGATCAACCAGTAACCTCATTTGCATCAGGTCAAGTCACGACTATCCATTAATCCTCTCGCGCTTGACCTGAAACAATACCAAACAATTTATGTAGTTAAACAATCCAATGTAGCCAGAAGAAAACACAGTATATCAAGAGAACGAATAAATCAGTGTAAATTTAAATATAATTATAATTTAGAATTAAATAAACCATCAATCTAATTCAAATTGAGTGACAAACTAATCAGATAAATCCTCATTTAATCCATCATTCACAGCATCATCGTCGTCATCATCGATTTCTAATGAGGTCACATGAATCCATGGTTGCATTCGGTCAGCAGCAACGGTTGTCTTTCTTTTGGCTCTCATCCCTTCATATCCTGCAATAGGAGCCACCTTATATCTGTCCTGGCCCAAGACCTTCACCACTCTATATGGACCCTCATATACGGGCATAAGTTTAGTGCTTTTGCCATTGTTTTGAAATGCGACCTTCGTGATCTTAACTAACTCGCCGTTACTATACATACGCGCAGGTCGCCGTCCTTGGTCATAGTGCTTCTTTTGGACTTTCTGAGAATCTTCAATTTTATTCTTAACCTCGCTTCGAATACACGACAAGTCAGTATTTTCACGCGTTTCATCGAATATTTCGTTGAGCGCCGGATTCACCTCGCTATTCATTTTGGTTCCGAACATAACCTCTGCCGGTGTTCTTCCTATCGTCTTCTGCAGAGTGTTATTGAGTCCCCACTGGACTCTACCCAATTTACTGTCCCAGTCTTTTTCGTCATCTCTGAGGTTCTGTGCAGTTAATGAGTCTAGAATCGTCCTATTGTAACGTTCTACTTGACCGTTAGCACGTGGGCTTGCGACCGCATTGAGTATATGCTTTATTCCCCGATCAAGACAGAACCTTCTGAATGAATGAGATGTAAAGCAAGAACCTCGATCACTAATCACTCTATCCGGACTCCTAAAAATATCGAAAATATCCTGCAACACCTTTACGACATTTTGTGCATTCGTGTTCCTAACAGGCTTTATGAATACGAATTTGGTAAATGAGTCCACAACAGTCAATATGTGGGTATGTCCTCTTTTGGATCTCACAAAAGGCCCAAGGTGGTCGATGTGCAATGTATGGAATGGTATCTCGACCTTCTTTATTGGATATAATAGCCCCTCCCTTGAATTTGCAGTCCTTTTGGCATAAGCGCACTCGATACAAGCTCCAACATACTTCTTTATAAACCTTTTCATCTTTGCAAACCAATAGTTCTTTCTAATTCGCTCAAGAGTCTTCTCGTAACCACCATGACCTATATCGTCATGGTTCATTTTACACACCTGCCACCTTGCCCCCTTTGGGACCACCCATCTCACGCTATCCTTATTGCTCCCAACATACCGGAATAGTCTGTTGTCTCTCAGAACATAGTTGTCCTTTATATATTCCAAACCTTTAGGTTCCAGGGTGCTGCTGACGATATCACGAACTCTACATAATTCTGGATCTCCTAGTTGAAGGGTAAGTAGCCAGTCGTCATCATTTATAACCATCACTGAGGGATATTGCTCAGGGTTTTCAGTACCAGGGTCAGTTATTGAATTCCTGGACAGTGCGTCGACGTGAGCCATTTTCGTACCTGCTCTGTACTCGACAGAGCAGTCGAACTCCTGAAGTGCTAACCACCAGCGTGCGATTCGAGGGATGAGGTCGCGCTTCTCAAAGGTTGAACGAAGCGCGCTACAATCGGTGATGACCTTAAATGTCCTTCCCAGTAGGAATACTCTAAACTTTTTGAGTGAACAAATCACGGCTAACGTCTCCAGCTCGTATGAGTGAAAATTCCTCTCCTCTGGTGTGGTCTGCCGGCTATAATATGCTACGGGATGGAAAGAACCTTCACTCCCTTGAGGACGTTGCAGCAAGATACCTCCGACACCTAATCTGCTGGCGTCCGTGTGAAGTTCGAATTCCGCCAACGGATCGTATATGGCCAACACGGGCCTTTCAATTAATCTTGCCTTCAAAATAGCGAAAGTTCCCTCTTGTTCGTTAGTCCACTCCCACACTGCATTCTTTTTCAGCAACTTAGTGAGAGGATAAGCCAATTGCGCAAAACCCTGTATAAACCTTCTAAAATAGCTTACGAGGCCCAAAAACTGACGTACACCATGCACATTCTCCGGGCGAGGAAAATCAATCACGCTCTGGATTTTCACCTTGCCGGGTCGCATTCCTTGGGAACTGATTTCGTAGCCAAGGTAATCGATCATATTTTGTAAGAAGCTACATTTGGACAGGTTTAATTTAAGATTAGCTTTTTGCAATAACTCTAACACTTCCTCTAATCGTTCAATGCATTCTGAAGGAGTTTTTCCAAAAATCAACAAATCGTCTATATACACAGTAGCCTTGTTAAATCGAGCTGCTCCCAGGACATGGTTCATCATCCGCTGAAAAACAGCGGGCGCATTCGCCAAGCCGAACGGCATACGATTGTATTCGTACTGGCCGTCCGGTGTGACAAACGCCGTTAGATGTTTACTTTCCTCTGAGATTGGAACTTGATAGTAGCCGGACATAAGATCGAGAGTGATGAACCATGCCTGACCAGACAGCCGGGCTATTTCGTCCTCTATTACAGGTATTGGGTATCTTTCTTTTACCGTGATCGAATTAAGGAGCCTATAGTCCACGCACAACCGAATGTTACCGTCCTTCTTACGGACGAGAATAATCGGGCTAGCATAGTTAGATACTGACTCTCTAATGACTCCGGCCTGTAACATCTCATCGATCATTGTACGTACTTTTTCACGTTCGTGATGCGAAAGCCTATAAGGCCGGTAAACAACAGGCCGCTGACTATTCAACTCAATTTTCATCTCTGCGGCGTTTGTGCAACCCAGGCTAGTTAAATCAAATGCAAAACACTCTTCGTAACGTCGAAGCAACCCTATGAGCCTAGCTTTATCACTTTCTGACACTTGATCACCTAACTGTACCTGCCTGTCCTCAAATCGTTTATGCAAAGAACCGTGAGTTTGCCGGATCGGGGCCAAAGAAGCAACTTCTGCTAGCCTGTATACAGTCTCCACCTTCTCAGCTCGTGAAAATACAAAATTTTCTTGCAGCAAACACGGTATAGAACAAGGCTTCATAGCTACATACAGGGATCCATCCTTAACCTCATAAACACCACCACACACTACATACTGTTGATTCGGTTTACCTACGATTTTAGTATCTATAACGACTCTACCCGTAGTCTGTGATTGTGTCGCAGCTCTAACACTTGCAGGACCAACCAGTTTAGTGTGCGCTACCACTCTCACCCTCTCGTAACTATTCTCATCTTCATCAACGTCCAAGTTGGGTACTTCGGCTCCGATGTGTAGAAAATGTAGTTTGTGTGCATCTTTATAGACTACTATATGTGGCTGTTCAGAATAAGTTTGTCCAATAAGCATCGGCTTCTCTAACAAACGATCATCTACAACCCTACAAGGAACAGAGGCTCCTACCCCATCAATTGTCAAATTCAGCCTAGTAGAGCCTAAAGAGTTTACCAAATTATTACCAAAACCTTTCATTACAGATGGAGTATTATCATGAGCGAAACCCAGTTTAGTAAAATTGGTCTGCCTTATAAGAGTTACCTCACTACCGAGATCAACAAACGCTTCTACAAGCGTACCCTCAACATCTACTTGTTTAATAAATTTGTCGTTTAGTTTAGTACCTGAGATGCGCATGGTTTTTGCCACTGCGTCGTGTTTCGTTGAGCGCGCATCCTGTTTAATTCGACAATTTTCTGCTTGATGCCCTACTTTATTACAGCTGCTACATTTGACTAAGGGTTTTGGGCATCTGAAAAAGGGGTGCCCTTTCTCCTTACAATTGTAACAATACAGGCCTGGGTTTAGTTTCGCGTTTGATCTAATTTGTCTGTCATCCGATGTATTAAAATTCTTATCCCTATGAAATGATTGTTGTATGGAGAGTTCCTTGTTATTACTAAGCAAAAACTTCAAGAGTTGATCGGGTTCCTCACATCTTAGAGCTAAAGCGCTGGATCTCATAGTTCTATCGCTGATGCCATGAATGATGCAATCTACGGCGCGTCTACTCGTAATATCGCATTGGTTAAGAAGAGCCAATTTTTCATAGTAGTAGTTTTCAATCGCTTCGTTAGAGCGACTCCTTCTCCTCAACATATCTTCTAAAATCTGTCCATAGTTTTGCTCGCAAGGAAAAGCGTTCATTAATTTAATTTGCCACTCATCCCAGGTATGCAATATTGAATTGAGGCTTTCGTACCATGTTTTTGCAAGTCCGGTAAGCTTTTGCATTGCAAAATGTACTATAGTCTTTTCATCCCAGCCGTAAACCTTGGCGCACTCATTAACCTTTTTAAGCCACATATCCATACGTTGGTTTTTCCCAGAAGGATTAAACTCTGGAATAATATTTTTATAATCTAAGCTTTTACTGACATGAGCTGCGCTATGGCTTGACGGCTGCGATGGCAAGACATCTTTAATGGACTGGATTAACTGTACTACATCTTTTACGGAAAAGGCAGGGCTACATGACCTTTTGGTAGAGCGGTGTCCGACGCTGGGGTCGCCTGCTGCGCTTCGACTGCGACTCTCGCCTCTCGTCCCTCGCGCGCTGTGCGTATCGCGCTTCTCGCTGCGATGCCGACGCCGCTCCGAATCGCGTTCCTTCTGCAGGTCAAACTCTAACAATCGAAGTCTTTCTTGCTCCCGCCTCAAAGCTAGTTCCCGCTCCACTAGGCGTCGGCTGCGGCTTCGATTAGTTCCACTGCTACGGCTCCTCCTGCGTCTGCTAGCACGGCTGCGACTTCGACTGCGCCTCGTCTGCGAGCGCCCTCTTCGAGGTGTCTCTAGGCGTTTGCCAATCACACCTTCAGCCTCATCCATTATCTGAAACTCGTCACAAGTAATTTGTAGATTGTATTTGACATATATAATAACCGCTGTAGTAATTTGATGAAATAACTTTTAATAAACACCATTATTTGAATTATCTCAAAAACGGTGCATGCTAGGGCAAAAACAATGAAATTTTAGCCCCCTTTTAATAACCCCAGCGCGATTTAAATCTTGAGCGTGACTGTAACTTTTTGCATTATTATATTATTTTTTTTTTATTGAGGGTAGATTCACTTTTTTTTTTTTTTTGTTAGCTTAGCTTAATCATATTACATACATCATATATGCATATATACCGCTACGACTGTATATTGGGGTGTCGGGTCAGTGATGTTCCAAACACCAGTGCCTCGAACCTCTCAATCCTAGGAGTCTTATGACTGAATAAACATCCACGGAACACGGAAATGAACACGTGACAGGGGCGAGCCCATCGCTGCTACATTGCACATTATAAAATTACAATCACATACATACATAAAGGCATGCCTGCTCACCCTCATAAAGGTAGGCAGAGACACAGAATTCCACTTCGAATTGTATTGCAGTCTCGTCAATCCGCAAAGTATTTAGATAGACAAGCAATACAACTCTAGTTATGTCATTGATTAGTATTATTATTAGTAATGGAGGAAATTCTAAACATAGTCCATATTCTCCAAAATCATAACCAAGAATAAAATCATTGAATATGTGGGCATGTACTTACGCTGTTAAAGATGTGATCCTGATCCCACTTCTGAGATGTAAACTATCTCAGAAGTATAGGCAATCCCGACGAAATAACAACTCCTTTGTACTTTGACAGCTATATTCAGCAAACACTTAACTATTAACAAATTATCCATCCAGCATTCCAACCGTTAAATATCCCAATGATCTCCTTGCTTTTTCCAACCGTTCACTTTAACCGTCCAACCACGAATGCCCCTGTCTGCCAAGTACCCTCTCTCTTTTGTTTACTTTTTTTTAATTTTTGGCCTGGAATCTTGTTATTTTGCTACACTTTTGCTAAAAATATTGTTAAGTTAAATAAAACCTTACACTTGTAAAAAAATTACTGTAGCAAACCTGAAGTAAAATTGAGGACTAATGAGGGCTATAATAAAAATAAATAAAAACCTATGATATCATCCAAATACACCGACGTTTGTAAATGTTTTCCGATTTCATCAAGTATGGCCAATAACATGTTAGTTATTTGATCAGTTATATCGCTGAGTTTTTAATAATAAAACTCTCAAATCTGACCACGCCCACTGAAATACGTCCGAACAAGGACTAACACAACTCCGTCAAACATATAAATGTTTTATATTCAAATATTGCTATTAACCTGTCCCCTACTGTCTTTTAGATAAAAAATCTCACTCAAATTGGAACACGCATTGCTGAGATAAATCCGGACAACGACTGGACACATACGCACAATACCATCAGTGACATAAATAAGAGTTTTTCGTTGATGTTTAAAACGATTGGGTGCTCATAAGAAGGGCCTTCGTGGCTCAATGTAAACAACATTGGGTTTACGATTCGGAGGTCGCGGGTTCGATCCCCAGCGGGGTACATGTTTAAGTACTCCGTTTTGGTTGATGGTAGGGCATTTTAAATGTCCGCCTGGCTGGCTACCACCATCTTATCTAAATCTGCCGCCAAGCAGCAATGTTAATAGCATTGTTGTGTTCCGGTTGTCACAGATAAGATAGCCAGTCCCCCAAATATGTTGGGGTTTCCGGGTCGGTACGCTTCCACTTTCGACCTCATCTTCACTTAACATCAGGTGTCATTGAGGTCAAGTACCAACGCGTTGTGCATAAATAAAAACCTTCAAAACTATTGAATTATATATAGAGTCAGGATCACATTGGCAGTAATTATCCACAGACTAACGTGAGGGTCGACCTAGATAGAACCTTTACTAAGCCTTTAGCTTTTGGGTAACAAGGGATGAATCGATAAAGTGGGTAATTTGAATAACTTAGACTTAATAAATGACCCATTGGACTATTAAATGGTAACCTTCACATTCCAACAATCCAACAATATTCGAAGTTTATACGTCTGAATACTTGCTGGAAATAACATTGGTAAAGGTTGAGAAATTCTAACATATTTTTTTTTAATCCACAACGGGTTGGTACTTGACCTCAATCACACCTGATGTTAAGTGAAGATGAAGTCGAAGGTGGAAGCGTACTGACCCGGAAACCCCAGCACTTTTGGGGGACCGGCTATCTTATCTCTGACAACCGGAACACAACAATGCTATTAACATTGTTGCTTGGCGGGAGATTAAATTAGATGGTGGGTAGCTAGCCAGGCGGACATTTAAAATGCCTTACCACCAACCAACTATTATACAGAAACATACATAAAGTCACGACCTTTATCCCAAATGGATGGTCAGGGATATCCCAAACTAAGAGTTTTGGTGCTTTAAACAACATTCACGGTTCTCCTTTGTAATATATAACAGAAATGCACACGTGAAAGGGGGTGAGCCTATCACCGTCGAAACGTGTAAGTCTATAGATATTCTTTAAATGAATATCTATAGCCCGTATTACAGAAACTTATTCAAACAGAGATCTCCACTTGAGGACATTTAAAAAGGGACAGCTTTATGTAACTTGTATAACGGCATCCATTTCTAACATCGCCTTTTACGATAACCATACAGAATGAGACCGGTTCGTTCTGTTGGTTCTATTCCTTATACGTGCCGGATCCACACGGTTCTTGTTGAATTAAAAAACTAAAATCGACGATGTAGTTAAAATAATTTTTAATATAAACGATAATGCTTACATTTACATACACGGTGCACAATACAGAACACGTCTACCTCAACGGATAGGTTGTGCAATAATGTGGCAGAGTAGCGTATAGATCCTGAAAAGAGCGGTTAAAAAACGAGAGCGAAAGACCGTGTGTGATGACGCACGAAAGTGATAGTCCATCGTCCTGCAGTGGATGGATGCAAGCTGATGATAATAATGCTAAAGTGGCAGAAGACATATTTAGAACAGAACTAAAGGCCAATGGCGTATACCAGTCTTGAAGCAGACATCGCGTGCAATGTGCAGTATGCCATAGGAAACAGCATGATGAAGGGTGTGTGTGTGACCAAGTGTGGTGATGTGAAATGTGGAAGGACCATGCTGACCTGGGACGATGCTGTGATGTAATAATGCGTTATTATAATACATATTACAGTATAGTTTAACAAATATATTATCTTTAAGAGAACTTAGGGATTGTCATTGAAACAAAGAGATTCTTGACTGATTCAGAACAATACCCAGATAAACTCAAGTAACGTTTTCGTGCGTGTTCGACGCTTCTTCGACGTTTTGTTGCTTTGAAATACTGCTTCCTCGAGATGATAAATGAGAAAGATAATAATTATATGTTGACATTGTAAAAGTGGGCTAAAATAAATCTAAAAAATGTAATGAGAAAATGCTTAATAACTTGTTACGAAGTATTTAATGGTTAATATTTGTTAAAGTTGTATGACTCATATTGATTTATCTGTTTATTATTTGTTAATATTGGCCTGTGAGTTTGTTACTTGTTTTCTTGTATGTATGTTTTATGCAATAAACTTTTTATCTATCTATACCAGATAGTATAGACCCGAATTATGTAAAACGTTGTGACTCATGGCTGTGACGTAACATTATTTCCTTTCGACTTATCCAGAATAAGGACATCAGCAGCATCGTGAGCACTGAATACAAATAAGATGTTATCGGAGGCGCCTTATTGGTTGAAGTCCTGGCCCAGAGGTTTGCGGGTATTTTAAAATTTATGTCGTCGCTCAGTCTATTTTAAAAGACCGGCAAATGGAGGGATTATCTAAATAAATATGAACGCGTCAAGTTGTACTAGTATATATGATTTTTTTTGTCTGTAGCGACTAAATTTTCTCAGTCGTTGGTTTTTGAATGCCCATTCGAAGATTACTTTGATTCACGTTGGCATTTCAATAATTCTCATTTTACGAGTAAATCATATATTTCCAATAACAATTTAATAACTTCACTAATTTGCATTGCGCTTGCACGCGCAACATTTACAATTTGGCAATTTTAAACAATAGTGAATTTCAGTGGAATAGAGACGCTCGTTGATAACGGTCGACTATCATTTGACATCTCCAGACCTATCAGCTGACATCTGACATCAGCAACAGTGCGTGAACACAGCATCCCGCACACTCATTTTTAACAGACTTAAAGGAGGACTTTCGGAGGAGATTTTTTTGTATCTTTTTCGATTTCGATGATTACCATCAGAGTGGAATCATATGAATTTAGTAAAGAAGTGATAACACACTTCTAGATTCCACCCGTATATAACATACCGAACATTCGCACTAAGAAGTTAGACTCTTCATTCATAATACGAAGAGCATGGAATTGTATTCCGGCGTCAGTCTTTCCTGAATCTTATAACCTTAGGATATTCAAAAACAGAGTGAATAGGCATTTATGGGATCGCGTGCTTCAGCTTCGACCACATCGTCACTTTCCATAAGGTGAGATTGTGATCAATCGTTAACCAGTTAATCATAAAAAAAAAGATAGAGAACGGAATAATATTCATAGCTTCAATGAAAATGTTTACCTTTGTGTACGCCCAGTTAATGTGTTCTTGCCTAGGTAGACTGGAACTACATTTCATTTATTAATGTATTTATCATATGAAGTACATTTATTGTAATAAAGCGGTTACAAACAAATGAGTACCTTACTAACCGCTATCTAACCGCCTCCGTGGCTCAATGTAAACAACATTGGGTTTACGATTCGGAGGTCACGGGTTCGATCCCCAGAGGGGTACATGTTTAAGTACTCGGTTTGGTTGGTGGTAGGGCATTTTAAATGTTCGCCTGGCTAGCTACCACCATCTTATCTAAATCTGCCGCCACGCAGCAATGTTAATAGCATTGTTGTGTTCCGGTTGTCAGAGATAAGATAGCCAGTCCCCCAAATGTGTTGGGGTTACCGGGTCAGTAGGCTTCCACTTTCCACCTCATCTTCACTTAACATCAGGTGTGATTGAGGTCAAGTACGAACCCGTTGTGCATAAAAAAAAGAGTAAAATTATTTGCATTCCCGAGGAGTAGGTCTACCTAATTGTTCAAAGTCAAAGAAAGAGAGCCTTGCAATAGAGTCCTAAATTAGGTATCACTTATCCTAACTTCCAAATTGGTATCAAATTTAGCGTAGGAACGCAAGCGAGCTTATCGGCAAATTATTATCGAAATTTTTACATGGTACGCTGGCTGATCATCTCACTGGCCATTAACAATCATCTGACTGCAAACAGCTAGTGTTCAAGGAATCGTTTGTGAAATATAAAGATTTTTGGAATTCTGAATTAAAATAATATAGCGGTTGCTACTGTTTATTACTAACCGTATTACACTGCGAGATAATGCAAAGAGTAATGGTAAGGAAGGCGGAACAGAAGTGGTGTAGAGATGCCTATTTCGTAAACATTCTGATAATCATAATTTGAATACTAGAAACAAAAATAAAATATAAATTCCACAATTTAGACTTGTGAAATTTAAATTTTAAAGACAAAGAAAGATTGGAAGCTTTTGAGATGTGGTGCTGGAGGAGAATGGAACGTATCAGCTGGACAGAGAAGAAAACGAACGAAGAGGTTTTAAATATAGTAAAGGAAAAAAGGAAATTGTTGCAAGTAATTGAGAATAGAAGAGGGAAAATGCTGGGACACCTTATACGACACGATGATTTCATCAAAACTATAATAGAAGGAAGAATAGAGGGGAAAAGAAAAAGAGGAAGACCGAGAATAAGCTACATGCAGCAAATAAAAGAGAAGTTGAACGTCGTGTCGTATCAGGAGGTCAAGAGGAAGGCGGAGAGCAGAGAGATATGGAAAAATCTCCACCGACAAGAGCATGGCTCTTAAATCAGATGATGAATTTAGACTTAGCAAGGTTAGCAAATCCTTTGTGGGACACAGCATACGCTTTTACAATATGTGTTGAGTTTAACAGAGCAGAAATTTAAACGCGACATTAAAGAAACTCTGTGTAAGAAGGGTTATTACAGGATAGATGATTATTTTGGCGATAAGGAGGTCTGGTGTTAGCTGGTCGTTAGGTTAATTGCTTTTGTTTTGTAATATGTAATATAAAATGTAATATTATTGTAAAGATGGAAACTAATTGAAAAGATGTTGTTGCGAAGTTTCTTGTCGCTTCTTCTCCCTAATAACACCTTGTGAAGCGACGTAGTTAAAAAAAAATAAATAACATGTTGACTTTCAATAAGTGATATTTTTGTATCCTACATTGAATAAAATATTTTTTGATTTTTGTGAGAAATATTAAATAAAATTTTAATTAAATTACATGAAACAACAAATTTATAAAACACAATTGAAAATACCTATATCTTATGGAAAAAATACGCCGTCCAACGCGCTTCCGTTCGTACGCTAAATTTGGTACCAATTTGAAAGTTAGGATAAGTGATTCTGAATTTAGTACTCGGTCGCAAGGCTCTCTTTCTTTGACTTCGAACAATTAGGTAAACCTACTCCTCGGGAATTCAAATAATTTTACTTATGAGAAATTAATTATTCCTATAATTGGAATTAAATTAAATGTCTTTCTACAATCACAATAATTTTCAGACACTTACCTACACCCCTTATCTAGTCCCAAACTTGGCAAAGTAGTGTGGATATCAGATAATAGATGAACCACTTTTGTGGCTGTAAACAATATGATGTTTGCAAAATGAAGCCACGAATTCGATCCCCAGCGGGGTACATGTTTAGTACTCGGTTTAGTTGGTGAGTGTATTTTTAAATGTCCGTGTGGCCAGCTATCACCGTCATTTCTAAGTCTACCGCAGCAATGTTACCTACTATCACCGTCGCTTGGAAAAACCCGGTGTCGTTACTAATAAGAAGCTGGTCATGGAATTTGAGCAAGGAGAAATTGTAGACTACTCCGGCTAAATTCCACAGACTACACGCGAGGGCCAAGTTGTATGACATGAGGGGCGTGCATATGTTTACTTTTCACCAGTAAGCATCTCGGGTTCCATGATCATAATCGAATGTGAATACGTTGTCTATTCGCCTATAGTAGCTTGCAATAATGTCGCCATTGCCCGAGCAACCCTATACCATGCGACTGGCACCGTCCCGGTCGCTAGCAACGCCCACCCGCCCATCTACGACACATATATCAATATTTATACGTCTACGACTCTGAAATAAATGTTCGTATTCATCATACAAACATTTACCCCTAGTAGTTTGGAACCCGAACAAAATCCTTGTTTTGGATCACACCTACTACACTATATAATATATTCTTTCATAGTTTAACCTTAGGTACAATAATTTTAACTTATTTTGTTTCTAAGAAGAAATCAGTGATTAATTATTATCAGGTCAGTGATTATTCTTCTAAATAATTGACGATCTGCTTGGTGTAGTGGTTAAGTTAGGTTAGAATCCCGCTAGGGGCATATGTTTGTGTGATGAATACGGACATGTGTACCCGAGTTATGGATGTTTTCATTTATAATAAGTATTTATTTACCAAATAAAAATGTATTTATGTAGTATATTAACCATCTGGTATCCACAACACAAGCCTATAGTTGCTTACTGTGGAACTAGATGGCGCTGTATCAAGGATATTTATTATTTATTTACCTATTTCTGATTTAGATAGCCGATTCAGATTTATCAAATTACAGTGAATGAACTACTCTAAGTAATTCGGTGTTCACATTTTCATATCACTCCAGAGGTAACACAACAAACGATGCCTTAGATTGCACAGTTTATTTCATCTCAGTCGTCATGTCATGCCATATTTACACTTGCCCGCGTGAGCTGCGAAGTAAGTTATGGTGTTACTGCAAGCGGAGTTCTGATGAAAATTTATATAATTCGAAAAAAAAAATGATCCAAAGTGGACTCAGGCTCAACATAAAGTGACTATAATATGAAAAGTATTATTTTTGTTAAACCGTTATCAACGTACGATCAAAGAGACCGCAGTATAATAAATTTAACGGTATATACACGTTTCTGTTTCTTGACTAAACAAGTCAAGAAGATTAAAAATTATTATCGTGAATTAGATATTTGAAGTAAATGTCATATACAACATAGATCTAAAAATATATAGCTCACTTCCGCAGGCAACTGGTATAGTGCTCAGTATCCTGGCGCTATTGCCCCACTGAATACAAGTGATAAGAAAAGTAGGGGCCAGCTCTCACGTCTCCAGAGGCGTGAACAGTTTTTTTTTTTATGGTTAACTGGATAATACAATCTCACCTGATGGGAAGATGAAGCACGCTATCTCAGTAGATGCCTATTCACCCTGCTCTCGAAGGTCCATGCCTTGTCTGTTCGCATTATGAATGAAGGAAGAGTCGAACCTATAGTGCGAATGTTCGGTATGTTAACTACAGACTAATAGATTATGCTCAATGTAAAGTTTGTGAATTTGATTTCTCATCAAAGAAATGTTTATAACTCGTATTTATATTAGCTATACTATTACCAAATAACTATGAGATCGACTCAAGAATAAAGATGTCGGTTAATGATCGAGGGTAAACGATATAAGCCAGCAGATTAGTAAGTTTATGTGGCAGTGGGTAGGGCACATTGCTCGAAAACCGGATGGTCGGTGAGGCGTTAAAGTTCAACGTAGTACGTCTACGGAAGTAGTGTAGTATACTAGACGCGTATCGCCTAGGGCTATAAAATATTGTTTTTTTTTTCGAAAAAGTCAAAAATTATTATTACTTTTATTGTTGTGATTTTTTGTTGTTGTATGAAATAAATTATGTATTAAAAATAATTTCTTTTTTTAAATTCATTTTCAATGTGGCTATAGAATTTTTAAAATTTATTTAATCTCGACTTACTTAGAATGTTTGAAAAGCATATTATGGGGGAGGTCTATATTCAGCAGTGGAAGTCTTGTGACTGATAAGATGATGATTTCCAAATAAATAAAAGGTTAATCATCGCACCATTTAACATTTCGCCATCCCATACTATGTTAGCCGAGATGTAGTCTCTACTAAAGAATTGGTTTACCCTAACAGCCATCGGTCCTGCGACAGACCCAGAGCTATCTCACGACTTTGGTTTACAGGCGGATCATCTCGTACCACGAACAACTCCGAGCATAGCTTTTACTGAGCGATTTTATCAATTTGGACGACATAAATAACATAGCATTATTTGATCATTGTCATAATATCAGCCACAGGACGTCGCTTGCTGAACGCAGGCCGCCTCATAGTCTAGAGGGACTCACTGGAATCAATTTGCATCCAGCGACTTCCCGACCTTTACATCAATTACTATAATATTATTTATTTATATTTCGTCTATTGTATTGATAAACGCTCGCATTGTGCCCCCAAGCCGAGCACTCGTCCGAATGTAAAAAGGCGCGAATTCCACGTTGATAGAATTCTTTATACCTCTTTCTATCTTCCTAGTTTGAAATGCCTTTAGATATTACCTTCAAGCTGGATAAGTCAGCTGGAATTATTTTAACAAAGAAAACATTGTTGGATATTCCACGGCCTTGTGCTTGAAAATTTTGTTTAATTAAAAAATTCCTAGTCGTGTAATCGTAACAGAAATTCACTGCATCATTGGAATTGTTTTCCAAAGATGTTATGTGATCTTCAGTGTGTCTTGGTGGCTCCGGTATTTAATGTACTGTCATCACTTAATAAAGTTTAACTGTAATTAATATCAACATCATATCAGCGACATAACATCATATATGTCTAAATATTCATAAACCCGACACAGTTTCTTCAGCCATATCCTCATTCTTGAAGCACAGCCTAGTAACTCTCAATTTTTCTGAGGAAATTTAATGCACATAGTTAATTTTAGTGAAACTGTGGCCATCTGATCGCCAGTGTAATGAAACTACACTTGTAGACCACCGATTCAGCTTAACGACTGCCTTCAAATTGAAAACTACCGGGACATAAAAATTCCACCAGTGTGGTGATATATCGCTTTGCTTAACGTCGCTAATCAAGAACGCATAGCGAATGCGACTGAACTACACGAGACCATTCGATTAGAGCAAATTACCGTACCATCTAAACATTTGCAGCAAGTACTTATTATTCCTACGAGCATTAATTTCCAAATAAGGTACAAACAAAATTTACAACTACGAAGAAAACATTGGAATCTAAACTCATAATTCATAGCGGAAGAGACAAAAAGCAAGAGAAAAAGAAAAAGTAAAACCACTTTGTCACCTCCAGCTGGCAGGTGACAACGATAAATTTAAATAAGGCTTTCACTTTTTTTGGGCGGCAACAATTAACCAACAGGACACGGTAATCACTGGTTGCTCTCTTTAAGATGTTGCTGTTGTTTATATTAATTAGTTTAATTATAATATCGTTGTGCGAGTTCTTGATTATCCCTTCACGTAAGATTTCAAATATCGTCATCGGGTGCTGTATCGGTTTTGTTCACATCAGATTCAAGGAGCATGTATGCATTTTAGGTTTTTGAAAACTCACTAGTGGAGCAATCTCTTTCATTTGCGATCAGAGATTTTTATACAAGTGTTTCCATTCTTCGCTGGACACGTTGAAATCAATAAATATCAAGTGGCAATATTCTGGCACAAATCGACCAATCCGCATTGGAGACTGTCATGTGTCCATTAGTCTGATACAAATCGAACCAATCCTCACTGACAGTTCACTTCATGGCCAGTGCCAGCTGCCAGTGGAGACGTAAAGCTATTGATGTGAAACACAGAATTTGATGTAGCAAAAGTCAGCGACTTTGTAAATATACGTGAATTAATCTATCGTATTCGTGCAGGAAGACAACTTCCTTATGACACCTTATCATAATTAACAGAAACGACAAAATTTTGAAGTTATTATTGAAATGACAATTTCCATTAGTAAGAATAATAAAAGGGTAGTCTTTAGACCTTGTCCAAATGAGGCTATTTACTATGATGTACTAGGCTTCCATAAACTTGTGGAGCACTCTTTCTGCTTCCAGTTTTAAATACTACAGCCACCATTTATTGTCCAGTTTAGTAGTTGCTGGATTGCAGCCAGAGGGCATATTAAGGATCAAAGAGGAGCAGGATAATTTTGACTGTAGCTTCACCTTCATCCGAATGCAACAATGGATTCGAATCACAGTACGCGAGTCGCGCGTAGGATACCTCATTTTTTTTCTATGGTAGATTCTACCTATTTATTTATATTGTTTATATTTAGATATGATATATTTTGTAATGTGTATGTTTTTTTCCTTAAAATTGTTGATATTATATCACTTTAGTTTGTTAAATACGGCTAATGTAAACAGAATCTACTTTTTATGTCGTAAAATACCTTTCGGATTTTATAATTAATTAATAATAATGTATCAATAGTTGTAGTGCCCTAACAGGGCTTCCATGTTAAGAACCAAAATGTAAATTGAAAGACCTTGAAACCATGGAAAGCAACAATAAATGATTTATTATGAATTATTATGAATTATTATGAATTATTATGAATTATTATGAACCTTAGGTTAAGGAAAAAAAGAAAACATTTTACCATTTCCCGATCCACGTATAGACATAATCCAATCGGATCCCTAAAATGTATTAGCTTGATAAATTCCCACCTCAGCGATAAGCTTATTCCTCTTGCTAAATTCTAAAAATTATTGTACACATAAATCGTTAGATTTCTTAGACCTTTCCATGTCATGAGACCCGCTCTTGATAATAGATAACAAGATGTATGGCTGTGACGTAAGTTACCTTTGTTGCCGCAGGACCAACTGATCCCACGAGAGGAAAATTTTTTAGTGATAGCTTACGAGGTGACCTAATCGAGACATTCAAAATTCTCACCTATAAATACAATCTGCTTCACTTGCACGACATATTCAGGATGAAAGACATACGACCGTTACGAGGACACGCTCTGCGAACAAGCCGCACTCACGCTGACATCAATGTCGCCCATCACTTTCTGAGCAACCGTGTTGTTCAGGCCTGGAATAAGCTGCCGGAAGAAGTTGTTTCCGCCCAATCAGTGAATTCGTTCAAGAATAGATTGACTTAAATAGTGACTGAATAACAACATAATGAACAATGTGAACTCTTCCAACACTGTGACATAGACATACCAGCAGTAATGCTGCTCGTCTATAATAATATAATAATAATAATAATAATTCATTTTATTTATTAAGTAAGCAGCTCTAACAGAGTGAGTTTACAGGTTATTACCCAACTGCCCCAGGAAAGAGGGTACTGTTTTTCGAGTGTATACTATGCAGGGATAATTGTTACCTCCTGTAGCCTAAACAGCTTGACAGATTTTGGAGTGCAAGGTATCGTTGCAACATTGCTACGCGTAGTTGAACGTTCAGTGCACGATGTCAAAGCGAAGAGCGGCAACGTCGCGTTTCTGTTCCGCAATGACTAACCTCTCTGTTTCAGTAAAAGTGTCTTTCGTCTCTTTTAGTGACCACACCGACACAGAAGCCGACGACTCGTTAGATTCGCCTTAATCACTGAAATGCCATGGGATATATTTATAGTAAACAATCCGAAATGGCATCCGCAAAATACAGAGTGAATTTGTCAAGTGGACGCGGATGGCCAAATCTGAAACTATGCGAAATGATAGCGAAAAGTACTCAAATGAGTCTCGGGGCCGATTTTGATGAAAACTAAAAGTGCATCATTGAATTTTTGAAAAATCAATATTTCTGAATCGATGCCGTCGAAAAAAAAACCACGTACTGTAATATTACACCGGTCGATAGTGTCGCTAATAAAGAACGAATTCTGGAAAGTAACGACATACTTTCAAATTTACCTTCCAGTGTAAGCGGGTCTCGCGGCATTTACATCTCCGATAGCGTCACGCGGCCAGCTTACACCGGTATTACGGTCGTCGTGATGTCGACTGCACATTGCGTGCTGTCTTGGTATTGCTATTTATTTGAATAGATAATCAATAGTCTTTATATTGCAGGTACATAGGTTACACTTAAATTAGTAAGATTTTACATAAATTCGGCTACTGATTGATCAAAAGGCAATTTTCCCCTGAGAACAAGCAAGAAACTCGAAACTTTTAAACCCAGGTTTCATTATTAATTGTGAAATAGCCTGGCATGCCAACGAGCTCGTTATGTCCATGGATGATTATCATCTAAATAGTCCGATATTTTATAATATGTGTTCTTAATAAGTTTCTGTATTCATCTCTAAATTTATTGAAAGTAAGATTTTGCATTTCAACGGGAACCTTATTGATGAAACGTTACGTAACCCTGTGAATGAATTGCTAACTTTCCAGGTGAAAGACAATTGACGATACTTCAGGATTCTATGTAGTATCTGCATAATGCTATTTATCGCACTAAGATGTAGTAAGAATAGACATATGTAAACACAATATATACCTATCTAACGTGCTTTTCAAAATGGGGCAAGCACGGCGTCTCAGTTTAAATAGTTAATAGTCCTCATTGAGTATTTAGTAAGGCAAACCGGGGTTTTGGGCTTATATGGGCCGCCACTGCATCTAAATATATAATCGTAAATAAAGAATTGAAAAATATAATTGTATTTAATATCCAACTAAACTAATAATTTCAAGGACAAAAATAAAATACAACAATATTTTTTCGCAACCCTGCATCTAGACATTGATTGATGCTTGGAGTTGTTAACATCCTTCCCCGATCACGATAGGGTTGTCGCTACAAACTTTTTCAGATTACATCGCTTTTTTGCACGGGTTTCGTGAGCGCGACACTTTTTTTGTATTGAAATATCTTCCGTATTTGAATTCATAAGCAGTTATTCAGTGATGTTGGGCAAATCATTAATCAAATCGCAATTTAGTCCTTATTACTGCGTAATAATGTTGTTTTGTAGACTTCGTAATGAATTTTTTCCTGTTCTTTACATAAGAACGAAACCATTCGGCACCAATGGTGCTAGACAAATACATTAATTACCTCTGCCCTAGAATATAACTAGAAGAATACTTAAACTAGATCTAGATTCACCAAACAAACTAAGACTAAGTCAATCTTCGAAACGGCTTAACCGATTTTTATCAAAAGCTATCGCCTCGTTTAGTTTTTAATATAAAAAAAACCGCACTCAAACCGGGCCATTACTGAGATACTTACAGACAAATACTGGATACACACACACACACACAACGCCGTCAAACACATAATACCCGTTGTTTTTTCGTCGGGGCTTAAAAATCTAGTTATTAATAATAAATAATAATAAAATAATAAATGTCTTTGCACAAACACACAGCGCCATCTAGGTCCACAGTAAGCATCTAGGCTTGTGTTATGAATTCCAGATGGTTGATAAACTACACAAATACTTTCTTTTTTGTAAATAAATACATGTATAAATGAAAAACATCCATAACTCGGGAACACATGTCTGTATTCATCATACAAACATATGTCCCTAGCGGGATTCGAACCCGCGACCATTTGGTATAGTAGCAGAGTTTCTAACCACTACATCAAACAGGTCGTGATACTTGCGAATTCATTGCTACATGCGAATACAATGTTAAGTTTGGCGCCATTCGTAAAAACAAATGGCAAATAGTGATTCATATAATCAATAGTGCATAAAATGGTATAAAAGCTTAGCTTTTTGCCCCCGGTTTCGCCTGCGTGGAATAAGTTTATCGCCGATATTAATTTGTTGTGACGACCTGTTTGGTGTAGTGGTTAGGAACTCTGACCACTATACCAAAAGGTTGCGGGTTCGAACCCCGCTAGGGGCATATGTGTGTGTGATGAATACGGACATGTGTATCCGAGTTATGGATGTTTTCATTTATAATAAGTATTTATTTATTAAAAAAATATGTATTTATGTAGTATATCAACCATCTGGCATCCACAACACAAGCCTATAGTTGCTTAAAGTGGAACTAGATGGTGCTGTGTGTATGTCAAGGATATTTATTTATTATTATTATTTATTATATATCAACCATCTGGTATCCACAACACAAGCCTATAGTTGCTTAAAGTTGAACTAGATGTGTATGTCAAGGATATTTATTTTGTATATCCCGCGGGAACTACTCACTTTATCGAGATAAAAGATATCCTATGTTTTAATCCATGGTATGTTCTACCTATTCGTTCATCCGTTTCGCCGTGATTGACAAACAAACAAACAAACTAACATCCAAACTTTCGCATTTATAATATTAGTTAGAAGGTTAGATTATAGAATATATTAGGTCCTTACCTATGAAATTGGCGTTTTGTATGAAGAATTTCATTAAGACTCTTTTGTCCATACAAACATTTTTGAATTTTTTTTTTGGGAACGGCAAATCCAAATTTAGCTACACTTTGTGTGTATTATCGGATAACATTAAGTAAGTATAGGCAGCGTTAATTTTTAAAAGTAACCGCTTTATAAAAGTTTCAGCGAATCTAAGAAATGATTATGGGAAGCACATGAAAAGAGCTCTGTTCAAATTTTTTTTATTATGTGATTTAGGCCAGAAATGAAAGAAATATTTCATGTGAAATCTTGAAATAATATTCCATTTTCCAAATAAAAAACTAATTTGGATATAGCTTTTAAACTCCAATTTCATAGATAAAGACTCAATAATTTTAATTTTTTTACCTAGATTATAAGTGGCCGGTTCAATCAGTTTCACGTGTGTTATAATTATGATAGTAGCTTTCCAACCGCTCCTTCGCATGCGTTGAATAACTTTATCGCGGATATATTTAATATGTTTATCCCGCGGGAACTACTCACCATAACGGGATAAAAAATATCCTAGTTTTAATCCAGGTTATGACCTACCCACATACTAAATTTCAACCAAATCTATTCATCAGTTTTGCCGTGATTGAACAACAAACAAACATTTTTTTTATCCACAACGCGTTAGCACTTGATGTCTATCACACCTGATGTTAAGTGAAGATGAGGCCGAAGGTGGTAGCGTACTGGCCCGGAAACCCCATCTTATTTGGGGGACGGGCTATCTTATCTCTAACAACCGGAACATAACAAAGCTATTAACATTGCTGATTGGCGGCAGATTTAGATAAGATGGTGGTAGCTAGCCAGGCGGATATTTAATATGCCCTACCACCAACCAAACCGAGTACTAAATATGTACCCCGCTGGGGATCGAACCCGCGACCTCCGAAATAAAGCCAATGTTGTTTACATTGAGCCACAACGGCGGTTGACATCCAGTAGATAACCGCATACATTGTATAAAATATACAACAAATTTCAATTTCACGAAGTCGAATAAATGGCAAACAAAAAAGAAATACCTAAACGTCTGAAGGCTTCTGTATAGACCCTTTTAGGAAACGTATGGGCGTCGGGTGCGGAGTCTAAGTGGTCTTGAATTAAATCGAATTCCTTTGTGAAGGACATTTTTAAGAGAAATCGTGTGTATTTTTAACAGTGAAGCTTTTCATTTCTAAGTATTTATATAGGTTCCGTTTAGTGTCATTGTATCTCCTTTACATAACCTTCAAGCCTTATGTACTTTCACTAGGACAAAGAGTCACATATCAACAGCCTTATGACGTCACTGCTAGGATACAGCTTCCTGTATGGGTTATAGTAAATCACCCTTGTCGGCAAACACCGTCTAATCAAATCAAATCAAATCAAAAATGCTTTATTTTGTAGGTACACAGGGTACACTTAAAATAGTCAGATTTTACATTTTTAAAGCTACTGCTTGTTCAAAAGGCAATTTTCCCCTGAGAAGAACCAGCAAGAAACTCGAAAGGTTGCTCTTTCAAAAAATTATTAATTATTATTTTATATTATAATATTTTATTATTAATTGTGAAATAGCCTGGTTATGCGAACGGGCTGGTTATGTCCATGAATGTTTATCATCTAAATAATCTGATATTTTGTAATATGCTTTCTTAATAACTTTGTGTTTTATAGTATCTTTAAATTTATTGAAAAGAGATCTATTAAAACAACCTGCTCAAAGCGCCAATCTATAATATTCCGCCATCATCATCAACAGGCTTACACGTCCTCACTGTTGGGGAACCGCCTATTTTCACTAGGACATTGGTATTGGTTGTATAAGTGACTGTTGCTGGTCGTCGGAGACCTATTTCACATCATCGCAATATATTTACGAAAACTTAATGTACATAAGAAAGAATCTGCATTTGTTTAGGAAAAATTGTGAAATACACAATATAAATACAAGATATAAAAATAAACTTGCTGCCCATAGCAGTCGCTTACACAAAGTCACTAAGTCATTCAAGGGACAATGTATACGCTTTTATAATAAGGTTCCGGTAGACATTCAAAATTTGCCTTTAAATAACTTTAAAACAACCATTAAACAGAAACTATTTATTTATTTATTTATTTATTTTAAGAACACAAACAGTCAAAGCATAATACAAGAAACATATTGGTAAAATAATAATTCTTTGACAAACAGTGTCCACATATAAAATTTTTCAGAAAACATTTTCATTTAACACCACCAGAACTATAACAGACAAATACATCGACATGCCCAAAAAAAATAAAATAAAATAAAAGTGCACGAACAACCACAGTCCCGGCTTATCTGTTTTTTTTTTTTATCATTTTCTATGTAAATTATATTTTATTCTTGTGCAGTAAATTATACTACATGAGAATAATACTTGATTCTTGCCATGAACAAAAAAGTGTTTGATAAATCAGAATACAGGGAGCCAGTGATACCCACGCACTTCTGTGGATTACCATACCATTTAACCAAAACATAATGCACACAAAAAGAGACTAACTATAATCACTTAACTAAACAAACTTAATTAATTTGTACTGGAAGCTATTCTGCTGACTTTTGACCTGTATTGACCCAATGAAGAATTGAATATATCAATTTCAATGTGCCAAAGGCTATTATAAAATTTCTGACTATCTGGATGATAAGAATGCGTGGACATGAACCGCTCGGCAATATCCAGTAAATTCTATTCTTATTTTTCTTTGTCGAATCATAAATTTAACAATTATTCCAAATTGTATTTGTATTGGCTTATTTAAAAAGAGCAACCCCTGAGTTTCTTGCTCGTTCTTCTCTGGGGAGACTGCCTAGTGAATGAGCGATAACTGTATGGCATGACGATTTCAAATGTTATTCTTATAACTTACGAAATAAAACATTTTTGAATTTTGAATTTTGAATTTTTGTGACGTTGTCGATCTATTGTGAACGCCACTAACCTACATTTCGTTGCTCAGGTGAGAAGTTAGATTATTTTTCCTGGCGCGGATAGTTTTTGTATCATCTGGGTGGCCCAGATGGATATCGAACGTATCGATTATAATCACCCAGCACCTGTGCATATAATAAATAATCTAGTATATAATTAAAAAAAAAAACTGTTTAAACTTACCGTCAGTGTCCCATCGTCAGTGTTTTCACCTTAGGCTCCACTGAAAACCAGCGTTGTAGTCTAACTTCTAGACTGCAACCTATGCTGAGAAGGAGACCTTCTTTGATAAAACTTTGCGACACCGAAAATTAATTTTTAAGGACTTTAGTCTATAAGTGAAACATTGCTTAGGTATTTTCATTGTATTTTGTAAACTGCATTATGAGATAGGAGTACCTATCCTATTACATGAAACTGTTTTGTGTATTACTTTTATCTCACTCGGTCTCAATGTCACTGTGTATATTTTCACATTTCATGTAATAATAATATGTGTGTCGCTAAATGGGTCAAATGAACGATTCTTATTCTGATATTGCTTTTACGCATCAGCGGGCCACATTCACACAGCAGATGTACACGTGTTTCCTCTACAAGGAGGTAAAGTTGCAGACTGGTTGATGGTATGGGCTATAAATCGCCGCCGAGTGGCATTCGCGAATTTGTGTCATAGACTAGAGAGTCGTTTTTTAAGCCGCCCCTGTAGACAACCGACTCGGCTTAACGACTGCCTCCAATTGGAAAAATCGGAACCATCGTGGCCTCCGAAGCTCGGAAAAACTCATATTAAAATGGCACTATACACACACCGAATGCGACTGCGCCAGAGAGATAAAGTTACGACCTTTATTCGAAAAATAAGGTTGTCAGAGATATAGAAACAAGTAGGTTAAATATTGTACATTTATAATGTGTATTAAAATCTAAAATTGCAATAATTTCTTAATTTTTCATGAATTATTAATTCAATAATAATTTATTCTATAATGATGATAATAATTTGTTCAATAACTCAATTGGGTATATTTTATTAATTGAATCCAATCACAGTCGTAGTAATATAAATCTCTTACACTAATATTGTTGTCGCTATGTCTAAAATGCATTTACCAATTATGTTCCAACCATTAAAATCTTTGTGCTTGATACAACATCTATGGGTGATCTTCAAAATATTCAGAAATCAACCTCATCTTCACTTAACATCAGGTTTGATTGAGGTCAAGTACTAACACGTTGCGCATAAAAAAAAAATACACAAGTGGAAAGTCCATTAGCCGCCCTTGACGATACCCACTGAAAAAGAGATGGGTTCCGAAACCACACAGCACAATACGATACTGTCTAAAACATTCACTGAATATACCCAATACCAATCAAGTGAGACAGTGAGACTTAAAATTATCTTGCTTCCGTAAAGGAGTGAAATTCTTTCCGCCAAAATAAATTACCTCTTGAAGATAAGATCGTAATGAGCGGCCGAGATAAGCCCGGGAGGGAAGTTACAGCCTTTATTACTAGCTCCAAGTATTCCGAATTAACACTTTGGTGCCCAGGAACTCGGGAAATTACAACTATTCCGCTCATGGAATTTCGCTGCATAAATTCTTTGAGCGGAATTTTGTGGATAGTTTTTGTACTTCCTTTGAGGGCTTGAATGCTTGATAAAGAAAATTTTGACAAAGGCAGTTTTGTAATATTTCTGGGTCGACACAGATACTTACTCTGCTCGTTGAAAGTTTGCTACATGTCGAGTAGCGACTACTTCAGACATACACATGCATAAAAAGCCTTCCCTACCGTTACTCCCTCCTCTCACTAGGAGAGGGCATGTCCCATAATGCACGAGGTGAGCCCAGCGCTGTTTGGCGCATTTATTTCAGACTATCCTACCAAAACCTATCAAAATTTTGCATATGGAAATAAAGTATATTAGGAAAGAAGCTGACACTAGTCACATTCAATTCAAGTCATTAATGATCGCTTAATGGCGAATGGTTATGTAAATGCTAGAGCCATATGTGTGGCCTAATATAAACAACAACTTAAGGCTTAGAAAACCATCCATGGGTCCATGTTTAATACTCGTTATGGCATTTTTGGCCCTACCACTATCTTATCTAAGAATAGAATAGGACAGAATATCTTTATTTGCTTTAAATGTGGTTACATTATATTGGTGGAAATATGAAATAGTACGTTTCCCACATTTAGTCTTTTCCAGACATGCAAATATGTTGTTGGATATAATTCAACAAAACTTATAATATATTTATATCTACTTAAATCAACTCAATTACTCATAATACCAAATATTTAAAAACATGTCAAATTAGTAATGTCAAATGTTTTTACAATTTATATTACAATTAAATACAATTACAAACACTTCAATTTAAATAAATCTTAAATATAAGGCAACGTCCAATTCTTTACAGCGTTTTGTCTGTTAAATATTCATCTATTTTGTAAATACTTTTATCCACCAGTAGGCGATACAAACTGGCTCTAAATCTTAGCTCATATTTATAGGCATGTCTTTAATATTTTTAGGTAATTTATTAAATATTCGCACTTCCATAGGATAACAACTCGCATTATATATACAGTTGGTTTCATTGCGGGTAAAATCAGTTTATCGGGGCACCTTCTACAACAATTATGAGTTGCGTCAAGTAGCAATGTTGATAGAATTATTGTGTTTCGGCTGTTTGAGATAAGGTAGCCAAATAGTTGGAGGGTCACGGGTGGGCACGCTTACAGTCGAGACTATGAACTTTCGAGCTCATTATTTTATAAGTACATGTTATTCTATGCCACGGCATCCAATTTCGAGTAGCAAACCCCCTACCGGTATAGACATAAGAACATTATCGTTAATAAAATGTAACCTCCTCCAACTAACCCTCAAAATAAATGCGTAACAAGACACGTAATGAGCGCCATGATAACAAGACCGTGTGCAATCTCAGATGGAATTGTTATAATGGTTAGTATATGGGAGCTAAGCGGTAGCGATTGTTTTAACACTCGTATTTAAAATTATTTTATGTGTTCCCTTGGACTGGATCCAGAACATTAACTCAAAGAAAAATGAAGTAGCTACTAACGATAATAACCAAATAAAACATCAATGGCATCACAAAAACAACTTCACGTGAACAACACGTTTTGTGGTGAGTCAATATGAGGGATATTGACTAAATATCGATTTCGTAAACGACATCGATTATAAATATTCGATATTTTCGAATATCGATGCTTTTATCATATTGTTCAAGGCGTGCATTCCTATGTAATTGTTACCTAACAATTGAAGTCCATGATCAACTAAAATTTCATATTTTTTTCTCGGAATTACGAAGTTTGTTTCTACACCAACACCAAGAACTACCGCGCTTGATTCACTTTACATTTCCATGACAAAAAGAACCTTTTATGCAGCCTTAAACAGTCGTAACTTTATAACGAATTCAATGACACCTCATTTGTCAAAATTGGTCCACCGGTTTGATTGCTATGATAGAACATCGATATGGCCACACATTGCTTCTTCTTCAATTTAAGAGCTATGCTCTTGTTGGTGGAGTAATGACCATGTCTCTCTGTTTTCCGCCCTCGATTTTTAAACAGCAATGTTAATAACTTTGTTGTGTTCCGGTTATCATAGATAAGATAGCCATTTCCCCAAATAAGACGCGGTTTTCGGGTCAATATGCTTCCACCTCCGGGTTCATCTCCACTTAACATCAGGTGAGATTGCGGTAAAGTGCTAACCTGTAAAGCATAAAAAAAATGAAAAACTATGGCCGGTTGTAGAAATAAATATTAATTGAGTAGCTCTCGCTATCGCTTATCTTATGTACAAGCACTCAACTTCAGTCGTATGAGGGTATTCGGGTAGACCTTTCTCGTCCATAATCGAATCCCTTTGTTGTTTCGGAAAAAAAATCTTACTTAATTTCGGGCGAGAACGCTTTCAAGTTAAAACTTCGTATTTTTCCTTTTGTGGGCATACCGTTTGAGGTTTTCAAATAATCTGTTTTGAGAAGGGAAATCGTATTATTTGACGGTGGAAATTTCTTAACTTTGGACTTGAGCTTATTATTTATTGATATGCCAAGGAATTGGATATGGCGTTCATTTCTAGAATATATAAGCGGGTTCTCTGGAATTGTAAGTTTACATTAGGTATTAAATTACTTACTTATTACTACATATTTACTTAAGTTCTTTTGTTCTTGGTAACTCAAAGGACTACATGGTACGGTATCAGGGCAAAATTTTGCAAAAGAAAAGGGCGAACCAAAGGGCGGCTAATTTCGAACTCCCATTTCTTAAAATCTATTTAACCTTCTGCCTGTACTGTATGATTTCAAAAAAATGGATCCAAACCGTATCTTCAAATGCATATCGTTAAAGGCGACTATGGAACTTCCAACAAACATATACATATATAAATGGATAAAGTGGTGACATGTCTGTACTTTTGCAATGTCCATGCCCCATATATCTTTATCTGGCTTAAGGGACATAGACACAAATGCCAACATATACAAATACACAACACATACGCATAAAATACAGAATGTGCTCTGGTTGCAACAGAAAATGAACGCTCTAACCTCCTTGTTTCCCTAAAATACAGAGTTTCCCCTTTGCTGTTGCGACCTTTCACTGTGTACTTACATAGTATTAATTTATGCGTGTGTGTCTATGTGGCGAATAAACTTTTTTCCAAAATAGGTTTCCAAGGATAGAATTAATGATCACTAGAAACCGTCGCAATTTTTTAATTTAAATATTTTAAATTTAAAAATATTCAATATTTTAAATTTAGAAATTGCGTCATAACGCTGTAATAACCAGAGAACGTACAGTCGGTGTACTTGTGTCAGAAAAACAACATCTAAAGTACTGAACTCTCATAAAAATGCCACGTCAAACGTTGCTTAACTTAGCTAATCGAAAACAAATAGTGCAACTACATTATAACTAATTCTTACAAAGTAGCGTACCATTTCGTTTTAGTTTTTCTTTACCAAACGATTCGCATAACATAATCCTTAATGCAAATGTTAATTTTAGCAAAGAACCAGCGAATTTAAAGTCGTATTACCCTTGTCGAGTTACGGCGCTGAATAAACCCGGTAACATAGATTAATGGCTGCTAAGACTGTTGAGGATTCAGTATAAGAAGCTTATATGATTAATTTTCGTCAAGGCTGTTTGCCTTCGCGCTCTGTGCTCGGCACAATCGGCAGATATGGAAATAAGTTTGTGTTGCTAAAAGATTACAATCTTGGGCTCTTCAAGACTAGGGTGATTATATTTATTTGTTATATTTTTATCTTCGGGATAGCCTGAGATTATTTTACACAATTGGCTATACTTCTATAAACTTCAAAAAATCTGCTGAAGTCTGCGGCCGTCTTTTATGCAGAGCGGTTTGTTTGGCGAATTCTGTAGCCATTTAAGAAATTTGTACACAAACTATTTACGTAAGGGTTGTTTTCATTGATATGAACAAATGAATAATTGAAACAGGTTATTGAGGTCTAGTGCTGAAACTTGTGCATAAATTAAAATATTTTATTAATGCTTATACTCACGGATGTTTTTAGCCTTAAGTGTATTCATAACACGTAAAAACACTAATATGAAAATGTAGAAAATCTTCATTGCCTATCTCTCTCATTTTGAGCGCAATGGTCAACTTAATTCTCCGGTATCTTCATTGTCACTGATTCATTTAAGTGTATTTCTAATATCATAGTGTCACCTGGGAAATGTCTTATTTGGGATGATGATTTTCTCAAGAGCAAAAAGTTCTACCTAACACTAACAACCATTTTCCATGACCAGGATCTAGTAGTTACCACCACTTTTACCTAAAGGGACCGAATAAGTCTTCTTCCAAGACTTTGAAATGAGTGGTTTCTCAAATCTGAAGTAATCCGACTGATTTTCCTATCATCTACTTGGTAACTGCTGACACGACAGCTAAAGATTTTCCTTTCAGACGTCTTATAATTCCTCTTGCCGAGTTTCTAGAAAAGGCTTCGTTCGCCTGATCCTTCCCCTGCATTAACATTTTTCCTGTGAATAACTCGGAGTCATGAGTTTGCTTCATAACTGATGCATATACAAGCAGTATTGGTATTGGGGATGGGATGTCTGCAGGCTACAGGCGGATGATCGGTCCACTTGTGGCACTATTCCAGAGCGGAGCATTGGTTACTGGGAGCCTGGTTCAGTCTGTCCACAGTCTTCCGGTCTTCTTGCAAAACTTTATGATATCTTCGTATTTATATTTACAAGCAGTAGCTTTATGGTCAGTATATAGCTTCCTGCTGCTTTGGTGAACGTCTCCATTCGCTGGTTTTTACATGCGGCATATCTGAAACTTAGAACAATCCGTAATGTAACGTTAGAACCATTTCAACTTGTGCAGAAAGATCTCTAGATGTTTTATGTTCCGTGAAGTGGGCATATTTGAGAAACCAGTTATTTTGTCAGGACCTTTATGCCCTAAAATCCACCTATAATATTATCCAATGGCCTAAAAACTACAACTTCAGTTCCACTGGGTTAAAAACGGTCGACGGATTAAGTAAATTTTCAAACAAGCGCAATGTTTCGTGGTGCAGATTTTATAGGTAAGTAAATATCACTGACCTCTGCAATCCCATCTACTAGGTTCCATGTACGACGATCTAAATAACCATAAATCATGTCCATTTTCACATACAACACATGGTAGCTTCATTAGTAATGCACGACATTAATGTTCACTTTCTTGTACAGCGTGAAACACGCCCTGAAATATTTGCAGAGCAATAATATTCACCTACTTAGCCCATCATAGTGTTTCGGTCCAAGTAAGAACGGTCGCCTCTACTTCCTGCTACCAAACAATAAAATCGGTAATCCACATAACATGGTAGCCGCATGTACACTCCTTGTACATTTCTCTTCATATATAATTATACAGCATCCATGAAGGTTGCGAGTACGTTGATATTGCGGGTGATACGTGCACATCTCAGCCATGATACAGGTATTTTGCCAAGCGTTGCCGCCGGCACGCTCGCAGCTGCAATTTCGGCGCAGTGGGCACCTTTATCGACGCACTGGCAATAGTGTCGATTCCGTGTCATACAATTCATTACTTTCTCCTTAACTTCAAGTGGATCTTTATTGATTACACTCAACAAACACACAAATGACTCGTAAAAACGACATATTATTTAGTCCAGTTAACATTATCAAACATAATTTAGACAGCAGGTGAATAAATGATAAATAATGAAATGACGTTATGATTTCTGAACGTGAAAATTACAGAATTAAAATTTCCTGTCGTTCTCGTTGTGTGCTCCTAATTATAGAAGGATGTGACTAGCATAAATGTAATTTTATTTTTGTGGCACAGAATTGACGCTTCTATTTCCGTACTGGGCGCTGGGATTCATGTGTCGGTGTAAAATTCGTATTTGATGAAGGATGACATTTATTTAAAAGGCGCTTTGTAACAATAATGAAAAAGCATGTTGTATCGAAAATGAAGATAGAATATAAAATATATAAAACGGTATATGAACTTCATATAAAATAATCTTGGATATTAAATCAAAAGACAACGGCCATCCCTTTAGGATTCTGATGCTTAGGAAGCTTACGAAGGCACCACAAAGTACTAACTGCAGTTGTACATGACGCACTTCCTAGAATAAATGAGAGCCGGAGGACAGAGCCTTTGACACTTTACGTCTGTCCATGCTAAGAATTGAAAAAAAAATTGTATTCTATATACAATTTCTGAAAAAGGAAATACGAAGGAGCAACGACTTATGGTACGTTATTACAATACTCGGCCCGCTCTGAAAGAAAAAATCTTGAGGTATCCAAGAGAACGTAAAGATAGTGAAAAACTTAATAGAAAAGAATAATGAAGAATATAGGGTGAATATAAAATTTCATGTATACAATAACACAAAATACATCTACATGATACAGTTACTTGTACATATTATAAGCTATCACTAGCCGCTCATGTTTTGATTGACGACAATAATTGAGAAAAAAAATGTAAATATGAAGATAAGCCAAATGGGATTCCTACTAAGAATAGGTAGGTAGCTTTCTAAGAGTAGTGAAATAGTATAAATAAGTTTATTTATAAAGGTGACATGAAAGAGTTATGATATCAGGCTTTTTAACAAGTTGATTACTGTTCTTCGGAGTCCAAAGAGAACTTTATACACAGTTTGTCCTGCATGTTAAAAAGTAAGAATAATTGCTACCAATAGTAGGTAAAGTTTTAAAGGACCAAGATTTTGGTAGGTAGTTCGTCCATGGGCAACGCTAGATCATCCTTCTGTCTGTCAACCATATCTGAAGTATAATACAAAAACAACAACGTTATTACAAAATTATATTTGTTGCGAGTAAAGTAACAAGTTTGTGTGTTAAGTGGAATACCGAGGTTAAGGGGCTGAAACTGAGTCATTTTTGCGAAATTTTTTGTAGGTATGTGGTAATAAAATAATATGATGTAATAGGATCTCAAAATAACGAGGAGTGTTAAATTATGAAAATTTTGAACTTTGGGAGATGAGAACGAGCGACAATGGCGTCTCGTTATATTAGATAGCAGTCAATCTGTTATCGGCGTGATAGTCAATACGATGATACTATCCCCGTCGTTTTTTCTTTCTCGCCCTTTCCTGCCAGCTAGCTTCCCGCGGGCTATACCATTTATTTTATTCGGTTCTTCCATCTCCAGATGATTGAGCACTCTCTCCAGTATTGGCGCAAATTGGAAGCCACTTATTTTGCGTGAACAACCAAATTTTGTTAAGCAACAAAAATAAGGACAATTCCAAGAAGAAACTGCCTAACAAAGAGGGAGAATTCCAATTAGACAGCATCTTCAGTTCCGACCAAAGAGTGCTGTTGACAATAAAATGAAAAAAAAAAGAATAAAATGAAACTTGTACCGGAAAAAATATTAATTAACAATCCGCGGAGCCTGTCCGGTCACGAACTCCATTATGGAAGCGATTATGTATAGTCAGCAGAAAAAGGCATACGCAATAATTTGTGCTTCAAAAGGGACTTGGGGTGATTAATAGGTGTACTCTCGCGTGACAGTGTAATGAAATTATATTCATGAATAAAATGTTTTCTTTTTTAATTAACAGGTTTATTTTTAACTAGCTTTTACACGTGGCTTTGTTGGCGAGGTTGTAGGGAGATATAACGAAGGCATAGCCATAGAACAGTGTACTATTTTGGATATTGGACAATACTCAGTCCAACTGAAGGGACGCGATCGATCATTGATGTCTATGTCTTTCTTTCAGACACCTAAAAACCATGAACTAACCCGTTCTAATTATGTATTTAAGAAATAAAGAGTTTGAGTTGTTTTTTTTTCGTTTTATTCTCTCCTCTCGGAGAAGATAAAGGGATCTAAGCCCATACAGCCATGTCTTATTTCTCTTAGTTCTTCTGTTTATAAGTCAGTCGCAGTCAAAACAAGTCAATCGTCGTATACTTCTAGTCACGGTCAATTCATTCTTCAGTAAAGCGGCAGAATGCTTTACAAAGATTTTCGCGGCTTCTTGCGGAAACCCGAAAGCTTTGTTAAGCATTTTAATTTACACTTGTACACCATCACTAACTTTTTCTTATCTCACAATATTCTGCCATTATTAAACTTCAAAAGTTGGAAAATGCACAAATTATAAGAATTATAAAGAAAAATGCAACTTCACTCTCCGAGATCCCGCCAAAAAGCCAGTTTGAGTTGAGGGAAGCGTCACCAATATAGACCTACTCTATAATAGTGTAGTTTACGCCACTCGTAAGTTGTCATAGATCGGATCGATATTTTAGAGCAGTATGAGTAATTAATATTATCTACACTATGAGCTGACAATGTTACAAAAGTCGTCCGGATGAATATTATATATATATATATATATATTTCTTTGTTGCCTTACTCGTCTCTATACGAAATATACAGGTGGTAATATATTGGTCGGCGCTAGCAAATTTTATCACGAATAATATTCCTTTATTTCCAAAAATAAGTTAAACATCATTCAACATTCTTTAAAAAATCGGTCAGCTCTGCTGAAAATCGATCCAACAAATGCGAAAAAATTACACAATGCACCTTTATCGATGGAGCCAATTATAAAATAAGAAAAAAAAAGGAAGACCATAAAATTCCAACTCAGTCTCGGCCAGTGATGAAACTACTAGTATCTACAGTTTTTTTTTATGTACAACGGGTTGGTACTTGACCTCAATCACACCTGATATTAAATGAAGATGAGGTCGAAGGTGGAAGCGTACTGACACTGAAACCCCAACACATTTGGGGGACTGGCTATCTTATCTCTGACAACCGGAACACAACAATGCTATTAACATTGCTGTTTGGCGGCAGATTTAGATAAGATGGTGGTAGCTAGCCAGGCGGACATTTAAAATGCCCTACCACCTAACTAACTAACTTAAACATGGACCCCACTGGAGATCGAACCCGCGACCTCCGAATCGTAAACCCAATGATGTTTACATTGAGGCACGGAGGCGGTTAGTTAACGTAGTCACTTCAATAAGTTAGAATTTACTTAACATCATCAATTTTTGGCGTCAATCCCCAATTATATACAATATCGCAAATTTTCACTAATTATATACTCGTATATATAGAAGCAATTGATGTTATGAAAGGACTTTGGTGTGTTTTAAGAGCATAATTATTTTGATTTGAAAATTACTTTCCTTTAGACCACCAATGTGCGGAGCTTTAGTAGTGATAAAGGTTATCTTTATTCTATAGGTACGTAATGCAATTTAGTATTTAATGCTAGTATCGACCTACAATAGGACACGCAATCTTATAAATATTTAGAAGACGAACGACACTGCTCTCCTCTCGAATTATACACTTCAACGGAACTTAATGACCCTGCACTCGAAGCTTTATACAGAGAGCTAACACAGCTGCAATTTGCAGGGACTTTAATACTTTTTATCGTCTAGTCCTCAATACAAAGATTATAGAAAAATATTTTGCTGTGATAATATGATGGCTCATCAGATGTTATGATTTTTGTATAAAATATGTGTATATATTTTTTTATATCACATTCGTATGAGTTAGGATCTAACTAATATTATAAATGCGAAAGTTTGAATGTTTGTTGGTTTATCTAATATAATCTATCACGTAAGTGTTAGAAGAGAATATGGATTTAAGTCGAAACTTGGTGTTTTGTCACCTTTTAGTATACCAATAAAATTCTACTCAATTTGTTATCTCTAGGTATGCTGACTTGCATGCTAGTTGTGCAAATAAGTATATTCTATTCTTTTATTCATTAAACACTAGTTGTTACCCGCGTCTTCGTCCGCGTAGTATTCTTTCTACTACCAAATGCGTCACTCTATGATTCAAAATCATTCCCACTAATAAATAAATATTATACCTTGGACATACACACAATGCAATCTAGTTCCACATTAAGCAACTATAGGCTTGTATTGTGGATACCACATAATATTTTTTTTTTTGGAAATAAATACATAAATACACATAATATAAATGAAAACATCCATAACTCGGGTACACATGTCCGTATTCATCACACAAACATACGCCCCTAGCGGGATTCG
This sequence comes from Oegoconia quadripuncta, assembly GCA_949316235.1. Taxonomy (NCBI): domain Eukaryota; kingdom Metazoa; phylum Arthropoda; class Insecta; order Lepidoptera; family Autostichidae; genus Oegoconia; species Oegoconia quadripuncta. Next base: position 23,191,962 of record OX438747.1, read on the forward strand.
AACCCGCGAGCTTTTGGTATATAGTGGTCAGAGTTTCTAACCACTACACCAAACAGGTCGTCAATTGAAAATACAGTACAAACAGTACATATACTAGTATAGCGCGAACCGGCTTGCAATTTTCATATTATCCTCCATTTTACAGGCTATTATTAAGTGCACTTTATTTGCATTTTAAAGCCAATTTTCAAGAGTAGCTCCTTAGAGCAAAATATTTCATTACACCATTTATCATTTCCCGCCACGTCGCTTTGAACTATTTTAAGCTGGAAGTTTTTTAATTAAGTAACGACTTGCATTTATTTTGCAGCAGTTTATGTGATTTGATTACAACACATAATAATGTGTACCCAATATGTCTAATTTCCAACTAACCATGCAAAATCAAACCAGAAGAATCATATCAAACCAAAAAAATAAATAAATATCTTTGCACATACACACAGCGCCATCTAGTTCCACACTAAGCAACTAGGCTTGTATTATGGATAAGCTACACAAATACCTACATTTTTTTTGTAAATAAATACATAAATAAATGAAAAACATCCATAACTGGGGAACACATGTCTGTATTCATCACACAAACATATGCCCCTAGCGGGATTCGAACCCGCGACCTTTTGGTATAGCAGTCAGAATTACTACTTAATAATATATAACTACTTAAAACATATAACAATAGATACATTACAATTTATTTCTAGAGTGAATAGGCATTTACTGGGTGCGCGTGATACATCTTCGGCTACATCGTCACATTCCATCAGGTGAGATTGTAGTCAAATGCGAAACCAGTTTTTAATAAAAAAATTATGTTATTAGAAATCACATTGTCAAGAACTATTAAAAACTAACAAAATAAGACTAGGCTGTGATTTGCATAAATATTGCTATGTGCGCCGCAGTAGTGAATGGATAACGACTCAGCATAATAATGCTTCGCTCGAAAAGCGAGCCGTTGGTTTTCTGTCGCACCCGTGTGGGATGAATCGGCGTGAGGAACTACATCATAGTAGGCATTGAGATTATTATAAATTTATATAATATTAAATATTGTAACATGAAATATAAACTATGATACCTAATTAAAGGGTATTTTATTAATAACGAAGTGTGACGATATGGCACTCAATCGGAACCACCCATAAATGCTTCAATTGAAACCTAATTTTTTTTTATGCTTAACGGGTTGGTACTTGATCTCAATCACACCTGATGTTAAGTGAAGATGAGGTCGAAGGTGGAAGCGTACTGACCCGGAAACCCCAACACTTTTTGGGGCTGGCTATCTTATCTCTGACAACCGGAACACAACAATGCTATTAACATTGCTGCGCGGCGGCAGATTTAGATAAGATGGTGGTAGCTAGCCAGGCGGACATTTAAAATGCCCTACCACAAACCGAGTACTTAAACATGTACCCCGCTGGGGATCAAACCCTCGACCTTCGAATCGTAAACACAATGTTGTTTATATTGAGCCACTGAGGATGAGTACAGTAATGTACTATAAAACATACCTAGCAGTATAGTAAGGCAGCAGCAGATTTTAATCCTTTAATCGGCTCTTTCTCTTTATTTTTTGTCATCGGCCATTGTTTAAATATTAATAATAATAATAATAAATATTTCGGACACTTACACCAATCATCTAGTCCCAAACTAAGCAAAGCTTGTACTATGGATACTAGATAACGGATAAACATACATAAATATTTATATAAACATCCATGACTCAGGAATAAATGTTTATATTCATCATACAAACATTTACCCGTCGCGGGATTCGAACCCGCAACCGTTGGTTTCGTGAACAGGGTCACTATCCACTACACCAATCGGTCGTCCGATTTTAATTATTAATTCCTTACCCATTTTATTATTTTACTAAATTGTTTAACCCTTATGATATTTATTTTATATAATTCTTTTTGCTTTTTTCCAAAATCCCACAATCTTGGGATGTTCAAGCTGAAAAGGTATCTACATACGTCATCTTCGACCACAGCATTATCACCTTCGAAATTCGAAACCCACTGTTCTTAACATTGAGCTACGGAGGCGGTATTGTATATTATAGCCAAAAATGCTCGTCGGATTCGCGCCAAATATAGTTTTTTAGTTTTTCTAATGGCCGGCAAAGAGCTTAACTCCGCAGTACATGTCCGACATACTGTAATAATTCTTTAAAATTTATATGCGCCCCGACTGCCGTTCGGAAATAACATTTCACAATATTTTGCATATACCTATTTACTACCCATTCGTAACAATCTTATTATATAAGTTGTGACGTTTTTGGAGGGCAAATGTAATTTGATAGCTTCAGAATCAAATAATGATGTGGACTGTATGTAGAATTGAATGTGGTGTATTATGACACATCAAAAAAGCTCTAAACCCAGGAAGCAGATTATTCTTCACTCACCTTGAGTCTACAACCAGCCAGGGTAGGGAGACTTTAGTTGGTACACGTGATACGTCACACACAAGGGTTGTGATATAAATTTCATCTTTCTTCAATTCAATTTACAGTTTGTTTATAGCACAGGGCAGCGATCGTCTACCCAGAAGACGAAGCCTGGGGTCCTATTACATAAATTCATCGTTATCGTCATCGGTTACGATCTTCCCTACTACGAGTACTAGTGCTATCTCTAAATGCATGGATAAAATAAGTAATCTAATTTTGCTCATACCTCAGAATAATAGTTCATGTCGAGCGCCATTAAAAAAAAAATCAATTTTTGGGGCGCGGATAGCAGTGAACACAGTGAAGCAGACAGCAGCGTCGATGACACATTATACTTTTATATGGAACTTTGAAAATCGATACGGAAAATTAATTTCTTACGGAAAATTCATTCCCAACCGGATTCACACTTGACTAATTATACCATCCAAATTAGACAAGCACGTATTACTACTTTAAAACATACTCATTTCGGAAGCAATATAATTGCACATAGAGATTCCCATAATTTGTGTGACACGACTAACTGAGTTTTTCACATTGTGTGTAACTGCGAAACTATTAGCGCCATCTTTAAATGCGTGGATAAATATGTAATTTCCGAAAAGCAACATTTGGATATTCATTGATTGGTTGGCTCATCGCTCGCTCGGCAATTTGACGGTTTCTCATTGGTCAACGTAATTGATGACGATACCGATGAAGTTACATAATCTAAGGGCTGAGCAGTTGAATCGTTCAGCTGTAATGGACCTTAACGATAGTGAAATTGTCCATCACCCTATACTATCACCATTATGACCGACAGTAGTCACAAAATTAGTGAAGCTTCATGTCAAACCACCCACTAGGCAAATAGTGAGGATTCTACATAATGTTAGTTGTGGGTATAGGGGAAGCACTCGTGGTGTAGTCGCATTCGCTATTGTTTTTGATTAGCAAAGTTAAGTAATGTCTGTCGCGGTCAATCTTTGGATGGATATCTACTATTGGCACTTTAATACGAGTGTTTCTGTACTTCGGTGGGCATGAGAGTCGGTTTCGGTTGTTTTCAATTTGAAGACGTTAGTGGCCATTAATCTGACACATATTCGCAAACTCAATTAGCAATAGGCGGTTAGTCGTTGACCGCGCCTGACTTTGTGAGTATGCCAGTAACTTGGTCGACCTTTACCGATCCTTCTATTCACGCTTTCGTTATATGTTGCTTTCGTTAATCTCCTTTCACCAATTCGTTCTATATGCTCAAACCACCTTTACATATATATTTCTATATCTTAGTCATTACGTCATCATTTCTACTGCGTCTACTCTCATGCTTCTTCTGCCATGCCTAACATTCGCTCCCATACATTAGCAGGGGCACCAATACTTTGCCAATGTAGATCATTGTTTGTTTGTTTGTAAACGCTTTATTGTACAAAAAGGTAATACATTAATTTTGAATTAATACATAAATTATTGAGTACAACGGCAGACTTATCCCATTATATCATTACGTTACAATCAACTCTGGTAATCGATTTATCTAATCTGGCTTTTTCTTCAATTTACCATTTATACGGAATTTTGTGTGGCAATATCTTCAATATACACACGAGCCGAAAAAAGGTTATCCTGTGCTTTGTGTGTGTTAATGTAATTAATTTCGTTTTCTTCATAGAATTTACTAACCAACAAATGCCCAGTCTACTGGAGCTTATCGTTTTTACTTCTACTTAGAAAAATGTTTTCCTACTCGCTTGAAGTGGAAACTAGGCCTAATGCAGTAAATTATAGTTAAATCCACATCAAATACCGGTTTTAATCCCGGAATCCTCTTAGACATACATAAATTGCAGCCACTTATGCATGCAAGTTGCGTGCGAAACGTGACGACGTACCAACTTGGGCGTATTAACGCCGGTTAGGGTTGCTACCACTAACACTTGCTCAAGCTGGACTTAGTTATGTGTGTACACTTACATACAGCCAATGAAATTGCATCGAAGTATCTGCTTCCGTGCTCGTACTTATGCCCGGCAAAGCTGGGAGGGACACTAACTCGTAGCAGCAGTCATAGTAAAACGAGTTTATTATGTAGGTACAATGGCGTCAGTCACACCAATGAGGTTGAATTTTGTTCACTAAGAATTCCCAACTTATTGGGGTTATCTCAAGAAGCCGGAACACACGGCAAACTTAGACACAATAGCGGTAGCTGGCCAGGTGAACATTTTTAATATGATTAAAAAGATAAAAATACCAATCCGATTGCAATTTTCTTTGGCTGATTGGTTTGAAATCTTTACTAGTTTGATACATAGCAAAGTTATTACTTAGTGGCCTGTTTCATAACTATAAATTGAAACAGAAACCTCCCGAGAGCTTCTCGAACCGAAAATATCATCCAGATCACTGAGCAAGTAATCACAAACCAAGCAACTGTGTTAACAGCTAAATATCTTCGAAACGATTAAATAGATCTCCATGACCAGGGACCATTTTGCAAATACCTACCAGTTGTAGTCATGGTAGAATCGATGGCAGACTGGCAGACTTCATCACTATTGTCGATGACTTCAGAGTATTTCAGTAAGTGAGACTTAGGATAAATAAGGACAATACGAAAATTAAGGCGAATCCTACGTCTATGCCACGTCTTCTCGTCCAAAATACTTCAGTGATTGAAGAGGAAAGTCTTTAACCAATGTATGTTACCAGTGCTGACTTATGGCACTGAACCGCGGCCTCTTAACTATGGATCTCATAAAAAGGCTCAAAGTCATACAACGAGCTATGGAAATGATAATACTCGGCGTTACGCTAAGAGGTATTAGGAATGAAGAAATGTTCTTTCAAGAAACATTCGCACTAAGCGGTTCGACTCTTCATTCATAATGCGAACAATCAAGGCATAAACCCTACATCTTCTACAACCTTGGGATCGTCAAGAGCAGGGTGAATTGACATCTACTGAGATCGCGTGCTTCATCTTCGGCCACATCGTCACTTCCCATCAGGTGAGATTGTGGTCAAACAAATGCGTATCCAGTTAACCATAAAAAAAAAAAAAACTCACCGACATAGACCAGGGGATCAGGAAACTGAAGTCGTAGTGAGCAGGGCACATAGCTCGAGGAACAGATGGCCGGTTGGGCATTAAAGTTCTCAAGTGGGGACCTCACACCAGCAAGCGCAGCGTAGGACAACCACTCACAAGGTAGACTGACAACTGATGAAGGTCGCTGGTTGCGAGCAGCATCCAATCGGTCGCTGTAGAAATCTATGGGGAGGCCAATGTTTTTTTTTTATGCACGACGGGTTCGTACTTGACCTCAATCACACCTGATGTTAAGTGAAGATGAGGTCGAATGTGTAAGCGTACTGACCCGGACACCCCAACACATTTGGGGGACTGGCTATCTTATCTCTGACAACCGGAACACAACAATGCTATTAACATTGCTGCTTGGCGGCAGATTTAGATAAGATGGTGGTAGCTAGCCAGGCGGATATTTAAAATGCCCTACCACAAACCAAAGCATTCAATATGTTCAGCAGTGTACGTCTAGTTGCTGATATGATGATGTCATTACATAATAGTTTATCGTCTATAAGTCACGACTTAAAATTGTGTATTTGGTGCCAGTCAGATTTTACTTCCCCTTTGCCTTAAGTAAAAGGTTAAGAAAACAGGAACGGGAAACAACCCTAACGGCAGCTGGGTGCATGCAGGAAATTAGTGTTTTCGTTCCATTAGTAGGGGATTATACAATTATCTCTCTCTACGTGAGCATCGCACTTGGATTCAAAAGTCTTACAACTGCTCAGTTTTGTTTGTTCCAAAACTTTAGCAGAGACAAAAAATACGTGGGTTATCATCATCAGCAGCTTACATGTCTCCACAGTTGGGGCACAGTTTTCTCTCACTGGAATACCTTATCATTGTGTCACCAGTTCCTAAATATTGCCCCTACACATGAGCGATAGAGAAGCATTGCCGATCAATTAATTGTAATGTATAAGTGTCGCAATTTTTTTTTTAACACAACATCCTCAGCAGCCTACATGTCCCCATAGTTGGGGCAAAGCTTCCTCTTACTGGATGAGGGAATTATCACTAATCCACTACACGGGCCCAATGCGGATTGACGGATTTGTGTCAGACGAGTATCACGCAGACAGTGTTTTGAGGCCGGCCCTGTATGCAACCGACTTAGCTGAATGACTGCCTTCGATTGATAATAACAAGCACCGCCCATTTAATGTGTCCTTTAAAGCACAGAAACACATATAGTGGTCACCTATCTAAGGTCTGACAGACATTACTTAAGAGGGTTTATTCGGCCCAGTGAACTTCTCGTTGGATAATTTTTTTTTGGTGCCCAACGGGTTTTAACTTGACCTCAATCACATCTGATGTTTGGTGAAGATGAGACCGAAGGTGGAAGCAGTACGCTTCCGGACCCGGAAACCCCAACACATTTGGGGGACTGGCTTCTTATCTTTGACAACCGGAACACAACAATGCTAGTAACATTGCTGCTTGGCGGCAGATTTAGATTTGCATTGAGCCTAGGCAGTGGTTTCTTTTTAATTTTTTTTTATTCACAACGGTTTTGTACTTGACCTCAATTACACGTGATGTTAGGTGAAGATGAGGTCGAATGTGTAAGCGTACTGACCCGGAAACCCCAACACATTTGGGGAACTGGCTATCTTATCTTTGACAAACTGAACAAAACAATGCTATTAACATTGCTGCTTGGCGGCAGATTTAGATAGGATGGTGGTAGCTAGCCAGGCGGACATTTAAAATGCCCTACCACCAACCAAACCGAGTACTTAAACATGTACCCCGCTGAGGATCGAACCTGCAACATCCAAATCGTAAACCCTATGTTGTTCGCTTTGAACCTAGGAAGTGGTTTCTTTTTAAAAACAGAATAAAGAAAAAAAAATCGCTCTGACCTGTACTCGAAAAGCCTAAAAGCTATTTATAAGCATAACTTTTATAACGCCTATTTTCCCAGAACGCTCGATTAAAAAATAATTTGAAAACTCGAAAATAACAGTAATTAAAACTATTTAGATATTATCTGTAATTGGGTTTTAGGCTTTACGAGTTTAAGCTGTATTTATAAATGAATGATACATTTATAAATACAGCTTAAAAAATGTAAAACATACGAAAATTAAATCTGCTACGGATTGAGGTAAAAACTCAAGCTAATTTAGCTAGCGCTTCTTTCGCTCCGGGTAATGAAATGAAAGTTCCGCTTTCCTAAATGTAACTTGCAGACGCTTGGACCTGTTAGTTTGAGCATTACAGCATGTCTAAGTTGGTCATCTAATAAAGCAAGATAGATAGGTTTAAATGGAATCTGTGCAGCAATGTGAATGTCCACTCTCATTCACTAAATACATTTTTTTTTAATATGAGAGGGCGGCAAACGAGCATGCGGGTCACCTGATGGGAAGCAATCACCGCCGCCCATGGACACCCGCAACACCAAAAGGGTCACAGATACGTTACCGGCCTTTTATTTTTAACACCAGACGAAAAACAAAGTGTATGTGTGTGTGTGTGTGTGTGTGAAACATCTCAATGATACGTGGTCTGATTTGAGTGCGATTTTTATATTAAACTGTGACGAGTCCTACACACGGTGGTTCGCAGAATTTTGGATCAATTTCTTCGCCGTTGTACGCCAACGTTTGTAATCGGGGCGCCTAATCATGGTACTGCCAGTAAAAAGGATATAGTTACAAACACAATTCAATTTTTTTAAATAGTATAGACACCTTGTATGTGTGAATGTGTGAACAGTGAATTTTAAGGCAATATAAAGACAATTTTGGATTTAAATAATTCCTATTTATCAAAACATGTAAGTGTGGATGTTGAAATAACTTGTATTGCCTAGGAAATTTGTCTTACTTCGCAATGGTAAACTTTCGAAGTAACGTATATCGCAGTAATGAACTTCGCAACTATGATTAATTATGAGGAATGAGCACAATGTTTTTCTATGATAAATCGAAGCCCCACGGAATCACCACAGGTTAAAGACTAGACGAAGGGTCAGGTTCTTAAACATATTTGATGAAAATCGGTAAGCCCTTTCGAGAAAATTTTAACACAGTTGGGTCAGTTTATCTGGATATTATCATCGCAAGTTAACTCGGAGGTTATCAAAATTTTCAATTTACCTATAAAATCAAAATCAAAAATGTTTTATTTCGTAAGTTATAAGAATAACATTTGAAATCGTCATGACATACAGTTATCGCTCAATCACTAGGCAGTCTCCCCAGAGAAGAACGAGCAAGAAACTCTGGGGTTGCTCTTTTTAAATAATTTAATACAAATATAATTTGAAATAATTGTAAAATTTATGATTCGACAAAGAAAATATAAGAATAAAATATACTGGATATTGCCGAGCGGTTCATGTACACGCATTCTTATCATCCAGATAGTCAGAAATTTTATAATATCCTTTGGCACATAGTTTCCGTTTAATGGTTGTTTTAAATTTATTTAAAGGCAAATTTTGAATGTCTACCGGAACCTTATTATAAAAGCGTATACATTGTCCCTTGAATGATATAATATAGTTAATACTGGTTACATAAGGAGGTGGAAATCCCTGTCACAGATCTAGATCTAGCCTCAATATACTCTCGTTAGCCTCCTTTAAAAATGGAACCCTACAAATATACTTTCCACAATCTAACAGAAGTTTAATATCTCACCAACTGCGATTCAATACAAAAAGATTTATACTTTTCTTGCTCTATAGTGTACCGCTTACTAAGTACAGAAAGATATTGGGTCAGTCGACATTTGGCCGCGATCCAGGGCATAGTCGGAGGCACGATGACCGAAACGCTACCAGTGTAAGCTGGTTGTGCGATGCTAAAGAGAATGTGAACACAGCGAGACCTGCTTATTCTGGCGTTTTGTCTGGCCACGTGTACAATCTTGCGTTGTCCATTTTTTTGCAACTGAGGGACAGAATGGCGAGCTTAGCTATAATCAGGTCGACATAATCGGGACATATTTATATGAAGAGAAAGAGACAAACTTTCGCTAATATGATCCTGTCTTGATAAGATTTCATTGGATTACAAAAAGTAATGTTTTTAAACATTTCCGTGGGATGTCATTAAGTTCATTGTTAACGACCTGTTTGGTGTATAGTGTGTTTTTTATTTTCCTATGTTATTTGTTTCTACACCCCAATCATACCCTGATTGGCGTATGGAAATGTGTCTTCTCGAGTTCAACAACAAATAAAAACCGGTAGTATTTGTGAATTTTTGAAAAACACAAGTAAAAAGATCAACAGAAGTGTCACCTTATGTTCTATCTAATTCTAGTATAATATCGACGTGCATACGGGACTCCAAAGTCGACGCTTTTTCTTTTACATTCTTATATTGCGGGATCAAGAAAGAAAGAAAAAGTATTTATTGCCAACAAATACAGATTTTTTTTATATGAGAGGGCGGCAAACGAGCATGCGGGTCACCTGATGGAAAGCAATCACCCCGGCCATGGACACCCGCAACACCAAAAGGGTCACAGATGCGTTGCCGGCCTTTGAAGAAGGTGTAGGCATAACATTTTGCATAATTAAATGTATTTGTGGCAAAGGGGTTGGGCGTCAGCATTTGCTGCCAATATGTCGTATGGCAATTGACAGCGCTGGTTTTCAGCGCAACCCCTCTCTCACTTAGGTTTTCAAAATAAACAACACGTGCGCGTTCCCACATATACCTACTTATATGTGAGAGCTCAGGAGCGACTTCTGTAAAAGCTTGAAATAAGCCCTCAGCAGTTATAATTTTGCAGTGGCCCAGGTAAATTTAATATTATGTCCCTGACTTAGGTTGATGTACGTTCCACTTAGATTAATTTATGTTCGTCTACAACCTAGCATCTCAGGTAACAAGTGAATATTCGTATTTTTAGGGAGGGATAAATCTTTAAACTCATACTCCTTTAAAACTTTTGTCAGGGCTATGTAACAGTGGAAAGTTGATACGTAGGTACGTACTATCTAGGTACCTCTAGCATCCCGTCTTCGGGATGAAATATCATCTTTATGTAATATTGTATTATAACAAAACTAAATATTACTATAACACTTTATTGCATAGAGCTGTGTGGTTTCGGCACTCAAATGGAATAGAACCAATCCGTCTCTTCCCGTTGGCGTCCTAAAATGCGACTAAGGGACTTTCCACTATAAAACATCTAAATATTTGCACGTTTCAACTGCGATGGGTTCACCCCCATGTCACGTGTGCATTTCTGTATATTTCATAAGGTGAACTGGGGATGTTGTTTCAATCAATAAACTCTTAATATTTGGAACCCCCAAACACTATTGTTTGGGACATCTCTGATCATCCCATTTGGTTGGTAGTAGGGCATTTTAAATGTCCGCCTGGCTAGCTACCACCATCTTATCTAAATCTGCTGCCAAACAGCAATGTTAATAGCATTGTTGTATTCCGGTTGTCAGAGATAAGATAGCCAGTCCCCCAAATGTGCTGGGGTTTCCGGGTCAGTGCGCTTCCACCTTCAACCTCATCTTCACTTAACATCAGGTTTGATTGAAGTCAAGTACGAAACCGTCGTGTATAAAAAAAAAGATAAGGGTCGTAGCATTATGTATGTATGTATGTATTGCATTCACAATAATAATAATTTAAGTATTTAATAACAAAAAAAAGCGACAGTATATTTTGTATTTTACAGGCGCCATTTTGGATTCTTCACCAGAAAATGTAACTTATGACACTCTAGGGATCAAGACGAATCAAACAAAGCCGTTTAGGCTACAAGAGGTAACATCGAAATCTTCATACATATACATACACTAGATAAACATAGCCCTTATTCCTGACGCAGTCGGGTAAAAACAATTAAAGCTGTGGTATTTTGATGGTAGTTGTGATCGATGGACGAAGGGTTTCGTAAATAAGACTCGTACTCTATAGTGATATAGCACGAACAAGGCCCTTTAATTGTTAACAAGCATATATATATATAATATTGGTATCGCCGCTGACCAAGCGATATGTGTTTAAGTTGCAGTAAACCATTACGCTACGGTTAAACACCGAAGTAAGGCGTGGTTATCAATACACTACAAAGCGATAGGTACTTAACTATTAATAAATGAGATATACAAAAGGGAGCTTATCCCTAAAACGTATTTTCCAACAAACCCGGACAATAACAATAGTGTAGGGGAAGATAGAGTGCATATAAACAAAATCCAATTGATTAATTTAAAGATTTTCATATTTATGTTATTTTTTTAAATATCCTTGGATATATACAGACAGCGCCATCTAGTTCCACACTAAGCAACTATATAGGCTTGTGTTGTGGATATCACATGGTTGATACACTACACAAATACATTTTTTTTTGTAAATAAATACATATATAAAAATTGACGACCTGTTTGGTGTAGTGGTTAGAAACTCTGACCACTATACCAAAAGGTTGCGGGTTCGAATCCCGCTAGGGGCATATGTTTGTGTGATGAATACGGACATGTGTACCCGAGTTATGGATGTTTTTATTTATAATAAAGATTTATTTACAAAAAAAAATGTATTTATATAGTATATATCAACCATCTGGTATCCACAAACACAAGCCTATAGTTGCTTACTGTGGAACTAGATGGCGCTGTATGTATGTCTAAGGATATTTATTATTATTATTATTATTATTATTATATAAATTAGAAACATCCATAACTCTGGTACACTTGTCCGTATTCATCATACAAACATATGCACCTAGTGGGATTCGAACCCGCAACCTTTTGGTATAGCAGCAGAGTTTCTAACAGATTCACCAAACATACAGATTGTCATAATATTACCTAGGTAAAGACACAGGCGAAGGCTAGAGTGATAACAATCTTTTAATATTATGAACTCCACCTACTTGCTGATAAATTTTCATTGTGTGCCAGGGAACAGACAATTTTCTTTGTACCCCACAAAATGCAGACCACGTCGGTTATACGTAATCCACCCGATTTAGACGGTTGATCGCTAAAACTGTAGACTTCTGGTAAAAATGGTATTTCTTTTAAGATTTTCTAAGATTTGATCACCAACACAACACAACATAACATATAATTGTTCTTCTTTTTTTTTTTTTTTCAACAAAACCAATGCTTTTTATTTATTACTTTATACAGTATTACATTAATTAAAATAATTAGTAGTAGACGACCGGTTGGTGTAGTGGATAGTGACCCTGTCAGCGAAACCAACGGTGGCGGGTTCGAATCCCGCGAGGGGTAAATATTTGTGTGATGAATACGAACATTTATTCCCCAGTCATGGATGTTTATATAAATATTTATGTATGTTTATCCGTTATCTAGTATCCATAGCACAAGCTTTGCTTAGTTTGGGACTAGATGAATGGTGTAAGTACCCCAAATATTTTTTTTTATATAGTAGATGTTGTTTCCCTTACAGTTATCGTGGTCACTAAGCAGGATTTAAACAGTGTTTACGTTGAATATTTTATTAAGCCAGCTAATACCTGGTACAGGTGTGTAATAAAGGGCCTTAACACTACTGTCTATTTCGTCCAGTTTTACCTCATTAACAGTGCATAACTGGCTTTAAAGTGCATTGTACAATGCATGTTAAAAGGGTTTATCCCGCACAGTTTCCATATAGATCTTGAAGTCCAAATTTTTCGAAATGAATAAACCGATTCTAATGAAACTTTATAAGCATAAAGAATAGAACTACTAAATTAGAGGGATATTAAGTTTTCCATAGTAACAGAAAGAATGTTTTCTACTGACTTTTTTGAACTATACTATACGTATAAAGATTCATTAGAATCGGTCCATTTATTTTGAAAAATTTGGACTTGTAAGTTTGTATGGAATGGTGTGCGGGATAATCCCTCTTAATATGCTAGACAGCAATCGATCCACGGATTTGTTGACGACCTGTTTGGTGTAGTGATTAGAAACTCTGACTGCTATACCTAAAGGTTGCTGGTTCGAATCCCGCTAGGGGCATATATTTATATTTTGGATGGATACAGACATGTGTTCCCGAGTTATGGACGTTTTTCATTTATATACCTACGAGTATGTATTTATTAACAAAAAGAAAATGTGTTTGGGTAGTGTATTAACCATTTGGTATCCATAATACAAGCCTAGTTGCTTAATGTGGACTTAGATGGCTTTTTTTTGCGGTCGATCGCTAATAATTTGACGTTTATCATACTTGTTTTCCATCGCTAAATGTGGTATCACGTAAGCGTCCTAGAAGTATGTCTAATGGGATAACCGTCTAATGGATAGACATATCGAGTTACGATAATTTATTTCTACGACGCTTACTCGGAATAAAATTTTTTCATGGTATGATTGCTGGGCTTCATGTAAAACTAGCGTCGTCGTAGTATGCACCCCGACATATGCTGAGTATGTTTACAATGTCACTCACTTTGTTGCAGTCTGTGTCATTGGATAAACATTTGACGACGACGACCCTGTCAGCGAAACCAACGGTTGCTGGTTCGAATCTCGCGACGGGTAAATGTTCCTGAGTCATGTATGTTTATATAAATATTTATGTATATGTATCAGTTATCTTGTATCCATAGTACAAGCCTTGCTTAGTTTGGGTCTATATGATTGGTGTAAGTGTCCGAAATATTTATTTATTTTTCATTTAATAAGTTATGCAATGATAGTCATCATCTCTGCATGGACATAGCCTTCCCTCGTATAATGGGCCATAGTCCACCGTCGAAGTCCCCACTTCACATGCCTTAGACGTTTTATTTCTCAGGCATGCAGGTCTCCTCACGTTGCATTTCTTCGCCGTTTAATAATATTATATAAATGCACATAAGTAATTAAATGAAATTTCAAACTCATTGGTATATGGCTTACCTGGGAACTGAACTCGGACCTCCCAAATTAGGAGACCGCGTCTTAACCGCTGAGCCACCGACGCTTCGAAAAACAATATTGCAACCAAATTAGATCGATTTTAAGTTTTACGTAGTAAATTATTTCGAAATTTGGGAAATTAGGAGACCGCGTTTTAACCGCTGAGTTACCAACGCTCTATGATAGTAACTGTCTCCAATTGAAAACAACCTGGGAACAAATATTTAATGTGTTCGACGAAACACAGTAGCATTCCAATCAAAATTTCTGTGCGGGACAAGTGAAAGTGAGTGTGTGTGTGTGTAGATTACAACAGACAATAATTAAAGTATGTGATTTATTTAATTAGAAATAGTTTCAGTTTATAAGTTAGAATAACTAGATATAAGTCAGATTGTATACACTTAGAATAGTTTGTTTTGTAAAATCAGGTAGGATAATATAGAATTAAGGTACCTTGTAAATAATAGCATACCGGCTCTCGTTAACGTATTGCTGCCGGGAAGGGACCTACGCGCACGAGTCGCGCGACGCTAGCGCCCCTACCGTAATATTAAGAAAACAGCGGGAAGCTTCCCGGCAGGAACGTATAGCGTATAGCGAAAAAAGCGTAAATAGGCGTTTTAGACAAATTCACGCCAGTTGGAATCAGTTCGTCAAACAGTGTAGTCGATTAAAACCACCCCGCTCTGGGAAAAATATACAGTTTAAACAGAAGTGTAAAGTGTATTCTTTCTCAACAATCAACACAGGTGCAACACGGCCCGTTCCTTTATCGCATAAGGAGGTCGTGCACATAAGCTGGTCCTTCGCTGCCGGATTAAGAGAAAGAATATCACGGACCGGAAATAATGCCGATCACACGTTCTCAGAGCGGCAAGCCGCCACCGCCGCGAGTGGCAGCACCGCTCGTATATGAAGATCCGTCACCTTCACCTACGGTCCAACAGCAAGACAGAGAGTTTGAGCAAACCGTTCTCCGTAATCCGTCTCGCGCATCGACATCGAAATCTGTACGTGCGAGACGGATAGCTCAGGCTCAAGAAGAAGTCGCGAGACTGAAGCTAGAGGCAGCCGAAGCCCGCCTCGCCGCTATTCAAGCCGAAGACTCCGACGACGAAGGATCGCAGGCAACAAGTCCCGGTGAAACAGATATAACACGAGCACGCGTGGAACAGTGGATTAACGCAACAAAACCGCAAGTACAAGCAGTGAAAACATCACCGCCGCAGAATAATGATGTAGCTGGCACAAAGGCCAGCGCTCTACCGTCGCAAATACCAGAGAAACAATGTCTACCACAGAAGATCGACTTATCCGAGTTGGCAGCGGCACTTGTATCAACCGCGAAGGCTATTATGCCACCGCCTACGCCGGTTTCCGTCATCCGTCAGATTACAATTACCGAATTGCCGCCCTTCAACGGAGCACATACAGAATGGTTGAATTTCATCGGAGCCTACAACGAGTCGTCGCCGCACGTCGGCCCATCCGAAAATATAGCAAGATTACGCCGCGCCCTTAGAGGTCGAGCTAAGGAAGCTGTAAGCAGCCTATTAGTCGCCGGTGCGAAGCCTGAAGAAATAATTAAAACACTGGAAAACCGCTTCGGACGCTCCGAATTGATCGCTCAAATCGAATACGAGAAGTTAGAAAATATACAGCGGCCGACCGACTCTGCGCGCGATGTTTGCTTGTTTGCGAACAAAGTTCAAAACGTCGTAGCTATTCTGCGAGCACTAGATGAAGATGGCTACTACTACAATCCGAAGCTCATGAAAGGCTTGGTAGACAAGTTGACACCAGCGCTTCGATACCGATGGTACGACTTCCGGAACAATATACCTGTAAAAAAGGCCAACCTCGTCGTATTCAAAGATTTTATTGTGAGCGAAGCCGATAATTGCCGAGAATTCGCTCCACCTGAAATAATAAGTGCAGACGACACCGTGCCTCAACGACCGCGCCACCGCACTCACACAATTGCCGATCGGAAGTTTCCGACATGCGCTATATGCAAGAGTAGTGCTCATTATCCGACAGATTGCGAACAGTTTAAAAAGGCCGACAACGACGGGCGGTGGGCGCTTGCAAAAGAAAAACGTCTCTGTTTCCGTTGTCTTCGATACAAATCAGCTTCTCATCGGTGCAAGACGAAGACCTGCGATGAAGACGGCTGTACGAGAACGCACCATCCACTACTACACTTCGTGTCACTACAAGATACGTCTACAGAAAAGAAAGAGAAAGAGATAGTTGCCTCTACGTACACTCAGCGCGCAACGGATACATATTTGAAGATAGTGCCTGTTCGAATCATAGGAGCAACCGGTTACGTCGACACATACGCCCTTTTGGACGACGGGTCAACAGTGACATTAATCAATGCAGATACAGCTTTACAAGTTGGTGCCGATGGACCGGTCGACCCTCTCTCCATAGAAACCGTTTCGGGCGATAATATTGAGAAATTATCCCGACGTGTAACTCTGCAGTTACGTGGCCGAAGTGACAAGACATTCACAGTGAAAGCGAGAACCGTCGATCATCTTAACTTATCGGCGCAAACTATAGAAGATATAGATATTAACAATCTTCAACATCTTCGTGATATACACCAACAATTGAAGTATGAAGATGCGAAACCGACAATACTTATCGGGCAAGACAACTGGCCTCTACTGATTGCCGATGAAACAAGAAGAGGGACAGTTACGCAACTCGCCGCATCCCTCACACCACTGGGATGGGTTTTACATGGAGCTACCACACGAAGCCTCGGTCAACGTGTCCATTACGTCGCTCACGTCACCGACCGCCACCAAACAGCTGATGACCGCTTTGATGAAGAAATGAAGAAGTTCTTCTCCATTGAATCTCTCTGTGTGCAGCCGAAAACTACGCGAGCCGATCCTAACGAGCTCGCCCTGCAAATATTACA
Organism: Oegoconia quadripuncta; assembly: GCA_949316235.1. NCBI lineage: Eukaryota > Metazoa > Arthropoda > Insecta > Lepidoptera > Autostichidae > Oegoconia > Oegoconia quadripuncta. Next base: position 23,209,336 of record OX438747.1, read on the forward strand.
GAAAAATACAGTGAAAAGACCCGAGGGAGGATACGAAACAGCTTTAGTATGGAAGACGGACGTCACGCTCCCCGATAACTATGAGGGCGCATTCAAGCGACTTCAGAGTACTGAAAAAAAGATCGATCGAGACCCGCAATTACGTATCCAATATGAACAACAGATTGAAACTTTGTTAGTGAAGAACTATGCAGAACTAGCGCCACCACATACCACGCCTGGAAAAACGTGGTACCTACCACACTTCGCTGTGCTTCATCCAGCTAAACCGGGAAAAGTTCGTATAGTTTTTGACGCCGCCGCCCGCTACTATAATACGTCGCTGAACGACCACCTACTCTCCGGACCCGACTTACTTCAATCTTTGCCCGGCGTTCTAATGCGGTTTCGACAACATCCAATCGCAGTCGCCGCCGACATCGAAGAAATGTTTCTACGAATTGGCATCCGTGAAGAAGATCGAGATTCACTGCGATTCCTGTGGCGCGATCAGCGGCGGGAGGGCACACCACAACAGTACCGTATGAAGTCTGTAATATTCGGCGCCGCCTGTTCACCTAGTACAGCTTTGTTCGTGAAGAATTACAATGCCGAGAAACACCGCGAACAATACCCCGAGGCGGTAGAGGCCATCATCAAACATCACTACATGGACGATTATCTCCAAAGTTTTCCAACAATAGAGAAGGCCATCGAAATATCGACCGAAGTGAAACAAGTGCACCGTGAAGCTAACTTCAATTTAAGAAAGTGGACGTCGAATAATGTCGAAGTGATTACAGCAATAACCGACGGTGAACAGTCATCGAACGACAGCCGTGACGTCACACTTGCCGACATAAAAGAAGAAAAGATACTTGGACTCACCTGGCGGCCCACTACAGACACGCTCGGCTTTAATTTGAATTTCGCGCGCGCCTCGCCTGAAATCGTTAATGGACTACGTACACCGACTAAGCGAGAAGCACTGAAAACCGTGATGTCGTTGTTTGACCCGCTCGGATTCGCCTCGCCTATCACTATACAGGCAAAACAAATATTGCAAGAGACTTGGCGTACCGGCACAGCATGGGACAACCCTATACCGGAGAACACGCAGAAAAAATGGCATCAATGGGTTGAAGACTTAAAACGATTAAAGTATATCGAGATACCACGCTGTCATCTACATCTCACCGATGCTGTCGACCTGCAGCTACATACATTCGTCGACGCAAGCGAGTCCGCCTACGCTGCCGCCGTGTATTGGCGCGTAATCGATAATATTGGCACCATCCACGTGTCCCTCGCAGCTGCTAAAGCAAAAGTCACACCACTCAAGATCACCTCTGTACCGCGCCTAGAACTTCAAGCTGCCGTGCTAGGCTGCCGCCTATCAAAAACAGTTGCCGACGAATATCAAGTATCCTATTCTCAGCGATATTACTGGAGCGACTCAAAAACAGCACTCGCCTGGTTACGGTCGGGACCGCGTACCTTCAAGGCCTTCGTCGCACACAGAGTAGCAGAAATAGAAGAAGAGACTACAGTCGACGAATGGCACTGGGTACCAAGCCGCGATAATGTGGCAGACGACGCAACGCGTGGAATACCGGCAGACTTCGATACGCAACACCGATGGTTTACCGGGCCGGCCTTCCTATACAGACCCGAAGCTGAGTGGCCGCAAGAAACAACCGATACAATCATTGGCACTACCGGCGAGGAACGAGTGCACGTGACATCGATAACAGGACCCAAACTTACCGGGGCCCTCCCAGACATTACACGTTTCTCATCGTGGCTACGCTTAATACGCTCAAGTGCACGCGTACTTCAGTTTATTGACCTATTGTCAAAATCAACACAGAAGACTAACTACAGCCGTACGAAGCGCCACATAGAAAAAGATCCACAATGGCGAAGCTCAACACGTAAAGAAAAATTAGCAACACGCTCCGCAGCCCGCGGCCCACCTCGTAAGACTAACGCCGCCCAATATAAATACTTGGACGCCGATTACATTCGTCGAGCCGAACAACTATGGGTGCGAGCGTCTCAACAACAAGCCTTCGCCACAGAAATCGCGGCGCTACGAGCACAAAGAGTACAGCATAAGGACAGCCGATTGAAACAGCTGTCTGTATACATTGATGATACCGACACAGTGAAGCTCAAATCCCGCATCGCAGCTGCGGCCGGTATCACCGCTCAACAGCGAGAACCCGCAGTACTGGACGGCGATCATCCATATACAAGATTGTACCTCGATTGGATACATACGAAGCTATCACACGGTAGCACAGAAATTATTGTGAACGAAGTTCGACAACAATATTGGGTAGTGCGCCTTCGACCCACCGTTAAGCAAGTTGTAAAGCAATGCCTGAAATGTCGCATTAGAAGAGCACAGCCTGCAACACCGCCAACCGGAGATCACCCACATACTCGATTGGGACATCATCAGCGTCCATTTACATTCGTCGGACTCGACTATTTTGGACCATTATCCGTGACAGTTGGACGCCGCCACGAAAAAAGATATGTGGCACTATTCACGTGCCTCACGACTCGCGCGATCCACCTCGAAATAGCAGCGAATCTCAGCAGCGATTCAACGGTGATGGCAATGCGCCGATTCATAGCACGGCGCGGATGTCCGGCCGAGATCTACTCCGATAACGGGACGAACATGCATGGCGCAGAACGCGAACTCCGAGAAGCAATACGGAATGAAGCATCGAAACATATGATCCGGTGGAAGTTTATATGCCCGTCCGCACCGTTTATGGGAGGAGCCTGGGAAAGGCTCGTGAAATCAGTAAAGACAGCCCTCTACCGCATACTACACGAGAAACACCCGCACGAAGAATGCCTGGCCACGCTTCTAGCTGAAGCGGAATACACAGTGAATAGTCGACCGTTAACGCACGTATCCGTCGAGCCTGTAGATGAAGAAGCATTAACGCCGAATCACTTCATTCTCGGTGGCTCGGCCCGCACACCTCCGCCCGGAACATTCACCGATTGCGACCTGGCAGGCAAGAAACAATGGCGACGCGCACAGCTATTAGCCGATCACTTTTGGGCGCGCTGGCATTCCGCTCCGCGCCGCCGTCGTGCCCGCACGTACCGCGCGCCCTCTCGCTCCGCCATTGCCGTGAGTACGCTGTGCCGCGTCCCGCACCCCCCCGTGGGTGCGTCATACGCGTTTGTGCCTCCGCACACCCGCCGCCTTTCAGATGCGCGGTTTTTTGTTTCCAATTCATTGGTAACACAAAACCGCGTAAGCACTCAGTTTGCGCATCTGCCGCGTTTGAGTTGGTGGATACGTAACCGTGACAACTAAGCCAACTGTCGTTGACCCGGTGCGACTTCAATCCCTTCAGGACCTGAAGAAACCGGCAGACCCGATCCCATTGCACTTGGGCCTTGACCCAAGGGTGACGGTACGAGCGGCTATCCAATAGGGATACCTGCTCACACCCCTCCCCTTCTCTCTCCCCCCTGCCATTTGGCAGGGAGGTTTTTCCCCCCCAAATAATAACACCCCCTCAGCCGCTATGGCAACCAAAAATGAATTTCTGGAGTTAATCTCATCCTTCCTGGAAATCAGCGGCGTCAAATTTGACAAAGCTGCATTTCAAAGTTACTTTAGCGAAGCTCTTAAAGCTAAAACTGCCCCACCCGCCCAACTCAACCCCTCGCCCGCTCAAGAAATGGAGTACTCTGACTCCATTTCAACTACCTCCTCCCGTAAGAGGCCCGCCTCACCCGATGACGGTTCCAACTCGGAAATCTCCGAGGATGGCACCGTCACCGGCGCTCACCCCTCTCCCGACCAACTCGAGTTCGAATTCGAACTCGTCAAACCCCGCAAGAAGCGGTCTGCTAAACGCGGTCCCAAAACCGCACCCCCCAGTCCCCCCCTAGCTCGGCCACCGAGATCCCCCGCCCCCTCTCCCCCCTTCCCCCACCCACCCTCTCTCCTTCCCCAGTTCCTCTGATGTCACTAGACATCCCCACCCCCGCCCCCCCAAGCCAGACGGCTGCCCCCCCGACCAAACCAGCAACCCGCTGCACCCCCACGCTCCCCAAACTCAAAGCCCCCCCGCCTGTCTTTCTCAGAGACAAGACGAAGTGGACCTTCGTCTCAAAGCTCTGCACCGATAACAAGGTGCATTACTCCCATGCCTCCAACACCGGTGAGGCCATCAAAATAGAAGTCCCCTCAATCACCGATTTTAGGAACCTCACGAGGTTACTGTCCCAAAATAGAATCCCCTACCACTCCTATGCGCTCCCCGAGGAGCGTAAAATCCGTGCCGTCCTTCGTGGCGTCCCGCACGAACTCCCCAACGAGGCCATACTCGATGACCTCATCCAGCAAGGTTTCCCCGTTGAGGCTGTGCACAAAATGCACAGTCGCACGGGTAGAACATACCCACTGGCCTTAGCCATCCTCACCAACGTCCCCAACGCTAGGGACATATTCAAAGGAGAACTCACCATCTGTGGACTCTCCAAAATAAAAATAGAGCCCCCGCACAAACGCGGTCACCCGGGTCAGTGCCACCGTTGCCAGCTCTATGGCCACGCAGCGGCAAACTGTTCCGCCAACCCTAGGTGCGTAAAGTGCCTAGAGCCACATAGCACAAAAGAGTGCACACGCACACGTGACGATGAGACTCCTCCATCGTGCGTGCTATGTGGACAATCCGGCCATACGGCCAACTACCGCGGTTGCCCGCGTGCTCCCCGCCCCCGCCCCACTCAAAAGGCTCCTAAAGCCTCCACCCAAGCAGGCCACAAACCCTCACCACCCCCGGCGACAGCCTCCCACTTCCCACCCCTAAAGCCCCCCCAGGCCTCAAACCCCTGGGGTCCTAAAACCCCAGCCCCCCCCTCAGTCTTCCGTCCTCAGGCTCTTCCAGCCACCCCACGCCCAAACCATCCAAAGCCTCACCCAGGTGGCAGTATGCCCTCCCTGGCTGAGGACATGCAGACCGTCTACGCTGCAATCAGCGGTATTGATATCGGAGAGATATCAATACTCGCCCGCAAGCTGCGCGCTTCCCGCACAGCCCAAGAACGTCTCCTTGCCCTAGTAGAACACCATCACCTACTAAACTCCATTTAAGTACAATGTCCCAAAATATAAACACCCCCTTAGGTACCGGTCGGACCAAACCAAGAGGTGTCTCTCTCATCTCCTACAATTCGCGCAGTCTGCGCACTAATGTCAACGAACTAAAAGAGTTCGTGCGCAGTAGAGAAGTAGACCTCTTATTAATACAGGAGTCATGGCTCAAAGCCACTGACCGTAAAGGCTTATCCATCCCCAAATATACCCTAATACGTAATGACAGACTCGACGGACGTGGCGGAACAGCCATTTACTATAAAAGATCTCTCCACTGTTCTCCCATCACCACCCCCCCCCTCACTAATATGGAAGCCTCTATCTGCAGGCTTGCCATGACAGGTCATCAATCCATTATTATAGCCTCCATCTATATTCCTAGTGGTACTCCACCCCTAAAAAGTGACTTTGAAGCTATCCTCCTACTGGGCAACTCAGTTATTATGTTCGGAGACTTTAACTCCAAACATACTAGCTGGACTTGCCTCACTACCAATGCAAGCGGCACTAAGCTGCTCAACATCACCCAGTCTCTAAATATAGACGTTATATGTCCATTTTGGCCCACCCATTACCCCGATAACACAAACCAATTGCCAGACATTCTCGATTTCGCTCTTTTTAAAAACATTTCCCTAAACCTAAACACGATCGAACCTCTCGACGACCTAGGATCAGACCACCGCCCAGTCTCACTGATACTGGGGCCCCAAACCCCTCCTCCCGCCACCCCTAAAACCTTCACCCACTGGGATGGGTTCAAAACATCCCTCACCGCAGCCATCGACTCTCCAGACTCACCGTATGTCCCCTCATCATCATCATCATCATCATATCATCATCTCGATAGCACTGAAAATATAGACAATGCGGTGAGCTCCCTCACCCAACTCATACAATCTGCGATCAAGGCCAACGAGCGCGTAGCCAAGGTCAAAGATCAAAAGCTCCCATTAGACGTCATCAACCTAATTAAATGTAAGAATGCAGCCCTCCGCAGAGCTGCTCGCTATCCCACCCCCTCCCATAGGAAAGCAGCCAACCAACTCCAACGTCAGGTTAGGTCCCGTCTCTCCGAAGTGAGGAATGCTCAATGGAGTAAACTCATGGAGGAAATCTCTCCCTCCCACCTCGCGTATTACAAAGTGGCGAAAGCCCTCCGGTTAGACACAATCACCCATACCCCTCCGCTAAACCGTCCCGATGGCACCGTTGCCTTCGAAGACGATGAAAAAGCCGAATGTCTCGCTGACAACACGGCCGCGCAATGCTCCCCCAGTACTCTCGAGTATGACTCCGCCCATGTCCAAATGGTGGAGGAGGAAGCTCGTTGTATAACGACTTCCCCTCCAACCTCAGACCCTATCCTAGTTTCCACCGACCAAATTCAAGCCATCATCAAAGGCCTTAAGCCAAAAAAAGCCCCAGGCGCGGACGGAATCTCCAACCAAGCCCTCAAACACCTCCCCCTCAATGCACTCACCCTACTGTCTCTTATATTTAACGCTTGCTTTGATCTCTGCTACTTTCCAACCGCCTGGAAGGAAGCAATAGTCATAGGTATCCCCAAACCAGGAAAGCCCCTCAATATCCCCTCTAGCCACCGTCCCATCAGCCTCCTCAAGGCGCTAGGCAAAGTATTAGAAAGAGTAATCCTCTATCATATGAGAAAACACCTATTCCCAGTAGGTGAGCCCCCTCTTATTTTACCCCACCAATTCGGTTTCCGCGCAAACCATTCTTGTCCACAACAGGTCCACCGCATAATCGAGTACATCTTGAGCGGTTTCTACCCTAAACGCGAAAAAACAGTAGCAGTCTTCTTTGATGTCGCAAAGGCATTCGATAAAGTATGGCACGCAGGCCTTATCTATAAACTACACCACTTAGGTCTCCCCGATAGGCTAGTTCTAACAATAGCATCCTATCTCCAGGATCGTACCTTTCGTTTTAGACACGAAGGAGTGCTATCCTCCCCCCGCCCGCTCAAAGCCGGAGTCCCTCAGGGATCAGTGCTCTCTCCCCTACTATATATATCGTACACAAACGACATACCCATCCCCAAAAACAATGTCCAACTCTCTCTCTTCGCCGACGACACTGCCCTCTATATAAAGGGTCAGCGGCTGTCGTCAACCATATCCAAACTCCAACGCTCAGTTAATGAGCTTGGAGAATGGTTTAGGAAATGGCGTATAGAAGTAAACCCCGATAAAAGCACCGCGATTAGATTCAGTCATAAGAGAAGACGCCATCTCGATCTCAATGATACCCAAATCCGTATGCTAGGTACCCCTGTCCCCTGGAAACCCACTGCCAAATACCTAGGTGTTACTCTGGACTCGAGGCTAACTTTTAAGCCTCACATCCTGAATGTGACTCGCACTGCCCGCTTCTATCTGGGCCGCCTAAATAGTATGATAGGCAGAAGTAGTAAAATGTCCCCCATCAATAAGAGAACACTCTTCAAGGTATGCATCCGACCGGTAATGACATACGCGGCCCCCGTTTTCGCACACGCGAACCCTAATACAATAAATAAACTCCAAATCGTACAAAACCTTTTCTGTCGTAGAGCACTGAACGCCCACTGGTGCGTCAGAAATGCTGACCTTCACCGTGACATAGATTTACCATCAATCCAACAGTTTTTGAAAACCCTCACCGAATCCTTTTTCAAATCAGCTACCGAACACCCAAATCCGTTAATAAGAGGGTCAGCAGTCTACCCTACCCCCTCATCAACCTCTCTCTATCAAGTCCGGCGTCCTAGGAACGTCCTCACCGACCCACCCAACAAACTCACATCCGATCTGGCTTGCCTCCTGGCGGCCACAGATGAGTCAGGGGCACTTGTCACCCCTGACTCATCATCGACTCTCGATTAGCTCCAGGCTCTTCTAAGTGATGCTCTTCTAGCAGAGCACCACTAGCGCCCCTCCCCTCCCCAGGAAAGGGGTCGCTTCCGATGACGGGATAAAAGCCTCACGGCTAGTCCCTACCTCCAAGGCGGAGTTTTAGTGGGTAGGCACACTCTGTGAGTCCCACATAACTTGCACAGCCGGCTGTGCTCGTACGCTTAGAGCCTTCTCCGCCTCCCTCCTTCGTTCCTCCGGAGGGTGCCTTTGCATGGGCGCAAAAAAAAAAAAAAAAAAAAAAAAGCGCGCTGGCTACAGGAATACTTGCCCGAGCTTCAACACCGGCGGGAGCCGCATGGGCACGGAAAACGGCTCGACATTGGTGACATCGTGCTCATAGTGGATGGAAACCTGCCTCGCAACACATGGCCGCGAGGCATTATCACCGCACTCCACCCCGGTAAAGATGGCCAAGTTCGTGTAGTCGATGTCCAGACGCAAGGTGGTGTACTACGTCGACCTACCAAACGCATCGTAGTGCTACCACCAACCGACGTGCCCGCACCAGAATAGAATACAGAACCCGCGGACGGCTCTGTACGGCGGGAGAATGTGCGGGACAAGTGAAAGTGAGTGTGTGTGTGTGTAGATTACAACAGACAATAATTAAAGTATGTGATTTATTTAATTAGAAATAGTTTCAGTTTATAAGTTAGAATAACTAGATATAAGTCAGATTGTATACACTTAGAATAGTTTGTTTTGTAAAATCAGGTAGGATAATATAGAATTAAGGTACCTTGTAAATAATAGCATACCGGCTCTCGTTAACGTATTGCTGCCGGGAAGGGACCTACGCGCACGAGTCGCGCGACGCTAGCGCTACGCTAGAGCTACCGTAATATTAAGAAAACAGCGGGAAGCTTCCCGGCAGGAACGTATAGCGTATAGCGAAAAAAGCGTAAATAGGCGTTTTAGACAAATTCACGCCAGTTGGAATCAGTTCGTCAAACAGTGTAGTCGATTAAAACCACCCCGCTCTGGGAAAAATATACAGTTTAAACAGAAGTGTAAAGTGTATTCTTTCTCAACAATCAACACAGGTGCAACACGGCCCGTTCCTTTATCGCATAAGGAGGTCGTGCACAATTTCATTTTCCAAACCACATCAGATTTTGTTTCACTTCGCTATTTGAAACCGAATAGCGAAATACGACTACGTCACGAGTGTTCCGATTGTGAAATTGTAAAATGCATATGAAAATATAATAAAAACCTCAAACCTCATACCGCTATACAGATCCATTGCCAATATCCCAAACAATTTTGCCCAATAGCAAACCGAATCAAACGATCGACCACACACGTAGCCCTCGTAATATACGTAATAGCACTAGTTTCCCCTATTCGATACATCAAAAGACTGGCGCTGAACACTGTACGAACTGTTTTCGGGTGATTCGAAAAGTTTTTCGAGCAGATTTCCGTCGCTTTGACGGTGATTCTCGCTCATTTGTGTCCACTACCACGGTCACTTCTTGTTTACCCTTTCGTCAAGATTCTTTCACACGTTGACATCTGAAAGTCCAATACTGGGTAAAACACGGTGCCGTTCCGCTTTTCATGCGGAAATATTTGTCCAAATCCCCAAGTTGAGCCAGCTTATCTACGTTTAAACGTTGGTTATTTGCCATATAGGTTAAAAAATGTTATCACACTATAATAATAATAAATATCTTTGCACATAAACACAGCGCCATCTAGTTCCACACTAAGCAACTAGACTTTTATTATGGATACCAGATGGTTGACAAACTACACAAATATATTTACTTTTTGTAAATAAATACATTATGTCTAAGGATATTTATTTATTTATTTATTTATTTATTTATTTATTTATTATTTATATAAATGAAAAACATCCATAACTCGGGAACACATGTCGGTGTTCATCATACAAACATGCGCCCCTAGCGGGATTCGAACCCGCGACCTTTTGGTATAGCGGTCAGTGTTTCTAACCACTACACCAAACAGGTCGTCATATACAGGAATATTTAATTGACAATGATTTGTAATACTTGTTTTAATTTGAAATTTAGTAATTAGACAGTATATGTAACGTTTTGACATTCTTTATTATTAATTTAATATGAAATTTGATATTAATGAAAGAGTAAAATTGACATGCTCTGTATTTTGATATTTCAACATTGACATTTCTATAATAATATTTCTTTCTATTATTTTGATGATTAATTGTTATTAATTTTACCACTAACTAAATTATGTATTGGTATGTTTTCTAACTTGTATTGTAACTTTCAAAAGTACTAGATCTTTTCCACAAAAATTTCCTTTATCACGAAAGCGATTAATTGTTATGCATGCTGATTATTTTTGTATGAAACTTTAATATTGTCCAATATTTGCATGTCATTGTAATGACTGAATTAGGCGGATCTTTTTGTAACAACACCTAATCTAATGTACCCTATTCAAGAGCAAATAAATCATATTCTATTCTATTATCTTACATTATCTTGAACTTCTACATTTCCCGACTGGCCTTGGATGGACAGTGAAGTTTTTCGGGTGTATGTAGACTTTATGTTATTTCCTATATTAAAACGACTTGATCTAACTCAAGCCTGAATGCATGGTGTTGTTTGATTCGTCATAATCGCCGGAGTAAGCTTTAAATAGATAGATAAAGCCTTTATTTGTTTCCACAGTCGCACACATACATTTAGCTTATACATATTGATACACAGATAAGGTTTTTTTTTATGGTTAACTGGATACGCTTCTGACCACAATCTCACCTGATGGGAAGTGATGATGTGGCCGAAGATGAAGCACGCTATCTCAGTAGAAGCCTATTCACCCTGCTCTTGAAGATCCCAAGGTAACACATCAACAACAATAATTTATATGTAAAAAGTTCTACAATGGCGCTCATAAAATTATTGAATACTACATAAATTATTGAATAATACAGAATCAACAGGTGCACATCATTTCATTTTTAAATACAAAGCAATAAGACTAAAGCTAAACTAAAAACGACATCCAGACCTACCATTTGGGGCAAGGACCCTAACACACTTTCCGCGTTACCTCGCTGAACAGTTAGACTAAGACGATGACCGATGTACGCGTCAGCCCGTAGATCAAACGATGCCAGAACCAATAGTTGAGAGATTGTGGATGAACTTCTGCGTGTCCGATGACCACGGGTCCATAGACTCTAGAGCAAGCCCCACAAACTCATGGTTACCGAGTAACGATGAGTATTTGCGACGCTTTAGTAGCTGGGGTTCCTCAGCCGCGGCGATGTGAGAAGGTGCCAAAATGTCGATGAATGTGGCATCCCAAACATGAGGGTGACCATGGCACCAAAATTGGCCCGTCAAGCAGGAGTGGAGAACATTCGCAGTAGCAAGGGCAAAATCGTTTATAGTTCCATGGCGGTAAGAATGGCCTGCGCTTTCGCTACACGAAAGGTCGTGACATGAAAGGCAACGATGTGGTTCATATACTTTGGCACTTACTCTCAAGCCAACTTCGATTCTGAGGGTGTTAGTGACCATTATTGTGCCTATGTTTTCCGAAAGCGTGTGCAGCCAATGACCCAATAAATAACGACTGATAAAGGTCGCGTGAAATCGCTGGATGCAAGCCGCTTCTAACCGGTCACTCCAGAATTCTATGGTGAAGGCCTATATTCAGCAGGGGACATCCTGTAGCTGAAACAATGATTAGTTTTATGAATATAAAAAAATCATGATATATGTGTCAACCTTGCCTGCTTAGAATTGTGACCTCATCTTTGTGAGCGGTTCCATCCTGGACACAAAATATATCCCTAATAACATAAACAATGATCTTGTGTATTTGGTGTATATTATTGTAAGTATATATTTAATTATTAAAAAGATACAGGCATTCCTCATTTATTTCATAATTAAAACTTACGTACGTATTTTATTTAACATTAAATAGGTATTTATTTTATTACATTTGAAGTATTATTAGTATAGACTTTTGATTTTAAGTTGATTATTGACACTTTTTTCTCAGTGGACGTATGTATGTCTATCCTGTCGAACCTATTTTCCTTCATATTTGCAGGGTCTTGCTGGAAAAAATCTCTTTTTAGAGATAATAAATTTTGTACATCCTGTATCTACTATGTATTTGACTTTTATGTGTACTCGTGTGCATTAAATTATAAATAAATAAATAAAATAACTATAAATTGAAAATTTTGCAAATCTCCGAGATGATGTCTGTAACCACCTCGGGTGGGAAACTACTTATAACAACCAAGAATTTGTATCTAACATCTCTACGTAATGGGAAAGTTGTTATGCAAAATGGCCAAAAGTTTTAATACAAAATATGTTTATGAAAAGGTCTATCAATATATATCGCAGTAGGTAGCATGATTTTCTTAACAAGCTAAATTGGGCCGTATTTATTATATAGTAAGTATAAGAAAATAAGGGAAAATGCAGCATTATTGGGTAGCCTCATACAAATTTTTTACGTTAATTTAACCGCCTGGCTAGCTATCACCATCTTATCTAAATCTGCCGCCAAACAGCAAGCATTGTACACAACAATGAATTTGATAAAATGTTCCATGCGAACGTAGTCGCGGGCAACAGCTAGTGATTCCATAAATGAGATTTTCATTAAAAATAATTGTAATGTATAAGTTGTAATGTATTTTTTTTTATCCACAACGGGTTAGCACTTGACCTCAATCACACCTGATGTTAAGTTAAGATGAGGACGAAGGTGGAAGCGTAATGACCCGGAAACCCCAACACATTTGGGGGACTGGCTATCTTATATCTGTGACAACCGGAACACAACAATGCTATTAACATTGCTGCTTGGCGGCAGATTTATATAAGAGGGTGGTAGCTAGCCAGGTGGACATTTAAAATGCCCTACCACCAACCAAACCGAGTACTTAAACATGTACCCCGCTGGGGATCGAACCCGCGACCTCCGAATCGTAAACCCAATGTTGTTTACATTGAGCCAAGGAGTCGGTTAGGTCTCATAGAACTTAACCAATTAGCTGCGTATTAATAAAAAATACACGTACAAAGGAAACACGTGGTAGGGTACATAATATCCAAGAGACCATTCTGTTCTCTGTTACAAATAGGTGAAGATGTTTCAAGTTTGATTAACTCTAGCTATGTTATTGCTATCCCTGTTTCGCAAGTTACACAATGTGTTTGGAAACGCAATAGAGTATCCATTGTATTATTATTACCTGTACCAACTTAGTTTGGGAAGTTTTGTTTTAGTTTTTCGGTCTTGGAAGAAATCTACACTTCTACTTAATAACAGGTCTACTATATATACTTTCACATGTTGGGTGTGCGGGGTGAAATTTGATTCGTATATTTACGAACACCTTTCCACTGGGAACCATAGCCGAATTCAGCCGAAAAATATTGGACTTCCAATTGTAAAGGTGGTTCCAGAATGGATTACTTTGTATGGGTAATAGAACATTTTTTGATCGAATTCGACTATAGTTTCTTGGGAAAAATTGTTCATAATCAACTGGCGTCACCAGTTAATGGGAATTACACGAATTCAAACTCACCCTGTATAACGTGAGCCGACAAAACTAAACGTAAAGTGACTTCCTTTTAACGTAGCGATAAAATTATATAGAAAGAAAGAAAAACATTTATTCAGCTTACAATGGGCATGTACATGAAAATTTTTTGAGAAATTAAAACTAAAACATAATAATGCAAGCTGATAGGTTCCCAGCTCAGCATAATGCTGTGGCAAGAACCATATAGTGCCGAGTATATTAATTCTGTGCCACAGCACTGATTTTCAGCTGGTACCTTCGTAGGAGGTTAGACGCTCATAGAATAATTTTAAAAAAAAAAACAAAGAAATAAAATAATCGACTCTACATACTGTGTACTTATTTTACACATACATAATTAACTTATTCCAGAAAACAGACAGACAGACAGACAAACAGACAAAAAATAAACTACACATTACAGGTACCTAATAAAGGTACACAAACAGCTATAATTTAACAGGGGGCGCAATACCATCATTAACTAATATTAAATGAGGTATATAAATAATTATTACTCTTTTAATTTCCTTTTTTGCACATAGATAGAGTATCACACTACACTACAAATCGGTAGCTTGCTCTAGATACAGTATAGGTATTTAGTAATTAAATAATAATAATAATAAATATTTCGGACACTTACACCAATCATCTAGTCCCAAACTAAGCAAAGCTTGTGCTATGGATACTAGATAACGGATAAACATACATAAATATTTATATAAACATCCATGACTCAGGAATAAATGTTCATATTCATCACACAAACATTTACCCGTCGCGAGATTCGAACCCGCAACCGTTGGTTTCGCTGACAGGGTCTCTATCCACTACACCAATCGGTCGTCATAAATATAGACTATTAGATTATTATTTTCATCGGATGGATCATGTAGCTAAGCATCAAAGTAAAATTGGGATAGAGCTCAATTGAGGACATCTTTTACTAGCTTTTTAAATAGTATGGTTCTAAAGTCGAATATGTCCATAGGGGAATCACCAGTTGAGGATACCTCATTATAAAATCTACACATCCTAACCATGGGATTATAATATGATGTGTTGGTTTTATAGGCATTTAATAAAAATGTATTGGGGTTACGAAATCTATGGTTGATGTTGAGGTTAAGCAAAGAGAGTAATGAAGAAGAATCCAAATACGAATATAGAATTTTGTGTAAATAAATAAAATCTTGCTGTTTGCGTCTAATGTAGAGAGGTTGTAGTTTTAAAAATTTTCAATCGATTAAAATTACTAGAGTATTAGACTTTATGCAATAACCATTAAAGATCGTAGTCGTTCGTGGTGTCTTTGTGGATTCAGATGCGAAATGTGCTTGAGGGCTTTCAGATATACGAGTAGTATTGATTGGTGTAGTGGTTAGCAACTCAGATCACTATACCAAAAGGTTGAGGGTTCGAATCCCGCTAGGGGCATATGTTTGTGTGATGAATACGGACATGTGTACCCGAGTTATGGATGTTTTCATTTATAATAAGTATATATTTACAAAAAAAAAAATTTTATGTAGTATATCAACCATCTGGTATCCACAACACAAGCCTATGGTTGCTTACTGTAGAACTAGATGGCGCTGTGTGTATGTCTATGGATATTTATATTTATATATATTTATTATATATATTTAGATATTTATTGATAGTATTAGCCGTGAACAGGATGAACAAATCTACTTTATCAAATTTTTTCTTTCTTCTATTAATGTATACCTTGCTCATTTGTGTGGCTTCTTTTTGATCACAGTAATATATGGTAAGTCCGTGATATAGGAGCCTGGAAACTGTAAAACAGGCTACCTTAGTACAGCTTTCCCTAGTCTCCCACAAAGTGTTTTTGTAATCATTTAGCTGGTCTACTGCAACGACGTGCTAAAAGACTCATTCGAGACAATTTGATCACTGCTAAATTGCAGGGCCTCGAACTACCGTCGCAAGGTTGCCGTCTCTCAGTCTTTTACAGGATGTACTTCGATGAGTGTGCGTTGGAATTACATAATCTTATTCCACCATCGTCATTTCATCTTCATTATATAATTTACTGCGTGGGAGTAATTCCATCCGATTTAGTTAACATACCGAAAATTCGCACTAAGCGGTTCGACTCTTCCTTCATAATGCGAATAGCCAAGGCATCTCCTTTCCGGCGTCAGTCTTTCCTGAATCTTACAAACTTGGAATCTTCAAGAGCAAGGTGAATAGCTTTCTACTGAGTTCGCGTGCTTCATCTTCGGCCAAATCGTCACATTCCATCAGGTGAGATTGTGATCAAACGCGTATCCAGTTAATCATAAAAAAACAAATTATTGTAAAGTGGAAACCTTTATGAAAGAGAAAATAAACATGTATTTATTTATTTACTTGCTTTTCACCTACGGCTTCGCCTGCATGGAATAGCTTTATCGCGGATATGTTTATCCCCCGGGAAATACTAACTTTATCGGGATAAAAAATATCCTATTTCTTATTCTAGGGTATATTCTACCTGCGTACCAAATTTCATCCAAAACCGTTCAGCCGTTTCACCGTGATTGAGCAACAAACAAAAAAACAAACATGTAAACTTTCGCATTTATAACATTAGTGACATTATTTGTTTTCAGAGGAGTGCTTCAGTACTTCAAAGGGCAGTTGATTAATCATATAAGAATATTATAATATATATGAGATAAGATCGATACTTCACCTCAACACAGAGGTCACAGTTGTGTTTTCACCTTATAGAAAGAAGCCCGCAATGTCATTAACTCTGTTATCCCTCACATCGGTAGACAAAATGCGTGCATTGATGCTTGGTGGCACAAATAGATGAGGGCGGTACTCACACAGACGGCCTCCTGGCGAAGGGAATTTTAATTTATTATTTGGGTCAGTCAATAAACCAACTTTAATTTGCCCTTAAAATCGAGCCGAAATGCGAACATACCTGCAGACAAATAATTTGTTTTTCAAAACATTTTTTTTAATGGTTATTTGGATATGCATTTGGCCACAATCTTACCTGATGGTAAGTGACGATGTGGAACATTAACTAAGTATTAAAATCAAATTCTGTGGTAATATACATCTCAAAAGGATTGATAAAATTTGGGACTTGGTCAAATCCCTAAGTGAATTGACCAAATTTCGGGAAATGATAAAATGATAATATAATTGTAACTATACACTACATTATCGGTCGTAATTCCCAAATTGCTAAAGCTAAAAGGAAATCATCTGTTAGAAGAAATATAACTATTCCATGGTCCAAGTTCGTAGTCTGGAGCCCCTAGTACTGTATGCACCATTGACCTGCACAATCAATGGTGCAGGTGAGCCTAATTAGTTTCGTTTGCACCAGTAATATTAATACAACTACTTCACCATACTTTCCTAGTATGTGGTTTCTGGGTCACGTTATAGTCGTTGACAGTCATTGATGATTGATACAGTTGGGTCCCTTTATAATGACAAGAGGTAGAACATTGCATCTCTCTTACACACATAAAGCAGGAACGTGATAGAAGATATTTCGTGTCGATTTAGAGACTATTAGTCGTGCTAACTAGTTCGCTCTTGATAAGAGTCAAACAGAGTGGCAACGTGGAGAATATTCAAACTAATATTAAAGAAGTTCTCCTGCCTGCTGTATGATATCAGATAGGTAACTATCAGAACAGTGTGGTAACAGGTTAACGATAGTTTTTAACATCTCCTAATATAGCCTTATTGATTGCCTCGTAAAAATAGTTTCTGCTGTAATGAGAGTGTAGCTCAACCTTACTTGTAGGGTGACAATGATTGCACCATTTAAGATTATGTATATTCACGGACTCAACTGTGGGGAGTGAGAGGGGCTCTAGGTGGAAACTGGGGCGGGGCCTAATTAATGCTCCATCTAGCGGAGACTAGCAAAATGTGTTCCTTAAGTACGTCACATCGGTTGTATTTTGTAGTTTGAATCAGTGTCATTACAGTGCTTTGCCGAGTGACTTTTACATTTCAGAATGCAACAATTTATCTTGACACGGACATAATGACACGGATTTGTGAAGAAAAATGATATGTGCAAAATGTGCGCGGAACAGCTTGTGACCTCATTGAATTGGTTGGTGGTAGGGCATTTTAAATGTCCGCCTGGCTAGCTACCACCAGCTTATCTAAATCTGACGCGAAGCAGCAATATTAATAGCATTGGTGTGTTCAGGTTGTCAGAGATAAGATAACTAGTCCCCCAAATGTGTAGGGGTTTCCGGATCAGTACGCTTCCACCTTTGACCTCATCTTCACTTAACATCAGTGTGATTGAGGTTAAGTACCAACCCGTTGTGCATAAAAAAAAGAGATGACAAACAACTGCCCTGCGTGACGTCATTGTACAATTGAAATTACACTGCGCAGTCACTGTCGACAGGTACTCTTAATATATCTATATCACTAATACCTATTTGTCAGTTCATGGATCCTCTTTTGTTAATTATATAAAACCATGCAAATAAAAAATTAAACGATAAATCATTACACGAGAGAAGGCCTATATCCCTGCAGTGGGATGTATATTTACGGGCTGAGATGATGATGATGAAATAAAAAATTAAATAATTTCTGTATAAATTAATTGAAAAAATCATTAAATAAAAACATGAACAAATAATGTGGCAATCACCACCGAAGTGATATGTTACAAAGTATGTTATCAGTCTCTGAATATCCAAGTAAAGTTACGTTAGTTTTAAACACTGACGAATCAGGACAGTTTCCAAAAGATACAGTGGATGATGGTGTTACGATTGTGGTGACACGACGGTAGTTTACGATCAATTCTATCGGCGAACTTTGGTAGAATCGTGTTGCGGTGAGTTTCGGCTGAGTAGGCGATATTCGCTTTCGATTCGAATACATTTTCATAAAATACTTCGCAAATAGCTTCGATTATATACTACACTTGCACAACAATTAAGTTTGGCAACTGGTAGCTCTGCATCCAAAAATTCTTTATTTCTAATATTCCAAGTTGTGTGTCACAGAAGTTTTTGCGTCGTTTCTTCTCTCAGACTATTACGTCACGAGGTGATGTCAGTTATGTCTATAAATTCCAAACGCAAGGACGTTAGCTAAGGACGTGCCTCCGCGGGCGTCCTTAGCAAAAATTTGCAAAAATACAGATTCTGTAGGATTTCAGTAAGGTTCCATGCTCTAAATCCGGAGTGTATCACAGATCTCAACCAAATTTATATGGGACCACTCTGACGGCAAACCTATCGGTAAAAGATATCGCCTAACGAAAATACAAAAAATATAGTCGAATTGAAAACCGACTCACACGCAAATTGTATTGACTACGGTGACATGTTTAACAAAAGTAAACTTTTGATAAGTAAGTGAACCTATTCGACTTGGTAATCAATTTTGCTGTACCAAACTTGATCATATGTAGTGTGTACGTAGGTACTTAGTATACAAAATAAATTCCTTTCAATAAATTTAAAGATACTATAAAACAGAAACTTATTAAGAAAGCATAATTATAAAATATCAAATTATTTAGATGATAAACATTCAAGGACATAAACAGCCCGTTCGCATAACCAGGCTATTTCACAATTAACAATGAAATATTGTAATATAAAATAATAATTAATAATTTTGTAATATAAAAACCTTTTTTTAAAAAACGAGCAACCTCTCGAGTTTCCTGCTTGTTCTTCTCAGGGCAAAATTGCCTTTTGAACAAGCAGTAGCTTAAAAAATGTAAAATCTGACTATTTTAAGTGTGCCCTGTGTACAAAATAAAGTAGTACTTTTTGATTTTGATTTTAAGGCACGTGACGGAATTGGCATCCTCAGCGTGTCTCCAGATTAAGAAGATAACATACAGCATGTAGAGACAAATTAGTGTTAGGTGGTAGCACGTACGTATGTCAGTATATAACAGAGTGTGAGACACAGTCGGATAAAAGAATCAAAAACATTTTATTCAATGCAGGATACAAAAACATCACATAATGAAACTCAACGTGTTTATTTTTTTTATTTATTTTTTTATTTTTTATTAAGGAAATCAACAGCTTAATCTTAACAAGTATTGCTTACATATTTCAGAGTATTTTTACAATGTAAAAGCCTTTATAGATTTCCACGACTATTCAGTAGTAAAAAGAATACATGAACAAGATAAAAAATTCTTATAACTATGTTTTATTCTAGTTTGCGTTGTAGCTATGTATGTGTGTGTGTGTGTGTGTGTGTGTGTGTGTATGTGTATGTGTGTATGTGTGTGTGTGTGTGTGTGTGTGTGTGTGTGTGTGTATGTGTGTGTGTGTGTGTGTGTGTGTGTGTGTGTGTGTGTGTGTGTGTGTGTGTGTGTGTGTGTGTGTGTGCGAGTGCGTGTGCTTGTTATTTTTTAAAACTACACTACTTCACAAGATGATATGGTTAGGGAGAAGAAGCGACAAGAAAGGTTGTAGCAACAGACCTTTTAAATTGGTTTCCATCTTACAAATTTTATTACAATTTATATTACATTATACAAAATAATTAACATAAGTTACGCTTAACGACCTGGACTTAGAATTCAGCTAACACCGTACCTCCATAAAGCCTAAATAATCATTTATCCTGTAATAACCCCTTTTACACAGAATCTTTAAAGTGACGTTTAAATTTCTGCTCTGTTAAACTCCAATACATGTTCTGGTATCTTATTGTAAAGGCGTATGCTGTATTCAACAAAAGCTTTGCTAACCTTGCTAAGTCTGAATTGTGGAATGACATTAATATTACAGCGTTGTTCAAGACAGGAGTTTATATCACCACCTCCCCACATTCGCATGGCGATTCTTCTAGTGCTGCCTTTGGCTGTGCTGAGCCAGTGGTACAGTGTCTACAATAAACATAAATCTATGTCGAATCGAAACGAACGCCACAAGCCACCTTTCTGGCCCCCAGCAAAATTTACGGTCGTCCAATAAAACGGGCTGGATGATAGTAAAATGGATTTTAATGTTTCGCGCAAGAGTTGCGGTAATGGCTTCATATTGGTAGAACGCTAGGAAAAATTATTATATTTACTACCATTTATTTATTTGAGGTAATTTTAGCATTGTTCGTATGAAATAATCAACTTTGTTGTCAAGTCAAGGTTTCCGGCACGTATAAAAAAATATTAAAAATTTTGTCGTCTACTACGTAATTATAAAAGAAATCTTACACAATTAGTTTTATTTCGATATCTGCACAACACTATAATAATAAATTATAATAAATATCCTTGGACATACACACAGCGCTATCTAGTTCCACTTTTAAGCAACTATAGGCTTGTATTGTGGATGCCAGATAGTTGATGTACTACATAAATACATATTTTTTTCTAAATAAAAACTTATTATAAATGAAATCATCCATAACTCGGGTACAAGTGTCGTATTCATAATACAAACATATGCCCCTTGCGGGATTCGAACCCGCGACCTTTTGGTATAGTGCTCAGAGTTTCTAATCACTACACCAAACAGGTCGACGAACATCAGCAGTACGACAGATTCTGTTAAAATTGCAAGTTCAGTGACTACACGTGGGGACACGATTATTTTGACGTAAGATTAATAATTAGTCGATTAAAAATAATAATGTTTATTTTTCAAAGTAATAGCGTTTGGTCTCTACTTGGTGGCTTTAAATAAGATATTGTATCCGACCCTTTTAGCTTGATATACCCTTTCCGTTACACGTTATATACATATACATACATATAAAGGTCAATTTACATAATAAATGTTAACAAAACTAAAAAAAAACTAAATGGTAAAAAAATAATCCTTCAATAATAATGCTTCAAGTTCCGCCCAGTGGCCGAAATTGGATAAATTAAGATTTCTTTATATATATAAAAAAAATCGCTCTGACCTGCACTCAAAAAAGCCTATTTTCTTGAGTGCAGGTCAGGCTAATTATAAATAATACAGATTAATTAATAATTATAATAATGGTGTAGTGGATAAAAAGAGCAACTCTTGAGTTTCTTGCTCGTTCTTCTCTTTGTGAATGAACAGTAAATTTAAATTTAATATTAATTTGTGACGTATTCATGAGATAATTTAAGAAAATAAAAAATATTTTTATTTGATAGTGACTCTGTCAGCGAAACCAACGGTTGCGGGTTCGAATCCTGCGAGCGGTAACTGCTTGTGTGATGAATACGAACTTTATTTTCGAGTCATGGATGTTTATATATATATTTATGTTAATCCATTATCCAGTAAATTTGAGCCTAGATGATTGGTGTAAGTGTCCGAAATATTTATTTATTTATAGCTTTGATGAAGTTATTTTTCAAAATTCACGATTATATAAAACAGTGTCTGTTTTTATCAATTTATCTCAAAAATGACTGTAATTAAAGATATTTGGCTCGAGTGCAGATCAGAGCAATATTTTTGATTTATGCTGTATTAAAAAAAATATCCAATAAGAGAGCAACTGGACGGATTAACCCCTCTTAAGTAGAGATTATAACTGTGTTTCTCTTGTCCGGATATAAAACACGGATTATGAAAATACAAATGTAAACGCAATTAGTCAAACATCTAAGACAATCATAAATGGAAAGGCATGTGTGACATGAATATTCATAAAGCTCAACGTATCGTGCATAATATTAATTTCGTCTTGCAGTAGATACGTCTGTTATGTATCTACTGCTTTACATGTCTGTGAATCTTCGAAGATATTTATTTCACTTAAAACAGTTTGAATACCGAAATATTATTATGTTTAGTTCCTTAGTGGTTTTCTAAGTTTTGTATGTATAGAGTAATGTCCATTGATTTATATGCTATAGATATGGTCGCGCGAACAAATCTTTTTCACGATTTTCTAAATAGATAAAACAGCGCCATCTCTTGGAATACTCGAGAACCAATTAGACTGCTGAGAATAGCTGGCCAAAACTACTGCGCACAATCAAAATTTTTTTTAATCTGTGATCACAACCTTGTGTTTGTTATACCTTTCTTTTTATGCACAACGGGTTGGTACTTGACCTCAATCACACCTGATGTTAAGTAAAGCTGAGGTCGAAGGTGGAAGCGTACTGATCCGGAAACCCCAACACATTTCGAGGACTGGCTATCTTATCTCTGACAACCGGAACACAACAATGGTGTCGATTCGGATGTACACCAACTAAACGACACTAAACTAAAACCAGTTTTAAAGTAGTACTGTCTGTTTCTCCCTGGAAGTAGGATGCGACGGCACCACTCCAAAACTGGTTTTAGTTTAGTTTAGTTTAGTTGGTGTACATCCGAATCGATACTAATACCTACTTAAAAGATACTCGCATGCTTTTTGGTCACTTTTCTGTGGTAAGTGATGCATTTTTTACAATATAAATCAGCATTTGTTACCACATTTCGCGTACGAAGTCGGTGCGTGACTGAGATATTGGTTCAAAAACCCCCGTTTTGATACGAATGAAATGGTATCCTTTTGATCATTTGAACCAACCTGTTCATACGCAGATAAGTCCATGGTTTTTGCAGTTTATTTATGCAATCTGATGCCAACACAAATCCATATAAAATTTTAACCAACCTAAGTAAATGTCTGTATCCTATATAGGTACTAACATCATTAGCCAGCGCATCCTGCTTGCTCCATTGTAGCGTAGGATTGCGGGATCTCGTCTATTAGGTGAGCTGACGACTTCCTTTATCGTTGCCCTAATGCGTGTGGGGTGTACACTGGTGCGCTCGCAAAGTGAATGTAGTACGTCGCTATCGTGATAAGTAATTTACGCAAAGCATGTGAGATGTATGAAACGTCAAGCAAATCATAGTAGATGATTTGAATCAGATGTAAGACAAATAAATATCGCTAGATGGCGATGTTTAAAAAAAATAAATTAATACATCAAATCAAAGCAAAGAATTAGAAATTAATTAATTAATTTTGGTATTTAACCTATTAATGTATGTATTAATTTAATTTTTTTTTCACTGTTATTTTATGTTTCAAGTTTTTTCCATGATGTGTTCACCTATAATACAAAAAATATATTTGTGTAGTTTATCAACCCTCTGGTATCCATAATACAAGCCTAGTTGCTTAGTGTGGAACTAGATGGCGCTGTGTGCAAAGGTATTTATTATTATTATTATATTATTATTATAAAAGGTTGTACATTTGAATACCAGCTATCTTAATTGTTAGATGGACTATGTACTGATGTAACAATTGTTGATGATCCTAAATAAATACATGAATGAATGAATGAATCAATGAATGAGTGAGTGAGTGGGTTTGAGTGAGTGAGTGAGTGAATAAATGAATGAATTAATTAATTATTAAAAAACAATAAAGTTACCAATGTCAACTTCACTGCGTTGTAGAAGATGCTTAGATCTCTTTTCTCAATTTAAAAAAAATAATTAATGGCTATTAAATTCTCTAAAAATAGTTTTCAAAAATAGTCATAAATATGTAGTTTAGAACACACA
This sequence comes from Oegoconia quadripuncta, assembly GCA_949316235.1. Classification (NCBI taxonomy): domain Eukaryota; kingdom Metazoa; phylum Arthropoda; class Insecta; order Lepidoptera; family Autostichidae; genus Oegoconia; species Oegoconia quadripuncta. The sequence goes on from OX438747.1 coordinate 23,233,453, forward strand.
ACTGTTAACTAAGATATTCCTGCAAGACAAGAAAGTAGAGTGACAAATATTTCGTTACTAGTAACTGCAAGCTTTGCGAAGTGGAGAGTTTTCTAATAAATCATAGTTGGGGACAACAACGAACCCAGCTTAAAATGGATACTTATTACACCGAAGCGATAAAATTGTGATGTAAAAGCGGACTTCGAAATCTGGGGTTTATTATAAAACTAAAGCATTCTAATGTGGTTTTAATACCATACAACACAGATATTCTTTATTGCACAAAACCGTGTTACAATAATTTTTGATGATAACTACTGGTATCATGATACTATTGATGATAAGTATTATTGTTTTATTGAACATTAATGTCGCTTGAACGATTCGAAATTGTGACGCCTCTGAATCAGACATGAGTTTGTTACTATGAGCAGTCATGACTGAGGTTGGTAATACTGTAAATACCCTATTTACATTATAAAGAATAGAGTGCCTTGCAGTAAACTAGTGTAGTAATGTAGGTAACTTTATATATCTACGAAAAGACTAGAAACCTGGAAGACCTAAATCAGTCTCATTCGCTATCGAAAATGATTAAGAAAGTTAAGCAATATATGTCAGTCATTGGTTTAGTAACCACTAATGGCATTAACATAAGACTGTTTATGTCCAATTGAAAGTCGTTATGCGAAAACGAAGCTTGCCAGAATGCTAAGCCCAACAAGGTTTATACTTGAACTTATTATGTACAAGTACATTTGAATTACGCTTCGGTGTGAAGTGCGGCTGAATTTAGAACGGTATCCTACACAATCCTTTTATCTGAAGTAGTGATCCTTGTTCGCGAGGATATCCAAAGGATTTTGCTTCATTACTTGCTCGCTACACTCTTTTTTGCTTTTAAAGCCACTAAAAGTCGGACGGAAGTATCGTCTTTTCATCCAATTTTTAGATTTGAACTGCAAAATGTTTAATATCGTACCTTTAGTCCAGATTATGAGCTCGTTCGTATAATAAGTTTCCGAGTAAGATTGTGTAACAATTTTATTATTGCTAATTTTCACTATAAAATATACTGAATGAGTGCCACTAAATTTTAAACTAAGTAGAAGCTGACAGCATTCGCTTTAGCCCTGTAGATATCTTCGAAATCAATCAAACCTAATCAAACACTAAAAGCTTATACTTGTTCGTTTTAATGTGGTGAATACAGGCCTCCAATACGCACAGAAATTGCCACGTACTATAAACTGCGAAATTGCGCTGTAAAATTTCCCATGTCCCAGTAAGACCTCGTGTGACGTGAACATCAAACTCAGACGGCGTCAGACGGCGATATTTTTTCATATATCCCCCGGCGTGCCATAATTCATGGAAAAAATGGATCACCCGTATTCTGTACACTGTATACACATACGTATTATGCATACATCCTGTTCTATTAGTGGTCTGAATATAGTTGTAGCTGAATCTGGATGCGACAATTTGATCTTTGATATGGAACGCACAGTAATATCTGCGAGTAATATAACCGCCAAAAATTATCCAAAAATTCCATCTTCCCTTTGGCATCCCTTAACAACGAAGGAAGATGAGATAGATCATCATCATATCATCCAAAAGACCTCCACTGCTTGGACAAAGGTCTCCCCCAAACGATCAGTCCTGATTAGATAAGTATTAACTCTAAATAGCTTTGATGGGGTTTAGTTTCCAGAAATATTCGAGATATTCAATCTAATTTGAATATCTCGATAATAATCGTAATTAAAGCATTTGAGTATTATTAATAATTAGGTTTTAGGCTTCTCGAGAGCAGCTCAGAGCGATTCTTTTGATTTATTCTATACTAGCCGTTACCCGCGACTTTTCCCGAATTTAGAATTCGTTCTACTACCAAATGCGTTACTCAATGGTTCAAAAGCAACCTATTAACCTATCCTACAGGAACTAGTTAGTCACTTATGTTAATCCAGTTCATAACCTATCTACCAACCAAATTTCAACCAAATCGGTCCAGCTGTTTAGGCATGAAGATGTAACATACATACACACACACAAACTTTCGCATTTATAATTTTAAATTTATTTATTTATAATATTATTATAAGTTGGGATACTCTGTCTATCAAACCAAATTTCAACCAAATCGGTCCAGCGGTTTAGGCGTGAAGAGGTAACATATATACATACACACACACAAACTATCGCATTTATAATATTACTTGGGATTTTAAAAGAGTACAATTGCAATTGTACTTGCAAATGTAAAAATTGCAATTTAAATTGATATTATCCAGTTTCCTTGTACATCATTGTTCCCTACCCATTCAGGTACAGTATGTGATTTATTCCGGTGGAGTTGCCACAATATGTCACCCGGGCGGCCCAAACGACGCACATTCGGTATATCTACGATCGCTCGTTAGGGTTTTAGGTGTTCCGATTGATCGGTCTCACGGGCTGGAGGTGTAATGAAAGTGTTGCTAGATGAAATTATTAATTCGAACTTAAATCTTTTGAATTTTTTAATTTCTTGGCAGAGTCGCGTCACACACAGCTAGACTAATAGCTGTATATTAGTCTAGTAAGGATACACTTTTAACTTCATATAATTTTTTTTTTCATTTTATCCTCTCCTCTCGGAGAAGGCAAAGGGATCAAGCCCATACAACCATGTCTTATTTCTCTCATTTCGTCAGTTTATAAGTCAGTCTCAGTCATAACAACTAATTCGTCGTATACTTGGCGTATACAGAGTCTAGTCATTCTTCAGTAAAGTGGCTGAATGCTTTACAAAAGATTTTGGCGGCTTCTTGTGGGAACCCGGAAGCTCGTTAATTTACACTTCCCTTCACTTGTACACCATCACTAACTTTTGCTGCACAATATCCTGCCATTATTAAGCTTCAAAAGTCAGTCAAATAAAATATATAATTATAAAGAAATAGTTATCTTACAGTCTGTTACACAGAGGTTACGTAACGGTTATTGCTCATTTCAGTACTGCCGGTTCGTTGCTGTTTCGAATCGATAAGATCAGAGATAGATACCTAGATGTGCTCAGCGCCATGTCACACACTGTTATATGAAATTCCAAGCAAACAGTTAGGTAAAGTTTAGCATATGGTTGTGTAAAAATGTAATGTAAAGTATTATATACTAGCTATCGTATACTAGCTAGCTATCGTCTCGCGACTTCGTCCACGTGGATCTAGAAATACACAGAAATTAAAAACGGAATATCCCGTTTTTTCCGTTCCCGTGGCAATTTCGCATTCGGTACAGATTGCCAAATTTCAGCTTCACAGGTCAAGTATTTTTCGAGCTTTACTCGGTGATTGAAGGTCACTCAATCACTGACTAAACCAACCAATGAATAGAGGTAATGGCTTTTTTTCATAATGATGAAATAATATTTAATCATGGTACTTAAAACTGGATCTAGACAGTAAAGTTTTTTTGTGAACAAATATACAAAACCTTTTAGGCTCAAAGTGGGAAGGATTGCGGTTAGCCGCTTGGTTTTTCTTTCTTTTTTAATCATTATTTACTTTTGCATTTACAGATGTTTTACGTTCCATTGAGCAGTGTGTCACCAAATAAATTAATGTCAATGAACTGTGGTGACATATTTCGAGTGATAATATAAAGTGCTGTATTCTGAGAGCGTAGACAGATATCTCATCAGGGGTGAGAGCGTTGTATATTGTAGCTGTTGCCGCGACTTCGGCCGCGTAGAATATTTCTTAAAAATCGATATCGATTCAGAAAAAAATTTATCTATATGTTAATCCAGAATAAGCTGGACCGAGAAGAGAACAAATGAAAAGGTGTTAATGATGGTAAAGGAGAAGAGATGCCTGTTAGCCACAGTTGAGAACCGAAAATATCGTGTCGTACCAATAGGTTAAAACGAGGGCGGAAAGAAGAGAGACGTGGTCATTACTCCACCGACAGGAGCATAGCTCTTGAATTTAAGGGAGAGTTAAACCAGACCCTAATCTGTCTACCCACCAAATTTCATCCCAATTCTTCCATGCCGTTTAGGCGTGAAGAGGTAACAAACACACACACACACACACACACACACAAACTTGACTAACACAAGGCTCAGCCGAGACCTTTTGGCACAAGGCTGGTAGCAGAAAACAAAAAGACTATGGGCAAAATATATAAAAAACATACGAAACGGTTCAATAAAGATCTAAATCCTTAGAATTAGATCTTATTGAACACCTTGGTGTATAAAGATCTAAATAGTTAACATCCGCATATATATTTTTAACCGCCTCCGTGGCTCAATGTGAGGTACATTGGGTACATGTTTAAGTACTCGGTTTGGTTGGTTGGTGGTAGGGCATTTTAAATGTCCGCCTGGCTAGCTACCACCATCTTATCTAAATCTGCCACCAAGCAGCAATGTTAATAGCATTGTTGTGTTCCGGTTGTCAGAGATAAGATAGCCAGTCCCCCAAATGTGTTGGGGTTTCCGGGTCAGTTCGCTTCCACCTTCGACCTCATCTTCACTTAACATCAGGTATGATTGAGATCAAGCACCAAGCCGTTGCGAATAAAAAAAAAACATCTAAAATCAACGCGCCGAGTGGATAGACTCGGTGGGGCGGCGAGCATGGCATGTGGATATACCATAACCATTACTACTTAATACAACAAGTTTATTGAGAAAACTATATAGTTAGAACTTATAAAATATAAATCATTTATTTTCTAGACAATAAGGTCCATCTTTGTTAGTACAATCACCTATAACTATGTTAGTAAACAGTGGTAGACATTGAAAATTTAAAATACCAATTATAAATTCAAATATTAATTGAAAAATTAAAATATAAAAAAATCTAAATTATATTAATTTAAAATTATTTTGAAAATTGAATTATGCCAGTCTCAATACATTTAAAAAAGTATTCAGTGATCACCATAGTGGAATAGCCTCATATCTAGGTCGGAAAGTAGGAATTGTTCTTTCGTTAACTTTCTCGAGTGTGACTTGCCTTTATGTAATGGTGTGATCAATTGAACATACCTACCATGGTTACATAATACAAAAACACGACTTGAAAAAAATTACCGCAAACAAATGTTACCATAAAAGCCTAAATTTCTACATGATGCGTATCATGAAAGGACCGTTTAGCCGGTGCTCATAAGCCACGTTTCCTAAATTTAAAATTTATTTATATTTGTTATTGTGCAAAACTGCTGTCGATGTTTGCTATTTCATTTAATTTTTAAATACGTTTTATATGCGGATGTAAAATTGTGAGAAAAATGATCCTGTGGCTCCTATTCCCACAGATGATTTCCCTTTCCGAAGCGGTGGTAGTTTGGACATACTGACTGACCGAAAAATGCTCAAGCGCTATTTTTATTTCCAATAGATTTAAATTGACATTCAACAAATGATATCATGTAGCTTACGTTGAAATAAATGCTTGAAGTTGGAAGTGTGAAGTTTGAAGTTCATATTATTATATTGTATTAAAATGTTGTGGACTCTACAAAAACTAAAGCTGTAGATGAAAATTAGCGGTTGCTGGGCTCCGGCCTAAATCTATTGAGTTACTTCGTCTTGCTTTTGATTATTTATAGGTAGATAACCGTGGTCGGGTTTTTTTTTAATTTTATTTCTATTTTTTTCTTAAGGCCAATATTGTTTTTTAATTATTTAGGCTCATCAGCGAGTGTCTTCATTAATGCCGTAGCAAATATTAAAAAGGTAATAAACTTAACTCTAAATGTGACAATCACTTAAAGATAAATTATTGACAAACATATTAGAAAGGTCACAATTAGTTAGGCATTTCATGTTTGTGTGGAAACCGGTTATTTACTATAACTTAGATTTGTTTAAAAAGTGGAATAGGGAATGTCTTTATTAACAGAAAATTTAACCGGATCTCATAAAAGCATGTGAAGTGACTGATGAAAGTACGGAAAAAACACTTATAGATGAAGCAAGCTAAGTGTTCTGTTTGACTCCTTTTTTATTACTTATAAATAAATAATAAATATCCTTAGACTTACACACAGCACCATCTAGTTCCACAGTAAGCAACTATAGGCTTGTGTTGTGGATACCAGATGGTTGATATACTACATAAATACATTTTTTTTGTAAATAAATACTTATTATAAATGAAAACATCGATAACTCGGGTAGCCATGTCCGTATTCATCACACAAACATATGCCCCCTGGCGGGATTCGAACCCGCGAGCCTTTTGGTATGGTGATCAGAGTTTTTAACCACTACACCAAACAGGTCGTCAAACTTGACCTACTATTTTGAAAACCAATATAAATTAGCCACAAAATACTTTATTTCTCTAATCCTATGCGTGTCTTGCCCAATTTTGTTTTCTATTCGGGTATCGTAAATTCCATTCCACTACGTGCTCATTGATATGTCAATTCAGTAATAACTCAAAACTCAAACTCAAAGCATTTTATTTCAACGTAAGATACATGATATCATTTGTTGAATGTCAATTTAAATCTATTGGAAATAAAAATAGGGCTAAGCATTTTTCGGTCAGTCAGTATGTCCAAGCTACCACCGCTTCGGAAAGGGAAATCAACTGTGGGAAAAGAAGCGGCGCAAGAAACCCACAGGATCATTTTCTTTTCTTTTCTTTTTTTTTTATATGTATAAAAGTATACAACTTTATACAATCAAATTTTATACAATAATAAAATTATACAATTTTATAATTTTTGGGAGCTGGGCGAAGTATACCAAGCGTTTATACACCAGATAAAACGAATTCGGTCAATTATAAGTAATTAAAATATAGATAGCGGCAGACACAAAAAAAAGAACAGGTAAACACAACATAATAAGCAATTCCATTGCTTCGTTAAAATACCGAATAATTAAAGTGTCCTTACAAAACTTCCTTTTGTATACACCAGAATAAACCTTATTCACAACACTCTGTTGAATAAAATTATTATAATTTAACATAATAATAACCCTTTCTATCCCATGTAATGCGTAATGCCATTTAGACGTTAGACCAAACCCCGTCTTAAGCTTTCCGTGATATATGGACGATCTCTTAGCCGCACCAAATTATCCTATGCCCGCATACATTACCGCTGGGAAAGTGAATAAAAAATATGTACCTACATGTAACACATGGGACTTGGTTTTTGTCATAATATTATAATAATAATGTTGATGTTAGATTTCCAATGCTGAACATTCACCAGTGGACATCCTGTGGCTGATATGATGATGAATGGACGAAAGAAATGAATAGAAATGACCTGTCTCTGCTGTGTATACGACGCTTAAAAAATCTACACTACAGGGTGAAGGAACATGACGTGATCATGACGACCTGTTTGGTGTAGTGGTTAGAAACTCTGACTGATATACCAAAAGGTCGCGTGTTCGAATCTCGCTAGGGACATAATATGTTTGTATGATGTATATTATTAAAAAAAATGTATTTGTGTAGTTTATCAACCATTTGGTATCCATAATAAAAACCTAGGTACTTGGTGTGGAACTAGCTGGCGCTGTGTGTATGTTCAAAGATTTATTTATTACGTTCTCAAAAGTATAGTTGTTGGCAAGATTTTTAACCCACGTTAAAAACGGCGGAACTTGCACAAGACACTTTCAGTCATTATTGCCAATTTTGCGCTGGTAATTTGGCGCTGTCTTTCGCAGGAGGTGAAAATCAGTGTCTTAACGCTGTAGGTTCCGGTTGTCAGAGATAAGATAGCCAGTCCTCTAAATGTGTTGGGGTTTCCGGGTTAGTACGCTTCCACCTTAACTTCAATTAACATCAGGTGTGATTGAGGTCAAGTACCAACCCATTGTGCATTAAAAAAAATGTGATGATCCACACTGAAAGATGTCACATTTGTGGCGTATCTAAACGAAGACATAACGAGGGGACAGGTTCTTAGCTCGTGTTTGATGGATAAGCCGTTTCGAAGATATTTAGCAGTTGTCTATAGATATAGGTATACTGAAAGCATGAGTAAAAGGGCCGGTAATCAAGTGACTGACGTATTCATAAAAGGTCAGGCCCCTATTTCACCAAGTTGACAATTGTCAGCGACATAATGTCGGCTGACAATTCGACATATGTCGCTGACAATTGTCAACGGACAGGTGACAATTGACAATTTTGTAAATTATTTCGTATAGAAAAGCTTATAAACATGACAGGCATTTTGTGACAATTGTCCTTATCTCAATCAAATGACAATTATGTTGTGAAACAAGAATCATTTTTTGAACTCGACATATTTGTAGATTTGTCGGTAATTGTTGACATGAGATCGAGGCTGTGTCAGGCTAGCGTGACAATTGTAGTGTTTTCGTTGTTAATTACAAAATGGCTCTCCGTGAAAGCAGCAGTAGTGACAGTGATAGTGATTTAGATGAGTTCGCATATAGGAGAATATATAGAGAACGAATAAATTTCTCCTGAAATATAATTACAAATAATATATATGTCTATATATACAGGGTGTAACGGTTAAGTGTAGTCATATTTTAAGGGCTTGTTCTACCCATCAATACGAACAACTTTTACTATGGGGGCAACTTCGAAATCGCGAAAAAAAAATCAGCTGTTTCATACATTGCATCGGGAGGTTATTGAAATTTTCTATGGAACAGCTCATTTTTTTTTCGCGATTTCGAAGTTGCCCCCATAGTAAAAGTTGTTCGTATTGATGGGTAGAACAAGCCCTTAAAATATGACTACACTTAACCGTTACACGGTGTATATATATATATATATATATATAAACACCTCTTTGCACACTTAGTTGATCCAGCCACGATCCCGTACCTTGCTGACTCCGCCTTTAGCACCGAATAACTTAAATCCAGTTGCGTGTTTCTCGGGCGGAATGGCAACGTCGCATTCTATTAGGCGATGTTGCCACATGTATTCGTCGATAGTCTCGATACTCGAAATATTTTTTTTCCACAATTTCATGCAATAGTGGATCCGTAACGGCTAAATTTTTTAAACGCACGAAGACTTTTTGGCTCTGATTTGTATTTCAAAAATCAATTACTTGTGTTGATCCATTTATATACTCACACTTCCAGTAATACTTATTTTGATCCGAATTGGTAGGTACCGATACCGTAACTTTTACGTACCGTAAATTTCATGCAATAGTGGATCCGTAACGGCTAAATTTTTTAAACGCACGAAGACTTTTTGGCTCTGATTTGTATTTCAAAAATCAATTACTTGTGTTGATCCATTTATATACTCGTACTTCCAGTAATACTTATTTTGATCCGAATAGGTACCGATACCGTAACGGTCGATCAATTATTATACCTAGTCTGGATAATTTATATTCGCAATTCTCCATATATTGTAAGATCCGCCTAGGTTGTAACGGTGGAGGCACGGGGGGAGCACCGTACACCGCACTCCGCGCCCTTTAGGCCTTTGCGCAAAATTTCCTTTGAATTAAAGACAAGTTCAAAAATTCAAAAAATTCAAAATATTTATTTTCATTCAAGCATAACAATCTTGTACACAATTGTGAGAGTATCCTGTTAAGCTTCTTAAAACTTGTGTTAGGATACTCTGCTCTTCATTCTTGTACATTTTACATAAGATTTTTACTTAATGCTTAATTGAAATTGAAAACCTGGATTAGTTGCTTATGTGAGTTGTAAATATAATATGAGAGGTTACTTGGTCAGATATGTGTCGGTGTGCGTGCGTGTATGTATTTATGTATGTGTGTGTGTGTTTATGTATGTGTGTGTATTTATGTATAGTATTTTATTTTAAAGATATAAGTGAGTAAGGAATTGCATAAGATACAAAACGTAAAGGATAAAATTTCAGAATTTGGCTATCTGCAGAGATAAATTAGTTTTTCTGTAAAGGGTAGGTACTAGATGGTGTCTGCACATGCCATACGGATGTCATCCTTGGGTTCAGAAGGAAGCAGTGAAAATTTCTCCACTTCCCTCCACATCTGCAGAATATGCTGACACCTACATTTATAAATATTTAAAAATATTTAAAAAGGAATACTTATGGTTTTAGTTGAGCACCATTACAACTTGTGTTATTAATGTAAAGGAATTTATATCGATCCAATGGCTTCAGTCTCTTGATAATTTAATGTCTTTAGCCATTCCGTTAGTGCCTTTTTGACTTCAAATGAAGTTTTGGAGTAGATATTAATATTTCGGTTTATTTTATTATATAAGTGAGCAGACCAAAAATTGAACTGTTTACGTGCATATTTAGTTTTAGTAGGAATAGCACTGATGACGTTAGGAATCCTTCTCCCAGTTGATGTGATAGGTCTGTAGATAAGACTTTTATGTCGTTTAATAATATTGTACATAATTGCCAATTGTCTGACAGTCATCACATTGCAGAATGAGTAAAGTTCTGAAGTTGGAAATCTACAAGGTTTAAAAAACATAACTTTGAGAAGAGCTCTTTGAGCCCTCTCCAGTTCCAGAAATTTTGTTTTGTTGGAGCCGCCCCATGCTGGGATGCAAAGATTGACCGAGTGCTAGATAAATTTTTATTAAAAGCTCTTTTGTGCAGACGTGTCTTAGTATTTTGAATATCCAAATGAGCTTTCTGAGTCGACTGGAGATTAAATCCAAATCTTCACTCCCAAGTATTTGGTGTGATCAACTCTCTCTAACACAGGGCAACTACACGTTGCGTTAACACCGTGACGCTCAGAATGAGTCCTAATACTGAGATTGGATGAGGGTTGTGACGAATTATATATGGAAAAACAAATGTAATTTGTTTTTCCAGTATTTAATGTCAGCAGGTTAATTTTCAGCCAATTGCCAATTTCAATCAAACCCTCCTCAGCATACTGAAATACTTCTTCCCATGTGTCCCCGTAAAAGACAATGGCTGTGTCATCTGCATAAGAAAATATTTTTCCATGATTAATTATTTTACTGCAAAGGTCGTTTATGTATATTAGGAAGAGAGTTGGTCCAAGAACACTTCCCTGGGGTACGCCAATAGTTATATCCCTCTCCTCACTAATGACATTACCAACCTTGACACATTGTGTGCACTGATTAAGGTAACTCTGAAAAATTGCAAGTGCAGTGCCTCTCACACCGATTCTTTCCAGTTTATTTAGTAAAATCGGGATAGAGACGGTGTCAAACGCTTTTTTTAGGTCTAAGAATACTGTTAAATATTTCTTTCCAGTATCCATTTTCTCAACAATAAGAGAACTTAATGCGAGAAGAGCGTCTTCAGTTGACGTACCCTGCCTGAATCCATATTGTCTGTCGCCAAGATGTTATTTCTATTTAAGAAACCGATTAATCTAGTATTTAAGATTTTTTCAAAGATTTTTGAAATGGCTGGCAGTACCGAAATTGGGCGGTAATTATTTACATCGTCTCTGTCCCCATTCTTGAAAACTGGTGTTACTATAGACTTTTTAAAGGTTCTCGGGAACACACCATTCTCTAGGCATAGATTAAAAAGGTCACAAAGAATAGGTATTATCTGTAATTTTACTGTTTTTAAGAATTTGGTTGGTATATTGTCCCAGCCCGGGGCACTATCCGAGTCTAGTCTCATAAGAAGATTTTCTACCTCCGAGCAATCAGTGTCAAGCAGAACTAATGATGGTAAGGTTGTGTTGCAATTTTTATACACATTAATCTCAAAACTAGCTGGCGCGTGTACAATTTCATTTTATTGGGCTTCACGGAAAAGTCTGTTTCAGCTGAAAAGAGCTCGAAGTACTCAAGATAACAATTATTTTTAGTTTTTTATTAATGCTAGCCACAATTCTTGTTTCTCTTTTTTATTTCTATATTTTTGTTACAACTTAGACAAGAAAAAATGCATAAGACTGCATTGAATTCAATATTGTGTTTTAGCATAAGGGAAACAATGGTTTATTTATATAAGTGGTATATTTTGAGTAACAATGTTTTCCGATGTAACCGTTTGTTTTTTGAAATAGATAAATAAATTTTCTAATAATTAATACCATTGCACCAACACTCCGATCGTGCAAAAAATAATAGCTGTTTCATTATTTTTTAATGAAAATGATGGATAAATAACAGTGAAATAGCTGAAGTTTTACTATTTTAGGGTTGATTAGATATTAAGAAAAGCCCCTTTCGTCTAGCACCTACTTACATTTATGATATGATTATGAATGACTCTTTGCGAGTTACCATTGTCTTTTTTCTATTGTAAACATCTACACTACAATAATGACTTTATTATTTTTCGAAAATGAAAATAAAATCTCTTTCGATCAACATTAAAGTTTTTTATTCGAAATCAACAAAATAAACACAAGCACTTTCATTTCTACAGATGAGTGGAGCGACTGCTTATTCAGTCGCTCCACTCATTTATAGGTACTGCGTCGTCGTCGTATGCTTTTCATTATTTCACTCCTTTGTAATTGTTGGTTCTTCTTAGTTCATTGTAACCGCTGCGTCCTCGTCCGGTGATTCACTATTTGCTGCACTCCGCTGTACCCGCTGCGTCGTCGTCCGCTGATTCAATATTTGCTGCACTCCGCTATAACCGCTGCGTCGTCGTCCGCTGATTCAATATTTGCTGCACTCCGCTATAACTGCTGCGTCGTTGTCCGCTGATTCAATATTTGCTGCACTCCGCTATAACCGCTGCGTCGTCGTTCGGTGATTTACTATTTGCTGCACTCTGCTGTAACCGCTGCGTCGTCGTCCGGTGATTCACTATTTGCTGCACTCCGCTGTACCCGCTGCGTCGTCGTCCGGCGATTCACTATTTGCTGCACTCAGCTGTAACCGCTGCGTCGTCGTCCACTGGTTCACCACTTACTTTACTCTTCTGTAGCTATTGCGTTGTTATTCAGTGTATCATGTCGTTCAGAGAATGACAATGCAATAGCAAGTGGAGAGGAAAGACAAGTAAACCAATAGAGGACGATGTAGCGACTACAGCAAAGTGCTGTGAGTGAAGAACAACTGAATGGCAAAGCAACAGCTACAACGGAGTGGAGCAAGTGAAAAAGCAGTACATGACAACGCGACAGCTAAAGGAGAGTGGAGTGAGTGGTGTACCAGTTTTCACTGGTTGCACTTCGCTGTAGTCGTTATTTTGTCCCTTAGTTTACCAATCGCTCCATTCTGCTGTGGTTATTGCGTCACCATCCTCTGGTTCTTTTCTCATGGCATTTTCTGTAAACGATGCGTCTTCCATGGGTAATTCGCTGCACTCCACTCTAGTCCATCGCTGTCTCGTATACCACTTTGTACACTCAGTTGTAGCCAATGCGTCATACATATTTCGCTAGTTCACTAATCACTCGAGCATCATCTTCTAGTTCACTCGCTCCACTCCGCTGTGGCTGTTGCACCTTTGTATACTATCTCTTCACTCGCTCAGTAACGTTGTTACAAAAGGAAAGAGTCCCGTCCAAAAAAATAACAAGTATTGCGGTTTGACCTGGAGTCACGTTACTCCAGACTAATATGTCCTCCATATTGTGGACATCGAAATCGTCGAGGTTGTCGTGGGCTTCCGCTATTTCTGACCAATCCTGTTCAAGTCGTGAGCGACACTAAATATACAGCAAATTCAACCTTATGCAAATTCAACATCTTTGGATTCAACAAGCTGCAAATTCAACTTTATGCAATTTCAACATTTTTAGATTCAACATACCGCAAATTCAACTTTTTGCAAACCCAACATTTTAAGAATTCAACTTTCTGTACCTAGATGATTTCTTGTGAGTTTTCCTTTTTTTAAGGAAAGGTTCTCTACTACTTTGAGGAGAATTAGAAATACTAGGTAGACATTATTAAGTTACTGTAGCCAGTAATATTAGCCCAAACCTGCCAATGAGGAAGCCCTTGGCAAATGCTGCGCCCTGATTGGCCCATTTGAATTGGATCAACAACTGCTCAGACGCCAAAAAGGTAGATTTGTATAAAAATCCCTTAATTATTATTATTACTCATCGTGACACTTCTGGCTCCAAACGGAGCTACATATTAATGGTCAGCTGGCATTGGATCAACAAAATACACCCGGATCAACTTGTGAAAATGGATCAAATAATTACTACCTATACGGCACGTTGGAGCCACAAAGTGCCCAAAGGGATATCTATATATATATATATATATATATATATTATTATATTTATATTTTATTATATTTATTTGATAATTTTCTCCTTTGTCATATTTTTTTGACAATTGTCGCACCTGTCAACTTGGTGAAATAGGGGCCAGATATATACAGGGTGTAACGGTTAAGTGTAGTCATATTTTAAGGGCTTGTTCTACCCATCAATACGAACAACTTTTACTATGGGGGCAACTTCGAAATCGCGAAAAAAAAATCAGCTGTTTCATACATTGCATCGGGAGGTTATTGAAATTTTCTATGGAACAGCTCATTTTTTTTTCGCGATTTCGAAGTTGCCCCCATAGTAAAAGTTGTTCGTATTGATGGGTAGAACAAGCCCTTAAAATATGACTACACTTAACCGTTACACGGTGTATATACAACTCTTAATTATAAGTTGCAACTGTGTACACATTTTTTTTACTGTGAAATAAGGCTATATTTCGATCAAGCAGAATAATTGTGCGGTCGAATATTTTTGTATGTGTTTCTGTAATATGCAAATAAACGTTTTATCTATCTATGCAACCTTGTTAATCCAGTCCTTCAGCTTCACATCTCGAACGCCTCCCATCTTTCCCTGTCCCTTTGTGTCATTGTCCACATTTCGCACCCACACAGCGCAATAATTAATACAATTTAATCATTCAGATAGAAGCTAATGACGTTTAAATTTGGTGATATGTGGAAACCGGATTACAAAGGCTGTGCAAAGTTCATTTAACTACGCTGTTAACGTAATTTAATTATTAATTATTAACTTTTCGCCCTCGGCTTCGTACTCGTGGCTTGTGGAATTATCGCGTACTCTTGTCTTTTGCTTCTTTTTATATTTTGTGTTATTTATGTCTTATATGTCTTTGTATTTTGTTGGGGTCTGTTGTATTTTTAGTTTCTTCTTCTTTGTATTATTTGTGGCTTACCTATGTATACTTTATGCAATTTTGTCGATGTCTTTTGTGTCTTCTTGAATCTTGCCTTTTGTATCATTTGTCTCTTCTCTTATTTCATCTTAGTTAATCTTTAAGAAGCCTGTCCCTATCTAGGCTCTAGGCTATTTTACTGCCCAATTTCAATACGATCTATTCAGAGGCTTAAAAGGTACCAAACATATCTTAAAATTTGCTTGGCCTTCTTTAGGCTTTAGACTATTACTACTAAAGTAAAACACAGACATACACATTTATAATATTAGTGAGGATGTATCGTTAACATTTCAATTTATTTTTTGTGCCCAACGGGTTTTAACTTGACCTCAATCACATCTGATGTTTGGTGAAGATGAGACCGAAGGTGGAAACGTACTTACTCGGAAACCCCAACATATGGCTACACTGGCTATCTTATCCCTAACAACCGGAACACAACAATGCTATTAACATTGCTGCTTGGCGGCAGATTTAGATAAGCTATATTATATATTATAGCTTATTATTATAGCTTATCTAATATGAAGCTATATTTAGGTTTCCTATCTCTATTTCCAATATAGTCAAGCTTCACAATCAAAATTGATCACTCCATATTGTGTGGACTAACTAATCAATTTTGCTGATTATTATAACACCTCTCCCCTATCCCTTGTCGTTGTCAATCGATAAACACCTCTATGACTTTTGAGTTAAGACACGTATCACAGTTAATAAAGTGGATATAATAACTTTGAAGGGTGACAGATTCGTAACAAGCAACTTCCTAATTGTTATTTGGAAGTTTAATTTATGCGGTAAGTTTTGCTGCGATATTAATTGGGTCATACAGCTGTGAAGGATGACTGACATATTTTTTTGGACGTGTGGAGTTCGATCCACGTTTAATAGATAACAAATACAAAATGATTTATTTGCCATTGAATAGGATACATTATAAGGTGTTAAGTACTGGTTATATCGTCTATTCAGCCATTTTTAATGACATGCAAATATTTTTAAAACTTAAAGTTTATATTAATTAATGTATAATTATTTGGATATTAAATTTATTTACATACTTCAAGTCGATAACATTCATTAATATTAAATTCATAATATCAAATCAAGTCAAGTCAGTCAAATTCATTAGTATTAAAATACATTAGATTAGTAATAACAATGTCTTATCTGTGACTAGTGTCTTTTCATAAGAGTGGTTCCGTATTCAGACGGTATGTTAAACAATCTGTCTCGGTGACCTATAGCCCATATAGGGGCTGTTTAAAAAATTGATTCTCAGGTGGTCACTATAGTACAAATCTGTCACTCGCATTGGGGAATTAGAGTCTATATACTCGTACCTGTCTCAATCGTAGATACATAAGAAGTACATAAGGCTGTAGATATAATAACGAGTAGGTAATAAATATTGGTACCGATTGCATTTATTTGTCATTTTGCCCAGGAGGTAGAGATTTTTAATGATTTGATGTTATTAAGAATTGTTAGACAATTTTCCCGAAAATGCTTCAATGACAAAATGTGTCATTGAAGCAAATTTAAATTTTTTTCTAGTTGCATATTTTCCCGATCTCAATATTTTATGTTCTGGTAGCAAATTTTTAGCTCGAGTTAATTCCTGGATTTTAATTGTTTAGGTTTTTGGCTTTGACATCTTTCGATGACTTTTGATTTTCGCTTTTGGTTAGCTTATCATCCCGTTTAGCAACGTCACAAAATTATTTCATATGGTTTTTAGATATTAGGTATTAATCGTTGTCGATAAAAGACTCGATTCAAAACAAAAAAGAAAATTATGAAAGAGAGACTAAGTGCTATATTAATAAATCGATTTTGAGAGTGAGATCGCGTCTCGGTCTCAATGCTGTTTTTTTATACTGTTTTAACATGCATCAGATTCTCAAGCGTCAACGGTCATCTCAATCTTGAGAACTGTTTTTTAATACGGGTCTAATCTAATTATTTTGTTTTACGTTTGGCATTTTTTGAAGACTTTGTTTTTTTTCCCTTTTATTTTGCTTGTCATCCCGTTTAGCAATATGTCACAAATTTCAAGTTTACCGAATATATTAAGATTTCACGCTTTAATACCATTTATGTTATTTATAACTGTAATGATTAGAATATAATTCAACGGTCTCTTGTCTTGTCGAAATTTTGTCCCAGTTCCGCTTGCCGGTGCGTGGTCTTCACTCTAGCATTTTTATGTCCCAGCCGTAATATATATAGGGTCTAACAAAATTAGCGCGACAAACTTTGGCAATTGCACGTACATGACAATAAAATACTATATTCATTAAAAAAAACTAGCCTTAAAAATTTTGTTTCCGAATAAAAAAATTAAATGTGGGTGCAAATAAAAATACAAATTAACAGACTTACTTCATTTCGATTGTACCTTATTTTATCAATGAGAAAAAAGAGGCAGCGTTGATATGGAAGACTCCAAAAGGGGTGGCGGGGCATAGGGCGCAACCAAACACAGCAAGTTACGGCGGCGCCGGGGCAAGCGCCGGCGGCGAACGGCTTGTGGTCGCCTTTCGGTGTCTTCAAAGATACAGCGGCACGTGTTTGTGTGTTGTGGCAAAGTACCTACAGCGCGCGGCCATTAAGGCCCAACTCACAAAATATTACATTTCTAAATATTATTTTTTGAACTTTAATGTTTTATTTTTTTCGTATTTGGCACATACACTTTGCAACGTTTGTCGGGTTAATTTTGTTAGACCTTATATTTGGCTTCAACGGCCATTTCACACGCCATTTGCCCTGCCTAATATCATCCCACATACTAATACGTTGGGCCATAATTTTTTTATGTACAACGGGTTAGCATTGACCTCAATCACAATTGATATTAAAAAGATGAAGTCGAAGATGGAAGCATACTAACCCGGAATCTCCTTTTTATTCGGAGTGTGGTTATCTTATCTCAGACATTCAGAACCCAACAATGTTCTACCTATATAGATCAGTTTATCCGTTTCGCCGTGATTGAGCAACAAACAAACAAACAAACATCTAAACTTTGGCATTTATAATATTAGTTATTATTATAGTTAGATACCAGATGGTTGATATACTACACAAATATATTATTTTTAATAAATACATATAAAAATGAAAAACATCCATCGGATACACAATGTCCGTATTCATCATACAAACATATGCCTCTAGCAGGAGTCGAACCCACGACCTTTTGGTACCACTACACCAAAAATGATCCTATTCATCACACAAACCGCCTCCGTGGCTCAATGTAAACAACATTGGGTTTACGTTTCGGAGGTCGCGGGTTCGATCCCCAGCGAGGTACATATTTAGTACTCGGTTTGGTTGGTGGTAGGGCATATTAAATGTCCGCCTGGCTAGCTACCACCATCCTATCTAAATCTGCCGCCAAACAACAATGTTAATAGTATTGTTGTGTTCCGGTTGTCAGAGATAAGATAGTCAGTCCCCCAAATAAGATGGAGTTTCCGGGTCAGTACGCTACCACCTTCGGCCTCATCTTCACCTAACATCAGGTGTGATTAAGGTCAAGTGCCAACCCGCTGCTAATAAAAAAAAACAAACATTTAAATACTTCTAAGCGTGATTCGAACCCGCAACAGTCAGCATCGAAGGCATGGTCACTACTCACTACACCAATTGGCCGTCAACTATTAAACTTCCTTCAAGACTCTTAATCTATTAATTTAAGACGACACCAGCAGGTGTGGTAACACGGTAAGCTCCTGAACTGTACGACGAAACAGCGAAGTTTGCACTACTCCAAAGAGGTTTGGGTTCGAGTTAGTTCCTTTATGTAGTTTACAGTTTTAATGGCATTGTAAACCTTTAAGAAGTACTTCACGGATACACTATATGAATTTTCATTGGTTGTGGAGTCGAAAACGTCATGTTAGATAAACAATGTTAATAACGCCATATCTACGAAAGAAGATAATACAATACAATACAATACAATACAATACAATACAAATGCTCTTTATTGCACAAAATAATTTTTGCGCGTTTCGCGTGCGTGGATGAACCACGCAGACGAAGCCGCAGGCGGAAAGCTAGTAATGAAATATAATTCATTTTCACTATTATTTTTTGTTAGGCAAACCGTAAAATTATCAGCAAGACGTTAAAACTCAGACATGAAAAAAAACGTAAAAATTGATTTTGAATTCAAACTGGAAATATCGCTACAAACTGTAATAAATAAAATCTTAATCGTAAAGTACTAATCCTCACGATCATTTTGATATATAATAATCCCAGAAATATGTAATGAACGAACGAACTATGAGAACAGCCGAATCCTGCCCTTTATGAACATAGCCGTAAGATAATTTATTAGTGGTCACACTGAATTTTTTTTCCCAAACAGTTCTAACTACAGATAATAGGAGGAACTGTTTAGAACCGCATGAAGGTTACACGCTTTGGTTACTGTTGTATCTACGGACAGTAGACTGGTCTTTTTTTGGTTACAGGTGTAACCACGGACGGTTGAGTGATATTTCAGATCAATCAAGGCAATTGGTTAAAAATGGTTTGCAAATTTTGAAACGAACATTGCAAGCTAAATAAAAATTTGTAAAAAAAACAATTTATCGAACAATTTATTGTACATAACGCTGTCTATTGACACTAATCTGAATTACCTACATACCTACCTACGTTTCAAATTACCTTCATCATTATGTTATATTAACAATAGGACGTTTACCTCTGAACATAGATCTAACCCATAGATTGAGCAATCGATTTGACTTTCATTAGGTTGTCCGTCCACCTTATGGTTAGAAGTCCTACTCTGTTGCTGGTACATAATTTCTACTTCAGAACCTTACTCCACCGGTCATCAGTTCTTCGACCTACGTGTCGTGACCACTCCACTAAAGCACTGGACTACTTCGGCGACTTTCAATGAAATCACCTTAATTGAATATTAATAACAGAATAGATTCTACTGTTCGACATTGCGAAATTCATACATACGACGATTATTTGACATTGAATGAATTATTTGAACGATTTTTTATTTGTAATATTACTTATTGACTAAATTATTTATTATTACTTAGTTTATCTCACTATTCATTTTTACGTCTATATTGTACAATGATTATTATTTAATAGTGACTTTCCACCTAATTACTTTTTTGAGAGAATTATAATGAAAAATGAGAATCTGTAATTGGCATAACTTTGGCTTGTAAATTTCGTGTAATATTTTTTATAATGATGCTGTTGATTCTGTATCAATAAAAAAAAAATACTGTTAAATGCAGGCATCGAACGTCAGTATTATTGCACAATACACGGAAAACTTCAGCGATACTCGTTCAGGTGCCGTCAACCTGCACAGTTGGCTATTAAAATATAACAGAATACTTTCAATCATGCAACACTGTTAAATGCCGGCATCGAAAGTTAGTATTATTACACAATATGCGAATAAACTTTACCGATACTCGGTCAGAATCTATCAACCAGCACAGTTGGCTATTAAAATAAAACAGAATAAATTCAACCATGCAATACTATTGAATGCCGGCAGTATCGAACGTCAGTATTATATTATACAATACACGGATGCATGCATCTATCAACCTGCATAGTTGGCTATTGAAATAATAATAGAATACTTTCAATCATGCAACACTTAAATGCCGGCATCGAACGTTAGTATTGTTACACAATATGCGAATAAACTTTACCGATACTCGGTCAGAATCTATCAACCAGCACAGTTGGCTATTAAAATAAAACAGAATAAATTCAACCATGCAATACTATTGAATGCCGGCAGTATCGAACGTCAGTATTATTATACAATACACGGATGCATGCATCTATTAACCTGCACAGTTGGCTATTAAAATAATAATAGAATACTTTCAATCATGCAACACTTAAATGCCGGCATCGAACGTTAGTATTGTTACACAATATGCGAATAAACTTTACCGATAATCGTTCAGGTGCCGTCAACATGCACAGTTGGCTATTAAAATAATAACAGAACAAATTCAACCATGCAACACCAGAGAATGCCGGCATCGAACGTCAGTATTGTTATACAATACACGGATAAACTCCATAGATACTCGATCAGATGCCATCAACCTGCACAGTTGGCTATTATTTGCATGCATATAATCATGCAACAATTTTGAATGCCGACAGCGAACGTCAATATTATTATACAATACGCGGATAAACTTCACCGATACTCGGTCAGGTGCCGTCAACCTGCACAGTTGGCTATTAAAATAATAACAGGGTAACATCAATCACCCCCAGTAGTACACTCTGCCGTTAATTGCAAAAGTTTACACGGCGCCGGCGTCGGAAGCAATTTGTTGTTGTGAGAATGGGTGGAAATATAGCTGGTTGAGCTGTTTCCCTGGAAATTACATTTTAATCTGTTAGTACTATTAGATGACGACTAAACCTCTTCCTTTGAGTTGTTTAATACCAATATGGGAGATTATCTTCAAATGACACCTTGTATTTAAAAATTGGTAGCCACCGCTACAGGAGTTAACATATAAATCTACGTGCATGGTGACGAGGTATTCCGGGGCACATGAAAAACACGAAAGGTGAGTATACAATATATTATATAAGAGTTTCGGACTATATACACAATTCTATACACATTCACGTACACACAACATGCAGAAGAGGTAAAATAGATGTACAAAATCTTCTGTGCTATCATCAGATATCTGTACTTTAGTTTTAATTTATAGTAACAATTAATTCTACGCAGTGTTGTTATTATCCTTATGGCTACACAGCAATAGTTCAAACTTAAGCATGTAATATAATTTTAAGTAATATATTACAAGGATATGCTGTAAAGTTTGTTGAAAAACAAAAATGAGATATACAATCGCATACAGAATAATAAAATTAAAATAAAAAATCTTTTATTTCGTAAGTTATATGTATAACATTTGAAATCGTCATGACATACAGTTATCGCTCATTCACTAGGCAGTCTCCCCAAAGAAGAACGAGCAAGAATCTCCGGGGTAGCTCTTTTTAAATAAGTTAATATAAATATAATTTGAAATAATTGTAAAATTTATGATTCGACAAAGAAAAATAAGAATAAAATATACTGGACATTGCCGTGCGGTTCATGTCCACGAATTATTATCATCCAGATAGTCAGAAATTTTATGATAGCCTTTGGCACATAGTTTCCGTTTAATGGTTGTTTTAAATTTATTTAAAGGCAAATTTTGAATGTCTACCGGAACCTTATTATAAAATACCAAGCAGGACTCTAATCTCAGGGATCCGAAACCGAGGGTTCAATTATATAATTTTGTAATACAGGACAGGACAGTTAAGAAGCGACTGCTTTACGTAACTTATATTGCAGCATCTCTTTCTAACTATGCTCAAGCGCAGATCTACGCTTGAGCAACATCCTGAAATACGGGCCTTACGCCTCTAGTAGTGGGAAAGACAACCTCTTTCTTTTTCTTTTCTTTATTATTAACCACGAGGCAACGCTGCCGTTGTTTAACAAACCATAAATAATATTCCCAGTGCTTTTTCCTGAAGGAATTATTGAGAAATATGTTTCCGATGTCTTTGAAACTTAATCAAGCGAGTCGAAGTTGTATCCACAGGCGTTCAGCGAACTGTGGGATGTTCTACAATCTGCGGTTTGTTTGAATGTGCTATTTTTACCCGAATGTTTTTTAAATGGCATTTTAAATGACCGCCTGGCTAGCTACCACCATCTTATCTAAATCTGCCACCAAGCAGCAATGTTAAAAGCATTGTTGTGTTCCGGTTGTCAGAGATAAGATAGTCAGTCCCCAAATGTGTTGGGGTTTCCGGGTCAGTACGCTTCCACCTTCGACCTCATCTTCAGTTAACATCAGGTGTGATTGAGGTCAAGTACCAACCCGTTGTGCATAAAAAAAAAAAAACAAAATATGAAGTCTTTTTCCCGACCACGCGTGCATCGAGATGAAAATCAGTGGAAAGTATTATGTTTTGTTGTTTTATAGTTAAAAATTATTCACTTTATGTCCCAATATTTTCCATTTCAGTACACCATTCGATTCAGCCCGGAGCTGTTTGGAATATTTAAAAGGCAACTATAAAATGTAGGTCTTTCAGAGCAAAAAGGTTAAGAGGCGAAATGAAATCTGTTGTTTTTACATTACTCAGTCATTACGAACGTTGAGTTGAGAGCTACTTTATGAGAGCATCAACCTTTGTAATACACGCTTTGGTTGAACGAAAAATTTTTTTTTTTTAATTAGCATTAAAGTGAAAAAGTTAAGACATGTTTTGAGACTGAGCCATTAGTGCTTCGGGGTGGCAGTTCTCGGAAATGAAAATACTTCTTATTGGCCAAAAAAATTGGTAATATTAAGCACTTTTTTTTTTATGCACCCAGAAGGACAAATGTTACAAAATTTTATTTTCATTCTACATCACGATCACAATCCGGTGCTTGCCCAGAGAGTAATGTATGTTTATGGTAAATTTTAAAGTTCTCCATGTTAATATTTAATCCTTCTTACAAAATTAAGCTAAGAATCGATTAGATCTCACTTTATAAATAGTAAATATTAATAAATAAATATCCTTGGACATACCACACAATACCATCTAGTTCCACATTATGCAACTATAGGCTTGTGTTGTGGATAAGAGATTGTTGATATACGACAAAAATAAATACCTACTTAATATAAATGAAAACATCCATAACTCGTATACACATGTCCGAATTCGTCACACAAACATATGCCTCTAGCGGGATTCGAACCCGCGACCTTTTGGTATAGTGGTCAGAGGTTTTACCCACTACACCAAACAGGTTATCAAATATATTATATTAGTATAGTATATTACCAACCCAGTTTTATCAACAATGTGTTAAGTAATTACTCTGTATTAATTACTTAATAAAAACATTACCCACCCTTCTCACGCAGTCAGGTAAAAGCAAGACTTATGCTTAAGGTCTTGTATTTCGAAAATACCATATAAAATGTTATATTTTGTATACCAATAACTATTCAAGTATTTAAAAACCAAGAAACCTGAGAGTATATTTTGTGTTTTGCGAACGCCATGTTGGATTTTTTACAGTAAAATGTATCCTATGATACTCCCGGTGTGAAGACGAATCTAATGACACCCTGCACTTCGAATCGGTCAAGCCATTTAGGCTACAGGATGCGCCAAAGGAACGGACATACATACATACACTCGAAAAACATTACCCTACTTCCTTGGGCAGTCGGATAAAAAGCCGAAACACTCCATTGACAACAGTCAAATAATGTTTATCACCTAATTTTAAGCATAGCTCTATGATTGTAGTACCTAAGTCTATTTTTCAATTGTCCCTTTAAAGTGTATTAATTAATGTTAATAATTCTTCTTCTTCGTGTCAATGCGTCCAATTGGTTTATCCAATTGGTTGGTGGTAGGGCATTTTAAATGTCCGCCTGGCTAGCTACCACCATCTTATCTAAATCTGCCGCCAAGCAGCAATGTTAATATCATTGTTGTGTTCCGGTTGTCAAAGATAAGATAGCTAGTTCCCCAAATGTTTGGGTTGCCGGGTAAGTACGCTTCCACCTTCGGCCTCATCTTCACTTAACACCAGGAGTGATTGAGGTCAAGTGCTAACCAGTTGTGCATAAAAAGAAATATATACTTGATCCGCCCAGAATTCAGCCACAACTATGGCGTTGTCTGCTGCCAATCAAAAGTCCTTCACAGCACAGGTGAAGAGACACAGAGGGTAGGAGAGCAATTGCGCCATCTTTTGAGATGGGGTTGCACAATCGCAGTACGTTTGTGACTGGTCAATGACTCCCCATTTCGCCAGGTTTGCTCTGCAGCGACAGACACCGGTCCTCAGGCGATTTAATGTCTTTCAGGTCGACGCAGCTTGTCTCGAAAGCAAACTCTGGAAAAGCTGAACAATTTGCATCCCCCAATTACTCTCTTGCCGACTTTGAGTGACTGTTTGGGGCAATAGTGCAGTGTAATTATTAATCATGGTAGTGATTTACATTCATAGTAACAGATAGTATAAAAATACTTGTGTTGATTTCTAAAATTGTCTAACCAATCAGCTGTCGCCTTTTAATGGTAATTGTACCGGAATCAATGTAATTCTCGTAAACGTCATTCAACTGCCGAATTATTAGTGAACAAATTGAATTTCGTTCGCAAATTACGTGATTCAAGGCCGGATCGATTCCTTTGGGAGTAACGCAGTTATATTTGGATGTAAATGATTTATTAGAGGTAATCTGGCTCGCTTTTGATCACGAGTTGGCTTAAAGTAATTGAGCAATTCCACGAAGCTATTTTATACGCTATGAGAGTGAAAAATAACATAATTTATATATGTCAGAGCTTGTGAACTCAAGTCGAAAGCAATCTTACAGTAACATGGCTATTAGAATTAGATCATGAGGCGGAAGGATTACTGAATAAACGATAGTCGGAATACCTAACAAAGGTATCTTTAATGCCTAAGCGCATATTATTACAGCAAAGTCGAGTAAAAACACTTGCTGAGACTAAGTTTTGATATAAAAAAGAAACTCACACCGAGCTTTAGAATTAGGAAAACGAAATATTTGACAGAGCCATGAAATAATCAAAAACAGTTTTTTAAGTATTCTTTATTAATAATCGTATTACCTGACATTAACACGTTAACTGCCGCGACGCAGACACAATTGAAAATCAATTGTTTTCCGGTCACCGGTGACCGGCGTGGCGCTCAAAGGCTTAAACATTAGCCTGAATACCTAACACATACAACCGGCACTGCTTACTAGTCAACACAACAAACATATAAAGTTAATTGTTTACGTTAAAAGTGTATAGGTGAACGTTCCATTTACCCAGGTAGCGCTCGCAATTTAGAAATACTTAGGTACTTGACATCAATCACATCTGATGTTAAGTTAAGATGAGGTCGAAGGTGGAAGCGTACTGACCCGGAAACCCCAACACATTTGGGGGACTGGCTATCTTATCTCTGACAACCGATACACAACAATGCTATTAACATTGCTGCTTGGCGGCAGATTTACATAAGATGGTGGTAGCTAGCCAGGCGGATATTTAAAATGCCCTAACACCAACCAAACCGAGTACTTAAACTGGTTATGTGCCCAGGATATTTACTTATAGTGTGTAAATAAATTTTCACGAAGTGCGCATAAGTAAAATTCGTTCAGCCATACCTGTACTTCTATCGACGTCGAAAAAGAAGACTATCGACATGTCGGGTTCGTCAGCAGTTCCGATAGACAAATTAAAAGGAATCGAGGACTTCAATAACTGGAAGTTCTCGATGAAGATGCTTCTGATGCATGAGGACCTTTACGAGTGCATCGAAACAGAGGAAGGTTCGAAAGATGTACGGAGAAATCAGAAGGCGCTAGCCAAAATTTGTTTATCTGTACAAACTTCCGCTTTTCCTCATGTAAGAAGTGCTAAGACACCTTTTGAAGCATGGACAAATCTGCAGAAGGCTTATGAAGATAGAGGTTTGGGTAGGAGGCTTGGATTATTGAGAACCGTTTTCAATACTAAATTGAATGAAATCGGTGGTATGGATAAATATTTGTCAAAGATTTCGGATGTCGCACAACAACTGAGTGACATCGGCTCCCCGTTGGACGACGAGTTTGTTGCAGTAATTATGCTGAGTGGACTGTCATCAGATTACGATCCACTGATCATGGCATTGGAAAATTCGAATATGAAATTAACTACTGTCACAGTCAAATCGAAATTAATACAGGAGTATCAGCGGCGAGATGAGAAATCTGAAACGGCGACAGCATTGGTTGCAGGGAAATCTTACAAGTGTTTCAGGTGCAAAAAATATGGTCATCTGAAGAGAGATTGTCCTCTGAATGCTGGGAGCAGAACGGAAAATGTTCAGAAGAAGAAAGTTGCTCCAAAGGATACAGCATTATTAACAGCATTGTCGGTTAGTGTCAGGGATGATGTATGGTACATTGATTCTGGAGCCACTAACCATATGTGTAATAACAGACGAATCATGTTAGAATTCGAGTCAATCAAATCACTCGATGTGAATGTAGCCAATGGAGAGAAACTGTCAACGGCAGGACGCGGCAGGGTACGTGTGTTGATAGGAGACTGTGTAAAGACAATAAGCAATGTATATTATGTTCCTAAGCTTTCTGCAAATTTATTATCAGTTAGCGAGTTAACTAGGAAAGGTTTTAAAGTAGTTTTTAATTCGAAAAAATGTATTATCAGCAAGGATAGTGAAGTTATAGCTACTGGTTCTTATGTCAGTGGTGTTTATCAACTAGACACCACTGGATCTGCTTTGAGTTGTAGTATGGAGTCAGAGATTGCCATGAAGACTTTGGGTGTGCAGTCCGGTGGCTGTGAAGGCTCGCCGCAGGTGTGTAATGGTATCGGTGATACCACTACGGTAGAGAAGACTACGCAGGAAGTTTGGCATCGTCGTCTTGCTCATCTCAACTCAAGGAGCATGGGACTCATGAGAAATGGTATGGTAGTAGGCATAACTTATGATAATACTGGTTTTAAGTCTTGCATTGCTTGTGTAGAGGGAAAACAAACAAAATTGCCTTTCCCGAAGAAGTCTCTTAGTAGAGCCACGGAATTATTAGGCCTAGTGCACACTGATTTATGTGGTCCAATGTCTTCACCTTCTTTCAGCGGTTCACGTTATTTCATGACATTCATTGATGATTTTAGTAGAAAAACTTTCATTTATTTTCTACGGTCAAAGAATGAAGCGTTTGAAAATTTTAAACATTTCAAAGTCTTGGTGGAAAATCAAACTGGGAAAAGAATTAAAATTCTCAGAAGTGACAATGGTGGTGAATACGTGAATCGTCAGTTTCAGATGTTATTGAAGAATAGCGGCATCCAACATCAAACGACCATCCCGCATTGTAGTGCGCAAAACGGTGTCGCTGAGCGAGCGAATCGGACCATTGTGGAAAAAGCTCGTTGTATGCTCCAAGACGCCGGTCTGGACAAGCGCTTCTGGGCTGAAGCGGTGAATACGGCTGTTTTTTTAAAAAATAGGTCACCTACCAAGGCTGTCATGGGAGTTACACCTGAGGAGAAATGGACAAGTAAGAAGGTGAATGTAAGTAATTTACGTATTTTTGGATGTTTAGCTTATGCTCTTGTTTTGAATCGCAAAAAATTAGATTCAAAGAGCAAAAAGTATATTTTCGTAGGATACTGTGAGGATAGCAAAGGCTACCGTCTCATAGATCCATTATGTCTCGGTAAATGTGTCAAAGTGAGGGACGTGACGTTTTTGGAAGATAGATATTGGAATGATGCAGTATCAGGTGGTGATAATCAGGAGAAAATACACGTGTTCTTACAAGGGAGTTCAAATAGTATAGAAGACCGTACTATTGAGCAATCTTCCTCGTTAGAACCTCACGAATTAACTGATAACAATTCACGTTCCCGTAGACGATCTATCTTTAGTTTAAATGAGACACAAAGTACCCATGACACAGACAACTCGGATGAAACTTATGTTCCAGGAACATCGTCTGTTGATTCCGAGGACTCGGAGTTAATGGATTATGAGGATGCACCAAATTCGCCCCAGTTTGCCCAACTCGTAAAAGCGATCGGTGAAGATCACGATGGCGAACCGGAAACAGTGCAGGAGGCATTGCAGGGCAGCGAGGCAGAGCAGTGGAAGGAGGCAATGAAAGATGAGTACAACTCTTTCATTACTAATGATTGCTGGACACTCACGGACTTACCGAAGGGTTGTAAACCTGTAAAATGTAAGTGGATATTCAAAAAAAAGAGAGGCCTAGATGGAGAGTTGCTGAGATATAAAGCACGGCTTGTTGCTAAGGGATATACACAAAAATTTGGTATAGATTATTTTGAAACGTTTTCTCCTGTTGTACGGTATTCAACTATACGGTTGCTGCTTTCTTTGGCTGCTGAATATGATCTAGAAATTGAACATTTAGATGTCAAGACAGCTTTCTTGAACGGTGATCTTCAGGAGGATGTATGGATGGAACAGCCAGAAGGTTATATCAAGGAAAATAACAAAAACAAAGTATATAAGTTGAAAAAGGCCATTTATGGATTAAAGCAGGCGGCGAAGGCATGGTATGAGAAAATAAACGGAGTTCTGTTGAATAAATTAAATTTCAGAAGAACATCTACAGAACCATGCGTTTATTTCTACGGACAGCAAGAAGAAATAATTATCATTGCTCTGTACGTAGATGATATTATTCTTTTTACGCCTCGTGAGTCACTGAAAAAGAAAATGATTATAAGTAAACTTGTGAAAGAATTCGAGATGAAAGAGTTAGGCCCAGCTCACCACGTGTTGGGTATGAGGATTTGTAGAACTGGCGGAAAAATTACTCTAGATCAGTCGAGTTATATTTGTAAGATTTTAGAAAAGTTTAATATGTCAGATTGCAATCCGGTACATACTCCGATGGAGGCAGGTTTGAAATTGCATAAGGGTGTTAAGACGGACAATTGTTCCAATTATAGAAGTCTTATTGGATCCTTAATGTTCTTGGCAGTATGTTCCAGACCGGACATCGCACACGCAGTGAGTGTGCTCAGTCAATTCAATGAATGTTATTCGGAAACGCACTGGAAAGCTGCTAAGAGGATACTTCGGTATCTAAAAGGTACGTTACACTACTGCTTATCTTTTGTGAAGAGTGGGGTATCTGTCACTGGATACACTGACGCCGATTGGGGTGCTAGTGAGATTGATCGTAGATCATATACTGGTTTTGTATTTAAGTTTGGTAATTCAGTTGTTTCCTGGGAAAGCCGGAAACAAAGAACTGTCGCTCTTTCAAGTACAGAGGCTGAGTATATGGCAATCTCCGACTCTTGTAAAGAAGCTATGTTTTTGCGTTCCTTTTTAACTGAGGGGCTTAATGTAAAGTGCAATATAGAAATATTCAACGATAATCAGTCAGCCCTGAAATTGTGTTCTAACTCTATGTATCATTCTAGAACCAAGCATATTGATATAAGACACCATTATATTCGCGAGCTTGTGAGTGATAAAAAAATAAACATTAGTTATTTGTCTACTAATCTAATGTTGGCTGATGTATTGACAAAACCTTTAGTAAAAGAGAAACACGTGAAGTTCATTTCTTCGTTGTTAAATTGCAACAAAATGTAGTAACGAACTGAGTGTCTGAATTATAAAATAAGTACATAGGTCGATTGTTTTATAATAATTTATTTAAGGGCATGTATATAAGTGTTTCGTTTAAGGGTGGGTGTTAGAGATTCTATGTAAACGAATCTTTTTACATTGTCGTTGACTTTATTGTTCGTCGGTTGTTTTGTCTGTCTGTCTGCCGTGTGACTTTTAGATTATATTTATTCTACCATAATCCACGATTTTATTTATTTCCAACTGGTTATGGGCCCAGCACGCTTCCACTGCATGCTCGTTTGCCGCCCTCTCATATAAAAAAAAAAAAGGTACCCCGTTGGGGATCGAACCCGCGACCTCCGAATCGTAAACGCAATGTTGTTTACATTGAGCCACGGAGCCGGTACGGCGGAGTATATAATATGGTTGTGTGTATCAGCATATGAGTGTGTGAAACCTTTCGAAAATATGCTCTAATACGACCTAATGAACGCGAACCTTTTATAACCTACTAGCTTTCTGCCCGCAGCTTCGTCTGCGTGGAATTAATTTATCGCGGATATTTGTTTATCCCGCAGGAACTACTCAATTTATCGGGAAAAAATGTCCTATGTTTTAATTCAGGGTATGCTCTACCTACATTCCAAATTTTATCCTAATCCATTAATCCGTTTCGCTGTGATTGAGCAATAAACAAATAAACAAACAAACATCCAAACTTACGCCTTTATAATGTTAGTTACATTAGTTAGATTTATAAGGAACGCGATATAATTGCATAAATTTTCCCATGTGTAAAGAAAAGGACCAACCCATTCCTTCCCTTGGGTATCGTAAAAGGCAACTAAGAGACTTTCTACCAAAAAACATCTAGATACATACCTACTTGCACGTTTTAATGGCGATGACCTCACCTGGCACTTGTGCATTTCTGTATATATTTCTAAAGGAGAACAGTGAATGTTGTTCCAATAATCTTTTGAAACAACCAAATGGTTCTATTTCGTATATCTCTGACCACCTTATGTGGGATGAAGGTCATGACTTTATGTTTGTATGTAGTATGACATATTATGTCCCATATATCTGAATCACCGCCCAAAATCATCATCATATCAGCCGAAAGACGTCCACTGCTGGACAAAGGCCTCCCCCAAATATCGCCACAACTACTCGTATCGGTCCTGCGCTCTCCGTATCCAGCGGCTTCCCGCGATCTTTACCAAATCGTTGGTCCACCTCGTGGGGGCCTGCCCACGCTGCGTCTTCCAGTGCGTGGTGGCCACTCGAGAACCGCACCGCTCCAACGGCAGTCGGTCCTACGAGCAATGTGCCCCGCCCACTGCCACTTAAATTTGGCAATTCTTCGGGTTATATATCGGTCACCCCCCCTCATTTCTGATTGGATCCCGCAGGGAGACTCCGAGAATAGCTCTCTCCATTGCCCCTTGGGTGACTTCTTATGAGGCTCATAGTGCGCGACCACGCTAGTTCTATTTGTCATCACTGGCAACACACACTTTCGTCATATAATAAGTAGGTATAATGAATGACATTCATTTTGTGTCACCATATATGTCTCCAAACTGTCTGCATCTCATAATTTGGCACTAACGAGGTTTCAAGACATTTTCATAATACATTAAGCAGAATACACATAATCCGAGCCATGATAAAGCTCTTCCACTCAAGTCCATTTAACAAGGTTCACGCTCCGTTGGAAATGCGCTTAGGCGGTTGAGTCTACAACACACATCTTGCTTCAATGGTTTATTATTTAGGTAAAGACACAAGATAATGGTAAAGCAGTTTATACAATCTCTTTGGCATTTAATATTTGCATCGTCATCAGCCATTTAGCTTTCTGGTAGAATAGTTGACGGCACATGTCACAGCGGGGTCGGAAGTCAAGTGATCGCGTAATCCGCCAATCAAATTTGTTCGAATTCAAACGAAATTATTCATTTTGCTAGTAACGTATAGTGTAACCGGCTCCGTGGCTTAAAGTAAACAACATAAAGTTTACGAATCGGTGGTCTCATATTACTCGGCTTAGCATTGTAATAAAAGAGCATGTCTAGCCTTCAATTCGGCCTAGTGTGATCGCAAGCTTCGAACTTCATAATTAGAACGTTTTCAATTATAATGTAATAATTGAGTTTATCCGTAGCAAGTTTTTATAACTGTAGTCGGGTTATATAGCTTTTTAACATTTTTTTTTAGATATTGTTTTATAAAGAAATTGATATCTGTTTTGAATTTCTTTTGTCGAGACCTATCAATTTTGGTACTCATCTCTTACTGTCTGATACTGGAATTATATGTTGCCAAGTGTGACAACTGGTTGCTAGTAATTTGTTGGTGGTAGGGCATTTTAAATATCCGCCTGGCTAGCCACCACCATTTTATCTAAGTCTGCTGCCAAACATCAATGTTTAGCATTGTTATGTTCCGGTAGTTAGAGATAAGATAGCGAGTTCCCCAAATATGACGGTGTTTCCGGATCAGTACGCTTCCACCTTCCACCTCATCTTCATTTAACATCAGGTATGGTTGAGGCCAAGTGCATGAAAAAAAACGTAGGTTGAAATGATATTTAAATGTTTAAAATTAAGTTTTTACTCATAATATTCCAACATGATTATCACGTATTACTCTAGTACACAAATGAGTAAGATAAATTCATACATAATCCTACGAATATGGTAACAAAATGGACATAGAGGCAATTCATTCTAACTCAAAACCTTTTGTCTAGGCTCAGTTTGTGGGGCCGTGGGTCGTTTGTCATCGTAAACCCCAGGCCATAAGCGGTGACACCCTGACAAGCCTTGTTAGACTTACGCCTTTAAATTTAATAGTTGATTTTTCTCAAAGGTGTTTAGGTTCAGTGATCCTCAAAGGTTATCCCTTATTCGCAGACATGAATAATCCAAACAAAACCCAAGCTAATTTATAGAACCTAACTAGCTTTCCGCCCGCGGCTTCGCCTGTGTACAACAACTTTATCGTAGAAATTTGTTTTTGAATAGCGCCACAAAGCAATGTTTGTCGGTCAGTCTTTGCATGGGTGATAGTCGCTATTTAATACAATACAATACAACTACACTTTATTGTACCAAAGGAGAACATACATTTTACAAAACACAATACTGATAAGAGTACAATTAGGCGGCCTTATCACTAAAAGCGATCTCTTCCAGGCAACCTTTGGGTGTAGGAGTATAACTTTATAGAACAGGCAGGTTGTGCAAAATACGGATGCAGATATGAAATACCTACATAATCAATTACTTATTTAAATAACAAAAACTAAAACCATACATTTATACATATATATTACATACATAAATAGCTATATATACATATAGATGGATACCACATACATAACAAAATAATACACACATAAGTACCTTATAAATATATAATAAAATAATGAAAGAATTTGTAAAGCAAAATTAGTAATTAATGATGACCAGTGAGAAGAAAAAAATAATAATAATAATAACAATAATAAAGAGAAAGAGTAGATTAAAGGATTAATTAATTAATAAAGGATCTTTAACTCCTGTCTTGAAAACATTCAAAGACTGAGCACGTCTGATGAATTCAGGTAGAGAGTTCCACAGACGGATGGCCTGCAAAGTAAATAAAAGTCTTTCCGTGCTAATATAATAATATTGTACTAATGTACCGGCATTATATTATATGCACAAAAGGGGAATATAATATATTAAGGTTTTAAGGTTTCCATACGCCACCATGATTATCACGTTTCACCATATTATTCTAATATAAAGACGACTAACATTAAGTCCATCATGGAGTTCCAGTGACAAACTTCTGGCTCCATCTTCATATTATCGTCATCAATGTAATTGAAAGTGCTCATGGCAATGAAACAAACTAACCCATTTTCGACAATCTTACCATTTTCCCATCATGGAGTCACAGTTTCTACACATAACGACTTCATCATCAGATCAGCTCGAATATAATATTGCATTATCACCGAACTTACATAAATATCATCATCTTATAGTCTGCCGCCAAACAGCAATGTTAATAGCATTGTTGTGTTCAGATTGTCAGAGATAAGATAGCCACTACCCCAGATAAGAAGAGGTTCCGGGTCAGTACGTTTCTACCTTTGGCCTCATTTTCACTAAAATTAGATATAATTGAGGTCAAGTGCTAACCAATTTTACAAAACATACCAAATTTCAGCTCAGTCAGATATCGGCTAATAGTAAAAAAATGGTTTCCAAATTATATTTAGATACAAACATTGCAAGCTAAATAATAGCTTGTAAAAAGGCCCATCATGTTCTGCATTTTGATCATGCATATAGGTAAACCTATGTTATACAAGGTTATTTATTGTATACCTGAAACCTGACATTAGTTTGGTCAGAAGCACGTATAAAATCGATTAAGGCTTTAAAAATATGGCGTTATATTTTTTCTTTAATTATTTATCTAAATAAGGAACGATAAACCCTCTACAATCGGAAACATAACAGTAACTTAACATCAAGTGTGATTGAGGTCAAGCACAAACCCTTTATGCATAAAAAAAACTGATTTCGCAGCTATCCTTTATTTTTATTTTTTTAAATTTTTTTGTTTTTATGCACAACGGGATGGTACTTAACCTCAATCATCATCATCAACCTCAATTTTAAGTGTGCCATAAACCGTTGTTCAATATTTTCAAAACTGTCAACTCTTCAAAATTTATGTCATAACGTCCAAATTAATCCTTAAAATTAGAAACGTATACGTGTGGAAAGGCAGTGCAAGGCATGCATTTGTTTTTTTTTTAGGTATCTCGTTGTAACTAGTATTTTTACGGAGTACGTAGAGCTGCTATAAATCGCACACGTAGCGCTCGTTACTGTTGTTACGCCGTTTTAATGCTTGTAGAGGTATTATTTAGTACCCAGTCACTTTAAAATACGATTTACCATATTTAGCCAACACTACTGAAACAGAAATATCCGGGAAGGCTATGTTTGGTATTGGCGCAGCCTGTTATTGAAGATAAAGTTCCTCTTTCTACCTCCTGGCTCCATCATCAGACCCTCGACACCAAGTGCAATATATTGGACTCGTCGAAACGAAGGTCAGCCTCGAAGGGTTTACTAGTAGCCACTGAAGAGACCCATCCTCCACCTCATAGCTCCATCATCAGATCAGTTGCAAGATTGTTGTCATCTGAACTGCTTAAACTTATACCAAGTTTCATTTCGATACGACAATTAGAAGTAGGTTAAAATGGGAGAATTTACTTTATTTCAATGTTATTTTTACAAATCCAGTGCAGGGTATAAAAATAAAAACTAAAATAAAACTATAAGGCAAAGACGTCATCCAGAGCTCCCGATTGCGGTATGGACCCTAACACACTGGCTGCATTACCTCTCTGAACAGTCAGACTGAGACGTTGAGCGAGGTATGCGCCAGCCCGTAAATCACACGAGGCCAGCACCAATCTGGTCGAGAGACCTTGGACGAAATTCCTGGTGTCAGAAGACCACGGTCCCATAGTTTCTACTGCAAACGCCACAAACTCATGGCTACCCAATAGGGATGAGTACTTGCGGCGCTTGAGCAGCTGTGCTTCCTCTGCCGCAGCTCTAAAATTGACTTCCAAGATTTGTTTGTTGGGCAGTTGCAAATGAAGCTAATAAAAGCGTGTTAAAAAAAGCGTGTAAAATAAAGCGTGTAAATAAAGGGTGTTAAAAAAGCGTGTTAAACGTGTTAAAAAGATGTAACGGTATTAAGCAGGACATGCGTGCAAGAGCTATGACATTAGATGCGCTTACTCACGACAGACAACTGAAAATGTTCCATTGTATAGCAATTTGTTAATGCCTATAGCTTTAGCAGTATTAACGTTATAGCTCTAAGATATAATCTAGCGTGTCTTGAGGGCCCTAACCCATTATTGAATTTGGAGTGGGGCCAAGGTTCCGATTCGTGTCAGCCAAGTATGTCGGTCGGATTTATGCGTTTCTCGCTACATATTGTCATTTTATTGGACAAAATTTAAACTAACGGCTTACAGTAAGGAATTGAAAATTTTAGCTTTTAGCCGTTATGCAGTTTCATAGTATTGGGATTCGAAATGTTTTATCTTAATTTAACCGCCCAAGTGTATTAAAAATACACGCAATAATATTGGGTCTTTACCTATGAAATTGGAGTTTTTTTTCTTCGTGAATCATATGTACCAATTCCTGCGATTTTCAAAGCTATATCCAAATTTGTTTTTTATTTGGAAAATGGAATATTATTTCAAGGTTTCATATGAAATATATTTAATTCCTGGGCTAAATCGCATAATAAAAAAATTTGAACATAGCTCTTTTCATGTGCTTCCCATAATCATTTCTAAGATTCGCTGAAACTTTTATAAAGCGGTTACTTTTAAAAATTAACGCTGCCTATACTTACAATACAATACAATACAAATACACTTTATTGCACAACATACAAGAAAATACAGTTTCAGAAAAGTGGTAAGAATAGAATGTACAATTTGGCGACCTTATCACTAAAAGCGATCTCTTCCAGGTAACCTTTGTCCGTTGCAACCGTAATGTTATCCGATAATACACACAAAGTTTAGCTAAATTTGGATTTGCCCTTCACAAAAAAAATCAAAAAGGTTTTTATGGAGAAAACAGTCTTAATGAAATTCTTCATACAAAACGCCAATTTCATAGGTAAGGATCTAATACAAGCAGGCTATAAAGGGAGGCTAATTTGTCATTTTTAAACTTTAGTTTTTCTAAAAAATAAAAAAAGAGTAACGAGTGGCGGGGTATCAGTCCATATTCAGTCGTCGTATCGTGCTAATAAGACAAAGTGTTGTAAATGTAGTGAAGTTTTTATACTTGCTTTATTAATGTTCAAAACCCCATTATAACTGCATAGCATAAGAGGCCCATAGCTGACATACAATACAATACAACACAACACAACACTACACTACACAACACAACACAACACAACACAACACAACACAACGCAACACAACACAACGCAACACAACACAACGCAACGCAACGCAACGCAACGCAATACAATACAAATACATTTTATTGCACAAAAGGTGAACATACATTTTGTATCACTCCAGGCAACCTTTGGGTGTAGGAATATAAGGAGACATACATATAAATATGTTAACCAGTCATCCATAAAATTCATAAAGTTTTAAAATTAATGTCGGAGCTTGTTTTCGGGCGTGACAGATTTACTGCGGCATAAGATAACGTACCGTCCGATGATTTATTCAATTTGTTCACCACACCAAATTAATGGCATTTAAACTCGGACCGGTTCGTACACATTGATGGCTATATTTATTCGAATTTTCTGATTATGGATTTGTGAGAGTTCTTAGGATAAATTTAAAAATTCTAATATAAATCTCTCCAGGGACATATGTTTGTATGATGAATACAGACATTCATGACATATGACATATGCATCATCATATATCAACCAAATTATATCAGACCACATTGCATGGTGATAAACCCTGCAGTGGGATGTTTACGGGCTGAGATGATGATGTATATATCACCATCTCAGCCCGTAAACATCCCACTGCAGGGATAGAATAGAATAGAGTAAGAATAATTTTATTGGTTACAGAAATAAATATACACAGTACAAAATAGCGATGATAGCTGCTGTAGTTGGAAACTGTAGTGTAGCTATAAAAATGTATTGTTATACTTAACATTATATAAAATAAATATTGTAACCACAACATTACAGAACTAATAAGTAAAACAACACCACCAAAATTAAACAAAGAAAAATTTTAAAAAAAATCTGAAGTATCTAAATAACTCACAATTGTTGTTTGTTATGTATATATATATATGTGTGTGTGTGTGTGTGTGTGTGTGTGTGTGTGTGTGTGTGTGTGTGTGTGTGTGTGTGTGTGTGTGTGTGTGTGTGTGTGTGTGTGTGTGTGTGAGTGTGTGAGTGTGTGAGTGAAGGAGTATGGGCCATAGTCCAGTTAGAATTTTTATTTCTCAGGCATGCAGGTTTCCTCATGATGTTTTCCTTCACCGTTTAAGAGGACGGATAAATGCACATAAGTAAATTAAATTTAAAAACTCATTGGTACATGGTCTGTCTGGGAATCGAACTTGGACCTCCCAAATTGGGAGACCGTGTCTTAACCGCTGAGCCACCGATGCTCGACGTGTATATGTACAAGGAATTATTATATTATTATACTTTTATAATTTTACCTTGGAACTAATATAGACTGAAATTATACTAACAAAGAAGCCTTAATAAATCTAAAATTTCATCTTCACCACAAATTATGGTGTCATTGTTTTATATTAAAAAATAAAGTTATTCACAAAATAATAATAAAAAATCGCGGTGGTCCGTTGTGACCCAAATGATTGATTGCCCGGTGCTCCAATAAGAGGTAATTTTTCAGGGCTCTCCGTTTACAGCGTTAATAAAACGATGAAAAAAAATACAAATAGCCATAATTTTATTCTGCTTGGTCATATTGAGGAGCTTTGATAAAGAAGCGATTATATTTTTTTGACAAGTGGATGGAATAGACTCGGTTGCTCGGTTGCGTGGATCAAATTGACGCCTATTATAAATATTAGCACCTTACCTATGAAATTGGCGTTTTGTATGAAGAATTTCATTAAGACTGTTTTCTCCATACAAACATTTTTGATTTTTTTTTGGGAACGGCAAATCCAAATTTAGCTAAACTTTGTGTGTATTATCGGATAACATTAAGTTAAATATAGGCAGCGTTAATTTTTAAAAGTAACCGCTTTATAAAAGTTTCAGAGAATCTAAGAAATGATTATGGAGCTCTGTTCCAATTTTTTTTATTCTGTGAAAGGTATAAATATAGGTATATATTAAATGTATTATTTTTTATAAATATTATGTATGTATGTTGGTATGTATTCAATTAACGTAGCTAGGTATTTATATAGGTAATTTATTTATTTTATTAAAATTAGTTTACCGCCCAGGCCACTTACCTATCATGTGCATAATGCTTGCTAAACCAAAGGTTTTTTTATGCACAACAGGTTAGCACTTGACCTCAATTACACATGATGTTAGGTGAAGTTGAGGCCGAAGGTTGAAGCGTACTGACCCGGAAACCCCATCCTATTTGGGGGACTGGCTATCTTATCTATAAGAGGTTGCCGGGAAGAGGTCGCTTTTAGTGATGAGGCCGCCAAATTGTACTTGGTTATCTTTGTGTTATGTTTCTTATTGTTGTGCAATAAAAAACATTTTGTTTTGTTTGTTTCATTTGTTTATTCTACGAGCTCAATTTCTAGGGACATAAAATATCCTAGGTTTTAATTCAGGGTATGTTCTACCTATGTGCCAAACTTCATCCAAATCCATGCATCCGTTTCGTCGTGATTGAGCTACAAACAAACATTCAAACTTTTTTTTAAATGCTCTGGACCTCAATCACACCTGATGTTAAGTGAAGATGAGGTCGATGGTGCAAGCGTACTAACCCGGAAACTTTCGCATTAGTTAGAAGTTAGATGATAGTTTAGTGAGTCTACATTTTTTTTTGCTTCATGAGGTTAATGGTTAGGTTAAAAATGGTCAAAAATTTGTTTCCTATCGCAATCTTGAACAAACTATTATTTATACCTCGCGAATACTCAGGGGTATACCCCGTAGAGAGTGTTTCTTGGATTAGATCCACAATTACTCAAGTATCGGGTGCACTTGCAACAAATGACTGCTCCCACGGGATCTCACGAAGATTAATAGCGTTGCATACAACAGGACGTGAGTAAAGTACCAGTGTAAGCTGACCGCGCGAAGCTACCAGTGTTGTGATAGCAGCGAGACCTGTTTATACTAGATGTGTTACGGTCGTCCTGCAACCACGTGTACTAAGAAGTCAGTTTTCTACCCTATTGCGCTACGCAAAGGAAGAGTAATGTATTTATTAGGCTATATAATTTTATTTTTTTATTAACTTATAAGAGAAGTTGCAGCTAATACATAAAAATAAGTGAGTATGCACAGTAAGTAATTTTATTTCATCATTATTTTTATTAGTTAATTGTTACATAGATGTATAGTTTTGACATTTTTATGGCTTTATTTATTTTATTCAAGGGGTTATGTATACGCTTTTTCAATAAGGTTCCTATTGATATACAAAATCTTCTTTTCAATAAATTTAAAGATACTATAAAACAGAAATTTATTAAAAAAGCATATTATAAAATATCAGATTATCTAGATGATTAACATCCATGGACATAACCTGCTCGTTCGCAGAACCAGAATATTTCACAATTAATAATACGGGTCAGTACGCTTCCACCTTCGACCTCATCTTCACTTAACATCAGGATTGAGGTCAAGTACCAACCCGTTGTGCATAAAAAAATATTATTATGCCTTTTTGTAATATAAAAACCATATTTCTTTAAAGAGCAACCTCTCGTGTTTCTTACTTGCTCTTGTCAGGGGAAAATTATCTTTTGAACAAACAGTAGCTTTAATGTATTAGATAAATCAGAAGGTAAGCTTTAACTATGCTTAATATTATCGGGTTAACTGAGTAAAACATTACACATCAAGAATGATCATATATTTATTTCTGATTTTGAATTATACATGGATTAATTACCCACTTTTATTTAGATTCCTCGACTCAACTATTTCAGTAAAATAACGGTTACAGTCGAATAGTTTCTCATATCACTTCTAAAGTTATAATCAAAATTACTTACAGTATTTTCATCAACTTCTTCACTACACGTCTTATCACTTCAGCCGTACGTGCTTGAATGGCCCCCCTTTCAGTCTGCCAACTTGCCAAGCGACCCGATGAACGCATGACCGAGTGACCGGTCGAATGAATGAATGAATCGGTGAAGATTCGAATCAATGGCTCAGTGAATCGATTTTGTCTTAGTTTACAAATCAACATTTTTTTGTCAAGAAATACAATTAATAATCATTTAATGCTAATTAACTGACAAATGTAATAAAATGTAAAATCGGACTATTTTAAGTGTACCCTGCCTATCTAGAAAATAAAGCATTTTTGATTTCGACTTCGTGGGCAGTCAGATAAAAAACGAGTCAACCTTCAACCGATCAAGTTCAATGCGGTTCCAATACAATTTCATCTTGAGTCTCAACGCAATTTCAACGACTGCTCAGCTGGATGAGTACGACTCGCAACTAATCCCGATGTCGCTGTTGTTTTTTCAACGTTTTGTACCGACTGGAGTTGCGAAACAAGTCTTGTGGCTTCTTAAGTTAGAATGGAAATATAATGATTGGGTTCTGTGGGCTTAATAAGTTTGTTCAAAAATACCTTAAGGCATTTTTAATGGAATTGCAAAGCGTTACCTGTAGTGGAACCTGCTATGGTCTTCTCATTCTATGGTGTTTGTTGTTATAATGCGTGGTCGGATGCGTGCGCGTTTTTATATTAAAGACTAAAAACTGGATCTTAGCCATGTTTTATGAAAATAGTCATTTCGAATAAATCCAACTTTTAATATAGATGGGTTGGTATATTATGTCGATGATATCCATAGTCTGTCGGGGTTTTCATAATTTTTATACCTATAAGAGTTAATTACAGTTCACGAATACTACGAAGTTTCGACGGGCTTATTTATACCCGACTGCCTCAGGAAGGAGAGCAATGTTTTTCGAGTGTAGATATGTTTGTAGATTTCTATGTTACATCCTGTAGCCTAAACAGCTTAACCTATTTTGAAGTACAAGGTGTCGTTAGATTCCTCTAGTTCCCTGTAAAATCAAATAAATTATTCAATGGTTAAAACTATTGTTATTTAAATTTTAATTTAGAGCAAGAAAATTTGTTTTGGAAATGACAGCAATTCGCAATTTGATTCCCATTTTGATGGCCTGCTTCCAAATTTCCTCTGGCGTAGGTACGCATTCGTAATCTTACCAAGAAGTAGATTAGGAATCCAGACGTTGAATATATGTATCTGACTTTTTTTTTATCCACAACGGGTTAGCACTTGACCTCAATCACACCTGATGTTAAGTGAAGATGAGGCCAAAGGTGGTAGCGTACTGTCCCGGAAACCCCATTTTATTTGGGGGACTGGCTATCTTATCTCTAACAACCGGAACACAACAATGCTATGAACATTGCTGTTTGGCTGCAGATCCAGATAAGATGGTGGTAGCTAGCCAGGCGGACATTTAATATGCCCTACCACCTACTAAACCGAGTACTAAAATATGTAGCCCGCTGGGGATCGAACCCGCGACCTCCGAAACGTAAACCCAATGTTGTTTACATTGAGCCACGGAAGCGGTTAGAACTCCAAAGGGTCCCTCCCTTTGGTGGTTTTACATGCAATTTACGGCGGTCTTATGTTGGTCCTGTAAAATTTATAGACCATTTCTATATTATACCTGGTACTTGATTATAGTCATTTCATCGATACCACATTTATTATATTCTTCAAATAATGAGCAATATATTAAAGGAGTTCAGGAACCCTAAAAAACGACATCTCCCGCCTCGCGGAGATTCAGGAAACAATAATCCGAGCGAGGAGAAAGTCACTCCGCCAACG
Source organism: Oegoconia quadripuncta (assembly GCA_949316235.1). Lineage (NCBI taxonomy): Eukaryota > Metazoa > Arthropoda > Insecta > Lepidoptera > Autostichidae > Oegoconia > Oegoconia quadripuncta. The sequence continues at coordinate 23,276,402 of OX438747.1, forward strand.
GAAGGAAAATATTTGTACACTTTTCACTAGAATAATTCCTGGTTTGCTTTCACAATTTCTAAGAAAATATTCGTGAAAAAAGTAGTTTTCTCTCAAGTGCTACCGTCATACTATGTGCATTGTATGGAGATACTCCGCCTTCGGGAGGTACCCAAAGGACTTTAAGGAATCCTTTCAAGAAAACACACCAACCGGGAACTTGTCATTTACAAGAAAAAAGTCGTGAACAGGGTCGCGAACTGTACTTCTGCTGTGCTGGTAAAGGCCATTGATAGCGTCTTGAAATACTTTGGATATTGCTGGCTAAGATGCACGGAGAGGTTTATAAAACTTCTGGGACTCCTGCACGATGACACGAGATTTTTCCCCCATTACCTATGGGTAATGAAGAGGTGTTAATGATGGTAAAGGAAATGAGATGCCTGTTAGCCACAGTTGAGAACCGAAGAGGAAGGATGATAGGTCACTTGATACGACACGATATTTTTTTGAAGAATATAATTGAGGGAAAGTTTGAATGAAAGAGAGGAAGGGCGTAACCTAGGCGTAATTACTTTGACCAAGTGAAAGAAAAGGTGAATGTCGTGTCGTACCAAGAGGTTAAAACGAGGACGGAAAGTAGAGAGACGTGGTCATTACTCCATCGACAAGAGCATAGCTCTTAAATTGAAGAAGAAGACCTATTGGGTGAAACCAGTGGCGTGCACAACGTTTTGCCGGGTAGGCAGAATGATAAAGTGTGCTATTAAATGAGAAATAATACAACTACAAAATAATAACTTACTCTTTTAGTAATCTTCGCAACTATTAGAATATTTTTACAATAACGGGTTCATTGTATTGGAAATTGGAATTTACGATTTTTTATATAACAAACGACAAATTATCCTAGATTAGGCTAAAACGGAGATCAATCAACCAATCAAATACGCTTTATTATTTAAATAAGGAACTTAGTGTTGCACACTGTAGAGCAAGCATGGACATAGACCGCTCGGCGATATTCAGTCTAATTATACAATATGATATAATTGTAACCCAAACTTATTTAAAAGAGCAACCCTTGATTTTCTTGCTCGTTCCTCTCTGGGGAATCAGCTTCGTGAATGAGCAATAATGTCAAAAACTTTAATAATAAGATAAAAAATGTGACGTTTTCAAGTGATAATTTTTATCCTACGAAATAAATATTTTTTGATTTTGTACATTTAAATATCTTAAAGAAACTACAAATTAGCCTGCCTAATCTCTAGCAGCGACCTCTTCCAAGCAAATCTATTAACACCGAAATCAAAACGAGTTCAAATTTCAAACTTCAAACTTCAAGCATTTATTTCAACGTAAGATACATGATATCATTTGTTGAATGTCAATTTAAATCTACTGGAAATAAAAAAAGTTTATTGCATTTTTCTGTCAGTCGGTATGTCCAAGGTACTACCGCTTCGGAAAGGGAATTCATCTGTGGGAAAAGAAGCGGCGCAAGAAATCCACAGGATCATAGTAATTAAGATGATACGGCTTACATCGATCTTTTCCATAAACCCACACAAAGAAGCTGAATACAAAGCCACAGAAGTATAGACTTGTAATTCCTTAATCGAAACTCGTAAATAATTCTCAACAGATAAATTAAGATTAATCGCTGTTGACGATAGTTTGAGGGTTGCCCTCGTTATTTAACGTCAAAACTTAACCTGATGGACTGTCATGACCGAAACTGTCAGATCTTCTGCAATTCTACTGGGAATCAAGTAGTGTAATTGTTGAGGTGCTCTCTAATAATCCTTATTAACTTTTTTTTATGCACGACTGGTTCGTACTTGACCTCAATCACACCTGATTTTAAGTGACGATGAGGTCGAAGGTGGAAGCGTATACTGACCCAGAAACCCCAACACATTTGGGGGACTGGCTATCTCATCTCTGAAAACCGGAACCCAGCAATGCTATTAACATTGCTGTTTGGCGGCAGATTTTAGATAAGATAGCTAGCCAAGCGGACATTTAAAATGCCCTACCACCAACCTACTTAAACATGTACCCCGCTGGGGATCGAACCCGCGACCTCCGAATCGTAAACCCAATGTTATTTACATTGAGCCACGGGGGCGGTTAATTGAACGAAAGTCAGCGACACAGCCCATTGTCTTCGTAAGTTGAAGTGGCAGTGAGCAGGGGGCATTCCTCAAAGACCTGATGACTTAGATACCTGGTGAAGGTCGTGGGTAGTCATTGGATGCTGGTCGCTTCCAACGGCTTGCTCACGAAATCTATGATGGAGGCCTATGTTCAGCAGTGGACGCTTTGTGACTGATATGATGATGATGATGAATCTTAATTAGGTCTGTGATTATTATTTCGTTCGGCCTAATATTATTCCTGATATAAATTTATATTGAATGGTTTCGGCACGTAAAGAGAATAGAAGCAACCCGTCTCTTCCCGTGGGTGCCGTAAAAGATGACTAGGGGACTTTTCAAGATAAAATATTTATAGATATGCACGTTTAACGGCAAAGGTCTCAAGGTCTGACATGACTGCATTTCCATATATTTCGAAAGATCAACCGTGGATATTGTTTTAAGTATAAATTTTTTTGTATTTTTTATTCCTAATACTAAAAATTTAATGCTTAAATGCTAATGTTTGGGATATCTCTGATCACCCTATTTGGGATAAAGGACGTGGTATGTATGTATCTAACTAATATTATATTATCCTTAATTTTCAACAGATAAATTAAGATTAATTGCAGTTGACGATAGTTTGAGAGTTGTCTTTGTTTCTTTTTTATATTATCCATTATCCTCGCGGTCCCAATTTTTTACATTTGTTCTAGTTTATATTTAAATTCCATTTCTTTATTTGTTACTGTTTTTAAATAAATATTTTTTTTAACTAATATTATAAATGCGGAAGTTTGTATGTTTGTTTGTATCTCAATCACGGCGTAACCATGGGTAGGTAGGGTAGCGCTAATGTTTGGGGTATCTCTGACCAGCCCATTTGGGATAAAGGACGTGGTATGTATGTATCTAACTAATATTATAAATGCGAAAGTTTGTATGTTTGTTCGTTTCTCAATCACGGCGTAACCCTAGGTAGGTAAGGTAGTATATACCCTGGATTAAGACATAGGATATTTTTTATCCCGATCCAGTGAGTAGTTCCCGCGGGATAAAGAAATTTCCGCAATAAATGACGACCGATTGGTGTAGTGGATAGTGACCCTATCAGCGAAACCAACGGTTGCGGGTTCGAATCCCGCGAGGGGTAAATGTTTGTGTGATGAATACGACCATTTATTCCCGAGTCTTGGATGTTTATTGTGTATGTTTATCCGTTATCTAGTATCCATAGTACAAGCTTTGCTTAGTTTGGGACTAGATGATTGGTGTAAGTGTCCGAAATATTTATTTATTATTATTATTATTATTATTATTATTATTATTATTATTTCAAATTCTTATTTTCTCCTCTTTTGAGGGTATTACCTTATCATGCGGGCCGTAGCCAAGCATGATAAGGGATAACAGGGTTATGTTACGCGATTGTCGGTTATGGTTGCAGACGTTAAAAATTTCCTTGCAATGCGGCATGTATTTAGAATTATGGCTTTTTGCAATGTTTCTATAATATGAGTTGGGATATGAAGGGTATTGAGGCTGTTACATAAGGTTTTAGGAATTACACCTGTCGTGGATAATACAATGGGAACTATATGAACTATATGTGCTTGCCATTGGCGCCTAAGTTCTATGGCTAAATCTTGGTATTTGGCTAATTTCTCGTTAATCGTGGATTGAATGTTGTGTGTGTTTGGGATCGCTGTGTCAATCAGATATATGGTTTTATTGCTTTTATCAAAAAATGTGATATCGGGTCTATTATAATGAATTGTTCTGTCGGTTATTAGTGTTCGATCCCAGTATAGTTTGTATAGTTTATTTTCGTGTACTATGGATGGGGTGTATTTATAATATGGTACTTTTTTGTGGATGAATTTGTATTTGTGAGCTAAATGTTGGTGTATTATAGCAGTCACTTGATCGTGACGATGTTTGTAGTCTGTTTGTACTATTGCTTTACATGCACCTGTAATATGTTGGATTGTTTCCGGAGCACTATTGCAATGCCTACACGAGTCAGTCTGTTGGTTTAGTTCTTTTGTGATATGTTTTCTATAGTTTCGGGTGGCAATAACCTGATCTTGTATTGCTAACATAAAAGCTTCTGTTTCAGGAAAGAGTTCGCCCCGCTTTAACCAACAGTTTGATAGTGGTTTATCGACAAACGATTGGCCAAGATCGGCGTGGTGTCTGCCGTGCAATACTTTCTTGGCCCAATCTGATGTTTTTTGCTGTAAGCTTATAATTTTCTCACTGTGTTGAGTGTTTTTGTTTTGTAGGTTAAGGGGTGTGTACCGGTCATCTAATGCACCTATGTATTTATGTAGTGATGAGTGTTCGGCTTTAGTATGAAAGTAACGTCTGAGTGTGGTTATTTGTTTATTGTGTAGATTTTGTATATCTATTAGGCCTCTTCCTCCTTCTTGCCGCGGTATTGTGAGCCTTTGGATGCAGGATTTTGGATGATGTTTTCTATGTTTTGTTAAATTAGTATTGATAGTGCGCTGAAGCTTTTTCAGATCCGACTGTGACCAGTTTATTACGCCGAAAGAGTATGTAAGGACAGGTATTGCAAATGTGTTAATAGCTTTTATGGTATTGCGCGAGGTAAGGTAGGATGTTAAGATTATGGTTAGTCTGTGTTTAAATTTTCGAATAAGTTCTTGTTTTGTCTGCTTTTGGTGTATCTGCCTTGATTGATGAAAACCTAAATATTTGTATGTGTCTTGTTCGGTCATAGCACCTATTTGTTCTCCAGTTTGTAGCGTGTAACTATTGTTTTGGATTTTACCTCTATAAACTGAATGTATTTTACATTTGTCTATGCCAAATTGCATACATATGTCGTTAGAAAATTCTTGTGTAATGTCGGCTAACTGGAATAATACCATCTTGTTGTCTGCGTAGAGTTTGATGTCATCAACATACATGAGGTGGGACAGTGTGTGGTAACTATTATTGTGTTTAAGTCTGAATCCAGCATTAGCTTGGTCAAGTAGTTCAGATAGTGGATTTAAGGCCAAGCAAAACCATAGTGGGCTAAGAGCATCTCCTTGAAAAATGCCTCTCTGGATACGAATCGGTTCACTGGTTAATGAGTTTCCATGCTGCCTTATAGTTAGAGTTGTCTGCCAGTTTCTCATAGTTGCTTGCAAGAATAAAACTATTTTTGGGTGAATTTTGTAGCGGTTCAGAATGTATATGAGCCAACTATGAGGTACCGAGTCAAATGCTTTTCTGTAATCTATGTACATAGTGTGAATGTTTCTTTTTCTCCTTATGGCCTGTTTCATAGCAACTGCGTCTATTACTAGTTGTTCCTTACATCCTTGGCTATTTTTCCTACAACCTTTTTGTTGTTCTTTTAATATATTGTGTTGTGACAGATGACTGTAAATAGTTTCACTGATACATGCTGTTAGAATTTTATATATAGTTTGTAAGCAGGTGATAGGGCGATACTTTGCAGGATCTGAAGTGTCATTGTCTTTGGGTAGCATATAGGTGCGACCTTGTGTTATGTAAGATGGCATTGTATCTGGTGATTGTATAAATTGGTTTAGGTGATTGTAGATAAATGGGTGTGTGCAGGTGAGTTTCTTATACCAGAAGTTGTGTATGTTATCTGTTCCGGGTGATTTCCAGTTGTGTGTACGTTTGATGACCTGTATGTAAGTGTCGATTGGTATTTGCTCAAATTCCATTGTAGTGATAGTGGGTGTAACATCGTTATTGTTGATCCATGTGGCATTTTGGTTATGTTGGACAGGCCTTTCCCATATATCAGCCCAGTACTGTTTTAAGGAGTCCATGGGGGGTGTTTCCAAGCTACGTGTTTGGCTGTGTTGGTGTTGTGCTGCTTCATTCAATGTGAGTGTCCTGTAGAAACCACTTTCATTGTTTATGAACTGTAAGTTTTGTATTTTTCTTGCTGTACAAGCTAAATATCTCCTAAGTCTGCTGGATGCCGTGTTTAATTTTTGTTTTAATGTGTCCAGAAAGTGTTCAGGTTCATTATTCGGATTTTCAAATGTAGCATGTGTCAGGAACTTCGTTTTAATCGCCTCCACTGCTGAGACAATCCTTCGTCCTCTGTTTCCTCTGATATATTGTGTAAGGCGACCAATATCTGCTCTGTATTTACATATTTTGGATTCTAGTCTTAATTGCCAGTTTGGTTTATTGTGCTTTTTCCTATTGGTCATGTCTGTGTGTCTATCAACTCTCACTCCTATACAAATGGCGGTTGTGTATGCTGCAGTGTAAATAATAGTTTGAAGTGAGTTGTAGTCTTGCTCTTGTGAGAGATACTGTGGTATTACAGCGTTATTTAACTGGTCTACTATTGCTGCTAACTTTCGAGATGTCTTTAATTTGGGGATGTGTGGTCTGTTTGTCGGGTCTGTGTTTTTGAATTTTTCTAGGTTAATGTGAAATTGTTCTTGAATCACTTCTTTATCTAAATTTACATCGTTTTGTTGTCCCTGTTGATAATTTGTTCGCCTAGATGTCGAGTGTGAGAGATGTTGTGTGTGTGTTTGCCTGTTTTCTGGAGTATTTCCTTCACTTTCTTGCGCTACGCCTAGCCCATAAAACGAATTTTGTGTGGTAACATTGATTGAAATATCTTCAGCATTTTCCGTTGTTTGATAGGTTTCCTGTTGTGAGTTGTTATTGGTGAAACAGTCGGTAGCAACCTGGTTCTTAATTGTTTGAATTTTTGTAGAACTTAGCAGTTTGTTATTGACTATTATCCTTCTTTGGTCGGCTATGCGTTGTACTGACAAGTGTGATAAGTTTGGGAAATGTGTTATAATCTTTTCGTGAAGTTTTTGTCTATACGCTGTCATGTTACTCTCTAATTCAGTTACTTCGAAATAAAATCGTATAATCATCTCATTAAGTTCTGATGACCATATCAACCGCCTTCCAGTTTGTGGAGTATTTGTATCACTTGTGAGTTGTAGAGTGTCTAAGTCTTGAGAATTGACTGATTGATGATGGACTGTTAGGGTGGATGATTGAGATTGGGTTGAAGGGTCTGTATTATATAAATGTTTTTCGACATCAGATCGGATTTCACTTAGAGTTGCCTGAGATAGTAATTTATTGCTTATTATGGCTCGACGTTGATCTCCAATTCTTTGTCTGGATGCACCCATGTTCGGAAACTTTGCTTGGAACTGTAAATGCAAGGGTTCTAAAAATCCACGTTGAAGTGTTTCTAATTTGCTGGTTATTAAGTATGTACGCCAAATAAACCTATTCATTTCTTCGGACCACTTTTTTCGCGTACGGGACGAGCCTGTAGTGGGTGCAGCATGAATGGCGTTTGCCTCCTGCACAACATCTACAGACGTTAAAGACGTTGATGGTGATGATCGTGATGAGGGGTAGTTTATGAAAGATTGAGGTGATGAGTTGGGTGATTGGAAGAGACTGAAAAGGGATGAAACTGGTGATGAGGGATGTGAGATGACGGTGTTGACTCCAGGAGTGCCCTGGTATTCTGCATCAGTTTTCGGCTGGGCAGATTTTAGCGACGCGGTGTCCCCCCCAGAATACGTGGGACAGCTCGAGCTCGTGGGCTCGGGACGGGATTCTCCATTGCGGTTAGCTCCGGTACCCGCCTGGGGTAGTTTATATCCGCTTCTTAAACGCATCGCATTTGTTATACTATTGCTTCGTTGGTCTTTGGTAAGTACTAGCTATAAAGCTGCCAAAGTCCGCCCCTCACGTGGCGTCAGTTGTTCGCGCCGGACGTGAAGTTAGATTTATGAGGGGCTTATTATTATTATTATTATTATTATTATTATTATTATTATTATTATTATTATTATTATTATTATTATTTTAAATTCTTATTATTATTATAAAGTTATTCCCCGCCAACGAAACCGCGAGCGGATAGCTAGTGTATAAAAGTAGAAATTTGTTTTTGGAAAACGAGAAACGTCTATTGAAGTAAATATACCCTCATTTTAAACTAACATTGTTGATGTATTGTCTATCAAGGAATTTTGTACATATTTTCAAAAACGAAATAGTAAATACACATTTACAAATTAAAAAGTAATAAATATATAAAACACACATTTACAAATACAAAAAATTGTCCCAGATCTTGCTGATACGCAAGGGTGCCTAAGAGGCTAAGTGCGTTTCCTCTTTGGACAGCCAGACAACCTCTGAGCGAAATAGAAGCCAGCCTTCCGATCATTTGAAGCTTCGATCAGACGCTCAGATATGGCGAACTTTCACAATAAGCATCCAAACTTAAATAATAAACCCTCATCCATCATTAAAACATGTCATTCAATATCTCAAATAAACTCAACAAAGGCTGTAAACCTTAAGACGCCATCAAACTTCGTCTATTACATGAGTACACTAATAAATTCCTTTACAACACACTGAACGACATAATTATAACTTTACTACGCTCTGTCCTTTGAAAATTTCAAACTACTTTACAAAGACATAGATTAAAATCTTCTGTAATCAAAATTTTAACTACTGCCTCTATCGAATAGTTTTAACGTATAAGAGTTTTAGTCTATGGTTTCAGTAGGCGAGCTCTTGTAAGCTGCTTAGTTAAGGAATATTAAGTAGTTCCAACTCATTTGAGAGTTAAGAGGATTAAATTTGTATATGTAGGTGACACCAAGTACCTATGTTAACTTTTGAGTTCTTTTATTTTGCTAAAACATTCTCTATGTCGGTCGGAATTTATACGAATTTTGAATAGCAATTTTGTAAGTTTGAGGTTTCTTTTTTCACAACGGGTTGGTACTTGACCTGATGTTAAGTAAAGATGAGATGAGAGATAAAATATTGGGACATAAAGTGAATAATTTTAAACTGTGAAACGACAAAACATAATATATTCCACTGATTTTCATCTCGATGCATGCGTGGTCGGGAAAAAGACTTCATTTTTTGTATGTTTTTTTTATGCGCAATCACACCTGATGTTAAGTGAAGATAAAGTCGAAGGTGGAAGCGTACTGACCCGGAAACCCCAGCACATTTGGGGGACTGGCTATCTTATCTCTGACGACCGGAACACATCAATGCTATTAACATTGCTGCTTGGCGGCAGATTTAGATAAGATGGTGGTAGCTAGCCAGGCGGACATATAAAATGCCCTACCACTAACCAAACCGAGTACTTAAACATGTACCCCGCTGGGGTTCGAACCCGCGACCTCCGAATCGTAAACCCAATGTTTTTTTCCTGAAAGATGGTGATATCAAGCATACAAATAAACCCAAAAACTGAATTAAAAGCTATATCTTCGGAATAGCTTAAACAATTTTCATCAAACACAGTTAAATACCTGTATTTTTATATAAAAAACCGCACTCAAATCGGAACACACACAATTGAGATATAACTGGAGAAAGGCTGGTCACACACACATATAACACCATGGGATGGGACCACAATGGAGCCTGCAAGGCAAGATACCCAAAACTCTGACAGTAGCGCGTTGAGCGAGAAAATAACCAGCTCTCGGGCCAAATTGACTAAGCACTTAGAAATGTAAGAACAAAAATTAACCCGGCCACAAGCGTAAATAAATTTACCATTCACTATTTATTTATTTATTTACAATTATAAGTTTACAGTTTTACACTAAAACACTTATAAGTTATTCGACAGGAGACACACAAAGACTTAACGATATTCGTAATATTGGCACAAGAACGAATACAAATATTTCACGATCACCGTCAGATCATCCGCGAATATGTCAACATTTTGGATCTCTTTCGTAAAGTTATTAATTATATCAATAGCTCTAGCGGAGGGCGAGTTTCCGGTGTGTTTAGTTAGCAGTCCCTCAGGTGTAGCAAAGAGCCTGTGACATGCATGTATTTCTGCGGGACAAATAAACTCATGCGCTCGAGGACTGAGGGATTGTCGACTATATTCTAAAGTAGTTAGTCAATTCATAATGTGCAGTGTACCTAACACAGTTAATAATATTTTTGTTGAAATTGGGTATTACTACGTAACCTCAGATTTCAATCAACTTACAGTTTGTTACTCTCATTAGTGAGAGCCGACCGCCTCGCCACGGGCCTTAATAGTTTCTGTGGTCTGCTAGTCTGGCCCCGAACGCCTCTGCCACAGAGTATCTACCAGAATCTCCACAATTTACAGCTTATTTATCTTGAATTAATGAAGCTGAATGTCGAACTACGTTTTTTCGGTACCCCTTACTTATTTGATAGATAGATAGATAAAAAGTTTATTGCATAAACTGGCACACATACATGAGAGAAACATAAATACTACATTAACAAATAAGAAACAAACATTCATGAAAACAACAAGAGACATACAATTTTTATCAAATACAAACAGATGTAAAGAAATATACCATAACAATTAAACATTTTCCCAATACCTTCAAGATCTGCCGATTCATTATATTATGTGTGCATTTGAGGGACTGGTCACCTTAGCCGAAGACAACAATACTACAAATAGTGCTGTGTGTTTTCGGCACCTAAAAGAAAAGAACCAACTTTAACCGCCTCCGTGGCGTAACAAGTAAACGCCTCCTTTAACAAGTAAACAACATTGGGTTTACGATTCGGTGGTCGCGGGTTCGATCCCCAGCGGGGTACATGTTTAAGTACTCGGTTTGGTTGGTGGTAGGGCATTTTAAATGTCCGCCTGGCTAGCTACCACCATCTTATCTAAATCTGCCACCAAGCAGCAATGTTAATAGCATTGTTGTGTTCCGGTTGTCATGAGATAAGATAGCCAGTTTCCCAAATGTGTTGGGGTTTCCAGGTGAGTACGTACCTTCGACCTAATCTTCACTTAACATCAGGTGTGATTGAGGTCAAGTACCAAACCGTAGTGCATGAAAAAAAATACATATATGCGTAACTTCTCGACCTTTATCTCAAATGGAGTGGTCAAAGTTATTCCAAATATAATCATTTGGGCGTTACAAATAGCACATTCATAGCATAGTTTTCATAGCACAAGCCTTGCTTAGTTTGGGACTAGATGATTGGTGTAAGTGTTCAAATATTACTTAATATTATTTTACATTTTTGGTTGGGAAGATCGATCAGCGAAGGCGATCTTATTGGGGGATATTTTTCAGTCAACTTTAGACTCAGGCTGTAATAAAACAAGCGCTGGCAGATGTGCTTCTGCAGGCTAAGTACTCTATATTGCTACGATTTCAAGTAACTCCTATACCTATATGTTTACAAAAGGTTTGGGATTCACGGAATTGCTATCCAATTAATAGTGTAACAAAGTTGTGAGTTTGAAAAACTATTTAATTGGTTCTACAACGTATTGCTCTAAATGTAACATCTATGTAACGAGTTACAATCAACTCGCTCTGTGGCTGAATGTAAGCAACATAGGCTTTTCATCTCTATAGATTGGTTAGGTAGGTACGGCGAAAAAATTGGCTTAAAATGTTCAAAGGTGAACGGTTCGTCGGCGAATTATTGATTAACGAATCGTTAGTTGTTCTACGACTAATATTTGTTTGACGAATTGTCATGTGGACGAAATGTACGCTGGAGAAAGATATGATATACAAAGGTTTTGTAGGCGAAATGGTGATAAACGAAATTTACGAACATTTAACATATATAGTAAAAGTGTACAAATCGCTGCTCTTATCGCTGATAGCATTCCAGACACCTCAGTTAAAGATGATAACTTTAAATATCAGCAGGTACATAGACGAGTTATAGAAAATACATATTAGTATAATAGAATACATAACAAAGATAAATACTTACTAAAACAAAAACAATAAAACCATTTGAATAAATATATTGGGTCTTTACCTATGAAATTGGAGTCTTTTTTCTTCGTTAATCATAATATGTACCAACACCGGCGAATTTCAAAGTTATATCCAAATTAAAAAAAAAGTAAAATCATTTTTATTGTGTCAAAAATAGTGTTACAATATAAGCAGTGAGGTAGCCCTGGTCCCCATACTAGGATTCCCTGTGTTGTGGGTAGTTTTTTATTTTGAAAATGGAATATTATTTCAAGGTTTCACATGAAATATTTTTTTAATTTCTGGGCTAAATCACATAATAGAAAAAATTTGAACAGAGCTCTTTTCATGTGCTCCCCATATTAATTTCTTAGATTCGCTGAAACTTTTATAAAGCGGTTACTTTTAAAAATTAACGCTGTATATACTTAACTTAATGTTATCCGTTAATACACACAAAGTTTAGCTAAATTTAGACTTACCGTTCCCAAAAAAAAAAGAAAAATGTTTGTGTGGAGAAAACAGTCTTAATGAAATTCTTCATATAAAAAGCCAATTTCATAGGTAAGGACCTAATATAATAAAATACACAACAATATATATGACAGTGCTTGCAATCATTAAAGAGATAAATAATAGTGGTTGACACCTGACGATTTGTGCTTGATGTATATATACGTCCTTCTTGGTCGACCTTTACCGACCCTTCCATTCACGCTTTTGGTATATATTGCTTTCGTTAATCTCCTTTCACTCATTCGTTCTACATGCCCAAACCTGAACATAGCTCTTTCTATCTTACTCACAACGTCATCTTACACGCTACACCTTTCTTTAATCATACAATTCTTTAATATATCATTTTAAGTCACTCCATACATACAGTGAACACATTTCTAATGCTTTGTGTATGCTTTCATGCTTCTTCTGCCACACCCAACATTCGCTCCCATATATCAGCGTGGGCACCAACATGCCATTGTGGATCGGTACTCTTGCCTTACTTGACAATAACTGACCACGCAAGGTCCCATTCACACAGTTTCCTGGTTTCACTCTCCTTTCAACATCTACCAACATTTGGCGTCTCTAGTAATCGTACCTCCCAAATACAAAAATTCTTTCACCTGTACAACTTTTACCCCATCTATCATAAAATTACATTCAGTCATCTTATCTTCCCTTTCCACAACCATAACGTTCGTTTAACTCACATTTATTTTAATTTCTTTCTTCTTAAAACTATTATCCTTTTAAATAATCGAAATTAAGTGTACCAGTGGGTGTGAATTACTAATATCAAACATTTACGTAAGTAAAAATTTAAGTGTCAATTTACAATTTCAATTGAAACGTCCAACTTTTCTTCTACCTCCAAATTGCATTAAAAATATTCCCAATCAAATTAAAACCAAAGGAACAACTTTCGTCTCTCGAGCGAAGAACTTTTTAAATGCCTTTTAGAAATTCGAAACGATAATTGGGTGCAGATACCTACACGAGTATTTGTGCCCTTTCCCTTTCAAAAAGGGATGTTATTATTATAGAGACGTTTAAGTAATTCAAATGTCGTTAGCAGCGCAAAAACTTGGTCCGAAAGGACCATTGCTGAAATTGGAAACGGTTTTTGGACGCAATTTTTTAAATGCACGCCTTCCGCACATAGAGTAGTATAAAATGAGACGGGTTATTGGCCCGCAAAAAAAATTAAACCGACCCGTCTCTTCCCGAGGATGTCGTTAAAGGCGACTAAGGGCGGGAATACACCCAGTCAGTTTTTGTCTCCCATTTGTCTGATCCTATCTGATCGTATTACTCAATGCACATCCGATTGTTACACCAGATTTTTCTGAACTCAGTCGTTCTCATGCTATTATCCGCAGTGCTTACATGCAGAGCAGATAGAATAAATGGACAACGAATTACTGTTACTTATTGAAAATTTGTTGAGAGTAATTGAGAATAGAAGAGCGAAAATCATCATCAAAACCATAATAGAAGGAAGAATAGAAAGGAAAAGAAAAAGACGAAGACTGAGAATAAGCTACATGCAGCAGATAAAAGAGAAGTTGAACGTCGCGTCGCATCAGGAGGTCAAGAGGAAGGCGGAGAGCAGAGAGATATGGAAAAATCTCCACCGACAAGAGCATGGCTCTTAAATCAGATGATGATGATTGAATATTTGCTCGTGTTGCCAAGAAAGAAAGAAACTACTGATAATAAATACATAAACGCCTAGGCGCTGGGTCATAGACATAGACATATATTTATTTGACACCACACTATAGCAACAACAATATTAATAAAAACAAGAAAATTATCACAATATACAGAAACAGATTTTGAAATGCGGTGAGTGCAGTGTGATGTCAAAAATGGACTCCATCTCAGCGTATGCTCTAGTAATTGTTACAGCGCTGGTTTTCAGAGGAGCCCAACATCAAGAGTTGTACTAGTCGTGCAAATCCATCCACATAGCTAAATATAACAGTTGCATATAGATAAAATCTGAATCGGAAACTTTAAATAGATAAAATTAAATATTATTTAAAGTTTCCGATTCAGATCGACTATAGAATCAGACTATTAGATCGGACTATCTGATGGATAAATGTAACATGTATTCCCAGCCTTAGGGATGCAGTGTACTGAATATTAAAATCTTAATGCTTGAAACAACATCGGCGGTTGACCTTTCACAATATTTGTATATAGTCAACATTATGAGCTGTTTGGTGTAGTGGTTAGCAACTCTGACCACTATACCAAAAGGTTGCGGTTTCGAATACCGCTAGGGGCATATGTTTGTGTGATGGATACGGGCATGTGTACCCGAGTTATGGATATTTTCATTTACAATAAGTATTTATTTACCAAAAAAAAATGTATTTATGTAGTATATTAACCATCTGGTACCCACAACACAAGCCATAGTTGCTTACTGTGGAACTAGATGGCGCTGTCTGTATGTCTAAGGATATTTATTATTATCCAGAAATGCACATTATGACAGAGAGAATATCGCTCCGTTGAGACGTGCAAATCTATATATGTATTGTTGTGTGAAGTCTCTCATCGTGTTTTACGACACTCAGTGGGTTAGTTTTCTGTTTATGTACCAGAAACCACGTAACACTGGCTTTATTTAGTGGCATAATAAGTAGAGTTGATCAAAGCTCTATCTGTACAGCTTTGCGATTGTCATACCTACTTTTACCCGACTACCCAAGGAAGGAGGGTAATGTTTTTCGAGTGTATGTATGTACGTAGATTTCTGTTAGCTCTTGTAGCCTAAACGGCTTGATCGATTATTTCTGGTTTTTAAACTAATGCTGTAATTGAAAATGTTTCTTTGCGCACGTGTAATAATACACATAATGGAAAACCATCCCCAAAATATTATGCAAATTTGATGTAGACGTATTCAGTTGAAAATACGTTATTTATGGACCGACGCATGTTACAAAGAGGATTTGCATACATACTAAACGGGAGACTAGAAGTCGTAAGCCGTCGTAATGTGTGCAAAGTGTGTGGCTTATTTTGTTTATAAGACAATTTTATAGCTGCGGTATGTCAACCCTCTTAATATTGTTACGCGGGTTATGCAACATGTAACAGAACAAACCAGAAAACTCACATCTAAATTTTATTTTATTTAATAAATTAATTTAATGATAACTTTTTATCTGACTGCGCGACAGCAAGGACACACACATCTCACACGTATCTGGGTACATTTATGAGACTTTTTATACCATCAAAGCATCTCCACGGCTGCGTGCATTTTAATGCCCATCGAATCGTCTAAAGCGTGCGATATTTATAGCGGTCGTAAATTACAAAATAGTCTTAAAAACAAAAAAGTTTAACTAATGAAGGATACATGTATCACCGAATAGGTCTCTTATACAAGATATTATATTTCCTAAACTATTTTAGAGACGTAATTTTACGGAATCAGGTTTTATTTTTTTTTAATTTACGTTTTTATTGTGAACTCAGTCTTAGTTATTTCGAAATATTCGGTATGAAGACGGGCGAGTATTATTATATAATGCATTTCTCTAGTCAACAAGTTGAGTGTAGTTTTGTTTGTTAAATTCAATTGTCAAATTCAAAAATGTAATTACTAGACGCTTCCACGTGCCACCCGCGGTGTTGTAGCACCCGTGTAGCGTTGCAGCAGCCGCTACAACCGCGTAGCAGACGATGCTACGTTATGGTGCGTCTTTTTCTCGCTATACGATAATGTTTAAGCTTTATACCAAATGGAGTGGGCAATGATATTCCGAACATAAGCGTTTAGGAGTTCCAAATATTAAAGGTCCAATGTTTGCAAGTCTATGCAAGTCTTATAGATGTTGTTGCTGTAAAGACAGTTCCTTGGTCGCCTTTTATGTAATTATTTTAACGTACCAGAAATCACACGGCACTGTATTATTTTAATTTATAGAGGCATTATACCGTCGACCGCAGAGTTATATGTATACTAGCAGCTGCCCGCGACTTCGTCCGCGTAGACTACATGAATCAACACTTTATTACTTTCCCACGGGAATACATTCAGCAGAAAAATTACCATGTAGAGTTTATCGATATCGATTTTATGGTTTTAATCCCCATTTCACAACCCAGGGGGTTGTTTTTCGAAAAATCTCAAAACACGTATTAGCTTATTTGTTCCTAGGAGTACACTTGCGAAGTTTCGAGTCGAAAATAGTCGAAATGTCTAAGTTATACTGTTTCTTCATAAAAACTTCCCACCCCTGTTTCACCCCCTTAAAGGGTGAATTTTGAAAAATCCTTTCTTAGTGCTCCCCTAGACTTCGTAAGGAACGTACGTGCCAAATTTGGAAACTCTATTCACCCCTTTGACTATGACTTCGACTATGACATTGACTACGACTTTGACTTTGACTTTGACTTTGACTTTGACTTTGACTTTGACTTTGACTTTGACTTTGACTATGACTATGACTTTGACTTTGACTTTGACTTTGACTTTGACTTTGACTTTGACTTTGACTTTGACTTTGACTTTGACTTTGACTTTGACTTTGACTTTGACTTTGACTTTGACTTTGACTTTGACTTTGACTTTGACTTTGACTTTGACTTTGACTTTGACTTTGACTTTGACTTTGACTTTGACTTTGACTTTGACTTTGACTTTGACTTTGACTTTGACTTTGACTTTGACTTTGACTTTGACTTTGACTTTGACTTTGACTTTGACTTTGACTTTGACTTTGACTTTGACTTTGACTTTGACTATGACTATGACTTTGACTATGACTTTGACATTGACTATGACTTTGCCTATGACTATGACTTTGACTATGAATTTTACTTTTCGACTTTGAGTCTTCGACTTTGAGTCTTCGACTTTGAGCCT
Organism: Oegoconia quadripuncta; assembly: GCA_949316235.1. Taxonomy (NCBI): domain Eukaryota; kingdom Metazoa; phylum Arthropoda; class Insecta; order Lepidoptera; family Autostichidae; genus Oegoconia; species Oegoconia quadripuncta. Next base: position 23,293,708 of record OX438747.1, read on the forward strand.
TCGACTTTGAGCCTTCGTCTTTGAGCCTTCGATTTTGAGCCTTCGACTTTGAGCCTTCGACTTTGAGCTTTCGACTTTGAGTCTTCGACTTTTAGCCTTCGACTTTGAGCCTTCGACTTTCAGCCTTCGACTTTCAGCCTTCGAATTTGAGCCTTCGTCTTTGAGCCTTCGAATTTGAGCCTTCGACTTTGAGCCTTCGACTTTGAATTTCGAATTTGAATCTTCGACATTGACTCTTCGACTTCGACACCAATTTGAATTTGTGATTTCAACCCCTACCACTATCGCAACCCGTAAGGGGTTAGCTTCAAAATAAATGTCATTTTCGCAATCAACGTCCCAAAAAACCTAAATAACGACACCAATATAGACTTTTTTGGTATCATCCCCCACCCCTATCTCACCCCTAGAGGGTTGGCTTAAAATAAATGTCATTTTCATAATCAACATCCCAAAAAAGCTAAATAACTACAAAATTATCGATTTTATGGTTTCAACCCCCATTTCCACCCCAGGGGGCTGTTTTTCGAAAAATCTTAACTCAGCCTTATCTCATTCTCTAACCCCAAGGGGTTAGCTTCAAAACAAATAGCATTTTCGTAATCAACGTCCCAAAAAACCTAAATAATGACACCAATATTGACTTTTTTGGTATCAACCCCCACCCCTATCTCAACCCTAGAGGGTTAGCTTAAAATAAATGTCATTTTCATAATCAACATCCCATAAATCCTAAATAACGACACCAATATCGATTTTATGGTATTAACACCCATTTCACAACCCAGGGGGTTGTTTTTCGAAAAATCTCAAAACACGTATTAGCTTATTTGTTCCTAGGAGTACTCTTGCGAAGTTTCGAGTCGAAAATAGTCGAAATGTCCAAGTTATACTGTTTCTTCATACAAACTTCCCACCCCTGTTTCACCCCCTTAAAGGTTGAATTTTGAAAAATCCTTTCTTAGTGCTCCCCTAGACCTCGTAAGGAACCTACGTGCCAAATATAGAAACTCTAGACCCAGCGGTTTGGCCTGTGCGTTGATATGTCAGTCAGTCAGTCAGTCAGTCATTCAGTTTCTTCCTTTATATATTTAGATTAAAAAGAAATATTATCATCTTTTCTTGCTTATTATCTTTAATCTTTGATATACCCCGATAAAAACATCGTGCGATCGAACGCGTTTCATGCCACGATTTTCTGTTATATTTTTAGCGTCTCTTCTCTCCAAAGTGTTGTTTGATGTAATATCACACGATTTCTGAGGAAACGAACACAAAAGAATCTCTTTGGGTTTATTGGAACGAATGTTTTGCAACAGTCACTGGAAGTATTGAAAAATGAAAAGTGCGGCTTTTTATTTCTTACCGATGTTGGCAGGGAAATTGTTCTACAGTAGACAGTGTCCCTTACAGACGTATAAAGAATATCTGTACATTGTTTTGTTTATTTATATGCAGAGTGTAAACATAAGCCTCTCCTATTTTTGCATGATTAACTAGATATGTAATTTGTTTAATTTAAGCTTAGTCCACATTATGTCGAAGTGCAGCAAAAAATCTACATTTTATTTGTGAACTATAGCAAATCAATGTCGAAACACAGCGGGTTGCATTAATCCCATCTGGCTGCTTAATAGTGCTTACCTTAGCGCACCTTTTAACCTATGGGAATATTAGACTATGGTGTTAGTCCTACCTAATCACCACACTTGGCCGGAAAATTGGAAATAGTAGATTTTTTTTTAAATTTTTTTAAGCACAACGAGTTTGCCCTTACCCTCAATCCCATCTGATGTTAAGTGAAGATGAAGCCGAAGGTGGAAGCGTGTTTTTTGGAAACTCGTGCACTAATAATGCTGTTGGCCATCACTAGTCTTAGCATAAGCTCACGAACCTGGGAATTTAAAAATAATACTACTCTATTGTCACTAGGTCATTGGCGATATTTTTAGAATGTGTTCCCCGCTTGAATATAAAAATTAATGTATTAAATTTTCCTTTACATACTTTTTATTCGAGCAGGTATAACTTTTGTTTAGGTAAAGTCATCAAATTCTCGACACAATATTTAAATTCTCACTTTATTTCAGATTTCCTGTCCTATATTTCACGCATGTCACGCTGATTCCTTTTGCGTACCTATACCTAGTCGCCTGTAAAGAATAGATTTAGCTTCATTTTATCTCACTTTTACAACATCGTGTCATATTATTACATCTATCTACGTTATAGTAAGATTCATGCATTCCAAAATATGTAAAATTTATTGTCTAGACATAAATATAAAATTAATAAAAAAAGAATGACACCCAAGTCGTGTCATGATACTGTCGATAGATTTCATTAAAATTACATGATGACATAATATCTAAATTAATTTATAAGGCACCACACATTCACAAATTAATGAAAAAAGTATAATATCATTTTTTTCTTTTTTTTATGATTAACTGGATACGCGTTTGACCACAATCTCACCTGAAGTTAACTGTGAGTTGGACAATGGCCGCGCGCTCTAAGTACTTCGCCACAGCACACAAACACGTGCTGCGGTATCTTTGAAGACGCCGAAAGGCGACCAATCGCCGCTCGCCGTCGGCGCTTGCCCCGGCGCCGCCGCGACTTGCTGTGATTGGTTGCGCCCTTTGCCCCGCCACCCGCCACCCCCTTTGGAGTCTTCTATAACAAAGGAACGTTGCCTGTTTTTTCACATTGATAAAACAAGGTACAATCGAAATGAAGTAAGTCTGTTAATGTGTATTTTCATTTGAAATTACATTTAATTTTTTTACTCGGAAACAATATTTTTAAGGATAGTTTTTTGAATATATTATTTTATTGTCATGTAGGTACGTGCAATTGCAAAAGTTTTTCGCGTTAATTTTGTTAGACCTTATATAATCTCTTGATTATATAATCATTTTCGATTTGTTCTATCTATAGAACAAACTATTGTTATAGTTGAAGTAATACGGGCATTCCATTCCATAATGAATTGAACTACAGCTTCTATTATTATATAAATAACAATTGTTTTAGTAAGATATCGATTAATGATTTCACTTCCGTTCAATCTTTTCCTGTATAAATCACTGATATAGTTTTTTGGAAAGATACAGTTGATATTTATGATAATAATGATTGAAGAGGTGAATTTATATTTAATTCACATTTATGTCGCTATTAATTTTATCGATATTATTATATATTATGATACAATAAGTTAATCAATTGTATACATTGCTTTATATTATTTTATACTGTTTCCACTCTTAAATTATATTTGCTATATTATTATGTATCGATATAATAACATTGTTAGTGCCTGTGACACCTAGGGGGAGAGCCTGGCAACCTGAGAAACAGGTTTATTTTCCTAGTTCAGATGTCAGTCTCTCACAAGTGAAATAGCATATTTGGGACTGAAGTTTGTAATAATGCTGTTGTTTAGATCTTTTCTTACTTATTTACATTGTGTGTGAAACAATAAAGATATGGATTGCTAAAACTCAAACTCTATAAATAGCCGTGTCTGGCATAAGGTCGGTCATTTTGATTGTTGCTGTTGAACCGAGAGGAATAAAAGGACTGTACGATCTCTGTTGTATCCATTCCCTAATTTGCTATACACTATTATTAAAAGCTAAATTTCTTTAAGCATGGCTGAGAACCTGTCGGAGATTAATATTATATATATAAAAAAAATAGAAAATCCGTGAAAGACTGCATCCAAATACATCAAGCAACTGTGTTTAAAGCTGTATATCGTCGCAACGGCTTAACGATTTTCTTCAGACATGGCTACCTTATCCCTTCGTTTAATCTTTAGATAAACATCCGGACAAAGACTGAACACACGCACACAAGGCCTCAAACACAACAATCGTTATTTTTCGTCAGGAGTTAAAAATCGCTATGCTTGCCAACGGCTCTCCGTGTGTGAGCGGATTAAAGTAAAAGGGGCACTAAGTACCTGTTAAAATTAAAATTGCGTTTGTGTCCTCGTAGGATGCACGTTCCCGTTTCTACTCCATCAGATAATACGGTTTTATCACCGTAATTCCGCTTTATGGCGGGCGCTTTGTTCTTTACAATGTAAATAAAACAATGTCGCTAAAAGGATTTGTATCGTTTGATATTTTGAATTTACGAGCCAACTTCCGAATAATAAGCGAAGTATTCGTATTGGTGACCTAGACTAGAGAGGGGTGTGTAATGTTTGGTATAATAATAAAATGTCTAATTATCAAAGAAAGAAAGAAAGAAAACATTTATTCAGCTTACAATGGGCATGTACATGAAAATTGTATAATTTCATTTCATATAATTTTGCTTAGTATAATGTTCAAATGATATAACGTTCTGTTTATATAATATCATAAGATATAATTTCACTTCATATAAAACTCATTTAACATAATATTTACCGTCTATAATGTTCATTTGATATAATGAACAATAGGTTTGTGTAGTCATAAAAAACACCTACTAACACCTGAAAGTTAGTGCGAAAGCCCCGCTTCGCTACGCTTTCCAACCTTCGAACCTAACCTCTCCTCTAGTTTATTGCCCGATTCTCGCAGCTCGCTTCGCTCGCTGCCCGCTCCGCTTCGCACGTGTTACTTGTTTATTGTTGTATGAATTTGATGCAAAAAACCATTATGTGAAATGAAAATTATGTCTAGTGAACATTATCACAGACGATAATTATATACTACGAGCATTATGACTAGCGGTAATTATATGAAATGAACGTTATAACAAATGATAATTATATTTAATAATTATTATGCCAAGTGTTGTTATAACAAATGATTGTTATGTTTCATAAACATTATACTAAATGAAATTATATTAAACAACTTTATGTCTGTTGGAAATTATATCAAGTGAGTGTTACGTCTAATGAAATTATATTTTTTGTTTCTATATTAAACATTACACACCCACTAGAGAGTACGAGTAGCTTTAAAGTATGATTCAACCTGAATGTGTAATTTTAGTCTACTATTGTATCGGGAGCAAAGGAAAAACGCTGCTTTCAGTTTACTGGCTTTATTCGCAAGACAGACTATATATTAAATTACCTACTAACTTATATTATAATAATAAAAACGAGTTACCCACATTACATCTCCACCCTTAAATCATAAACTTAAATCTAGAATACAATTAAACATTGTTTAACTACTTTCTTACAATAAGTTATTTGGTACATAGGGACTTTCATTAAATCTTAATTAATACTAACTAATCTATATCAAATCCGAAACGAATCGGTGGCCTACGCACTCTTGCTGGCGATGCGCGCACGAGGGGGCCGGCCCGTAACCCCTGCGCCACCGGCGGTGCCGCCGCGACGTCCGAGTGTCCCGGCGACGCCGCCGGGGCCCGCGCGGCCGTCGCGCCGCCGTCCTCGCTACCCTGCGTCTGCTGCACCCTCACCGAGCCCGGTGACGACCCCGATCCTGCGATCGCTGTCGGAACGGAAGCATTCGGATGCACGAGAAGAGAACGAGGCGTCTCTTGAACACCTGATGTCACCTCATCTGATCGTAGTCTTATCTGGTCGACGTGTCTATGTACTACAGCATTATCGGTTGTCAAAATCTTATAATCTGTTTCTCCTAGTCTCCTATCGATAATACCTCTTAACCATTTATCTCCCCCCTGACGATAGTTTCGGTACCACACCGGCGCGGCCGGCGCGAATTGCCGCTCGGTGCCACCCGCCGCGCGTTCCTGCTGGCGCTGCGCGGTCCGCACTCGCTCGCCGCGCTCCGGCTTTAAGCAGTCGAGCCTCGTGCGTAATGACCGCCCCTGTAGCAGCTTGGCAGGGCTCATGCCTGTGGTGCAATGCTCTGTATTTCTATAAACTAACAAAAATCTATTTAAACTAGTTTCGATATCGACCCCCTGTATCATTGCTTTTTTTATGACCCTTTTACAGGTTTTTACAGCGTTCTCGGCGGCTCCATTGGAGGAGGGGTGATACGGTGCTGAAAACGTGTGTTCTATACCGTTTTCTTTTAGAAATGTACCGAATTCGGCACTCGAAAAAGGCGGACCGTTATCGCTGACGATCTGTTTCGGCAAGCCGAAACGTGCCCACATCTCCCTTAATTTTTTTATTATGTTGCTTGCAGTGGTAGAACTGACTTTCGTTATCTCGATCCATTTGGAACACGCATCCACGCTGACCAGGTAGGTGGCTCCAGCTATTGGTCCCAGAAAGTCGAGATGGAGCCGTGTCCAAGGGCGGTCCGGCCAAGGCCAGGAGCGCGGCGCGTGGTGTTCCGGCGCCGGCGCCACGCGAGCGCACACTGTGCAGGCGCGGCACACCGCCTCCACCGCCTCGTCGATGCCGGCCCACCACACATAGCTGCGAGCCAATTGCTTGGTTTTTGTCATGCCCATATGCGAGTCGTGTAGCTCTCGTAACACTTTGTCCGTGCATGCCCTCGGGACTACCACCCTGTGGCCCCACATTACACATCCTAGCTCCTCGTACAACTCTTTTCTTCTATTAAAATAGGGTTTTAATTCTTTAATTTCTACCTCGAGTGGCCAACCATCCCTGATAAAACTCAAAATCCTACCGAGTACTGGATCTCGTGCCGTTTCCTCTTTTAAGCGATTATAATCTAGTAGCAAAGCCTCCGATGCGAAATGCAAATAGGTCTGCTCGGGATAGTCCTGACAGTCCTCCTTCGTTTCTTTGTGTGCCAAAATCATTCGCGATAGGGCATCCGCCACGTTATCGTTCGAGCTTACATACTCTATATCGAAGTCGTAGGCCGACAGAATTAGAGCCCACCTCTGCAACCTACACGCCGTCATACATGGGACCCCCTGATTTGGACCAAAAATACTCACGAGAGGTTTATGATCCGTTCGCAGCTTGAAACGGCGACCATAAATATACTGATGAATTTTTTTTACAGCAAACACTATAGCCAGCGCTTCCTTGTGTATCTGGCTGTAGTTGAGCTCCGCGGGCGTGAGGGCGCGCGACGCGCACAGCACGGGGCGCTCGCCGCCCGCGCCGCGCTGCGCTAGCACCGCCCCTAGGCCATGTGCACTCGCGTCGCACGTGATCACCAGCGACTGTGAAGGATCGTAGTGACTTAACGTAATCGTTTCACACAACAACCGTTTAATCTCGAAAAATGCCCTCCGCTGCTGATATCCCCAGTTCCAACTCCTATCCTTTTTTAATAAATCGTACAGAGGGTGCAGATGTGAGCTTAAATTTTTAATAAATCTTCCGTAAAAATTTACCATACCAAGAAAAGACCTGAGCTCGGAAATGTCTTTTGGTGCCGTCATGTCCAATATAGGCTTTATTTTTTTTGGATCCGCCCTGATACCGTCCTTGTCAATGATGTAACCGAGATACTGCACTTTATCCACAAAAAAGGCGCACTTTTGTCTTTTGACTTTTAATCCATACTCCTTCAACCGGCTCATAACCTTTTCCAAAACGCATAAATGATCCGAAATTGTCCCGTTGGTTGCTATTAAAATATCATCTAAGAAAATAACTACATTCGGTATATCTATCAAAAGATTAGTCATTATCCTTTGAAATATTCCCGGGCTAGACGCGAGGCCATACACTAATCTATTATACATAAATAACCCTCGATGAGTGTTAATTACTGTATATTTTCTAGTGTCGTCTAATTCTACCTGATTGTACGCTTGTGAAAGATCAATTTTACTGAAGAATTTACATCCCCCTAAATTCGAAAATAAATCGTCAATTTTCGGAACAGGATATTTGTCGACAGATAAGACACGATTGAGCGTCACCTTATAATCCGCGCATAAGCGAATGCCTCCGTCCGGTTTGCTCACAATGACGAGTGGTGTCGCCCACTCGGAGCTGTCAACGGGCTCGATGACGCCGGCGCTCAGCATGGCGTCCAGCTCGGTGTCGACACGTTCGCGCAGAGCGTAGGGCAGCGGGCGTGCGCGGCAGAACACCGGCACGGCGTCCTCACGGACATGCAGCCGGGCCGCACCCCCCTTGTACCGCCCCAACCCACCATCGAATAATTCAGAATATCTGTAACACAAATTATTGACCCCCTTCACTGCACACGTCACCGATTCACCTAACTTATTTACATGAAATTTTGGTATGTCAATATTCAATTCTGACAACCATTGTCTACCTAACAGTGTTGTCGTACCGTTATTGATTACATACAACTGTAATGTTTTATTACAGTTCTTATAACGAACTTTTGTTTCTAAATATCCCAAGGGTTTAATTTTGGTACCATCGTAAAAGGTCAGAACTAGTTCACAATTAAACAAAGGCAAATAATTATAGCAACTTTCATAAGTTTGTTTACTTATACATGACAAAGCTGAACCTGTGTCGATCTCCATTATCAATTCCCTATCATCTACTAATAACGGTATACTGACCGGCTTGTACTGTGATAATGATAACTGCATCACAGATTCTTCTTCAGATGGTCCACTTTCGTCCTGTTCCTCCGAGCCGGCAGTCGGATAATTCGAACAGCCGTTCACATAGTGGGTACCCGCGGTACCCCCACCGCCCCGACCATGAGGTTTTTTTGCATAACCTCTCTGATAATGCTGTCTTTGGCTGTTTCCACCACTATTGCCACCAACTGGTTTTAACACGAAACACATTCTGCGCAGGTGTCCCATCACGCCACACTTACTACACACATAATTTTTAAATTTACAATCGTTCGCGTAATGATCGCGGCCTCCACACGCTCCACACATTGCATTTTTCTGCACTGTCGGCGTGCCTGTGCCTCGCCCCGCACCTCCGCCGCCCCCGGGCCTTGAACTCCATGACCTCGGATGTATCGCATGCAGGCCGCTGCTCAGCTGATCCACTGATTGTGATGACATGATGGTCCTATTCTCGACCAGTGCCGCGTCCCGTTCCGCCGACTCTAATGAAACAGCTATTGATACGGCTTTTTTATATGTTAATTGTTCTTCCGCGAATAATCTTTGCCTTATAATGTCGCTACGCAGTCCGCATACCAATTGATCTCGTAAATTGTCTTCTAACACTTCTCCAAATTCACAAAATCTGGTTAATTTTTTTAATGTCGCCACGTAGTCGCTGATGGACTCACTATCCCCCTGACGTCTCTGCCTGAACCGATACCGTTCCGCCATTTGTGATGGCGTCGGTTGTAAGTGCTTACGTAGCAACTCCACTGCCTCAGAATACGACAAATCCGCCGGTTTCTTGGGACTCCCCAGAGTTGATAAGAGCTCATATGCACTTTCACCAATTACTGCAATTAGTGTCGGCAATTGTAGTTGCGGCTTAACCCCGTTAACCAGAAAGTACATTTCCAACCGCTCCACGTACGCTGTCCAGTTCCCGGACTTTACGTCAAATTCCCGTATCTGGCCCACTGACATTTTGTATCCGCACTGTAGATCTTCAGTTTCAGAAACAACTTCAATTTTAACTCCTGGCACACTTTTTACATCCATTAAAATCCTCGTCGCCACTATTGTATCGGGAGCAAAGGAAAAACGCTGCTTTCAGTTTACTGGCTTTATTCGCAAGACAGACTATATATTAAATTACCTACTAACTTATATTATAATAATAAAAACGAGTTACCCACATTACATCTACGAATATATAATTTTTATTTGACACGGGGCGTATAATTTTTATTTGACGTGACACGGGACAGAACATCAAAACCTGGAGTGCTCTCCACCTTCAATTTTTTTTTATGCCCAACATGTTAGCACTAGACCTCAATCACACCTGTTGTTAAGTGAAGATGAGGCCGAAGGTGGAAGCGTACTGACCCGGTGACCCAAATATTTGGGGAATTGGCTATCTTATCTCTAACAACCGGAACCAAACCGAGTACTTAAACATGTACCCCGCTGGGGATCGAACCCGCGACCTCCGAATCGTAAACCCAATGTTGTTGCTTTGAGCCACGGAGGCGGTTCCTTGAGGTTCCTTGAGGAAAGTTGTTCGTAATCCAGAGTGGCGTCACCAGTTAATGGGATTACATCAATTCAAATTCGCCCTGTATTATCATGTTAGTGAGTTTGTCGTATTGGGAAGGCTTATGTGCAGCAGTGGACGGCCTGTGGTTCATATGATGATGATGATTGGTTACAACCAAGATTTTAGAAAATTTGATAATTTTACGTAACCCTAAGGTTTATGCAAGACCAGCTGCTACTCGCCACTGGCATGTCAGTGTAACAACCAGATAATTACGGTGAAGCAAACTTTTCCAAAGCACTTGAAACCTCGAGTATGTGACCAGAGGGTTACTCCAAGTCTAGAGTGACTCCAATACGCATAATTATGATTTCTAGACGGTTGTAGCTTGGACATACTGACTGACATATAAATGCTTAAGCCCTATTATTATAAATAATAAATAAATATCCTTAGGCTCACAGCGCCATCTAGTTCCACAGTAAGCAACTATATGCTTGTGTTGTGGATACCAGATGGTTGATATAATACATAAAAACATGTTTTGTAAATAAATACTTATTATGAATGAAAACATCCATAACTCGGTTACACATGTCCGTATTCATCACACAAACACATTTTTTTTGGGGAAAATGCGTTTTCGCATACCGCTCGCTTGGGGGACGGCGAGACGGTTATGTGGGATACCCACCTAAACCCCGCGGTGACCTTCCTCGGGCAGTACGGAGGACCTGGGAACGCATAAGTGGCTCCAGGTCCCCCCTCGCCCTGCCCCCCCCCCCCCCCCCCAAACATATGCCCCTAGCGGGATTCGAATTCGAAATCGGATTTCATTCAAATACTTTCCTTACCTTGGCCTATAAGAAGAAACCATAAAGCGATTTACGAAAAACCAACCCAAACACCTTAAGCTATAAAATAAATAACGCAAGAAACAATTCTGAAGTTACCAGGATCACATCGCGTAGCTTGATTTGAAAACTTTACCGCTACGGAGTTAGACCACATTTTTCGTGTCACTGTACTCTGCTTATTATTTATGTGGTAGGAAGTTGGAATATGTTGTTTTATTGTGTAATTCTCTAGGAATTGTTCGTAAGAAATTGGTTATTGGGAAAGACCGAACATTTGTGTATACAAGTTATCGGTTTGCTGTAACCTGTTTGTAAAGTTTTTGGGGTACATCAGAGCAAGCGACAGCCAGTAGTGATTGAAAATGTATTTGTCCAAGATGATAGCTGACATAACTTTTTTTTCATCCACAACGGGTTAGCACTTGACCTCAATCACACCTAATGTTAAGTGAAGATGAGGCCGAAGGTGGTAGCGTACTGACCCAAAAGCCACATCTTATTTGGGGGACGACAATGCTATTAACATTGCTGTTTGGCGGCAGATTTAGATAAGATGGTGGTAGCTAGCCAGGCGGACATTTAATATGCCCTACCACCAACCAAACCGAGTACTAAATATGTACCCCGCTGGGGATCGAACCCGCGACCTCCGAAACGTAAACCCAATATTGTTTACATTGAGCCACTGAGGCGGTTAAAAAAGGAACTATAAGCTTTAGTACCACGATTTCAAAATTCTTTTTTTTTTTGCGGGGATATTCGTTACGCGTCGCCTGAAGGTCGACGCGACTCCTGTGTCTGTCGGGAGGTATGGTTCCCGCCTCGAACTTCCTCGGCAGCATGGAGGACAAAAGAAGTTCAAAATCCTACAAACCATTCGCTGATACGCTTGGAAAAAGACGCCATTTTGTATTTTACATGTTGTATTTTTTACCTTCAAATATATTTCTATGACACTGGGAATCAAGACACTCAAGCCGTTTAGGATACCCGATACCCGACTGCGTATTACTCTTTAACTACTTATTTCACATAACGCTGTCTCAATCACATAGCCCATAAAATCTAGCATTGTATGAGTACCTCTTCTCGTACAATCTATGTGACTAACCGCTATCTTGTTCAATGATTAGTTATGCCGATATTTGGGTAATGGACATTTTTACGTAGTCGACATTTCGCGCAGTGACTATTTCGCGTAATTGTCATTTTGCGTAGTAGATATTGTGCGTAATGGGCTTTTGCATAAGTAACAACAGTTGTGTAAAAAATCCCATTATACGTAGTCCAGACAAAATCCAGGCTAATTTATAGAACGTGACTAGCTTTCCGCCCGCGGCTTCGCCTGTGTGGAACTACTTTATCACGGAAATTTGTTTTTTTTTTAATGTCTTTTGTACTAACACGTAGCGCCATCTAAGTTCACAGCATTCAGCATCTAGGCTTGTGTTATGGATACCAGATGGTTGATAAACTACACAAATACATTTTTTTTTGTAAATAAATACAGGTAATAAATGAAAAATATCCATAACTCCGGAACACATATATTCATCATACAAACATATGCCCCTAGCGGGATTCGAATCCGCGATCATTTGGTATAGTAGCAGAATTTCTAACCACTACACTACTAACATTTTTGAATAGCGACACAAAGCAATGTTTGTCGGTCAGTCTTTGCATAGGTGATAGTCGCATTTCCATACAAGTAGTTTCGTGCTCCGGTACGTTAGTACTATATTAATTATGTAATTCTGGAATTAAACAATACAAATACACTTTATTGCACAAAAGGAGAATATACATTTTACAAAAAAAAAAAACATTAAAATTAATGTATTTGGGTTTCAATACGCCATCATAACTATCACATATTATTCTAGTAATTTCGGCTGATGTGTCATAGGTTATTCACGAAACACTGCGAGCGTAATCAACCGAACTCTCGGCGCCGTACCTTCAGCAGATGTGTCGCTACACTTATTTCACAACGATTTGTCTGTATGACTTTCAGATAAATGTTAAAGCTACTATTTCTAAATGATTTAAAACTAACATTCAACAAGTAATGTCCAAATATGTCTTAATGACACACATTTGACTACCTGTTTGGTGTAGTGGTTATCAACTCTGACCACTATACCAAAAGGTTGCGGCTTCGAATCCAGCTAGGGTATATGTTTGTGTGATGAATATACGGACATGTGTACTCGGGTTATGGATGATTTCATTTATAATAAATATTCATTTACAAAAATAAAAATATTTATGTAGTATATCAATCATCTGGTATCCACAACACAAGCCTATAGTGTGCCTATAGTTACTTACTGTGGAACTAGATGTCGCTGTGTGTATGTCTAACGCTTCGGGTTGTGCAACAAAAAACATAACATCATGAATGATAACTGTAAGAAAACCTACAAAATTTTCAACAAAATAACTCTCCATTCGACAATCAGATAAATAAAGTCACACAACTCCCTTTTTAGGACATAAACCTGCTCAGAGACCGTGAAAAGATTACATTTTGGAGCCGTTCCAAAATTGCTACAGGTTTTGTTGGACTTCTTTTTAACAGTAACATGCTTAATTTTTATTGCTTCATTTTCATCTCTCCTTCTATCATTTTCATTATATATGTGTAAACCAGCAATTTTTTCCTTTGTCTTCCAATTATATTCGGGGACTTTATGTTAGACTCAGTTGATATCATTGTTAATTGTTTATACAGAAATGAATACGTGAGGCAATCGGCATTGAAACGTACGAGTCTTTTTTCATGTATAATATTTTGTTAGTACAAGACCTTCATCACATTTGATGTTAAGTGAAGATGACGCTTATTTGAGAGACAGGGCTGTTTTATATGTATCTAACAACCTGAACATAAGAATTACTATTGCTGCTTAGCGGTAGGTTTAAATAAGATGGTGGTAGCTAGCCCGCGGGGAATTTAAAATTACGCTACCACCAACTAAACCGATTACTAAACAGACCCCGGTGGGAATCGAATCCACGATCTACGATTCGTAAGCGTTATGTTATTTACATTGAGCCATAAAGGCAGGTTATTATCTATCGTATATTTTTTGGTATATTTAAAGTAGAATGGCATTGAGAACTATGAGAGGGGTGACTTTGAAAAATAAAGTCAGGAATAGTGTAATTAGGGAGTTATGCAGTTTGAAAGAAGACGGAGTGATAATAATTAAAAAAGGTACGCTGGGATGGTTTGAACATGTGGAGAGGATGAATGAAGGAAGACTAACGAAGAGATATACGAAGCGAATGTGGATGGTAGTGTTGGTATGGGAAGACCACAGCGAACGTACCATGATCAAATCGGGGACATCTTAAAGAAAGGTCAAGTCAAACGTACCCTAAACCTACGAGCATCTATGAACAATATGAGTGAATGAAACAAACGAGGTGTGTCAGGATCCTAGCAACTGGAAGTCTGTGGTCTCTGCCTACCCTAACAGGAGACAGGAATTAATATGTATGTAAAGTAATATATGTATGAAAAGGAAGTAATATATGTATGTAAAGTCCCTTAGTCGCCTTTTACAACACCTTCGGAAAGAGACGGGTTGATTCTATTCTTTTGTAAAGAATAGAATCAAAAGTTAAATGCAAAATAAAATCGATTGAGCAGGAACTCGATAGAACCCGATAATATTGGGTGAAATTGGCGTTTTGTATGAAGCCTATGAAATTGGCGTTTTGTATGAAGAAATTCATTAAGACTGTTTTCTCCATACAAACATTTTTGTTTTTTTTTTTATATGAGAGGGCGGCAAACGAGCATACGGGTCACCTGATGGAAAGCAATCACCGCCGCCCATGGACACCCGCAACACCAAAAGGTTCCAATGTCGTACTCGTTCGGGAATACCGCTGCAGGAAGTCCGTTCCACCTAACATACCTTTGTTCCAATTTTCTTTAAAGTAGGTTTCTGCCAAAGAGTCAATACAAAACTCGTTCCATTTATCAAACAATGTTATACCTAAAAATACAAAATGTAAAAAATATATGAAACCTCTCAACTTTACCGGTAATGCTACGTCTTCATATCGGGGTCACCGCTCTCCCGTTTCGTATGCGATAATAATTTCCAATGTTCTGACGTCAGGAAACCTATGAATAATAAATGTATCCATAATATTTTGTTGATTTATTACATTCGCTACACTCCTTTCGGTCTAATGGGTCGTGTGTGATAGCGTGAGGGATACAAACAAGCATTACAGTGATATGTTTGATATTGTCATTTATCAGCAACACTGTTTGGGCACAGCCTCCTGTCACTGGGAGAGGGTATGGGCCATAATCCACCACCATGGGTCGATTTTGTAACGAGACGCCATGCGACTCGTTGGTTCTCCTTTTGCAGTATTCTCCTTGTTTGTTTTTTTTTCGGTTATTTATAATATTTTAAATTCAAATTTTTTACTCTGGCTGTTCTCTCTCTCTCCCTCTGTCTTTCAATGTAGCTTTTTGTTTTGTCAGTTCGTGATTTGTCCTTTTCTATTATTATTGTTTGAACTAAAAAACTAAATAAATTCTGTTTATTCCTTGTAACCAATATAAAAGTTATTTTAAATATTTCTCCGAATTATTTGTGTACGTAGTTAATACCTTTTTATTATAAGTTGTCACTGACAACGACTTTCAAAGATCCGGCTCATCCTCATCTCTAAACATACTGTGGCCTACTCCTGGGCATCCTCTAAAACATCAACCTAGGAGTAGTGCTTCAATTTGTGTCAAACTGGAGGTCACCTGAGCGTTCTTCGGCGGTTAAAGCACGCTGACAGTCAGGTATAATACACGAAATACAAACGTAAAAATATTTATATAAATAAAGAATAATTTGATTTTATTCTTTATTAATTAAGTATCGTTTCGTTTAAGTATCGGTGGCTTAGCGGTTAAGACGCGGTCTTCCAATTTGGGAGGTCCGAGTTCAATTCCCGGACAGGCAATGTACCACTGAGTTTTTAAATTTAATTTAATTACTTATGTGCATTTATCCGACTACTCTTAAACGGTGAAAGAAAACATCGTGAGAAATCCTGCATGCCTGAGAAATAAAAATTCTAGGGCATGTGAAGTCCCCAACCCGCATTTTGCCAGCGTGGCCTATTACTCCCTCGTTATACCTGGGAAGGCCTATATCCCTGCAGTGGATGTTATACGGGCTGAGATGGAAGTATCGTTTGATTTAATAGATAAATCAAGGTAGGAAAATAAGTTGCTGAATTCCTCGTAACCTTTGAATAATAGCATCAACCCAAAAACCCATAAAAGGTTTGGTACGAGTCAAATGTAGGTCATTCTCTAAACAAGCGTCACGAGGACACACGTTTCGTTGAAACCCTTTTCTGATTCATAATCAGTTTTGTTATTTAATTTCCTGGTATACCAAAGCAAGAATAACCTATTTTTGTATAAGATCAGCTCAAATCTCCTCGGTCGAGTCTAACAAGCATATCTAGACAACCTGTTTAGTGTAGTGTTTAGAAACACCAGGGCTATAACAGCAGGTCGCGGGTACGGATCCGGCTAGGCGCATATGTTTGTATGATGAATGTGTCTTGACTTCAATCAAAAAAGGGGGTAGTTCTATGTTCGGCTGTATGTATTCTTTTATATAATATGTATATATTAACAAAGAAATACAGGTACTTGAGGAGTTTGTCAACCATATGGTTGACGACCTGTTTGGTGTAGTGGTTAGGAACTCTGACCACTATACCAAAAGGTTGCGGGTTCGAATCCCGCTAGGGGCATATTGTGTGATGAATACGGACATGTGTACCCGAGTTATGGATGTTTTCATTTATAATAAGTATTTATTTACAAAAAAAATATGTATTTATGTAGTATTATCAACCATCTGGTATCCACAACACAAGCCTATAGTTGCTTAAAGTGGAACTAGATGGCGCTGTGTGTATGTCAAGAATATTTATTTATTATTATTATTTATTATGGTATCCGTAATACAAACCTACTACTAAAACTAGATTGCGCTGTATATATTTTCAAGTATATTTTATTGTTATGTAATACGGACATGTGTACCCGAGTTGTGGATCTTTTCATTTATAATAAGTACCTATTTATTTACAAAAAAAAATGTATTTATGTAGTCTATCAACCATCTGGTATCCACAACACAAGCCTATAGTTGCTTACTGTGGAACTAGATGGCGCTGTGTGTATGTCCAAGGATATTTATTTATTATTATTATTGTTGTCGTAAAAGCTAACTAAGGGGCTTAACACCAAAAAATATCAATAGATTTGCACCTTTTTAAGGCGATGGGCTCAGCCCCTGTAACATGTGCATTTCTCTATAGGTACTTCGAAAGACGAACCGTGGATGTACTCTAAATGCTTAGGACACCCTAACGCTTATTATATTTATTTATCTCCTCCACGTACTCCAAGTACTCCATGATCATACCCTTACCTTCGTCGAAGTGGAATTAAAAAACGTTCAAAATGTGTGATTTATTTTGACCTTGACTGTATTGGATCTCTTTTCAATAAAGACTTGATGACTATTCCTTTCTTCTTTTTTTAACATACATTACCTTGTATGCATTATTAGATCAACTCGCCGTAAGGTCGCGGGTTCGAATCCCGCAAGGGTCATAGTTTGTATGATGAATACGGACACGTGTACCCGAGTTAAGGTTGTTTTCAAGTATAATAAATATTTATTAACAAAAAAAAATGTATGTAGTATATCAACCATCTGGTATCCACAACACAAGCCTATAGTTGCTTAAAGTGGAACTAGATGGCGCTGTGTGTATGTCCAAGGATATTTATTTATTTGTTTATTATCATTCATTTAACTTGCATGTGATATGTACTTGTACATAATCCTTGAACCCACCCACATCCTGATTGTCATACAGATTTAAAACTATGCAAATATATGCAACTGTGACGTCAATACATTAATGGTGTCATTGCACTGACCTGATCTCATTATAGCATAGTGAGTTCGGTACAAGATTACCTTTCAACAGCTACTAGTATAACAATGGTGTTGATTCGGATGTACACTAACTAAACTAAACTAAACTGAAATCAGTTTTAGGGTAGTACTGTCTCTTTCTCCCTAGAACAGTATGATGCGACGGCACTACTCCAAAACTGGTTTTAGTTTAGTTTAGTTTAGTTAGTGAACATCCGAATCGACACCACTATGAGTTTAAAAACCAAAAAACCCGACAACATACTTTGCATTTCGCGGGCGCCATGTTGGATTATTTACAATAAAATATATAATAATAATAAATATCTTTGCACATACACAGCGCCATTTAGTTCCACACTAAGCAACTAGGCTTGTATTATGGATACCAGATGGTTGATAAACTTACACAAGTACATTATACTTACATTATACTAAATAAATAAATATATAAATGAAAAACATCCACAACTCGGGGACACATGTCCGTATTCATCATACAAACATATGCCCCTAGCGTGATTCGAACCCGCGACCTTTTAGTATAACAGTCAGAATTTTTAATCACTACACTTCGACTTCTCACCAAGCTGGTTAGGTTACAGGAGGTAAGATATAAATCTATATACATACATACTTGCATACAATACACTCGAAAAACATTACCCTCCTTCTTGGGACAGTCGGGTAAAAAGCAGTGAGTTTGGGCTCAATTTCGTTATTGTGATTGTATGTTTGAAAATAAAAAAGGTGTCCAAAAAATCTCGTCTACATTTGCATGGCGGGGTAAGTACTGATACCAACTGTTTGGTGTAGTGGTTAGAAACTCTGCTGCTATACCAAAAGGTCGCGGGTTCGAATCCCGCCAGGGGCATGTTTGTATGATGAATACAGACATGTGTTCCCGAGTTATGGATGTTTTTCATTTATATATTTATTCTTTACAAAAAAAAATGTATTTGTGTAGTTTATCAAGCATCTGGTATCTATAATACAAGCCTAGTTGCTTAGTGTGGAACTAGATGGCGCTGTGTGTATGTGCAAAGATATTTATTTATAAAAAAAAATCTGACTTACGGGAGTGAATGCTGGGTATGGCAGAAGAAGAATTAAAGTAGAAATAAGACAGGGAAAATGGCACAGAGAACTTTGAGTTGGGTGCTTTTGAAAGATAGAATGAGGAATAGTGTAATTAGGAGTTATGCAGTGTGAAAGAAGACGCAATAACAAAGATTCAAATCAAATCAAATCAAATCAAAAATGCTTTATTTTGTAGGTACATACATTATTAATTATTATTTTATATTATAGTATTTCATTATTAATTGTGAAATAGCCTGGTTATGCGAACGGGCTGGTTATGTCCATGAATATTTATCATATAAATAATTTGGTATTTTAAATATTTATTTTAATAAATCAAAATCAAAAATATTTTATTCAATGTAGGATACAAAAATATCACTTATTGAAAGTTAACATGTAATTTTTTTTTTTAATAAGTTTCTGTTTTATAGTATCTTTAAATTTATGGATAGGAAGATTTTGTATATCAACAGGAACCATATTGAAAAAGCATTGAATTGAGAATTGAATTGAATTAAAAAAGGTATGCCGAGAATTGGTTTGGACATGTGAAGAGGATGGATGAAAGTAGACTAACGAAAGAGATATACGAAGCGAATGTGGATGGTACTGTTGGTAGAGGAAGACCACGGCGAACGTAGGTACCATTATCAAATCGCAGACGTCTTAAGGAAAGGCCAAGCCAAGAGTACCTACCCTAAACCGACGAGCATGTATAAACAATATTGTGAGAGTGAATGAAGCAAAAGAGGTGTGTCAGGATCGTAGCAAATGGAAGTCTATGGTCTCTGCCCACCTCTATGGGAAACAGGCGTGACTTTTTGTATGTATTAAGATCAAGAAAAAAAGACGGAGGGCTAATAACAAATGTAAAGTGATGCTACTTTTCTATACGAGTTATGGCTGCGTTTTAAATCTTTATATCGCGTGTTAGTATTAACAGGGGGCATAAAACGATTAGTGACCGTAGGTTAGGTAAGTACCAGCAGATAGCTTATACTTCTAAATCAGCTGGCCGAGCGAAGCCTAGTACAATTTTTAAAGTTAGTTCATATTTTTTGATAGAATTGAGTTCTGCAGTATCCTGTTGACCTGTTTGGTGTGTGGTACACGCGGTATACAGGTTGGAAAAAACGAATAGGCCCTGAAAAGTATTTGAAATATTGATATAATAATATATTATTATTATTTTATATATCAATAAATATTTATTTAGTACACCTATATATTTACGTTTGTATTTTGTTGCTATTTTATAGATGTTATGTTTAAGTAGGTATATTTGTCTATTGACCTATGTATGTATGTGTATGTAAATATATGAAATTTATTCACGTGGTTTGTATCTGCATCCCTATTTAATACCGCACAACCTACCTATTTCAAATGTACTGTCCTTATACCCAAAGGTTGCCTGGAAGAGATCGATTTTAGTGATAAGGTCGCCAAATTGTACATTCCATTCTTACCACTTTTCTGAAACTGTATTTTCTTATCTGTTGTGCAATAAAGTGTATTTGTATTGTATTGTATAATTCTCTTTGTTGCTTATTAACGTCATTATCATCTTGTAATTCTCACAATAGCCACTAAGTAGAAAATCTTAAAATAATATTATACTCTAGTATAGCAAGAAGAGCAATTACAAACCGCAGAAGCATTTCCAAGTGATTAGCACACCTCATGTGCTGGTGAGCTGTACCAATGAGATTAAGCTAACTCAAACGCTGAAGTTTCTACAATTTATACAACCAAGGACAAAGTTTCATACAAGTTATTGCTCTTCGTGCGTCTACCGCGAGACACCACGATATATGGAAGCCACCACCTGCGTCTTGAAATTCTACTTTAATGGGTGAGGTTAAAGTTTTACTATCTCAACTAGCTAGGGAATGCGCGGGGCGAAACGAGTTTATTATTTTAATTAAAATTATAAACTTTTATCATTAAGCTGACTGAACGAATAATGATACGGCTAATGAAGTTTTGCAAGTGTTACAATATATTTTGTTGGATTTGATAAATTAATATGAAAAAGATTAATATTGCCCTTGATATTTGAGTCCCGAACATGTTTTCGAAAACCATTTTACCAACTAAAGACCCCATAGATTTTTTTCACTTTTATAATTCTCACCGAATGAACTGAATACCAATGCACGTTTGAACAACGCATCGTTTGAGTTTCCTGCAGTTCACCCAAGGAATATTAGACCGTAAAACTGTTGACATTGTGTACAATGCCGTACGTCGCTTTTGACCGAAGAAATTATTGATCAAAGAAAATTACAAAAAAGGCAAGTTTATGAAAATATTTATACACATTATGGAATTAAAAAAATTGCAACTAACTTGAATAATATTATGAATAAAGCGACCAAAAAGTAAATTAAATGAACGTTGTTGTGTATTTTTAGACTAGTAAGTTAGCACAAAAAACTAATAGATAACTTGAAAAAAAACTCATTGATTATTGGCTGTTCATTCTAATAAGTAATAGCTGTTGCTGCATATTTTAGACGACCGACACCTGCTTAGCAAGTGCATATAAATAAGAATAATAAAATAAATATCTTTGCAAATACACACAGCGCCATCTAGTTTCACACTAAGCAACTAGGCTTGTATTGGGTATTTACCTATGAAATTGAAGTTGTATTTCTTCGTTAATCATATGTTACAATTCCTGCGATTTTCAAAGCTATATCCAAATTTGTTTTTTATTTGGAAAATAGAATATTATTTCAAGGTTTCACATGAAATATTTTTTAATGTCTGGGCTAAATCACATAATAAAAATAATTTGAACAGAGCTCTTTTCATGTGCTTCCCATAATCATTTCTTAGATTCGCTGAAACTATTATAAAGCGGTTACTTTTAAAAATTAACGCTGCCTATACATAACTTAATGTTATCCGATAATACACACAAAGTTTAGCTAAATTTGGATTTGCTTTGTTTGTATGGAGAAAAAATGAAATTCTTCATACAAAACGCCAATTTCATAGGTTAGGACCTAATATTATGGATACTAAATGGTTGATAAACTACACAATTACATATTTTTTTTGTAAATATATACATAAATAAATGAGAAACATCCATAACGCGGGAACACAATGTCTGTATTCATCATACAAACATATGCCCCTAGCGGGATTCGAACCCGCGACCTTTTGGTAAAGCAGTCAGAATTTTTAACTGTAGTGGTTAAAAAAAACAGGTCGTCTATATAATATGAACCTGCAGATTTAAATTCAGTAATTGTGTAAAAACTACAGAAACATATGTCAAGCTTGCCCTTCTGGAACCCTAGGTACGTCACTGTCCCGGTACAACGTTATATCGATGAATTGGCTTGTTGGACCACACGTCCCTTTGTACAAATATTCTTTTGCTTTTTATGAGGTCCAATTATAGTTCCGGACAAACATTCTGTCGCGTAAACATACTTCGGTCATGTCGTCACATTGACTGTCGCTCAATTTGCTTGTCCGACAAACGTTAAACATACATCGTCGTACACGTAGTTTATCGGACTTTGTACAATCCTTTACTGTTTAATTGTCAAGGACAATAAAAAATATCTCATTCTACATTACATTTTATTTTCCACACAAAAAAGCCATTGCAGCATAGAAAACAAAGAGCACAATTCCCCCAATCCTACCACTATTTACACCAAGCGTAAAAGAGACAAAAAAGGCAGGTAGGATGTACGAGTAGGCAAAGCAACCGAACCCAGACGAGACAGCGCTGCACAAAAGCAACTAAAAATACTAGTTAAAAAGCGTAGTTTTAGCTGTGAGAATGTTTGCTCGACCCACTTTATTAGGCCCGGTGGATAGTGGGGCAACGAAAACCGCGAGGTTAGGAATACACGCTAGTGTTCGCGCTCTCGGATTTCACGTCTACACTACAGTGCAAAGTCTAACCCCATCTGCATTGTCACCATCACAACTGCATTTGATTCTGAAAGGCAATTTACAAAAAAGAGACACATTATTTCTTACTCATTAGGTTTCTCCGTGCAAGCGATTGTCTAAACAACTGTCATCGCGCTATTTGGAACTCTGGTGAGAAAAGATCTGGCGCCCAAGGTACTTCATGCAGTGAATTAACATTCCCACTCAACAAAGCAATACTGCCAGTCTTCCGAATCTTAAACACTTTTAAGTCGGATCGACGGTATTTCATAATTAGCTCCAGCAACCCGGATCATTAACCCGCTGCTAATGTTATTCTTAGGTATCATACACATTGCTACGGTGTACATTGGTGCAGTTGACATCTCCAATCATAAAGTTTATGGGGCAGTTTAGACCATTAAACCAGACAACTAACTATATGGCACCCATTCTGAAATGAAAACAGAAAACCAGCAATCCCACACATTGTGGTCAAGTGACGTTATTGAACTTAGTATGGAACAGCTGTTTCTTTTCTCTAGTATTTAGAATTGAGCCCATAGTAAAAGCTGTTCAGTATGATGGCGTTAAATGTCCAGTAGTTCAAAACCAAACCAAAACATAAATCCATAGCTTCCTACGTCGCTCCCAAGGCGTGTTATTTGGTGTTAGCGTAGTAGAGCACCAAGTACGTTTAGATCTTCACTGCAATCGTCCGCCGATTTCCTGGCCCACAAAACTACGCCTGCACTAGCGAGTTTCTGCACAGCGGTTTGTTTATTTAAAACTTTTTTCCGCTAGGTGTGCCGGTCCATTCTGCAATGTGATGACGTCACCGCCGACGTGAGCCGTGATACGTATTGTATGATGAATCGCATTTGTAATGCTACTCTTCTGTGTGGTAACTGGAACACAATTTTGTATTTGTTGACGTTTTTAAATGTATAACTGTAGTCAAAACAATTGAGACAATCGTTAATAATTTTAAAATAATTGCATGTTTATTACTAATATATTGTATTTTTTTTTGGGAACGGCAAATCCAAATTTAGCTAAACTTTTTGTGTATTATCGGATAACATTAAGTTAAGTATAGGCAGCGTTAATTTTTAAAAGTAACCGCTTTATAAAAGTTTCAGCGAATCTAAGAAATGATTATGGGAAGCACATGAAAAGAGCTCTGTTAATTTTTTTTTTATTATGTGATTTAGCCCAGAGATTAAAAAATATTTCATGTGAAACCTTGAAATAATATTCCATTTTCCAAATAAAAAACAAATTTGCATATAGCTTTGAAAATCGCAGGCATTGGTACATATGATTAACGAGGAAAAAGAACTCCAATTTCATAGGTAAAGACCCAATATTTCCAGCGCGACCCGTTGGAAGCGACCTGCGTCCAGCGACTTCCCGCGACCTTCACCAGGTCGTCTGTACACCTTGTGAGTGGACGTCGTATGCTGCTCTTGCGGGTGCGTAGTCTGCACTCGAGAACTTCAATGCCCCACCGGCCATTAGTTCATCGAGCTATGTGCCATTGCCCACTGCCATTTCAATTAACTGATCCGCTGGGCTATATCTACGGATTTCTTCATTCCTGATTCAAGCACGTAGAGTAATGACGTCTATTTTGTAAATAATTTGTAGTTTAAATTATTTCTTATGAATGTGATATTAAATTGTGATATAATGTTTACTAATTTGGACGGATTATTGCACTATGTTCATCCAGGTGAACAAAGTGGAATTTATTAGTCAACTTTGATCACCTTGGAAATAAAACACCTGGGTGATATCACCCAAGTGAACAAAGTGGAATTTATTAGTCAACTTTGATCACCTCGGAAATAAATCACCTGGGTGATATCACCCAGGTGATTTTTTGTGGAGTGGAATTTATTAGTCAACTTTTGTAACAGAAATAAACTTTAGTATAGAACGTTAAACCAAAAGAAAATCCGATTAGTTATATCTCTACTTTATTACAGCATCTCCACTGAAAATGTCATATTGATTCATTCACCATCTGGCCCTTCCAATTTCGAGGTCTTATCAGAACGCTTACCTGTGAAAAATATTTTTTCACCTCCTCCACTGGCCTAAACGCAATCAATCTTCGTCTCTGTCATGTGCTTTGATCCACTAATTGATTATTTTAATGTGCGAGTGAGATGAATTATTGAGTTTTTTTGGTACTCAGGTGCGTGAGGAAGGTTAAAAATAGTTAATTTCCTTAAATAATGGTCAGCGATTTATTGTTATTTTTTAAAATATAACAATTAGATAATTTGGCTTTTCAATTTATTAAAGTCATTATATTTTTGACGACTCATTATATTATGCAAAAGCTTATAAAGATAAAAACTTTAAACTATCAGGATACTGAAGATCTATTAACATATACACAATGAGTCAATAAATATATATATACATGCACACACACACACACACACACACACACCACTGATACACACTATACACACATACATCATCACACACACACAAACACACATACACGATTATGTAAAAATGAAATGTAACCTTAAAAGGAGGATCCTACAACTTGTATATTGCCAATATGTAGTAAAGGAAATATACGATTTTTGATTTGATTTGATTTATGAGGAAATATAATATGTGGATATTTAGTGGACAATTGATGTCATACTTACGAATGCTTATTATTTCGGTCTTTAGGTCATATATATCCTCATTTCAGCGTATCAATCAAATATTCTTTATTAAATATACATGGAAGTAGTGCAAACCCACCACCTTCCCTTGGGCCATCAACCATCATGGTTATACGGGCCGAATCGTCGAGATGGCCCCGGTACTTGCGCAGGGCTCTTTCCCGATAGCACATTTTCTTGACTCTCGACAAATTGTTTAACTTCTCTGTCCTTGTCCCTAATTGCCAATTCTCCCCTTTCTGGGGCTTGACGTTCATACTACGGATTAGTGCGACTCCACGCCCAGACTCAAACACTGGAAGTAGTGCAGTGTGTATTAGTCTAATTGCAGAACAGAGGTCCATTACCACTCTGGAGTACCTATACCTATGCTTATTATATTCGATTTCCGCCCACAGCTTAGCCTGCGTGGAATAATTTTATTGCCGAAATATGTTTATCCCGAGACAACTACTCACTTTATCGGGATAAAAAATATCCTATATTTGAATCCAGGGCATGTTCTACCTATATACTCATTTTCATCCAAATCCGTTCATCCGTTTCGCAATGTTTAAGCAACAAACAAACAAATAAACAAACATTCGTATTGATAATAATATAGTTAGATTGTTATTAAAAAAAGCAAAACAATATTAATAATGCCAATCTTGTACAAAAGATGAAGGTAAGGCAAATATTATACAAATTAATGATTAGAAAACCTCTGAATGTGTCACCAGAGCGTTGGTAACAGAAAATGCAGAACACTCCAATAATTCCAATAAATGATGTTCATGTAAAAACCCGACGACGAATCGAAAGAATTGATCTTTCGAATTCGACGGACTTCCTGCAGCGGTATTCCCGAACGAGTACGACATTGGAACCTTCAAGAAACGAGCCTATACCTTCCTCAAAGGCCGGCAACGCATCTGTGACCCTTTTGGTGTTGCGTGTGTCCATGGACGGTGGTGATTTCCATCAGGTGACCCCGATGCTCGTTTACCGCCGTCTCATATATCATCATTTTCCTGCCCTTATCCTACTCTAGGTGGGGTCGGCACAACATGTCATCCTCTTCCACTCTCCTCTATCAGCCGTCACCTCCGTACTCACCCCTTTCACACACATATCATTCCTCACGCAGTCTACCCACACCTTCTTTGGTCTTCCTCTACCTCTGTATCCCTCCACATTCATACTTAACACTCGTCTTGTTACGTGCCTTTCATCCCTCCTCATAATGTGCCCTCCTAAATGGAGATGCGGATAAGATCAAATAACAAAGTTAGAAACCGTAATATTATTTACTGACCTGTCTTATTAAAGATCTCACATACAATTTATTTTTTTAAAGGCCTAGTGGCCTCGCTGCAATATCTAAGATTGTAATTTTATTAACGTCGAGGTTACAGGTTTAATATTAAGAAATTACCATCATAACAGATTTCATTTAGGCCGTATTCGTAATAACGGACACTGCGGGCCGTCGGGAATAAAAATAAATGAGATGATTACGCCACGCCTTTACTCGACTGCCATGCCGTGAGATCAGGGTGATCGTAGGATCTGGCAACTTGATTTATATTAAGAAGGTATCTTTTAATTTGTACTTCCATTAAAATACGACCTGTTTAGTGTAGTGGTTAACAATTCTGATCACTATACCAAAAGGTTGCGGGTTCGAATCCCGCTAGGGGCATATGTTTGTGTGATGAATACGAACATGTGTACCCGAGTTATGGATGTTTTCATTTATAATAAGTATATATTTACAAAAAAAAATAATATTTATGTAGTACATCAACCATCTGGTATCCACAACACAAGCCTATAGTTGCTTACTGTGGAACTAGATGGCGCTGTGTGTATGTCTAAGGATATTTATTTACTATTTATTTATTTATTAAAATGATGTAATGGCATACATTTGTTACAAAAAGTCATGCTCTGTTTCTCAAAGTGGTAGGAGAGGCCACATACTTTTGTACGTTGCTATGATCTTGACAGGCTTCTTCGCTTCATTCGGACTTGGCTTTTCTCTTAGACGTCCCCGATTTGAACATGATACGTTCGCCGTGGTCTACCCTTACCCACATTCGTTTCGTTCGAGTATTTCTCTCTACATAGTAATCATTCATTCATCCTCTTTATAATAAGGTTCCGGTAGACATTCAAAATTTGCTTTTAAATAAATTTAAAACCACTATTAAACGGGAACTATGTGTCAAAGCCTATTACAAAATTTCGGACTATCTAAATGATAAGAATGCATGGACATGAACCGCTCTGCGATATTATTCTTGTTTTTCTTTGTCGAATCATAAATTTTATAAATACTTATTTAAAAAGAGCAACCCTTAAGTGTCTTGCTCGTTCTTCTCTTCTCTGGCCTTGTAAATGAGCGATAATTGTATGTCATGACGATTTCAAATGTTATTCTTATAACTTACGAAATGAAACTTTCTTGAGTTGATTTGATTATCAACAAACTAAAGAATACCTTTCTCAATGTTATCACTACGACTTCTTTCATTTTAAAATTATCATCATATCAGCTATAGGATGTCGACTGGTGAACACAGGCCTCCCTCATAGATTTTCTGAAGAATCAATCGGATGCGGCCCGCGTCTAGCCGTTGCTAGATGCGGGCCCGTAACCTTCATTAGGTCGTCACGGCCTGCACTGGGCTTGCCTTTGCGAGATATCCAATCCAGAACCTTAATTCTTACAATTCTTCATGATATATTCCCTGCCCACTGCCATTTCAACTTACTAATCCACTGGGCTATATAAGGTCTAACAAAATTAACCCGACAAACTTTGGCAATTGCGCGTTTATGACAATAAAATAATATGTATATTCATTGAAAAAACTAGCCTTAAAAATTTAGTTCCCGAATAACAAAATTAAATGTAAGTGCAAATGAAAATACAAGTTAATAGACTTACT
This sequence comes from Oegoconia quadripuncta, assembly GCA_949316235.1. NCBI lineage: Eukaryota > Metazoa > Arthropoda > Insecta > Lepidoptera > Autostichidae > Oegoconia > Oegoconia quadripuncta. The sequence continues at coordinate 23,322,178 of OX438747.1, forward strand.
TCATTTCGCTTGTACCTTATTTTATCAATGGGAAAAAAAAGCTAACGTTCATATGGAAGACGCCAAAGGGGGTGGCGGGGCACAGGGCGCAACCAATCACAGCAAGTTGCGGCAGCGCCGCCGCCGGAGCAAGCGCCGACGGCGAGCGGCTTGTGATCGCCTTTCGGCGTCTTCAAAGATAACGCGGCGCGTGTTTGTGTGTTGTGGCAAAGTACTTAGAGCGCGCGGCCATTAAGGTCCAACTCACAAAATTTACATTTCTAAATTTTATTTTTTGAATAAAATCTGTTACAACTATAATGTTTCACTTTTTATTTTTTTCGTAATAGGTACATTCTATACATACACTCTGCAACGTTTGTCTTTTGTTAGACTTTATATAGCATTCGTTCTTCTATGGATTTCTTTATTCCTGAAGCCGTGACCTTAAAATATCCGCACTTAATTTGGAAGTTATATGCAGAAATGCAAAAAATGCTCCTGCAATACTCGGCCAATACTCTGCGCTATCTTTACTGAACCAACATGTTACTGTATCAGCACAAATTGTGTTGAGTATTGCACGATACTGTGATTTGGCAACGAATCGCAAACCTAATGCTTTATTGGACCATCGCCACAGGAGAATTGCTGTAAAATACGTAAAATATGACCGCCGCCATTTGCAATGTCATACCGATTTCACATGTAATCTGGCAGCTTATTGATATTCAGTGGAGCAGTTTTGTCAAATTCGTTATATTAAATTGACTGAGATGTGGTTTTGAAAATTTTGAAAACTATGAAGATGTCATTCACGTAAACAAAACAGCTGTATTAAATGTTAATTATTTGCAGCACACATGGCTGAACCATCTTGCAAAAAACAAACTATTCTTATAAAACCGTTTTCAAACACGATCAGCCCATTTGGCGTTACAGTGCCACAGGCAGACACACGATCGAACATAAACTTCAAACGCCCATCTTTGCTTAGTGGGCTAAGAAATATAAATGACGCAAAGCTCTTAAAAAAAACTGTCAAAATGTATATAAGATCAGTATAGTGGTCAGTGCGATCCATGGCGAGTGGTGCCATCGTATCGTACTGTACCAGGCAGAAAGAGACAATACTACTTTACAACTGGTTTTAGTTTAGTTTAGCGCATGAATTTGGCATTAAAGACGGTATTCGCTATTTGGGGCGACGCCAATCTAGTCAAATTCAATGCCACCAAAAACACAGGCGTGTCTGTTCACCAGCAAACGGAGTCCATTCGACCTGACTCCGACTTTCCGGGATGTATCCGAACCTAAACCTACCTAAATTTTGGGCGCTCGATAGAATCGAACGTTAAAACAGCGGCTAAGAAGCTTAGCATTCTCCTTAAGGTCAGGCGATATTTCACATCAAAACAACTTTTGGTGCTATAAAGGCTCAGGTCTGCTCGTGCATGGAATACTGCTGTCACCTCTGGGATGGTTCAGCTAATTACCAACGAGCTGCACTCGATTCTGTGGAACGACGTGCCGTGAGACTCACAGGTGATAATTCGATGACGGCTAAATTGCAGAGCCTTGAACATCGTCGCAAAGTCGCCTGTCTCTCAGTTTTTTACTGTCACCCTTCCAACTTCGGACCACTAGGCGTGGGGAGGGATTCCACCCGTATATAGTTAATATACCGAACATTCGCACTAAGAACTTCGATTCTTCATTCATTATCCGAACAGCCAAGTCATAACACCTTGCGAAGCGATGTAGTTTAAAAAAAAATAACATGTTGACTTTCAATAAGTGATATTTTTGTATCCTACATTGAATAAAATATTTTTGATTTTGATTTTGATTTAAGGCATGGAACTCCCTTCCGGCGTCAGTCTTTCCTGAATCCTACAAAATTGGGATCTTGAAGAGCAGAGTGAATAGGCATTTACTGAGATCGCGTGTTTCATCTTCGACCACATCGTCACTTTCCATCAGGTGAGATTGTGGTCAAACGCGAAACCAGTCAATCATAAAAAAAAAAGTTGGTGTCCATCGGAATCGACACCATTTTCATTCGACATAGCGAATATCATCTCGTTATACCGTTAGACCCTTTGGGTACGGAGCCATTATGGTACTTTATCAAATTTACAGATGCATTATACTAGGACCTTTGACTCACTTGTACATACTCACCTGTACGGCATTTGTACTAAGCCAGGCGCATCAAATGCGCTGTTACGGGGTATAAACGCGCTGCGGTCGGCAACCTCAGTGCTCGAGCATTGTCGCATTTGGCTGTAACATTTGTCGGGAATTGCATCAATTTGGTTTGAGCTGTCCGTAATGAGTTCTGGGAACTGTACATGCACCCTGAAGGTGTAGTTTTTGAGATTCGAATGTAGTACTGCTGTTGAAACGCTCGTTCTCAGAAATATTATTTTAAATATTAATAAGATCACGGAGATTTTTTTTATGCACAACGGGTTAGGCCTTGACCTCAATCACACCTGATGGTAAGTGAAGGTGAGGCCGAAGGTGGAAGCGTACTGACTCGGAAGCCCATCTTATCTCTAGCAACCGCAACATATTTGGGGAACTGGCTATCTGTGACAACCGGAACACGTAATGCTATTAACATTGCTGTTTGGTGGCAGATTTAGATAAATATTCCATATTCCCCGCCAGTTTTGTATGAGTGAAGTCATTATTAGCTTATCTGATTTGATGAGTAAATATAGGTATACATGTTTTCTCAGTCCGCTCACATAATCTTCCGTAAATAATTAATGTTACCCAGTTCATATACTAAAGTTCACACCTGAAGTGCTTACCTCTAACTTACTCTCGAATGAGTTGTTATGTAAGTTAACTTTCCACCTGCTCTAAGTAGCTACTTACATTCCTACTTTGAATTAAGATAGGTTCTTCAGTCGTCCTTGCAAGCGTAAAAAAATAAAAAGATATTTATTTATCCCAAAATTAATTAACAAACTAAGAGTTTACTAGAACTAGGACAAATTTGAGTAATATGTCAATATGCAAATTAAGAAATCTCTCAATGATATAAATGACAATGGTATAATATTAAAAGAGAGAAAAAAAGTAATTTTTTTCTCTCACTTTAGGGGACTGGCTATCTTATCTCTGACAACCGGAACACAAAAATGCTATTAACATTGCTGTTTGGCGGCAGATTTGGATAAGATGGTGGTAGCTAACCAGGCGGACATTTAAAATGCCCTACCACCAACCAAATCGAGTACTTAAACATGTACCCCGCTGGGGATCGAACCCGCGACCTCCGAATCTTAAACCCAATGTGGTTTACATTGAGCCACGGAGGCGGTTCATCATTTATCATATTCACCTGCTTCCTATTATTATGATGTAAGTAGAATAGAATGTCTGCTCTTATTTCAGTGGGTAAGCTAGGCACCGATTAACAGCTCCGAGGAGTCTAGTTAGAATAAAATTTAGTATCGCCTTGGTATTTTACAAGTGGTCCACGGTTTTATTTGGAGGGATGCCAACTTCATCTGCATATGCTCGCTCATTATGAAGAGAATATGGAAAATTGATGCTGTCAAAACCAAAGCACTAGCAGCGTGAATGTAATGATAAATTAAGAAATCCGCAGAAGAAGGCGTAGGCCGGTATTAATAAACCAATCTCTATACAAGTCTTGAGGCTGTATTAACCGAGATGCGTCTTAAGCAGTTGACGCTATCTCAAGCTCGGTGCAAATTTATAAACCAATCTTGAGTTGAGATCACTTCTGAAGTATACGCCTCAGCGGCGAATGAATGATAGTCTTGGATTTCGTTTATTAATACTGCACTTCTCAAGTGAGTACTGCTTGAGAGGTCTCAAGTTAGGTTTATTAATCAACACGTTTACTTGTGACCCAGTCACAAAACTGTTCTCAATCTTGAGAATGGTTTATTAATACGGGCCTTAGACAAGCTGATTAGTAAGTAGAAGTGGCAGTGGAGGAAGTGATGGCCGGTGGGGCAATAATGTTAACTTAACGACCTGTTTGGTGTAGTGGTTAGAAACTCTGACTGCTGTACCAAAAGGTCGCGGGTTTGAATCCCGCTAGGGGCATATGTTTGTATCATGAACACAGACATGTGTTTTGTTTTTTTTTTATGCACAACGAATTAGCACTCTACCTCAATCACAACTGATGTTAAGTGAAGATTAGGCCGAAGGTGTCGCTTTTGAGCTAATACTCATTGGTGGGTTTGGGTTATTGGAGTTCAAATTCGAAATTTTAACCTAACTGACTGACTGATGAACTGACGGATCCTCTTTTTTTGGCCGATTCATTTCCAGATTTCAACTCAGTCGCACCGTTATTCTAATAATTTTTTTACATGTCAATAGTTAATTTTTTTAGTTTTAAGGCACTTTCGATCCTCTGTACGACCTGTTTCATGCAATAAATAAGTTGGTGTGATGATCCGTGTTCTGTTTTGACCCTGGCCAGAGCTGTCCCGCCCCATTCTGTACATATACACACATATTTTCTCTGGTAAAATAAAGACTAGTATGAAATGTTTCAAATGATTTTTATCGTAATGAACACTAAAAGCATATATTTCGTTTGCGCACTCATCTGAAGACAATGTTTCCCTAAGGATTAATTCTACTAGAAACATGTTATTTCCATATACATTGTCGGATATGTAACGTTTTGTCGAGGATGTAGAAAGAAAGGAACATTATTTAGAACAGAGCAATATCCATAAATTTACATAGATGGTCGACCTCTAAACGAAGCTACTTCGATATCGTTATCGAAACGTTGACAAAATGAGACATCATCAAATTGCTGAGCGAGCTATGAGCCAGCCAATTACACGTCAGAACATAAACGATGACGATATTAATGAAATTACATAATAGATCCTGCTGAAACAAACAAATTTAGAAAACCCTCGAATAAAGAAATGATTCCTATATCATCTAGATAGACGAGATAGACCAAATAAATTGTGTTAAAAAATAAATATCTACTTAACTGATTTCCATCAAAAATAGCTTTGAACTGACGTTGATGACCTGTTTGGTGTAGTGGTTAGCAACTCTGACCACTGGAACTAGATGGCGCTGTGTATGTCTAAGCATATTTATTTATTTATATTTATTTAATAATAATAAAAAAAAATAGGGTTTAACATCACCAGCCCGTAAATATCCCACTGCAGGGATATAGTATAGGCCTTGCCTCGTATAATGAGGGAGTATGCGCCATAGTCCACCACGCTGGCCCAATGCGGGTTGGAGACTTCACATGCCTTTGAATTTTTATTTCTCAGGCTTCCTCGCTATGTTTTCCTTCATAGTTTAAGAGCAGTGGGATAAAAGCACATAAGTATTAAATTAAATTTAAAAACTCTCCTAAATTGGGAGACAGCATCTTAATCGCTGAGCCACCGACGCTCGGCTGAACCACAGACGCTGGGGTTTAATTTTACATATTAAAAAAAAATGCTCGAAAGTCTATGATACATCGAATTACGCCAAAAAACTGTGTTAGAAGCTAACTATCTTCGAAACGGCTTAACCGACTTTCATAAAACATAGGTAAGAATCGTTTAGCTTTAATAAAAAAAGTAGCGAATTCAGTTACCGTTTTGTTTCCGCGCGTTTATCCTTATTTATTCAATCCTTAATTAGACAAATAGTTAAAGAATAAATATAACCCCATATTTTATAGCCGGAATCGATTTTATATTCGAATTTCAGGTTTCAGGTATACTATAAAGAAATTTGTGTAATACCTTGTTTTCTCGGGGTTCAGAATTTTTCAATTTATAGTTTATTGCACATAGTTTGTGCTTTATTTAGCAGTGTTTTAAAACAAATTCTCTGTTGCTGAAGGATGCAAGTAAATCCACAGTCAAAGGTGTAATTTAAAAGCACTGAAATTTTAATATAAACGACTAACTCCGCGAGCCAGGAACAACTTTTCATCAGTAAAATGGTTTAAACTTCGAGCAGTACAATTTACATTTAAAAAAGCTGATACCACGAACAAATTTATTGTATTCAGCATGTAATTATAAGCTCTTTCATGTCAGTTAACAAAGAAGGCTTCTATTTTATTGTATTCAGCATGTAATTATAAGCTCTATCTTGTCAATTAACAAAGAAGGCTTCTATTTTATTGTATTCAGTATGTAATTATAAGCTCTTTCATGTCAATTAAGGCTTCTATTTTAACAACAGATAAAAACGACATCTTTTAATTAATTTTAGATACAAAAGGAGTAGGTCATTTATGAGGGTTCTGGGACACTATGTGCGTCCCTTCCTAACGCATGTGTGGGTGATTGGTTAGAAATAGAGGTGAATATGATAAGGTAGTGATCGAGCTGTATGCGCCTGTTGTTTGTATGGTGTGAGGGGTCTGTAGTTGTCGGTTTACACACATACACTCGAAAAACATTACCCTCCTTCCTTGGGCAGTCGGGTAGTATCAAGTGTAAATTTTACCTATGAAAATAAAACATGATTGAATTGATATAATATTATTGCATAATCTACAACTTTGCACTTTATCTCAACCACACCTGCCCATAGATTACGTAACTTTATCGGTATCGTTATCGATTACGTTGACCAATGAGAAACCGTCAAAGTGCTGAGCCAACCAATCACATGTCAGAACGTAACCGTGACGATAACGATGACTTTTTACAATACAATACAATGCCATGCAATACAATGCAATGCAATGCAATACAATACAATACAATACAATACAATACAATACAATACAATACAATACAATACAATACAATACAATACAATACAATACAATACAATACAATGCAATGCAATGCAATGCAATGCAATGCAATGCAATGCAATGCAATGCAATGCAATGCAATGGAATGCAATGCAATGCAATGGAATGCAATGCAATGCAATGCAATGCAATGCAATGCAATGCAATGCAATGCAATGCAATACAATACAATACAATACAATACAATACAATACAATACAAATACTCTTTATTGCGCAAAATAATTTACAATAGTTTTTGATAATAACAATAGAACTCAATTAGGCGGTCTTATCAATAAAAGCGATCACTTCCAGACAACCAACAGCCATGGGACATTTGTAGTTAAAAAAACAGGTAGGGTGCACGATACTATACCAACTAAAGAAATAATTATAGATAAGTATGCATTTATACTTATATAGACTTACTTAATAATAGTAATAGTATAAAACACAATCGCTAGAAGCACTTTATGTAATAGAACCGCTGATGTTAAGTGAAGAAAAGGCCGAAGGTGGAATCGTATGAAAATAAAATAAAAAAGCTCGATGCGATATCCAATAGGCGTAACGAGTTTTCTATATCCAAGTTACTGTATTTGGTTTACGTGGGCAAAGCAGAACAAGGTACATTATTATTCAGGACACAATTTGCCGCTGCAACAGTCAACTATGTACTACGCTTGTTACCAAGATAAATGCTTGCTGTAGGTAAAATATGTTCTGCTTCTTTTTCAACCGAGTTTGAAAAGGAGGATGTTCTTAATTCGACTGTATTATTTTATGTTTTAACCCCCACTTCAAAAAGTAATATTACTGTAAAGATTGTCGCTTCTTCTTACCATAACACATTGTGAAGCGATGTAGTTTAAAAAAATAACATGTTGACTTTCAATAAGTGATATTTTTGTATCCTACATTGAATAAAATATTTTTGATTTTGATTTTGACAATTACGCTTGATGACTTATGGTACGGAAACGTGTTTATAATAGTATCTTATGATACCCATAGGGGTATCATAAGAAAGCGCAAGGTCACGCAACGAGCTATGGAGAGGTTGGGGTTTTATCGAATCAGTAATGACGAAGTCCGTAGACGAACGAAACGACATAGCCCAGCGAATTAGTAAGTTGAAGTTGCAGGCGGGGCATTAAAGATCTCAAGTGGAAACCTCCGCACGACAAGCACAGCATAGTATGTCCACTCATAAGGTGAACGGACGACCCGATGTAGGCCGTTTTCAACCGATCGCTTCAGAAATCTATGGAGGAGGCCTATGTTCAGCAGTGGACGTTCGGCAGCTGGTAATGATCTTCTTTTCGAGTCGAGGCAAGTTTCAAATTTTATTGTACCAACACTTAGCTACTCTAACAGACTCTCTGTGGCGTTAAGGAGGTCGTCAAAGGTGCATTTTCTGTAATACTGAAATAAATACAAATTTCATGTAAAAGTTTTGTTTTTAAAAACCCCTATCCGACGCCTACATCTCGTAATTCATCTAATTAATATTATAAATGCGAAGTTTAGATATTTGTTTTTTTTTTACAATTACGGCGAATCGAATGAATGGAATTTGGTATGTAAGTAGAAGATACTTTGGATTAAAACATGGATATTTTTAAAGAAATATTATAAATTCGAAACTTTAAATGTTTGGTTATGTGTTTGATTGTTGCTTCTTCACGGTGAAACGGGTGAATGGATTTAGATGAAATTTGGGATATAGGTAGAATATACCCTGTATGCATAGGATATTTTTTATCCCGATAACGTGAGTAGTTCCCGCGGGATAAACAAATTTCCGCGATAAAGTTATTTCACGCAGGCGAAGCCGCGGGCGGAAAGTTTAGGTAGTAAATACTTGTGTAATCTAATTACATTATGCAACATGTTATCGTTAATTGGAATACTAATAGCGATTACGCTAGCGTCACGAGTCCCTCATGCTCAAATATATGTGACTTTTAGACCTTGAAGGCCCTCATTCTATGGAATAATTTATATTGCAGCAAAAATACGAGTAGTTAGGTGCTATAAATAGGATAGAGTACGTCGTTCGGGTGAAAGCCTTCGCTTTGTCCGACCCCATGTCACTTCATAAGAGCATTAAGTCTTCGGATACAGTAATAAACGGAGAGATTAGTCTTTTTTGTATGGATAACTTTACATCAACCATGAAAGCGATCCAACCAATCAAATGTCCCAACGTAGTCGATAGTGGAAACGAAAGTTACGTACACAATTGACGACTTAGTCACACGCCAATACGCCACTATTATCCGGTATATTATATAAGACCATATAGCCAGTCCTCCAAATAAGATGGGGTTTCCGGATCAGTACGCTACCACCTTCGGCCTCATCTTCACTTAACATCAGGTGTGAATGAGGTCAAGTGCTAACCCGTTGAGCTTAAAAAAAATGACGCCCTGGTGTTCTCTCGTGAAACTAAATAACTGAAAATCAGTGCCTCACCGAGTGAGGATATATACTGAGGAATATGGTCCATTTGTGGTATAGATACTCATAATACTATTATAAGTTATACTTAATATTTTATTTAGGATTTTTGTTGCTCTTGTGAAATAAGACTACCTTTCGAAAGCCATAATACAAAACAGAATATTCTTGTATAATATGCAATTAAATGTTTTGTCTAAGTACATTATGTGATGAACAAATAGGCGCGTACCTTAGTAACTTAGCCATTCAATTGAATGTCTAGTAGGATCATATATAACCAACTAGCACCACAGTATAAAAATAAATAATCTATATATATCTATATAAGCAATAAATATGTATATATATATATAAAAAAACTGTGTTCAAAACTTACCATCAGTGTTCGATCGGCGTCTGTGTTTCACCTTAGGCTCCACTGAAAACCAGCGTTGCAGTCTAATTTCTAGACTGCAACTTATGTTGAGTAGGAGACCTTCTTTGACACCACTTTGCGACCACGAAAATTAATTTTTAAATACTTTAAGTCTATTAGTGACACTTTACTTAGGTACCTAGGTGCCTATTTTTTACTTTTATTTTTGTTTGTTTGTTTTGTTTGTTTTATGCACTACGGATTGGTACTTGACCTCAATCACACCTGATGTTAACTGTTGTAAACTGTGCTATGAGATAGGAGTACTCACTCATCCTATTATATGAAACTGTTTTGTACCAATTACATTATGTCAATTTGCTATTCACCGTTATACATGTATAATAATATGTGTGTCGCTAAATGGGTCAAATAAACGATTCTTATTCTTATCATTAAGAATGGGCGGATATTTCCTGCACTATAAGAAACTACACTGCCCAGAGGAAAGCCCCGTTCTAAATTCATCTGTCAGCTTTAAATATTCACATAGTACATTGCTTAGACGGCATTGCTTGATTCGACGTCAAGCCAAAAATACATACGTATAAAGTCTTTAAAAAAGCAGCACTTAGACGTTGAAAATTGTTCATAAATAAGTTTGCTTTAGTCGCAAATAAGTGTCCTGGACCTCATACAAATGGATAAATCAAAAGTGATGCTTTTGTTTAAATTATCGTCTTTCCAAGAAATCACAAGAAAATCGGTTCGATCCCCAGCGGAGTACATGTTTAAGTACTAGGTTTGGTTAGTAGTAGGGCATTTTAAATGTCCGCCTTGCCTAGCTACCACCATCTTATCTAAATCTGCTGCCAAGCAGCAATGTTAATAGCATTGTTGTGTTCCGGTTGTCAGAGATAACCTAGCCAGTCCCCCAAATGTGTTGGAGGTTTCCGGGTCAGTACGCTTCCACCTTTGACCTCATCTTCACTTAACATCAGAAGGGCAATTCTCGTAATATCTCTTATTACAATTACAGTCAAAATTCAGTTCGGATCTAGTCTCGGTCTCCAAATGTCAAATACGTCATTCTCGTACTACAATACAAAATTGACAGTTCGTCAAATATGCGCTTGCTTCCATTTATTCTCTTTCACATTTGTCCAAAAACTACTTATATCACTTCAGCTGGGCAATACTGAACAATTAATAGTGAGAGCTTTGTTCAACTTTCGATCACATTTCTATATAATTACATTACGAATCTTTGTATTTAATGTCGTATTTGACATTTAGGAGATCGAGACTGGATCCGAACTGAATTTTGACTGTAATTGTAATACAAGATATTACGAGAATTGCCCTTCTGGTGTGATTGAGGTCAAGTACGAACCCGTCGTGCATAAAAAAAAACCAATAAGTCACAATTTGGTGTCAAATCTTTATGACATCTATGAATGACGTCTTGTGACCGTGACATTTTGATGAACCAATGGCGTCAATTACATCAGCAGCCAACTTTAGACTAACGTTACGACTTAAAGTTCATACCGGGGTAGGCTCTCCAACTGGAGATTATATTGGTCCATACCCCACTTAGCCAGCGGAGGCAGTACCCCAACTGTGGATATGGAAGATTGTCGCTGTGTACCCATTTCCACTTGTAGATAATACAAGATTCCATTTCCCTCCGCTATCGCTCCGCTTTTAACAATATACAAGCGGCCTTACAAAAACATCACCTTTCCCGCTCTAACACGCGCAAACTATGACGAGAGACGTCATTAATCACTGTGTTCAGGTGATGCCGGGATGATGCGGGCCACATCAGTCACAGAGATAAGGGATTATACCACAATTATGTCAGATGATCTATGTGTGTGTGTTAATAAATTATAGGAAGATTCTTTTTGGATTCTAACCCTCTTATTCATAAAAATTTACAAACGCTTTATAAGCCTGTTTTCGTTAAAGTATATTGTGTCACTTTCTTTCATTACGACATTTTCTTATAAATGACAGAGACAAAACATACTTTAACTGACTCAGTTATAAATTATGGTCTTGGTAGTTATGGACGAATATATAAAAGTTACGTAAATAGTTTATACAGCCTACAACTTAAAATACTAAAGACTATATGTCCCTAAACACATTAAAACTAAGTTTACAGAAGATGAGTCAGGTTTGTTTAGATATTGTAGGGTAATATCTGTGTTTGATAAGATTAAAATGTCCGTTATTACAGACGAGTATCCCAATATAAATTCATTAAAGACAAAACATAGACCTGATTATCTACGTAAGCTGGAGTATATACCTTTGTATGAGTTACCTAAATACACTAACATTTACGGAGCGAGGACGTGAGAGTACATGTTACCAAACATTTTAAATGATATTCCCAAGGAAATACATACCTACAGATATATTTATAAATATGAAAAAAATGTAAACAATCACTTAAAAAGTACTACATGGGTGGTGCTGGTGATACTGTAACTTGTAATAGACAGTAAGTGGTAAGCGATGAGGCTCAGTGTGTTGCGTATAAACCTTGAATAGGTTTCTGTGGCGGACTTTTGTATTGTGTTAAACCTTTTTCATATAATAATGAATAAATAGAAAAATAAAATTAAAAAAAACTAAAACAGGCTTATAAAGGGTTTGTAAATTTTTATGAATAAGACGGCTAGAATATTAGATTGCTATAAAGTACATTGTGATGTCGATTGTTTGTCTTTTCATCAAAATTAGAGACTACCGTGACGCTGGAACAATCTCACTACAATTATAATTGCGAAAGTTTGAATGTTTGTCTATTTGTTGCTCAATCACGGCTTCAATGAAATTTGGTATAGAGGTAGAGCATACCCTAGATTAATATTCCTATGTCTTATTATGGGATATGTTTTATCCCGATAAATAAGAGACTCATTGGTGACCATTCGATCACTGCTAAATTGCAGAGCCTCGAACACCGTCGCAAGGTCTCCTGTCTCTCGGTCTTTTACAGGATACATTTCGGTGAGTGTGCGTTGGAATTACACAATCTTATTCCACCATCGCCATTCCATCTTCGGACTACTAGACGCGGGGAGGGATTCCACCCGTATGTAGTTAACGTACCGAACATTCGCACTAAGCGGTTCGATTCTTCATTCATAATGCGAACAGCCAAGGCATCCCTTCCGGCGTCAGTCTTTCCTGTATCCTACAACCTTGGGATCTTCAAGAGCAGGGTGAATAGGCATCTACTGAGATCGCATGCTTCATCTTCGGTCACATCATCACTTCCCATCAGGTGAGATTGTGGTCAAATGCGTATCCAGTTAACCATAAAAAAAAAAAAAAAAAAAAAAAGATAAATTGAGTAGCTCCAGTGAGATAAACAAATTAAGCATCATCTATCTAATATTATAAATGCGAAAGTTTGGATGTTTGTGTCTTTCTTTTTATACGTATAACGTATTCGAATAAAATTTGGTATATAGGTAGAACATACCCTGGATTATGGGATTAAACGGCTCCTCTACACGATATATAAAAATTGTTGTAACCTTTCTTGATTGTAAATGATTGATTGAAAAGAGACAAACCCTCTGAGTTTCTCGCTAGCTCTTCTTAGTAGTGGTCGCGTTCCGAGCTAGTGGTAGTTTAAAAAACAAATGACGTTCATAAGTGCATATTGTATTGCCTACACGATTTTCACATAGGATATCCCCGCCGCTGATCCCCGTCAGCGGCGGGTCGAACGCGTAAATGCGTTACCCCTCGACAAAAAAAAAGTGTAATTTTAATTACTTCACCCGCCCCGTTACGTTATATTATACAAGTCTATGGGTCAGTTGCTATGTCTGTCGCAAGTTTGAAGAAAATCTGCCATTCACACCAGTTCTCATTTACGCGAAGTGACATAATATTATTAGGTTTCTTTTATAAAAAATACACCATTATCGTACAGGGATTTTGTGGAACCAAACCTATTGTGTGAGCAATAATTCACTCAATACTGAAGCCATTGTATGTTTGGCAATATTGGGACATTCGCCGAAGATTGATTGAAGGGATTACCTCTGAGTGATCCGTCTTTGTGCTTTGTCATAAATATTGGAAAATTTAGCAAACATTATATCGATACACTTAATCAGTTTGTATTCGTCGCAATCCTATCGTAAATTTAGATAGATCTCAAAAGATTCAGTCATTGTGATGTCGGAGGAAGATATGATAAAAGTTGCGGAGTTTCTTGTCGCTTCTTCTCCCTAACCATAACAACTTGTGAAGCGATGTAGTTTAAAAAATAATTTTTAAACTACATCGCTTCACAAGTTTCACAAGTGTAGTTCTGATTTTGATAAATATTGATCTCTTTTTATCTTTTGAAATTATTTGTAAGTCCTACTTATTTCTTAGTTTCCAATAGATCATTGCCTTGACACCAGTCAATGAAAACTAATGAGTCGTATAAATAAACTTGCATAATTAAGGCTATATACGAATGCAAATGAGCAGTCAAAAATCCTTTAACTTTTCTGTTTGTTGCAGTGGACAGGGCACTAGCTCGAAGAAATTACTGGTAGGACACTAAAGTTCTGCAGCGTGCATGCGCAGCATAGAAGCGTAATGGAGATCGTTAAAGTTGTTTATTATCCTAGAAACAATATTCTAATATAAATTTATACTCTGTGTTTCATCATCATCATCAGCCCGTAAACATCCCATTGCAGGGGCATAGGCCTTACCTCGTATATGAGGGAGTATGGGCCATAGTCCGCCACGCTGGTCCAATGCAAACATTTTTTTTTTGTAAATAAATATTTATTATATATGAAAACATCCATAACTCGGGTACACATGTCCGTATTCATCACACAAACATATGTCCCTAGCGGGATTCGAACCCGCGACCTATTGGTATAGTGGTCAGAGTTTCTAACCACTACACCAAACAGGTCGTCATGAAAAATGAACAATATCACTGGCTATATGGGGTCATAAAAGTGTTAAGTGAGCAGAAGAGTATTTTAGATAATATCAATAAGAACATTGGATCCTCCATAGTTAATGCTCGCATTATACTCTACTTGAAAACGTGTAAACACTATAGTAAAATGACAATTTAACACTATATTACGCTTGTCCATGCTCCCGTCAGTCTGCATTTATTAACGCGTGAATACAGTCGCTATGAAAATGAACTGTGTTGTTGTTGCTGTCATTTTGATGGGATTTGTATATGGGAGCGAGAAAGACCGTGAGTAACTCATTTTATTACAAGCCTTTAACTTCACGTTTAAGTCCTTTTTTATATTTCCAATTCCATTCTACATTTCCAATGTAAAAAAAAATTTAACACTTCTGTCACATCTATATCTTTGTCATGTATGCGATATACAAATAAGTCCTAATTGATCATAATTTGTACTTGAAATTTTATTTCAAATTTTAAACGAGGTGGCTGAGTCTGAGTGAATTTACAAAAGTCTCACTATATGTTGTATGTCATGTAAGTAGGCATTGATTAGTATGCCTAACTTATAATTTTATTGTTTTGTCACTGGGCCATTAATTATTATACTGTTTAGTTGGTTCGTACATTATTGCATTGGTTTCTACTGTAATGATAATGTATCGTAATAAAATAAATAAATAAAAATAAACTTTCGTGCGGTATTGATACTTAACTGTACGTACTCAATTTATTCATCTTCATTATTAAAAGTCATATTAAAATCTGAAGATCCCAATGAATTTTAGAATCATATACTCAATAGGAATTAAAGTATTTAAGAACTAAATAAATCGATAGTAAAATTTTAAGTCTGCGAATGTCATGTTAGATTTTTAACAACATAATGTACGGCGAATGGCACTCTGGGGACTAAGACGAATCTAACAACACCTTGCGCTTTGGTCCATACACCCGAAAAACATTGGCCTTCTTCCTGAATCAGTCGAGTAAAAACAAGCCCACGCATACTATTTAAACAAGTAGTAAATCAAAATTTACCAGCCAATTCGCTGTGCTATAAACGTTTACATTAATTTGTCCCGCCTTATTGCATCGATATTGGACTCAAATCACAATGGCTTCAATTTAACGGTAGTCATTATTAAGATTGTTGTCTATAGAGAGCTATGATTCAACAATCGAAGTCAATTGTATAATGTTTATGTTACGACTTACGACAGTGGCCCCTTTCTCTATCGACGTACCCCACTTGTTGAGAATCGTTATTATTCTGCACGCTAACCATGGTCTATTCGACGTACCTATAGCTCCGAGAGTAACAGCTGCGATACATATATCAACCGATTGGTATAGTTGGAAGTGACTTCGAAATCCAATGATTGCGCTTTCGCATCCCGCTAGAGGTAAATGTTTGTGTTATGAATCCGAACTAATAGTTACCAAACTTCTGATTTCATCTAGTTTGTGAAAAGCTAATTGATTTGTGTCGCTTTGGCTTGATATACAGATTTAGAAAACATTGCACGTCATTTGCAAATTTAATAGAACAACTGATTTCATTGGTTGGTCCTATTCAAGGACAGAACACACTATAAAATGCTTCCAATGTTTTCAATTACACCCAGTAGATAGAGATCGAAGTCTTAGCGAGTGGGATCGTTTCTCTTTGTCATTCTAAAAATAGAAGCAATCAAGTATTATGAACAGGGATTGAGTTTTTCTTTCCAAATCCAAGGATCAAGATACAATTGATCCCTACAGATACTCCCTACTTGGGCTTTAAAAAGGAGTTCCAATGAGAAAATTACTATTGGTAGATAGCATCTTTTACTCCTACGTCGTAAATATGAACCAATATACTTTTACTACGCTCCACCACCAATTTCTTTCACTCACTTGTCTGAAAATGAAATACAGGTACTTACCTTATTTCATAGGGCTATACATATCTCAAGTACCTACCTACTTATACATCAATACTTTCGATTGGGTTGATTGCTTAGTCTGATATTGACCGCATCCGCTGTGGATCCAAAAGCCAAAGTTCTTAGCACCGTTTTGGAATTTTAACCCGATTTTCAATAAGCAGGAGGTTATCGATTGGACTGTATTTTATTTTTGTGTATATTCCGCGACATGTCCGATATTTATGAACCGACTTAAATAATTCATTTTTTATTTTAAAGAGTTCAGTTTTTGTCAGTTGACTGAAATACATTATGTTCTGTGTTTATGATAGTGATAATCTTATTTTAATGATCATGGTTATGAGGAGGCTATTTTCTATAGCATAGGCTTTGTCTTAGTATGGTAGGAAGGGATCCCTACTAGTGATTTACTACCAATTAATGTTGTTCAAGTAAACTCATCATCATAATAAGCCCGTAAACATCCCACTGCAGGGATATAGGCCTTCGCTGGTATAATGAGGGAGTATGGGCCATAGTCCACCACACTGCCCAATGCGGGTTGGAGACTTCACATGCCTTTGAAGTTTTATTTCTCAGCCATGCAGGTTTCCTCACGATGTTTTCCTTCACAGTTTAAGAGCAGTCGGATAAATGCACTTAAGTAATTCAATTAAATTTAAAAAACTCATTGATACATGGCCTGCCTGAGTTTCGAACCCGGACCTCCCAAATTGGGAGACCGCGTCTTAACCGCTGAGCCACCGACGCTCGTTCAAAGAGTATTCAAGGCTAAATACTTCCACGCATAGCCGTTACGTCTCCTACAGCCTTCTCTCATTAAGAGAGGGTACAATCCATACCACGCAGATCCAGTGAAGTCTAGGGGATTTGTGCACGATATGGCCACCATCGTTGTTCCGTATCCGACGGCTCTTAAACGGTGAAGGAAAACATCGTGAGGAAACCTGCATACCTGAGAAACAAAAATCAAAAGCATATGAAGTCCCCAACCCGCACTGGGCCAGCATGGTCTACGTTATATGAGGGAAGGCCTATATCCCTGCAGTGGGATGTTTACGGGCTGATGTTGATGATGACTCTTTGATATTTCTTTCTATCGATGGTCTATACTGTTATTCTAGATCCCAGTGGCTCTTCATGATACCTACAAGGTATTGGCGCCAATTCTGGCTAATACGTAAATAAAGTTTATGAAATCCCAACTCCTCCTACTCCAATCTATGGTGATTAATCACTAGGTGAACTGCTACTCGATTTTCAAACCAAGACATAAATAATATAAAGTTCTGTTTTAGTTCGCAGAATCGATGCCATCTTTGTTGAAGAGCCGTGCACTGCACAAGGTGGTATCTGTACGATAGCAACTGATTGTCCAGAAGGGCATCTCTCCGAAGCAAGAGGACTGTGCCCAAAACAGCGAAGTCAGGGCATCGAATGTTGCCATGGATGTAAGTGCATATTTAACCATTTAAATCTTGACTTTACGAAATGCAATTATTTTCTACTAACCAACAATTCATCAACATCATCAGGACGTTCACTGCTGAACATAGACATAGACAGACTATAAACATATGTAAATTAAAACATAGAGACAAAGAGCGTCGGTGGCTCAGCGGTTAAGACCCGGTCTCCCAATTTGGGCTATACTGAATGAACACTGCTACAGCTCTAATATTAAAAATCTGAAAAATGTTACGTAATGTGTAGGTATCGCCTATATCCACGATCTAATTGGTATTTTTTACGGAAAGTACCGATTTATATCATGTTTTTCTTAAAAAAAAAAAGGAAATGTAATAAATTGTTATTCGAATAGGATGTTCTACGGCAGGTTCCTAAGCCTGTTCTAAAAAAAATAGTAGTTGGAATTTCTATGCCTATACTCACAGCCAAAAATTAAAAAAATCTCTTCGGAAATACAGACTAAATAGCTGACATAACATGGCGCACATCATTGGATGCGGAATTAAGTACAAACACCCAGGCCATGTACCACTGAGTTTTAAATTTAATTTAATTAGTTATGCGCATGTATCCGACTGCTCTTAAACGGTGAAAGAAAACATTGTGAGAAAACCTGCATGCCTGAGAAATAAAAATTCAAGGGCATGTTCAGTCCCCAACCCGTATAGGGCCAGCATGGTGGACTATGGTCCGTACTCCCTGCTGTGGGATGTTTACGGCCTGATGATGATGAAACACAGACAATACCTTTATTTTTAGAATATTGTTTCTAGGATAATAAACAACTTTAGCGATCTCCATTACGCTTCTACGCTGCACATGGCGGTGTGTGGTCTCCACTGCAGAACTCACACAATTATACGAGTGAAGGCCTATATCCCTGCAGTAAGATGTTTACGGGCTGATGATGATGATGAAATTAAAATATTTATAACTCGGATGCACGTGTCCGTTTGAACCCGCTACCTTTTAGTGTAGTAGCCAGTAGTAGGAGTTTCTAACCACTCCACTGTGTCTCTATCTTTTCTAGTGTCAACAAAAGAGACGAGGTGCCTCAAGCATGGTGGGATGTGCATTGAAAAAACTACCTTCTGCAATCCCAGACTCAGCATGAATAAAACTAGTGACTGTCCTGAAGACAAAAAGTGTTGTATTGTGACTTAATTTGATTAAAAATATTTGTTTGGAAACCGTTTATTGTATAACATTCCTTGGATCTTGCTGTTGTGTTCCGGTTGTCAGAGATAAGATAGCCAGTTCCCCAAATATTTGGGTTTCCTGGTCAGTACGCTTCCACCTACGGCCTCATCTTCACTTAACGTCAGGTGTGATTGAGGTCAAGTGCTAATCCGTTGGGCACAAAAAAAAATAATTTATCCAACGAGGTCACTGGGCCGAATAAACCTTCTTAAGTAATGTCTGGCGCAGTCAGGCCTCCGACAGGTGACCACTATATGTGTTTCTGTGCTTCAAAGAACACATTAAATGGGCGGTGCTTGTTGTTTTCAATTGAAGGCAGTCATTCAGCCAAGTCGGTTGCATCTGCAATCTGTTCCAATCGACATATCAAAACATATCAAATTAAAAATACTTTATTTTATAGGTACACAGGGTACACTTATAATAGTCAGATTTTATATTTTTAAAGCTACTGCTTGTTCAAAAGACAATTTTCCACTGAGAAGAACAAGCAAGATCTAGTATCGAGGATGATAGTATAGAGGATGCTCTGTTTAAAAAAAAGACACATATTTCATTATTCTTTGGAAATAGCCTGGTTATGCGAACGAGCTGGTAAGTATGAATGTTTTTCATCCAAATAATCTGATATTTTAAATTATGATTTCTTAATAAGTTTCTGTTTTATAGTATCAATTCAAATTCAATTCAAATACTCTTTATTGCACAATTAACAAAAGCTACATGAAGTATCTTTAAATTTATTGAAATAAATATTTTGTATATCAACAGGAACCTTATTTAATATGATACATAACCCTTTTAATGAATTACTGACTTTTCGGAGGCGACTCATGTGCCCTGCAAGTTTATTTTTATTGTATTGACATCATGTTTATCACTATTTCCCTAAATGATGTTATATTTTTTTTTTACATATCATATATTAGATGGTGATTGATATTAGGAATGGTTTACTTTGTTTGGATTAACGAAAATTTTTGATCGAATTCGAGTATGGTTCGAGTGGGGAAAGTTGATCGTAATCGAGAGTGGCGTCACCATTTAATGAGAATTTCACGAATTCAAATATATACAGGGTGTAACCAATAAGTGAGCTCACTCTATAATTCCTGAACTATACAAGATATTGTAAAGTTTTTTGCTGATATTGAAAGTAGGTCATTTATCGTTTCGATCCTTTAAAATTTAAAACGTAATTACCCTTTTCATGATAACGATGCAGAGTGGAAAGAAGAAATCAATTAGAAAACTGCTGAAAATGTTTCCAAAGAGACCCGACGCAGCAGTATCTATTTAAAACATGTGTTGTAACGGAGTTTCTTGTCGCTTCTTCTCCCTAACCTTGTGCTGCGATATATTTTAAAACTAACATGTTGACTGTCAAAAATTTTATATCCAACATTGACTTAAACATTTTTGACTTTTTACTTTGAAATGTACCTATACTGGGTGGAAATGATAAATGACCTCCTTTCAATGTCAGCAAAAAGTTTTACAATGCAGGAATCATAGAGTGAGATCACTCAGCGTTTCCACCTTGTATACTATATATAACCTTACTGGGATTCGAACCAACGGCCTCCGTTGCGTAAAGTCAATGTTGTTTAGGTTTTGCTAAGATTTTGGCTGGTGGTAGGTATCAAATTAAGGATCTCTGTAATTCCTAAGGCCCGAGGAAGTGTAATCAAAATGCCCTTACAAAGGATCAACAACCCTAAATTAGCGCACCCTAATTCTTGAAACTCACTAATGAAGAATTAATTAATATTTGGTTTTAATTATTATAAAGGCTTCCTTTGATCTTAGAAGTTTGTTTAAATTTTGTTTGGAATTCTGTATACCATTGAAATCAAAGCTCAATTAAATAAATGACTTTCCTGAGGGCTTTCTAAAAGTTAATTTTCGGTTTCATTATTTTAGAGCTTTTCTAAGCCTCCCGTCATTAGCAGTTGCTGTCTAAAGCAATGTTACGTTGGTCTGTTTTAATTTGGGTGTAAGTAGGAATATGAAGCTACAAGGCACGGCTTGGCGTAAGTGTGACAGTGGGTGTGTACACTGGGCGACTATATCCTATTTTAAACAATATGCATTATTAGAATACTTACCGGTAAATGCAACAGCTGACGGCGATCGGGGCGGGAGGAGGGAGACTTCTTCACAGTACATTCTTGAAAATATAGGGTCTAATATAATTAACCCGACAAACTTTGGCAATTGCACGTACATGACAATCAAATTCATTAAAAAAACTAGCCTTAAAAATTTTGTTTCCGAGTAAAGTAATTAAATGTACTTATTTCTTCATTTTTCATACTTCATTTCGTTTGTACCTTATTTTATCAATGAGAAAAAAAGGCAAAGTTCATATGGAAGATGCCAAAGGGGGTGGCGGGGCACAGGGCGCAACCAATCACAGGAAGTTGCGGCGGCGCACGGCGGCACGTGTTTGTGTGTTGTGGCAAAGTATTTAGAGTGTCCTAATATCCTACTCACAAAATTTACATTTCTAAATTAAAATTTTTGAATAAAATCTGTTAACTTTAATGTTTTATTTTTTTCGTAATAGGTACACCTACATATATACACTCTGCAACGCTTGTCAGGTTTATTTTGTTAGACTTGATATAATGTGTAATAAGATTCCATCTGAAGAATTAGTTCTACTTTAAAAATGCTTTCATGTAAAATTTCGTATTCGTACTATTAATTAATTAATAATCAATTAATTAATAAATTATCCCTTTAGGAGTTCCTCTCGTGAGGAAAAATCCAAGCTGCAGTTTGAGTTGGTCTATCATATAAATGTATTGTCATCAGAACTGAACGAGTCTGCAAAATTTCCTCTTTGGGTAAACAGGAAAAGTTCAAAATTGACTTTTTTATGCACAACAGTTTAACACTTGACCTCAATCACCCTTGATGTTATGTGAAGATGAACCCGAAGGTGGAAGCGTACTGACCCGGACACCCCACCATAAATATTTAAAGGTGCTCTGTTTACCTACAAAATATAATACCTATAGAATTTCTGACTTAGACATTGACGTTGAAACGTCAAAATATAATCTCAAGCCAAATTTATATAGAAGCGGACGATATTAATTAAGTTTACGATTTGGCTAATTATTCACCGTAAAATGGCTAAAGTAGACAGGATATTAAATAGAGAGTATCTGCTAAGTAATACGACAAAGAATCGAAGTAAAACTTTTAGAATAGAGCCGGTCCCACTTTCAGTTATTTTCAGTTAAGTAGACGTTAAGTCTATGGGTGAATGCGGTCGTCACCGACGTCGGACTTTTTTATTATCCGTGTGTTATTGCATAGAATGCATACATACTTCCTCGCGGACGAAATTGTCCGAGCTGGATTTTTTCCGACTGACAGAAAGACCTTCGTCTGCGCTGCCCCTCTTCACACAGACATCTAAATAACTACGTTATTTTTGGAGAACTGTTTATGGGACTTATATAATATTTACGTAGCACTATTTATGCACAGTATTTTGGGATAGGTAAAGCAGTCTGCGTATGAGAAATGAGGATTCGAGCAACACGCGACGCCAGAAGGCTCACTTAAAATATAGAATAAGAAACTTTGTGTATAATAGCGTCACATATGTAAATTTCTGATTATATGATTGATAAGCAAACGTGGACATAGCCCTCCATAGCCATATTAAGTCTAATTATACAATATAATACATATTTTTCCATGTTTTATCCAATTACAAATGGTAACCGAAAACCTACTTAAAACGAGAAACTGGAGTTTCTTGGTTGTTCTTCTCTGGGGAGTCAGCTTTGTGAGTGAGCATTAATTTTAATATTAAGTTAACTAATGTAATATTTTAACGAGTACATTACCTTTTCTAGAGCTTCCTCTTCTTTTGACTATTGTCTACTCCTCCACATTTTTATGTTATATTAGAGGTACTGCACCCAATCCCTTAAGTGCCGCATCTAAAATAATGTCAGCGAAATCCTCTTGTAGCAGTAGTTAGATGATTTAGTCCGACGATCGGACTGATGATACTTTTTAGTCTCATCAGTCCGATGATGCTAATGATTACAGATCATCGGACTACTGACACTTTTAGTCCGATCTAAAATAATGTCAGCGAAATCCTCCTGTAGCTGTAGTTAGATGATTTAGTCCGACGATCGGACTGATGATACTTTTTAGTCTCATCAGTCCGATGATGCTAATGATTACAGATCATCGGACTACTGACACTTTTAGTCCGATCCAAAAAAGGAAATAGTAATAACTTTATTTTCTCCTATATGACTTATCAAACTATCAAAAACTTCGCCATACGCTCCGTTGGGAATTTCATAGTTTCAGAGTGTAACTGCGTAATAATGTTAAAGTTATGCAAGATGTCGGATGTAGGTACCCGCGCTCATTTTGTAGTTTCTTGTGTAATATGCCTTTCGCAATTTGTGCACATTTACAACAAAGCTTGAGTGAATGTTTGTGACTTTATGAAAACGCTTTTATTACCAGTCGGGTAATAATACCGAAGTAAAAAAGAGAGTAATGAATTCAAAGCGTCTGCACATTTTTATACAGGTGTTGTTAAGTATTGTTAGATTCGTACCAATAAATCCCGCGTTTTGTATAGTTGCTTACTGTAGAACTAGATGACACTGTGTGTATGTCCAAGGATATTTATTTATTTATTTCTATCGACTATTAGCCAATTGTTTAATTGCAAAACTATCAATATTCGATAGTATCCCAAAAAAATGTCACGATCAAAGCAATCAAAATCAAAATCAAAAATGTTTTTATTTCGTAAGTTATTACAATGACATTTGAAATCGTCATGACATACCGTTATCGCTCATTCAATACAAATACAATTTGAAATACCTAATTGTAAAATGTATTTTTTTTTTTTTTTTTTTTTTTATGATTGACTGGATACGCGTTTGACCACAATCTCACCTGATGGAAAGTGACGATGTGGTCGGAGATGAAGCACGCGATCTCAGTAAATGCCTATTCACTCTGCTCTTGAAGATCCCAAGGTTGTAGGATTCAGGAAAGACTGACGCCGGAAGGGAGTTCCATGCCTTGGCTGTTCGGATGATGAATGAAGTGTCGAACTTCTTAGTGCGAATGTTCGGTATATTAACTATATACGGGTGGAATCCCTCCCCACGCCTAGTGGTCCGAAGATGGAAGGGTGACGGTGGAATAAGATTATGTAATTCCAACGCACACTCCCCGAAATGTATCCTGTAAAAAACTGAGAGACAGGCGACTTTGCGACGGTGTTCAAGGCTCTGCAATTTAGCAGTCATCGAACTATCACCTATAAGTCTCATGGCACGTCGTTCCATGTATGATTCGACAAAGAAAAATAACAATAAAATATACTGGATAATACGGAGCGGTTCATGTCCACGCATTCTTATCATCCAGATAGTCAGAAATGTTATAATAGCCTTTGGCACATAGTTTCCGTTTAATGGTTGTTTTAAATTTATTTAAAGGCAAATTTTGAATGTCTATGGGAACCTTATCGTAAAAGCATATACATTGTCCCTTGAATGACTTAGTGACTTTGTGTAAGCGACTGCTATGGACAGCAAGTTTATTTTTATATCTTGTATTAACATTGTGTATTTCACAATTTTTCCTAAACAAATGCAGATTCTTTCTTACGTACATTAAGTTTTCGTAAATATATTGCGATGCCAATAGCAATAGCTCTTTGATAGAAGGTGATGCTGAGCTTACCGGTTCTTCGAACTATGTGCCCTATATGTGTGGTGATCGAGGTTTTATTGGATGTTGTCCGATCGCAAGAGGGCGAGAAACTGGCCGCGCGCCAGTATATATACATTTATATATATATATATATATATATATATATATATATATATTGTCCTGGAACCCGTGAGAAAGGTACACTTAAAGTGAATTGATTGATTAAAGGTGGGTTCACGGGTTCGCCGATAGATGGCGCCAGTCTTTACATAGTTGTGCCAACAAGTCAGGCGAGGTTCTATACGGAACACCTGGGCAATGTCTGTGAATTTAGTTCCTGATTCGAACCTTTTTACAACTCGTTGTGTGACTTTGACATTCTTATGAGACCCATAGTGAGAGACCACGTTACGATGACATAAATCAACACTGGTCTTCAAGCGCTTTGGTATTGACTACCTGTTTGGTGCAGTGGTTAAAAATTCTGACTGCTACACCAAAAGGTCGCGGGTTCGAATCCCGCTAGGGGCACATGTTTATATGATGAATACAGACATGTGTTCCCGAGTTATGGATGTTTTTCATTATTTTTCAACCATCTGGTAACCATAATACAAGCCTAGTTACTTAGTGTAAGGGTCCGAACTAGATGGCGCTGTGTGTATGTGCAAAGATATTTATTATTAAATTTATTTGGACGAGAAGACGTTGCGCAGTTTGCTGAACGCTACCCACGAACCACCAAATATTGATCTTGTGAACAATCGACGGCCATGCAACACTAGATTCAACTCAACTATCCGAAGAATTTGGGATTGATAAAATTTGGATCAGTATTTTTAATTTTCCAGACAATTTCACGCAGATTACTCCACAGAAGATAAAGCGTCAATGTCTTTTTTTTATTTCCATCGGCTGCACTTTTGCTGTTGAGTTTAATTAAAATTATATCAAGACATTTTGACATGGAATGCGCAGGCAGTAGACAACGTAGAATGTCGGCAATTGCACCTATTTCGAGCTAAATTAACTTCCGTTGTCGACCGTCTCCCGATTGTTGTTGTTATGATAGAGAATTTTTTTATTTAAATTGGGCTATTGCAGTTTTGGAATTCCCTTTGAGGTATTTGATTTATGAATTCTAGTCAAAATTTTACTTTTTTTTTTATCACCGACTAAAAACGACGGGTATTATGTGCTTAACAGAGTTGTGTGTGCGTTCAGTCTTTGTCCTCGGATGAATGTTTATAAATTATAGGTATAGTATGTTTTTTATATTCAAGACTAACCTAGGGGACAAGTTCTTAACAATGTTTGATGAAAATCGGTTAAGCCGTTCCGAAGACATTTAGCTTTTAACATTGTTTATTTGATCTAGATGATATAGTGGGGTCAGTACTCTTCCACCTTCGGCCTCGACTTCACTTAACATTTTATATATCAATTATGAAAGCTTGAAAAAAAATTGTGAATGTAGGTAGTGTGATGTCCAGTTATTCAGGGTCTGGATTTTGTAGTAAAACCACTATTTTCAGTAAGTAGGTACATGATCAAATGTGGAACGTCCGCTCGCTCACAATGACAGGGCGAGAGTATTTCCAAGACGCCACGGTTGATCTGGGTACCTACTACATTTATTTAGCATGGTACGTATATCACAGGTAGGTTTGCTTGTACTTCGGTATACAAATAATAATAATAGTTTCGCATGCACTTAATTGGTGTGGATTCTGAAACGCCGTCGCTAAACTAACCTAAATATAAAATACTCTAATTTCCTAAAATATGCTATTCTGAAATACATCTACTATAGCTAAATTTAGAGATGGTTTAAATTAAATTGATTACTGTTACTGATAGTCAAAATCGGATATTTTTCTTCAGAACAGGTTTTTTAAATGTTTGTTAATCCATTATATAATGTATGGAATTCCTTTACCGTATTTTATATATTAAGTTGGCTTTCGTTTTTGACTCTAAATTTGACTTAGGCACATGATAGGAACCTTATGAATCTCGCCAGTCGCATAACAAACAATCTTCGGCGGGCGCGTGCGACGTTTGTAGCCTATGCCACTTAATTACATCATTAAATTAAAATAAAGAAAACTCGGAGAAATATATGAATTTCAAATAAATTTCGAATGATAGGATTCAGAGATTCTAGCCGCTACACCAAACAGGACGTCAGGGGAACTCCCGCGAGGGGTAAATGTTTGTTTGATGAATACTATGGCTTTTTGGCGGGAATTCGGCGAGTGAAGTAGCATTTTTCTAGGTCTTAAAATTTGTGCATTCTAGCTTTTGAAGCTTAATAATGGCAGAATATTGTGCAGCAAACGTTAGTGTTGGTGTACAGGTGAAGGGAAGTGTAAATTAAAGTGTGTAACGGAGCTTTCGGGTTCCCACAAGAAGCCGCCAAGATCTTTTGTAAAGCATTCTGCCACTTTACTGAAGAATGACTTGACCGTGACTAGACTCTGTGTGCGACGAATTACTTGTTTTGATTGAGACTGACCTGTAAACAGAAGAAAAAAGATAAATAAAAATTTTCACTCGAAACTGGCAGTAATGTCCCTCGACAATGAGGTTGACTGGTTGCCATCCTCAAAAATAAGAAGAAGAAGAAGAAGAAGAAGAATACTAATATTTAGTCCAAAGTCATGGTTGTTTATATAAATATTTATGTATGTTTATCCATTATCTAGTATACATAGCACAGGCTTTGCGTAGGACTAGATTTTTTTTTATGCACAACGGGTTTGTACTTGACCTCGATCACACCTGATGTTAAGTGAAGTTGAGGTCGAAGGTGGAAGCGTACTGTCCCGGAAATCCCAACACATTTGGATGACTGGCTATCTTATCTCTGACAACTGGAACACAACAATGCTATTAACATTGCTGCTTGGCGGCAGATTTAGATAAGATGGTGGTAGCTAGCCAGGCGGACATTTAAAATGACCTACCACCAACCAAACCGAGTACTTAAACATGTACCCCGCTGGGGATCGAACCCGCGACTTCCGAATCGTAAACACAACGTTGTTTACATTACTATGAATTATGCTATTATAATCCTGAATTAAAACTGAACAACAGACACTCTTCATTCCTCCGGATAAATTTCTTTATTTAGATTTTCTTATAACAGAAATTCCTTCTAATATCAAGGTACGGCAGTCTGTATTGGAATTTTTCCTATAAATTCCTAATATTCCTAACGGGAAAATCTTTACGTAACAATACCCTTTATTTTACTTATTTATTATATTTTAGTTGTGAAGCTTCACGTTCCAGAGTGGACCAGAGTGGAGAGTGGTATTTAAGTCGTTCACGTGTGATGAGTGTTTTATTAGTAAGTATTTTTTTTTATTATTAAGAGGATTTATATTGCACGGTTCTTCCATACAAAATACATTTCGAAATGAATAAAGTGATTCTAATGAAACTTTGTATACATAAAACGCATAAAAATCGGACGCGGAACTTGGTCTTGTCAGAATTGCTTCCTGGCTTGAGAATAATTTATTAACCCTCAATATTAAAAAAACAAATTATATTTGCTTTTCCATTTATAACAGGACTCAACCAGATTGCAACTTTGGAATCAAAATGCATAAGTGCAGGAACACTGATAGCACTGACTGTTCATGTCCAAAATTGGGTAAGGTATCCAATGCTAAATACCTCGGTGTCGTTATAGACCAGCGTCTATCATGGTACCAGCAAATTGAATCTGTTTCAAACAGACTCAGAAAACTTACTTGGATTTTTAAAACCCTAAGACATGTTGCCCCTAAATATCTTTTAAACTCCATCTATTTAGCCTTAGTTCAATCAGTTATTACATATTGTATCCCTGTATGGGGTGGGGCGGCGAAAACTAGATTTATTGATGCCGAGAGAGCGCAGAGATCACTATTGAAAGTAATGTATTTCAAGCCCTATAGCTTTTCGACAGTGAAATTATACAAAGAGGCTGAACTGTTGTCTATTAGAAAACTGTACATTCTATTAGCAATACTCAAAGTACATAAAACTATTGTTGTGGATCAAAGTCTCTTAAGTAAAAGGCGGTTGGGGAAAGTTGTCTACTCAAACTCTATTAAAACAAATTTCGCGCGTCGACAGTATAATGCACAAGCTACTTATTTATATAACTTACTAAATACTAAATTAAATATATATACAATGAAATTGTACGACTTAAAAAGGTTGATATCCAACTGGCTAAAACCGCTCGACTATGACGGCACAGAAAATTTGTTAAAAATCTTAAGCTAGAGATGCCAAATACCAACTCGTAGGATATAAATTCAAATTCACTACAAGTTAACTATAAGACAATCGTACAGGTTCTTGCCTGACATCACGGACCGCATGGTAAAGGTGTGGTTGGAGATTGACCATTGCACATCTCAGTTCTTAACGGGTCACGGGAATGTCATACCCAAACTTGATCATAGCTTATTATAACATATCAGACTATTTAGATGATAATCGTACAGGGCGTCCCAAAGTTATGGGACATGAAGGGGAAGTACCTTAAATATCGTAGATAGTGAATTTTGCTCAAAGAAGACTTTATGTTATTTTTAAAAGTTAGTAATTCTGCATTCATAGATTTTCTAAAAATTACTTGCTTCGGCTGGGAATCGAACCGACTTAAATGTGAAAAAAAAACACCCTACTTTTATGATGCCAATCGAAAGAATAGCTAAAAAATAATAACTCTGCCTAAGTAACATAGTATTTTAAAAGAAAGGAACAACATAAAATGATTGAGTCAAATTTCAAGAAAGTTATTTATTGCCGACGACGTTCGAAAAGTAGCGATATTATCATTCCAAAGATAGCATTGATTATTCGTAAATAAGTACCCACTTCATAAAATAGGTACTAACATAGTTTTCCTTATTATAAGTGCACGTGTAGATGAAATGATAAAACTTGTATTTCAATACGTAATTTAATTAATTAATTTACAAAAAAATACCTACTTAATTGACTACGGCAGTTTCATGTATGTTTTTTATTTGATTAAAATGATTAATTTCACGTTGTTCCTTTCTTTTAAAATACTATGTTACTTAGGCAGAGTTATTATTTTTTAGCTATTCTTTCGATTGGCATCATAAAAGTAGGGTGTTTTTTTTTTCACATTTGAGTCGGTTCGATTCCCAGCCGAAGCAAATAATTTTTAGAAAATCTATGAATGCAGAATTACTAACTTTTAAAAATAACATAAAGTCTTCTTTGAGCAAAATTCACTATCTACGATATTTAAGGTACTTCCCCTTCATGTCCCATAACTTTGGGACGCCCTGTATAGTAGCACACGCCTTTGAATCTACAGTTAGCAGAGGCTGTGGAAACAGCATCTGATCCCAAGATACCAAATCGCAGGGTTAACGACCCAAATTATACATAGAATAAATCTATATTATATAAACATATATATAAAATAAACCAAACCTAATATTATATATCAGGTATACCTTACTTTACATTATCTACTTATACACCCATACCCTTATGCATGCATGCAATCGTATACACGCAAGCATACAGATACACACACACACACAGATACTTACACACACACAAACACACCCCCTCATATATATATATACATACATACATACATACATACATACATACATACACACACACAGACACCGCAACACACAGACATACACATACAAACATACACACACAAACACGCATATATACATTCACACATGTACACACTCATATGTACATTACCACACATGCCATAATTTTTATTATTATTATTACAGTTTAGCATACACTACTTATATATATTTTCGTGGCAATTGTCATTATGTAGTTCTGTTGTCATATATTGTTATCTTTATTCTGAAGAATAAATTTAAATTCTCATACTCTGTCCGCATTGAGGAGCGGTGTTTTCTAACACAAGTATATTTTGTACTTACCAGAAAACACCGTCCACTGTTTATTGTTGTTAAATGTGAGAAAGAAATAAACGATTTTTATTTTTTATTTTATTTATAAAAATGGTTAGAAACTCTGACCACTATACCAAAAAGTCGCGGGTTCGAATCCCTCTAGGGGCATATGTTTGTATGATGAATACGGACATGTGTACCCGAGTTATCGATGTTTTCATTTATAATAAGTATTTATTTACAAAAAAAGTATTTATGTAGTATATCAACCATCTGGTATCCACAACACAAGCCTATAGTTGCTTAAAGTGGAACTAGATGGCATTGCATGTCCAAGGATATTTATTTATAAAGCATATACAGAGATCAAAAAAGTTAGTAGGGAATATTCTCGAAAATGAGTAGTTTTTTAACAGGAAAAAATGCAATATATTCTTTTAAATTTGATATTTTAAAAATGTTTTCTACCATTTACACCTATGTATTTTGCTTACAGTTTCATTAGAATCGGTCCATTTATTTTGAAAAATTGTAAATTTGTATGGAATGCCGTGAGGGATAAACCCTCTTAATATGATAGACAGCAATCGAACCACGGATTTGTTGACGACCTGTTTGGTGTAGTGGTTAGAAACTCTGACTGCTATACCAAAAGGTTGCGAATTCGAATCCCGCTAGGGGCATAATGTTTGCATGATAAATACGTGTTCCCGAGTTATGGATGTTTTTCATTTATATATTATGTACCTATTTATTTACAAAAAAAAATGTATTTGTGTAGTGTATCAACCATTTGGCATCCATAACACAAGCCTAGTTGCTTAGTGTGGACTTAGATGGCGCTGTGTATATGCAAATATATCTTTTTTTTTGCGTTCGATCCCTAATAATTTGACCTTTATCACACGTACATATAAAGTTTCATTAGAATCGATCAAGTCATTTCGAAAATTTTGAACTTCAAAGTGTGTGGGATTCAAAGGGGAATAAACGCTCTTAAGTTTACGAAATGATACTAGTTTCAACACTAGGTTTCCCTGTGTCAGAAATAAAAGAGATGTGTGTGGCTGTGTTTATTATGTGTTGTGTATATGTGTGCACTTGCTGTATTGCAACAATTACTTTTTTATGTAATGATATAGGTAGCAATGTTTCTTTTCCAAGTATAGTCCTTGACAATAGCTATCTTCAGAATTTGACAACTTGCAATTCTCTTTAACCGATTTCACAAAAAAAGAGGAGGGTCTCGATTCGACTGTATCTTTTTTTTTATGATTAACTGGAGTCGCGTTTGACCACAATATCACCTGATGGAAAGTGACGATGTGGTTGAAGATGAAGCACACGATCCCATAAATTCACTGTGCTCTTGGAGAACTCAAGGTTGTAGGATTCAGGGAAGACTGACGCCGGAAGGGAGTTCTATACCTTGAATTCTTATCTTTATTAACAATATGTTTCGTCCCGCAGCCATCCGCGCGAACTGGACGATCTCCAAACTTACAATAATCAGGTAGGTGAGGGTGGGTTCTGATAGTGATATGCTTGGCCTTAGGGAGTGCTTAGTTCACAAGTTAATAAAAAGTTTTTGCCAAGTGCGGAAAAATGCTCATATCGCGAGTACTCTAAGGTTAAACAACAGTTTTCGAATGAAAAAACCGTTTTTTAATCATTTGATTCGGTGTATAACCGAATCTAGTTCTCCAACTTACAATTCACATAGGTGAACCACAGAATTGAGTTAGCTAATGGGTTGCTTGTCCTTGACAAGTGCATAGTTCCATAACAAAAAGGTTTTACCAGGGGCGGCAAAATGCTCCTAGCGCCTGGTGTCACCAGAGGCTTTTCCTAAGGAAATTTTATAGGGAAACTTGACGACACTGCGAGGTGCACTGGTCGATATGCAACGCTGCTATTAACAAATGCGTAAAAATGGTTGTTACCTGCCAAATTCACTTGATACGAGCATCTCCTTCAGCGTCCCGTTGCACTCCAGAGGTTGCCCGCCCTAGCCAGGGATACTCGACAGCACTAGGAACTCCCACGGGGTATTCCAGGTGAAATAAGTAAGATGGCGGTTTCGAAGATAGCAGTCGCGATTATATATATTATCGCAATCGGGAGCCGTTGGATGCTCTTGACCCGCGAAATTCAAACAGTTT
This sequence comes from Oegoconia quadripuncta, assembly GCA_949316235.1. NCBI lineage: Eukaryota > Metazoa > Arthropoda > Insecta > Lepidoptera > Autostichidae > Oegoconia > Oegoconia quadripuncta. The sequence continues at coordinate 23,355,162 of OX438747.1, forward strand.
ACAACCATTTCCTTTACTAACGTTAACAACAGCGTTAAACAAAATATTAAAGAATAAATTACTACTGGCGAAACCCACATTACAACCCATTTTCCAATAGTTTAAGTCAAGTAAAAGTTTATGAGGCGTTAAAAATAAGAAACAATAAGCTAGTACAAATACTACCACGCAAATGTAGTCATGTGTAAATTATTTTATTAGAGAGAAAGCGTTCTAGAAACCTACCTAAAGCGTTAGTAGAACATATCACATTCTAAGCGTGAATCACACAAGCCCATTCTTACTTATTCCTTCCTTTATCAAGTATTCACCAAGTTGCAAGCTGATCGCGTTTTGATGTATTTAATTGTCTTACACAGTGAACCAATTTTAGCCCGCTGTATTATTGCTCTCAATTTATCAATTGTATCATACAACATCACGTGGCTGACACTTGACCTAAATAAATAAATAAGAACAATTGTTTATTTTCTCACCACTAATGACGGTTTACAAAGTGATTTTAGGACTAGCTAATACATAGAACACATTTGTGGGAAGAATGGGGAGGGATTCCACCCGTATATAGTTAATATACCGAACATACGCACTAAGAAGTTCGATTCTTCTCCCTTCCGGCGTCAGTCTTTCCTGAATCCTACAACCTTGGGATCTTCAAGAGCAGAGTGAATAGGCATTTACTGGGATCGCGTGCTTCATCTTCGACCACATCGTCACTTTTCATCAGGTGAGATTGTGGTCAAACGCGAATCCTGTCTATCATAAAAAAAATGGTACCTGAAAAGGAAGAACCAGAATTACAGGTCACTAGGCCCTCCAGCTATGGACATAGTTATTAGAGCAGAGATATGGTGATTGAGGAAGAAACACTTAAAGAAAGAAACAAACGAGAAGGAAATCACGAAACATAAGACCTGGTTTTTGGAGTGGAGTTGTAGTGTTGTGCACTGTTTTTAACCCCGACCTCAATAACACCTGATATTAAAGCTAAAGTTTTCTAAATTTTCAGTCTACATTTAAAATTAAACCCGGGGAAAGGTTCTTAGCCATATTTGATGGAAATAACCGCCTCCGTGGCTCAATGTAAACAACATTGGGCTTACGATTCGGAGGTCGCGGGTTTGATCCCCAGAGATCCATGTTTAAGTACTCAGTTTGGTTGATGGTAGGGCATTTTAAATGTCCACCTGGCTAGCTACCACCAACTTATCTAAATATGCCGCCAAGCAGCAATGTTAATAGCATAGCAGTTGTGTTCTGATTGTCAGAGATAAGATAGCCAGTCCTCCAAATGTGTTGGGGTTTCCGGGTTAGTAGACTTGCACCTTCGACCTCATCTTCACTTAACATCAGGTGTGATTGAGGTCAAGTACCACGAGCTTTTAACATAGTTGGTTTCTTCTATCTAGATTCATCACTGGTTTTCTAAATTTGTAACTTATATAGTTACTAGCTTTCCGCCCGCGACTTCGTCCACGTGAACTTCGTCAGAATCGGTTTAGCAAAAAAAATGATGATGTTTTGGGTCGTTGCCGCAGCAGAGAAACACTTTATTATATCAATCAATCTGTAATCCAGTTAAAAAATATTGCAAGCCTGTCACATAGAAAACGGTGGGAAAAGGAAGGAACTTTGACATAAAAGAATAAATTTGTTTTTGTTGACCACAATACGGCCTGTTTTCATTGCACCTTCACACCCTTCCTCAATGAAAACCATCTAATAATAAAGAAGTAAAAGAAACGATTGTTTTTGCTTACTGAACCAATCCTATACTATTACACAATCTTTGAAATATCATTTTATTCAGCCCCTTTGTGAATAAATCTGCTAGTTGTTCTGCTGTTGGAACATACTTTAAAATTACAATTTTATTTCGAACTTTATCTCGAATAAAGTGATATTTCAACTCTATATGTTTCAACCTCTTGTGATGCTCCGGGTTCTTTGAAACATGAATGGCTGACTGATTGTCCACGTTCATTACAAAAGTGTCACAAACTATTCCTATCTCCCCTAATAAATGTCTGATCCAGCACCCTTCAGCTAAACCTTTTGCCATAGCAACATATTCTGATTCAGTTGACGATAATGCCACACATTGTTGCTTTGAACTGCACCAAGATATTGTGTTTCCATAAACTTTGATTACATAGCCTGAAGTTGATTTCCTGTCCACTGTATCTCCAGCCCAATCCGCATCCGTATAAACTATTAAAGGCATGTCTTCCTCAGCTTTGTAAATCAATTTGTAATCTAATGTTCCCTTTATATAACGTAAAATACGTTTCAATGCTTTCCACAACTCGTCACTAGCATAAACTTGAAATCTACTCAAGTAACTCAATGCAAAGCAAAGGTCAGGTCTCGATCCAAGCATAGCATACATGAGACTGCCTATTAATCGTCTGCATTTGCTTTCCAATTCTTTATCTGAAGAAGGATTCTGTGGCAATTGTAGTCCTAGTTCTATAGGTGTACCAACGGCATTACACTCCTCCATTCCATATTTCTTTAATAAATTTTCCAAGTAATGTTTCTGATCCAATTCTATAGTATCTTTATTTTTAGTAATATTTATTCCAAGATATTTCACATTTTCTATTTCTTTCATTTGAAACTGTTTATGTAAAGCTGTTTTCAATTTATTTATTTCTTCCTGGTTTTCCCCTATTATTATCAGATCATCCACATAGAGTAATACATACAATTTTCTGTCAGGTTTATAGTATAAACAATAGTCCGATTTGCTTCTCAAGAAATTTTCTGTGATCATGAACATATTGAACTTATCATTCCAATTTTTAGGTGACTTTCTCAATCCATATAAAGACTTCCGTAACTTTAAAACTTTGTTTTTATTGTCAATTTCCAGTCCATCAGGTATTTTTAAATATACTTCTTCTTCTATATCACCATAGAGAAAAGCACTTTTGACGTCCATCTGTGACATGTGTAAATTGAATTTATTAGCTAAAGCGAGAAGGATTCTTAGAGTTGGTAGCTTTGCAACTGGTGCATAAATCTCTGAGTGATCAAAGTCATCTTTCTGTTGGAATCCTCTTGCAACTAATCTTGCTTTATACTGTCTTTCTCCATTATTTCCGTCCTTTATCTTGAAAACCCACTTAGCTTCTATTGTATTTTTATTCTCAGGTAGATATGTCTCATCCCAAGTATTGTTATCTTGTAATGCTTTTATTTCTATTTCCATTGCTTCCTTCCATTTAGGAAAATCTTCTCTCTCCCTTATTTTAGAAAGTGTCAACTCTTCTAATTCTACTGCTGTGAAGCCAGTATAAAAATCTTCAAATCTTTTCGGCATATTTATTTGTCTTGTTCTAGTCCTTCGTATGTTTTCTTCTATAGCTTCTATCTCATTGTCTTGTACTGCTTCATAAAAGCTTTCATCTGTAATATTTTCTTCTCTTTCTTCTATCTCCACACATTCCCTTCCTGTATCTATATTTTCTTTTCCTTTATCTGTATATTCTCCTATATAAATTCTTTCAGTATCTACTATATCTCTGTATTCTTCTATTTCGTTGTCTTCACTGCAACCTGTCGCACTATTTAAGCTTTCTTCGTTAATTGTGTCATTGTTTATTATATTGCCAATGTAATTCTTCTGTCTGTACTCTCTGTTTTTATTTTCTTCTGTAACTTTCTTTTCAACTTCTGTGCTTTCCTGTATAAACGTAACATCTCTGTAAGTCTTTACTTCTTTTGTATTTGGGAACCATACTCTGTATCCTTTTGTGTTTATACCATATCCCACAAATATGCCAGGTCTACTTTTCGAATCCCACTTTAATCTTTTTTCCTTGGGTATGTGTACATAAACTTCACTTCCAAAAGTTTTAAGAGTTCTCAAATTAAAACTTTTCCCGTTTAGTAGCTCATAGGGAGTTTTATCCTTAATTTTGCTAGGTCCTGTTCTATTTATGGTAAACACTGCAGTGCCTATAGCTTCTGCCCATAACTCTTTCTGTAATTTCTTTGCCTGTAGCATAGTTCGTGCAGCCTCTACAATAGTCCTCATTTCTCTCTCTGCTCTTCCATTTTGCTCTGGAGTATAGCTGACAGTGGTTTGGTGGGTAATACCTCTTTTGAATAATAATTCTGACACATCTTTATTAATAAACTCTGTCCCATTATCACTTCTAATAGTTTTTATATTATAATCATCTTTTTCAAATAACATTATAAAATTTTCTATGCAAATCTTTGTTTCCGACTTATTTTTAATAAAGTAAACGAATCTGTAATCACTGTAGTCATCTTTAATTAACAGGAAATAATTAGACCCACCTAAAGATTGTGTCTCCATGGGTCCACACAAATCAATATGAATTAGTTCCCCGATATAACTACCTTTAAAATTGCTGTTAAAGAATGGTTGTCTGTGTTGTTTCCCCAACAAACACGCTGTGCATTGTTCAGTCTGCCCTTCATATTTCACCTGATTTTTATCCAATAAACATTTTACATATCTATAATTTTGGTGAGCAAGCCTTTCATGCCATTCAGTTAAGGAGGTAAGTGCAACATCTGTATTTTTAAATTTAAAGTCCATTATATATAAGTTACCAGAACGCTTTGAAGTACATGTTGTTTTACCATCTTTTATAAATTCACAAATATCTTTTCTGGAGACCATTATATAACCTCTGTCTACAGCGGAAATTACTGAGAATAAATTTACTTTAAGGTCTGGCACAAATAATACATTTGACAAAATAGAGGGCACATATTCTTTGCCATCAAATGCTAGGATCTCTATTTTTCCTTCACCGTACACTTGTAATTGATTACCGTCTCCCACTGTTACATATTTATTATTTACCTCGGAATACTCAGTTAAATAATTTTTATATTTGCACATATGTTCAGTAGCCCCTGTATCCACTATAAAATCTGTACAATTTAAATAGTCAAAATGAGTTATGTATGCATTGGCATTCTGTGGTTTATTTATTTTTACATCAGTTCTGTCTCTACAATTATTAAATAAGTGCCCTACTTTCCCACAATAGTTACATTTAACATTTATATTTTTATTCAATCTATCTCTACAATTACTATATAAATGACCGGTCTTACCGCAGTAGTTACATTTTCTCAAACGACAATTACTTTTATAGTGTCCTGACTTTCCACACTGAAAACATTTTATATCTGTACTCTCACCTTCAGATTTATTCTTTTGTGCAGACATGTTACTTTTATTCTTCTTTACAAACAAGGCGGATGAGTAACGGCTTGGTTCAGCTGCTTTGATCCTTTCTTCCTCTACCAATAACCTAGCTGTAAGTTTCTTCAGCGTTTGTTCATGTAGAGGTACTGATTCCCAAGCAGACACGAAGTGGCGACATTCTTTTGGCAAACTCATTAACACCTTTGTAGTGACCATGTTTTCTGAAACTACTTCATTACTCGAACGCAGTTGGTTCACTATTTGTTCTGTCTTAGCCAAGAAACTTGCCATGGGTGGCTCATAAGAAAGATTATAGAACTTCTGTTGGATAAGATGCAGGCCGACTTGTGACTTCGAATCAAAAACAATAGACAATTTCTCCCACATTTCGAACGCACTTTTGCATGGTATCAAGTATGTCATAATTTGTTCTTCCACTCTGGTTACAATGATTTCTTGTGCCTTTCTATCCAGTTCCTCATATTTATCATCTATTTTATCAGGTGGTGCAGTACTCACAGTGTTAAACAGTCCTTTGGACTTCAGTACAATAGATAGTTGAAATTTCCATGACGTCCAATTATCATTGTTCAGTATAATTATACGCTCCATCGTACTTCTCTTATATTTACTCTCTTTTCTGTTTATCTATATTTTCTTGGCCGGTTAGAACCAAAAAGACTTGGCGTACAAACACTTTCAATGGAGTTCAATTTTCCTACAAAACCTCTGTGTACTTCTTGAATTCTTCTGTCCTGTGTCTGGGCCCATAACCTGATGATGTTTTGGGTCGTTGCCGCAGCAGAGAAACACTTTATTATATCAATCAATCTGTAATCCAGTTAAAAAATATTGCAAGCCTGTCACATAGAAAACGGTGGGAAAAGGAAGGAACTTTGACATAAAAGAATAAATTTGTTTTTGTTGACCACAATACGGCCTGTTTTCATTGCACCTTCACAAAAAAGCCTATATGTTAATCCAGGTAATCTGTCTACCAACCAAATTTTACGAACATATACACACACAAACTTTTGCATTTATAATATTAGTTGGGGATATAGGAATAAATGTTTCTGTGATAAATACAAACAATATATTCTCGTAGTCAATAAATATTTATGTATATACATAATACTCTCTCTCTCTTTTAAATTTAAGAGCTCTGCTCTAAGTGGAGTCCGTACATAATGCTGTGTCCGAAATATTTATTTATGTACACCTTATGTTGTTTACGAAAACGTTGACTTCCATTTGTGTGGAAACCTCTGGCCAATACCCTTAACTTAAACCGCGTCCATACGTAAATCGTGATCAAGGAGCCGTGATAAATTCCTCCTCATGTGATAGTGTAACGGATCGTGTATTATGTACGAGCTAAAATTCTTATTTATATCCCGAGGGAGGACCACAATAGGTTTCTTTTAGTTACACGAAATACGTAGAAGGAAAATGTGTTGGAATACTGATATATGGCGTTGCGAAATGGTCTGCGTATTTAATCCTTATGATATTTCCACAGCGGTTGCGTTGTAATATAGGTAGTTCTTTGTTGATAGTCAACAGTCAAAAGATTTTATTTCATCATCATTATCGACCCGTAAACATCCCACTGCAGGGATAAGCCTTCGCTCGTATATGAGGGAGTATAGGTCTTAGTCCTTAGTTCTTAGGCACGCAGGTTTCCTAACGATGTTATCCTTCACATTTAAGAGCAGTCGGAAAAATGGACATAAGTAATTAAATTAAATTTAAAAAGTCAGTGGTACATGGCCTGGGTATTAGTGGCCCTGCCGACTGCCACTTAAACTTACTAACCCGCTAATTTTGTCGAATAGGCACACATTTTAACCCAAAGAGCAAGCCTTGGGTTTCTTTCTCGTTTTTCTCTGGGGCGCCAGCTTTGTGAATGAACAGTAAATTTAATATTGAGTTGAAATAATGTATCATTTTCAAGTGATATTGTTGTTTACGGTAGCGGTTAAAGGTAGCGGTTAAGACGCGATCTCCCAATTCGCTAGATCCGGGTACAATTTCCAAGCAGGCCAATGTATGAATGAGTTTTTAAATTTAATTTAATTAGTTATGTGCAGTTTGACGACCGATTGGTGTAGTGGATAGTGACCCTATCAGCGAAACCAACGGTTGCGGGTTCGAATCCCGCGACGGGTAAATGTTTGTATGATGAATACGAACATTTATTCCCGAGTCTTGGATGTTTATATAAATATTTATGTAGATATGTTTATCCGTTATCTAGTATCCATAGCACAAGCTTTGCTTAGTTTGGGACTAGATGATTGGTGTAAGTGTCCGAAATATTTATTTATCCGACTGCTCTTAAACGGTGAAGGAAAACATCGTGAGGAAACCTATATGCTGAGAAGTGAAAATTCAAAGGCATTTCAAGTCCCCAACCCGCATTGAGCCAGTCAGGTGGTTTATGGCCCATGCTCCCTCATATACGAGGGAAGGCCTATATCCCTGTAGTGGGATGTTTAGAGCTCCTTGCGCCCCTTCTTTTCCCATAGATGATTTTCCTGGTAGTAGACAGATGACATAAGTTCTAATATTATTTTCAATAGATATTGAAATTGACGTTGAATAAATAATATTAACTAAGTATCTCAGTTTACAGAACACAAACACCAAACCCACTTTCTTAACGCGACGGATCAATGCATGGACCGATAAATCAAAATATTTAATTTTTTAAATATAGCCCTAAAATACGAGTTAAAGAGAAATCTTGTATCCAAAATGTTAATATCCTCATATTTTATTAACTCCTAAATAAATTTATCGTTCAAGAGATTTCAATGAAACGACGAGTTGCTCAATGAACGTTTCGAAACTGTTTCCTATAGAAACATAATAAAATTGATTTCTACTCAGGATTACTTACATTTTATTTAATATAAGTCAAGTGCGCTAGAATGTACCATTAATTCTCACTACAAAGTCGCTTACATCAGACATATATACCAATTGAATTTCTCCCAAGACGCGATTTTGTGCAGTTTTTCAACTGAAGAGGACGGTTTTCGGTAGCCAGAACGCGGATGAACAATCAAGGGTAATTTTATTCGGCGCCAGGATATCCTATATTGCTAGGTCTAATTGAGACGACCTACTGTAATTACTCGGACATTGTTTATACTTACACAAATAAATAAGGTATTTGTTTATCATGTGAAATCCAACATTTGGTGTATTTGGATATTATAGTTTCGGGGGGTTTACTAAATTTTCCATTTACAGTTATTAATAAAGTTCATATATGTATATGTGTGTATAGATTTCAATGTGTACAGCATCTAATCCCGTCAATTTTACTGAAAATTAACCTTTCAATAAATTTCAAGATACTATAAAACAGAAACTTATTAAGAAATTATTATAAAATTTTGTTTATGCCAGGCTATTTCACAATATTAATTAAATATAAAAACCATTTTATAATATAAAAACTTGTTTATAAAAGAGCAACCCCTCGAATTCCTTGCTTGCTCTTCTCACGGGGAAATTGCATTTTGAACAAGCAATCGGTAGCTTAAAAATGTAGAATTGACTGTTTTAAGTGTAGGTACCCTGTGTACCTACAAAATAAAGCATTTTTCACTTTGAATGGCTAAAGTAATGAATTTGAGGGGTAACCCTCTGTCTAATAGTCCCACAATTTTCTGAATGACTTAACAAAACTTGTAATCGAGTTACAGTAGTAGTGGCACTGTAAATTGTGTATTGTGTCGATATACCTATCTAGTATTCTACGCAAACTCGTCACAAAAGCCGTAACTGTTTTGTTCTTCGCCTATTTGAGTTGTTACTGCGATATCGCGAGTTTTCTTGCTTTAAAATAGTTTTGAATTTCAAAGTATACACTTGACTGGAACAGCTGAGGGAAATCTCGTATTTTCAGGGCGAAGATAAAAATTGCAATGGAATTGGCTTTTACAAACTTTCTATGGCGTTTTCATATCTCCGACAAAATATTTCTCTTTAACCCCCGGCGAAAAACGAAAGGTGTTATGTGTTTGTCAAATTGTTGACCAGTCTTTCCTCGGACATGTCTCAGTAATGAATGTTCCGATTTGAATGGCGTTCTTTTGATATGAAAGACCTAACGAGGGGACAGGTTCTTAGCTATATTTGATAAAGTTGTGAATAACTCGTGTTGCCGAATATCAGAACAGATATTTGGGCTAGAAATAGTTATTCTATGGCTGTAAAAATCTATAATAATTTACCAACTGACAAGAATGACTCAATGTAGAATATTTAAAAGGAAATTGCTTCCAAGGCCCATTTGCAAGTGATTCTATTCAATAAAATAATATTTTGACAAACGTCTTTCATAATGCATCAATAAGTATTCATCTTAGTTTAACAAACAAATAGTATAAGAATGTGAATGCATAATGCCATATTAACATTATCCATACATGACTTTCTTCCTTCGTGGCTCAATGTAAACAACATTGGGTTTACGTTTCGGAGGTCGCGGGTTCGATCACCAGCGGGGTACATATTTTTAGTACTCGGTTTGGTTGGTGGTAGGGCATATTAAATGTCCGCCTGGCTATCTACTTATCTTATTAAATCTTAAATCTTCCGCCAAACAGCAATGTTAATAGCATTGTTGTGTTCCGGTTGTCATAGATAAGATAGCCAGTCCTCCAAATAAGATGGCGTTTCCGGGTCAGTACGCTACCACCTTCGGCTTCATCTTTACTTAACATCAGGTGTGATTGAGGTCAAGTGCTAACCCGTTGTGGATGAAAAAAAAAACTTTCTACTATGATTATGACGAGGCAACATTTTTTGTGTAATTTTTTTTTATGCACGACGGGTTCGTAGTTACTTGACCTCAATCACACCTGATGTTAAGTGAAGATGAGGTCGAAGGTGGAAGCGAACATTGTATAATTAATTAATTATTTATTGACATTCAATTTAATTTCTTTTGACATTTTGTATTAAATAATAATAATAGTAAGTAAATATAATAAATGAAATGTGTAATTAAATTTAGGTACAATATTATGACAAACAAATGTGCTTGTAGAAGTTGTATGTTAAATTTTGCATGCCGGAATGGTTAAATGTATGTGGTACATTTAGCGCAAATAAACGATTTGATTTGATTTGGAAATCGGATTAGCTATTTCGGAGCAGCTTTTAACACAGTGTGGTGTAGGTCGATATCGCTCTTTCGAGGGTTTTCTAATTTAAAATTTATTATTAGTAAGATTAAACACGAAGGTAGATTCTTAGCTATGTTTGATAGAATTCGGTTAAGGCGTTTTAAAGATATTCAACCCTTTACATTCCATGTTCGTTTCGATTAGAGAAGTTAAGGCCACGCCAACGCCAACGCGACCACCTGGTGTCCGAAAACAATCGATTTTTAATTGTGTCTGCGTCGTGGCAGATAATGTGTTAAGCAAGTGTCAGTTTCGGGTGGGTGACCACTAGTACTAGTTTTCACACCAGTGATTCGGGAAGTACGTCAAACAATTAAGTATTTGTTTCGTTTTGATTCTGTGGTTGAGGTGGTGGGGTGAGAATATAATCTACAGCTTTCCGCCCGCGGCTTCGCCCGCATGGAATAACTTTATCGCGGATATGTTTAATAAGTTTATCCCGCGGGAACTGCTCACTTTATCGGGATAAAATATCCTGTCTTAATTCAGGATATGTTCTACCTATACTGCCAAATTTCTTGCAAATCCGTTCATCTGTTTCGCTGCGATTGAGCAACAAACAAATAAATAAACAAACATCCAAACTTTCGCATTTATAATATTAATTAGACATTACTTAGATAAAATCCAGGGTATATTTTTTTTATATAATAATAAATAAATAATAAATATTTCGGACACTTACACCAATCATCTAGTCCCAAACTAACAAAGCTTGTGCTATGGATACTAGATAACGGATAAACATACATAAATATTTATATAAACATCCATGACTCAGGAATAAATGTTCATATTCATCACACAAACATTTACCCGTCGAGGGATTCGAACCCGCAACTGTTGGTTTCGCTGATAGGGTCACTATCCACTACACCAATCGGTCGTCAACATCCTTGGACATACACGCAATGCCATCTAGTTCCACATTAAGCAACTATAGGCTTGTGTTGTGGATACCAGATGGTTGATATACTAAATAAATACATTTTTTTGTAATAAATACTTTTATAAATGAAAACATCCATAACTCGGGTACACATGTCCGTATTCATCACACAAACATATACAGGTTGGAAAGTTTCAATGGGGCAGCCAAGGGAGGTACCTTAATCGTTGCAGCTACAAGAAATTGGTCTTAGGAGACTATCCATAATTTTTCAAAAAAATTTCATTCTCATTCACAGATTTTCAAAAAAATGTACGGTTAGCAAGAAAATTACCATTTCTCACAAAAATTTTTTTGATGCTAATCGATCCTGTTTCTTATGCTGATCAAAAAGTTCCATGGGACCAACTGAAGTTTCAGTTTTCAAATAATTTTATTGTTTGATTGCATATGCATCTTCTTAATCATTTTTGTAGCTACAACAAAAAGTTACCTATTGTTATGGCCTGACAAAAAAATCTAAGTACTTTAAATGTATGAAAAAAGTTTTTTTTGATTTCTGACTTTTCTAGTACTGAAACCTCAGTTGGCCCCATAGAACTTTTTGATCAGCATACGGAACACGATCGATTAGTATCAAAAATTTTTTTTGTGAAAAATGGTAATTTTCTTGCTAACCGTACATTTTTTTGAAAATCTGTGAATGGGAATGAAATTTTTTTGAAAAATTATGGATAGTCTCCTAAGACCAATTTCTTGTAGCTGCAACGATTAAGGTACCTCCCTTGGCCGCCCCATTGAAACTTTCCACTCTGTATATTCTATCTATATACCAAATTTCATCAAAATCCCTATATCAATTTCGTCTTGGATGAGCATCATACAAAACTTCCGTATTTATAATATTAGTTAGATTAGATCACTTGGTAGTCTGTTATCCAACAATTTCTTACTCGTTTAATTTGATCAATGAAACTGCCTTGTACCAAAATAATCGTATTGCTCACCCATCGAAGTCCAAATTATGCAAAATCAAAATCAAAATAAAAAAATGCTTAATTTGTAGGTACACAGGGTACACTTAGACTAGACGTAATCAACAATAACAAAGTAAATCGATTAGCAACTATTAAACCAATTTGCATTATTATGTCACCATAGACTTATATATTACTAGATGTCGCACAATCAATACAAAATAATATAATACATTTTATTCGTGTAATTCCTGTTTACTTGTGAAGTTGTGAATCAACTCCTGATTACGAACAACTTTCCCTAAGAACCATAGTCGAATTCGATCAAATATTTTCGATTACCCATACAAAGTAAACTATTCTGAAACCACCTTTAATAAGGAAGACTCAACAATTTTCGGCTGAATCAAAATCAAAATCAAAAAATGCTTTAGTTTGTAGGTACACAGGGTACACTTAAAATAGTCAGATTTTACATTTTTTAAGCTATTGCGTGTTCAAAAGCCACTTTTCCCCTGAGAAGAACAAGCAAGAAACTTGAGAGGTTGCTTCTTTTTAAAAAAAGATTTTTATGTTACCAAATTATTAATTATTATTTTATATTATAATATTTCATGTGCTTCCGCACGTATACGATTAGCAAATGCAACCTCTATACAACGCTCACAAATAAATCAACGCTACTCCACCTGATTAAAGACCTAAAAACTGGATGAAGTAAAATAAATGAGAACTTAATCCTAGCTGACTGCTCGATACATCTGCCGCTGGGAGCACAGTGGGGCTCCATCGATCAATTAGGTCGGGTGGCTGGAACTCTGCCGATGTTATATACAGACGGAGGCCATTTTGTTAGCAACACACCCGAAAGCACTTAGCTTGCTGATTTTTTATCATTAAAACTAACAACTTCTATTTTTCACTTCGAGTTTTTGTTTATAATCGATCATTATCTATCAACTTCAGTTCCTCCTTCTTATCAACCTTTTTATTAATGTTATGTACAACAGCCGTGTGAAAATGTTCTGCAGGGCTTGCACAATTCACATCAGGTGACTAGGATAGCGACTGGACAAAATTTGTCACAAATCTGGTATTCTGGTATTTTCCGTGGCTTAATGTAAACAATATTGGGTTTACGATTCGGGGGTCGCGGGTTCGATCCCCAGCGGGGTACATATTTAGTACTCGGTTTGGTTAGTGGTAGAGCATTTTAAATGCCCGCCTGGCTAGCTATGCAATCTTATCTAAATCTGCCGTAAACAGCAATGTTAATAGCATTGTTGTGTTCCGGTTGTCAGAGATAAGATAGCCAGACCCCCAAATGTGTTGGGGTTTCCGGGTTATACGCTTCCACCTTCGACATCATCTTCACTTAACATCAGGTGTGATTAAGGTCAAGTACGAACCCGTCGTGCATAAAAAAGAAAAAAATATATCAAAAAACGTATTCCGAAATCGTTAACTTAAAATTACTTATCATTCCCAAGGCAGCACCTCTGAGAAGAATGGACAAGAAACCCATGAATTGCTCTTTGTGAACAGGTATTAATCCCACTATTCCACTTCCCATCCCAATAATATCCATCTAATATTAATAACGGATTTGGATGAAAATGTTTGGTAGACAGATTAGGACCGGGATTAACATATAAGCAAATTATTTTGCTAAACCGTTTTTGATGAAATGATCTATGCGAACAAAGAAAAAAATATAATTAGAATGAAATCTTGTCAATTTTCCGTTAAAAGGACTTATTCGTCCAGTGGCGCCCTCACTGGATAAATTAAAATTTCTTTTTGGTACAGAATAAATAAAAAAAAAATCCACTACCAAGGAGGCAGGTGGAGTAGGTTTGATTGAATGAAAAAATTGAGAATGAAATGGCGATGGTCGAATAAGATTATGTAATTCCAACGCACACGCACCGAAACGCATCCTGTAAATCACTAAGAAACAAGCGACCTTGCGACGGTGTTCGAGACTCTGCAATTTATTAGTTATCGAATGGTATTTTGGGACGTCGTTCCATAGAATCGAGTGCACTCAGATCCCGCCTCCTCGTTCCTCCCATTACAACTCCTATAAACTAGGATCGACAGTGGTACCTACTCGACACGCGGCGCCTACTGAAGGTAGGTCCATGTCAATTGGCCATACCCCTGCCAATACTGGCAGAGCTTCAGTACTGGTGGTTCGGTAGGATTTGCTAAGGAATAGCTGTGCCATCCTCTAACTCTGTAAGAGTCGATTGCAGCCAGTCGGTAAGTGGCTGAACTATTATTTTAGCTACTCTCACAGCATTGTGTTATGGTATACTACTGTGGGGTAGGGCTGCAGATATTCAAACAATATTTGTTCTACAAAAAAGAGCAATCAAAACAATATATAATTTACCGTATATATATTATGCCGTGACTCTCTAAGAGAACTCTTTAAACGAAAAAGTATTTTAACTGTTGTATCCCAATATGTTTATGACAGTATAATGTATGTAAGCTAAAATATATGCCTATTTCGTAAACATTCTGATACTCATAATTTGAATACTAGGAACAAAAATAAAATTGAAATTCCACAATTTAGACTTAGCAAGGTTAGCACATCTTTTGTGGAACATGGCATATGCTTTTACAATAAAATAACAGAACATGTATTGAGTTTAACAGAGCACAAATTTAAACGCCACATTAAAGAAACTCTGTGTAAGAAGGGTTATTACAGGATAGATGATTATTTAGGCGCTAAGGAGGTCCGGTGTTAGCTGGTCGTTATGTTAATTGCTATTGTTTTGTAATATGTAATATAAAATGTAATATTATTGTAAAGATGGAAACTAATTGAAAAGATGTGTTGTTGCGGAGTTTCTTGTCGCTTCTTCTCCCTAACCATAACACCTTGCGAAGCGATGTAGTTAAAAAAAATAACATGTTGACTTTCAATAAGTGATATTTTTATATCCTACATTGAATAAAATATTTTTGATTTTGGATTATTACATTGTTGAATTTGTAGTAGGAGAGTAGCTTATAAGATAACTTATAATATATAAGAGTAAGCTTTGAAATTAAGTCTTTTGACAATTGATCCATTGTTATGATTCACAGGATTACAAGTATGATCATTACTCTGGATCAGCGATCTTGTGTACATGCTTACTTTGCTCACGTAATACAATGTAAACGAACCTAAAAGCTGGTAAACTGAAATTAATGGAGGCAGTAAAACGGCTCAAGTCATGGGGTACTATAAGCGAGCTCGTCTTAACTAATCAGCGCTTTTGTTTAATTTTGTTACATAAATTATGCATGAAAAGCATATGAGGCTTTGTGAATACCTATTAGTGGTTCCATTGGAAGGCGCGTGTAAAATATAAGAAGTATTCGGTAATAATTTGTAGATATTTTTCTGACATTTTGTAATTATTTATCAAATTTTGTAATCAAATCAAATAAAAACAGGGTAAAATAGTAAAATAGTCAGATTTTACATTTTTAAAGCTACTGCTTGTTAAAAAGCCAATTTTCCCATGAGAAGAACAAGCAAGAAACTCGAGAGGTTGCTCTTTAAAAAAAAGGTTTTATATTACAAAATTATTAATTATTATTTTATATTATAATATTTCATTATTAATTGTGAAATAGCCTGGTTATGCGAACGGGCTGGTTATGTCCATGAATGTTTATAATCTAAATAATCTGATATTTTATACATAACCCTTTAAATAAATTACTGACTTTTCGGAGGCGACTTATTTGACATGCAATTTTATCTCTTTTTCTTGTATTGACATCATGTTTATCACTATTTATTTTTTCCTAAGTGGAGGAGGGTAATGTTGTTGTATGTTTAAGTATTATAAGTTATTGACCAAATTCATTGTGAAATAGGCTGGTTATGCGAACGGGCTGGTTATGTCCATCAATGTTTATCATCTAAATAATCGGATATTTTATAATACTGTTCGAGCTAATACCCGCTGATCAATTTAGCCGATATACTTCTCGGAGAAAATTAAATTTCCATCCACATCACCTGGATGAGTGGAAGTCTACCACTGTACGTTTCTCAAGAAACTTCTTACCACGTACGACCACCCTGTGGAACGGACTTCCGGCAGCGGTGTACCCGAACGAGTACGACATTGGAAGCTTCAAGAAACGAGCCTACACCTTCCTCAAAGGCCGGCAACGCATCTGTGACACTTTTGGTGTTGCGGGTGTCCATGGGCGGCGGTGATTACTTTCCATCAGGTGACCCGCATGCTCGTTTGCCGCTCTCTCATATAAAAAAAAATAAAAAAATATAAATATGCTTTCTTAATAAATTTCTGTTTTATAGGATCTTTAAATTTATTGAAATAATTTGATATCTACCTAACTGTGATATTAAAAATGCGAAAGTTTGGATGTTTGTTTGTTTGTTGCTCAATCACAGCGAAACGGATGAACGGATTTGGATGAAATAAGTATGTACATAGTACACACCCTGCATTAAAAAATAGTATATTTTTTATCCTGATAAAGTGAGTAGTTCTAGAGGTATTCCACGCAGGCGAAGCCGCGGGCGAAAAGCTGGCATGTAATAATTTAGTTAATTTTAATGTCCTGAGTGATGTTTGCATGTTGTTTAAAATGGCGGCAAGACCTAAATTTAATAGTAAATAATTTATATAGAAAGTAACGATTTTCGGATTTATTTCTTCATTTGTGCCACGAGATTTTTTTTTTTTTATGATTGTCTGGATTCGCGTTTGACCACAATCTCACCTGATGGAAAGTGACGATGTGGTCGGAGGTGAAGCACGCGATCTCAGTAAATGCCTATTCACTCTGCTCTTGAAGATCCCAAGGTTGTAGGATTCAGGAAAGACTGACGCCGGAAGGGAGTTCCATGCCTTGGCTATTCGGATGATGAATGAAGAATCGAACTTCTTAGTGCGAATGTTCGGTATATTAACTATATACGGGTGGAATCCCTCCCCACGCCTAGTGATCCGAATATGGAAGGGTGACGGTGGAATAAGATTATGTAATTCCAACGCACACTCCCCGAAATGTATCCTGTAAAAAACTGAGAGACAGACGACTTTGCGACGGTGTTCAAGGCTCTGCAATTTAGCAGTCATCGAACTATCACCTATAAGTCTCATGGCACGTCGTTCCACAGAATCGAGTGCACAGTTCCACATCGATCTCCCTTCGTGCCAAATTTGAAGCTTTGAAAGGCCGTAGAGTAACTTATTACTAATCTGTGTCGTAGGTATTATCTTTATATTGCATTGCACTAACATGAATTTTGTTCATCAGTATGAGGCCGCAGACCTTAGCATCCGATATTAATTTCAATTTGATACCTCCAGCTGTTTCTGCGAAAAAGGTCCATGACATACGGACAGATAGATTGATTCCTTTTTACCTTATCTTTTTAAAACTTAAGTGAGAAAGGGGTTTTATTTATATATATTTTATGGCAATCGGTCGTCTTTAATGCGACAACCATTACTGCCAGTGTCCGGTTGTGCGGATATAACGTTGGGTGAGGTTGACCAGTAAGAAATCTGAGCCAAACTATTGGTCTGTGTCCTGTTTGAGCCACCTAAAACAAAAAGGACGAACACAAATATACATAAAGTAAAACAACACAAGGACTTCACAAATACGGTATTAAATATTATAGTTTAATATTATATGTAGAAATATATTTAGATAAAATATTAACAAATGTGGAATTTGTATATAACAATAGGGATTTCATGTTAATGGGCCTAGGGATATCAGGGGGGAGAATATCATACAAAGAAACTGATTGATTAGGGCATTTAAAGAATATATGGTCTGTAGATCCTGAGAAAGGGGTTGCATTGAAAACTAGCGCTGTCAAATGCCATATGACATATTAGTAGCAAATTCTGAGCCCAATCCCTTTGCCAAAAATACATTTACATATGCATAATTATACCTACTTAATTTTATGTATTTGTTGGTAATATGATGGTTTTAGAATATTAGATTTTTACACTACCAAGCCTAACAAACAAACAAACAAATACGCTTTATTGTTTAAATAAGGAAGGTACATTTAAATATCTTATAGAAACTACAAATTAGGCGGCCTTATCGCTAACAGCGATCTCTTCCATACAAATCTATCATCACGAAATTCAATACGAGTAATGAAGTGGGATAACACAAATAATTTCCTAATTGTTAAATACATCTGAAAGTTCTGCATATTGAATTCAAAAGTGTTATCTAAGCCTAAATAAGAATATGATCTTACGTTAAGTCGATCTTCAGATAATCGTCGTAAACATATTTTTATTTTGCAAAAGAGAGCAATACGAGCAATATATAATCTGCGTCGACATGACTCTCTCCGGGACAGGTTTAAAGAAATTAATATTTTAACTGTTCCTTCACTGTTCATTTACGAATATATTATGTACGTTCGAAAAAATATTTCTACGTTCCCGAAAAATAGTGACAAGCATAATTTAAATTTGAGATATAAGAACAAATTGGCTACCCCTATGTTCAGATTAAGCAAAGTTAATACATCATTTGTGGGACACTGTATACGCTTTTATAACCTTATACCTGAGAATATCATTAATCTAACTGAGAAAAAAATTAAAGATTTTGTCAAAATAACATTAGCAAAAAAGAGTTATTATAAAATTAGTGACTACCTGAATGACAAACGCGCTTGGTGTACTTCGACCAGCTCCCCAAAATTATAAAATTGTATTAGTTATATACTTTATTTAAAAAAAAAAGAACAACAAGATCCTGTGGGTTTCTTGCGCCGCTTCTTTTCCCACAGATGAATTCCCTTTCCGAAACGGTAGTAGCTTGGACATACAGACTGACAGATAAATGCAATAAACTTTTTTTATTTTCAGTAGATTTGAATTGACATTCAACAAATGATATCATATATCTTACGTTGAAATAAATGCTTGTAGTTTGAAGTTTATCGCAATTCAGTTCATTCGAGCTTCCGTAATTCGATCTTAAGTGGTACGATCAATTTAATGTGACGTTTTATTAACCAAATTGTCTTGTCACTTAGACCACTCCCCACGTGCTCTGACGTTAAACAAATAAAGGGGATTAATTCATTAATTAATTTGCAACATTTCCTGGATACACGTGTGCACAGTGGGGGAGCGGAGATTCTAAGAAATTTCCGCCATTTTGAATGAGACAGTAATTTCAGGGGAATTATGGAAATTTCAGTCGAAATTCGCCTGACTGTGGTTAGAGTTTTTAGACAAAGGATTTCACATTTAATAATTAAGAAGTTATGTTTTTTTTATGCACAACGGGTTGGCACATGACCTCCATCACACTTGACGTTAAGTGAAGATGATGTCGAAGGTGGAAGCGTAATATACCCCAACACATTTGGAAAACAATTTTTGACAACCGGAACACAACAATACTATTAACATTGCAGTTTGGCGGCAGATTTAGATAAGATGGTGGTAGCTAGCCAGCCCGGTAGACATTTGAAATCCCCTACCACCAACCAAACTGAGTACTTAAACATGTACCCGCTGGGTATCGAACCCGCGACCTCCGAATCGTAAACCCAATGTTGTTTACATTGAGCCACGGAGGCGGTTATATTTTTATATTTATTTATGTTTTATTAAATATAATATGAACATTATATTTATCTGTGCACAGAATGAAATCGTAAATAATTTGTCTTGAATGTAAATCACGAAAAAACTATGTTCTATCTATGATATATCTATGTTCAGTAATGGATGTCATGTGGCTGACATGACGAAGTCCGGATAAAAATTTTGCCAAAATTTTTAATCCAAGAAACAGCTACGGACGCCCGTAAGGGATCTTCGGACCACTAGGCGTGGGGAGGGATTCCACACGTATACCGGATGAGTTTAATTACCGTCAGGAAAAAAATAGGGCATATTAGTTAAGCGAAATTAAAGTTATTGGCATAGGTAGTTTAATTTTTTTTTTCAATACCGTCATCGACCCACGCGCCTGCTGACGATTGATATACGACTGGCGGCATTTCTAGGGTTCCTATCATGCGAATTTTAATTGGAACTCATATTTTATCCAAGCTTTTTTAATTAAAAAAAAAATAACCTACCTATGCCAATACCTTCTATTTCACATACCTAATATGCCCTATTTTTTTCCTTACGGTAGAAAAACTCATACAGTATAGTTAATATACCGAACATTCGCACTAAGAAGTTCGATTCTTCATTCATCATCCGAACAGCCAAGGCATCTTACTACTATCTTACAACCTTGGGATCTTCAAGAGCAGAGTGAATAGGCTGGGATCGCGTGCTTCATCTTCGACAACATTGTCACTTTCTATCAGGTGAGATTGTGGTCAATCGCGAATCCAATCAATTATAAAAAAAAAACTTTAATATAATATTCACTCCACTATATTATTTAAGGTTCAAATATGATGTTTGTTAGCGTGTATCTGCAAACGGTTGAGCGTGCATATGCGTACGTGCATGTGTTTACACAACTTTTAACGATTGTTCTGTCTCCAAGTACAGCCAAGACCTAACGTCGTTCAAAATAATCCACTCATTCCCAAGCATATCACGCGAGATTCATAAATCTATATCCAAACACCGTTGAAGAGGGTTTCTATTTTAAAGACGTCAATTTGCATGTGCTTAGTAGGAGCGTGACCCTGCTATATTTAGAAGTACCTATACTTCAGTAGTTCAGCTAGTAGTTCATATAGATCGACATGTCATCACGTTATACATTTTGTATCGAAGTGCCTCCCAAAAACCATTGTAGACTACCGCAGGTAAGGTTATGGTTGTTGCTCGATGTTCGAAAACAAACAAACAAAAGAGAACATAATTATATCATCCAGGTTAGGCGAGATTGTTTGAAGAAATTTGGTAAAACTGTTTGGAAGAATTCTGCTTTTAAAACAGTACGTTTATTTATCTGGTTTAAAGTAAGTCATTCTGAAACTAGCATTAGTGTGGTAGTCCAACAATTTTCGACTGAATTCGGCTATGGTTGCAAGTGGAAAGTTGTTCGTAATCAGGAGTGGAGTCACCAACCAAGAATTGTTGAACTTCCCTAATAGAGTTGGTTTCAGATAGGTTTACTTGGTATAGGTAATCGAAATTTTTTTTATTGAAATCGAATATGGATCCTCGGAGAAAGTTTTTAGTAAGCAAGAGTGGTGTCATAATTTAATATAACATAATATGCGAGGGCCGACTTGGTTGGCATAAGAGGCATGCACTACGTTTACCCTTCGCTGGTTATCTCAGGTTCCTTGGTCACTGATGACACTATCTTATTGCCTGAGTAACTCGAGACAAACTGGCACTTTCCCAGTCGCTAGCAACACCAACGTTTTCCCAACAAACTTAATACTGGTATGTTATAATATTAGGAAGAAGGAACGAATAACACATATAAGAGTAATACAGTAAAATGGGGAAGCAGTGAATATTATAATACAATATAATTATAAATGAAAATTGAAATAAAAGTTTTCCGTCACCACCTGCGATGAAGCACGTATATTACAACAATGACTTGACAGTGATAATATTAGATAGTTTAATGTAATGAATTAATAACATTGCTATAATGTTGTGACCTTCCCAGCCCACCTATGCCCAGCTGGGTCGAGTCACGAGGTGTATGTACAGAAGGGGCGGGACAGCTCAAGCCAGGGTCAAAAGAGAACACAAATGACCACACCAACTTATTTATTGAGAGAAACAGGTATTACAGAGGACCGAAAGGGCCTTAAAACTAAAAAAATTAACTATAGATATGTATAAAATGATTAAAATAACGGTGCGACTGAGTTGAAATCTGAAAATCAATGTGCCAAAAAAAAAAGATCCGTCAGTTCATCAGTCAGTCAGTCAGTTTAAAATTTAGAATTTGAATTCCAATAACCCAAAACTCACCAATGAGCATCAGCTCAAAACAACGACACCGTTGCAAGTAATGAATTATTTCATAATGTAATGTCATAAACAAACACAATATACTTGTAATAGCATGAATAAATTGAATTGAATTAAAACTTCGTGTAAATAGAATGCACGTGAGGTTTGTAAAATTACTACCTCACAGCATTGTTTCCATAGAATTAAAACTTTTGCAGGAAGGCGTCGTTTCAGAGGTATTCTCTCAAGTTAGTTTAGTCTGAAGCCAGCCTAATGCTCTCAAGAGACAGTTTGTGAACTAAGCCTGTATGAAACTGAGATGGTATTAGCATTTTGGTAGACAGTGCTAATTAATTAGATGCATCTTGTTAGTGTACTGTGTTAGGCTTCTTGTGTGTTCTCTGTAATCTTAAGAGTTCTTGTCATGTACTTTGCGACTAACAAGCAACATGTCCGTTATTTACTGAATATAAACACTTAAAATAGTAAGTACATTTCAATTTGTCAAGATAATAGCTAAACCCTTCAATATTTTAATTCAGATAGGATAGGATGCTTTAAATCACTCCTTCTTAAGATAATTAAACACATATTATTCCACAAAACACACTATTATCCCGTTTATTATTTACCTTATTAGCTTTAAAATTTTCAACGATGCAAAATTGAAATTCGCAAACAAAACCCCCCCGCTCCGGTTTTGTAGTAATAGGCTATCATAGATATTAAGGGGTGGTTCCCTGAGTATAGCTTCGCTTGTGTTTCCAATCGATTCTGCCAATTAGTGACCCGGATAACGCTCAACAGGCGACTGATACCTAGCTGTGTATTTTGACCTCGCAGTAATTGTACCCATGTGTTAGGCTGTAAATTTTAACAAGAACAGTTTTGTTTTGTAAGCAATCAAGTTTTAGCTTTACTTGAGGGTCATTCCTGCTTAAGCCCCACATTTAGGTGGTACATGAGAATTCTACATTTAGTTAACTTTTCACCTAAAATCGATCTATTATAGAAGGTCTCTCAAATGACTCATGAAGAAACTCTTCAGGAAGGAATGGATCCCCCAGCGTAAGGCCAAACTTACATAATGTTGTGGTACATCGAAACTCACTTTAGTTAACGAGAGCTGGGTCCCGACCCCTCGACGGTGTTGTCAGATCTAAGAATTTGTAAGCAGATATAAAGATTTTAAGTGCGTAATTCGATCTATTGGATGGCAAATGTAGATTTAGGGGAAAATTGACTTATCTTTTAGGTAGAAATTAAGACAGTTAAGTAAGTATTATTAGAAGTTGTTAATATAACTATTATCTTTCAGGACGTCCATATTTTAATACTACAGTAAATACATTTTATTCACACTAGGTAAAGCACGTTATCATTCTGTCAATAGCTTTTAGTGAGTAATTAGACATATGGACAGAGAAGTCTAAAGAGTCGTTTCACAAATTTCAGGAAGTTTTTAAAAGCAGGATGCGCTTCGAAGATACGAAGGAGTAGGTTCCTGCTGAATCCAGTTCTGGGTTCAGCGGGCTCAGTATTCCCAACTGTAATTACAGTATTTCCATGTCATACATGTAGTAAATGTACAGAAATATACAGAAAATGTATATCAAGTAGATAAATCGACAAAAAGTCGCTCCGTTTCTCAAAGACGTCTAGTACCAAATGTCTACTTTTTATTTAATGAAAAATTTAAAAACTTTAATGGTACTAAGGATACCAACTTGTGTCATTTGTACCATCAATGGTACTAGCCTATTTATGCAGTTTTTTTTTGGGCTATAAATTAGTCATAGGTAAAACAGTCTCTGTTTATGAGAAATGAAGATTTCAGCAAAATGTGACCCCAGAATATTCACTTAAATTTTCAATGACTCTTTTTAAACTAGATACTAGAAACTAGATAATTGATGTACACAGAGTGCCCTCATATAACTGACCAGCTTGCAAAATTTTCTAAGTCAATGCCGACGTTTTGGTTCTGAGAGTTTATAATAAGCCAGTCAACTTCAGAAATAGATCGGTAATTTCAACGCACCTGTCGGAACTGTTATGGCGTAGTGGTTAGGATTGTGGTCTGTAACCAGTGAATCAAAGATCGAATCCTACTAGTATCATCAACTTTTTTTATTTGTTGTGTTAATCAGATAAATCATTGCATTGAAAAAGACACACAACGGTGTCCGGAAATTATATTTATTGTTCGGAACATAATTTCTGCGGAATCAACTGCTCTGTGATATATTTGTTAGAAAGTAAAAAACAATTACATGTGTTAACATTTATTTACTATATAATAATAACCTTGTCACACAAGAACACATCTTAATCCGTCTTTAAGTAGTGTAATTCTATATAATACCTACTTATTTACAAGACATGGTTACATCAAGTTAGAATCAAGTTTATTCGACTGGGGTTTTAATTTATTTAATTGTAGTAGGAGTAGAACGTGGGATGACCAGTTTTCAAAACAATAAACAGTTTTTTCCTCCAGGTTATTACTTTCTCCAGACTGAGTAGGTAAACTTATTTCTAAATCCAACCCAATCAACGAAAGAATGCATTAATTCCATACCAACACTACTTATTATTATTTTTAGGACATAACGCACAATGTTTTAGTTATTTGAGAAATTTTAATATTCGATATAGACAGACCGTTTAAAAAAGTGTAGTGAATAAACTTGCTATGTGAATAACATTAAACATCACTAACACTTTACTTTTTTTTTTGGATTTAACCTATTCGCACAGATAATTCCACAGTTATACTTCACAGTCACCGAACAAAGAATATACAACATTTTTGAGTGGCATAGATTTATATTGGTCAATAGCGTAACGGGCCACCTTCACGATCAATAACTTGCTGCAAGCGGCCTCTCATTTCGGTAACCATTGTCCAACAAACATCTTTACCACGTAATGACTCCCATGTGGAAGTCACTAGATTATCTAGATTTGATCTAGATCTGACATCAGATGAGTCCCAATTGAGAGTCATCAAACCCCATAAATTTTCAATGGGGTTTAAATCGGGACTTTTGGCAGGCCAATTGATAACTGTGATATTATTCTGTGTTGAGAACCAATCACGCACAATACCAGCGCGATGCACTGCACAGTTATCTTGGACAAAATAAATGTGTTCGTTCGGATAGTGGATGCGCACAGTTGGTAACATTACGTCACGTAAAACTTCTAAATATGATTCACTATTGAAACGACCACCCACTTCAATTAATTCACCAGGTCCCATGGAACTCATCCACCCCCAATATCCCAACGTTATTCTACCACTTAGTCTATTTGGCAGAATGTTAATTTCATTATAACGCCCTCCTCTTCGACGCCATAAAATCTTGCGGCCGTCCTTATCTGATCTAAACGTTTTCTCGTCCGTGAAAATAACAACGTTGTTTTGCCAGTCAAAATCTAAATATTCTTGAGCAAACCTCATTCGATTTTGGCGGTGATTGGATGACAAAGGAATTTTCCTTGCTGGTCAATACGGTTTAAAGCCTGCGATGTGTAAGTGTTTCCTTACAGTCTTCATTGCTATTCCGTGCAATACAGCAGTTGATCGCGTTGTCGAAAATGGATCCTCAGTATGCCTAGCCACGATCTCCTGGTGACGAATAGAAGCTGACGTAAACATTTTCGGAGCTCGGCCGGGACGTTCACGCTGCAAGTCCCCTGTTTCGCCATAGCGTTTAAGCCATAACTTTACCGTATTTCTCTGTGAACAATTAATAAACTGACTATAAGATCGATCACAGCAATACTTAGATTTATCATTTACCTATGCAACAAAGATTATAGTAAATGTGAAATTATGTGTTTGTTACCGTTATATGGAGGCTTCTTGCAATTTCACTGATGGAAACATTTTGTTCATATAAAACAATTATTTTTGATTTTAGTAAATCCGTTAATTGAGGCATTGCGAAATCAAAAAAAAACTTAGAAGAGTAAACAAAGATATGATAAGCGTAGTCAATGCGAGTGAATAGACTGATAGAACGGACTGACTGTATTAGTAGTCATTTCATTCGAGCATATCGTCTTTTATCATATACCCACCTTCTTAACTTATTGTAAATAGCGTCACAACAAAATAGTATTGATTAAGTATTTCACTGCAGCCTACAGCCGAACAGCTGGCTCAACGGCTTGCAAAGCAACATATCGAATCACAGGTGAAGGTTCGAATCTCATGATATTCACAAAATATTGTTTTTGTTTGACACATTCATTTAAATATGTTGACCATGCATATTGATGAAATAAAAACAGTAGATATCCATCCTCTCGACATTTTGTCAATCAAAGCCACGAAACTTGTTTAATGAAGTGTTTGATATTGCTTCCGCGTGGTGGCGCTAGTGTGAGGTTATTTCTCCGCAATAATGACCGGCGTCATCTTGTGGTTTATTTTAATTTACAGAAATATTACAAATACGCATATTAAAATAAAAATTAACAAACGATATTTTGTAAATTTACCTCAAGAAATCTATTGTGCGTTTGGAAAATAATTTTCAAGTTTATCAGATGATGATAACGATAAGACGCCAAAAACCTATTAGAGATACAAAAAAGACAAATGTATTTTTTTTATATTGTAGCTCGGATTAGAACCAATGACCGAACCGTTTTCTTTCTGAGCACAGAACCAATACACCAATTATCACATATGGAGTTGTGCGAAATTAACTAATACTATCGAATAGCAATTCTAACAGTAAGCGATTTTCTACCGGATTGCATTCATCTTAAAGATCAAATTTCATTGACACGTTTATTCGTGTAATGTTTGTTATACATTTCTAAATCTACACGTCGTAAGCGCCGCACTGGCAAACAGGTTGGCTGGTCAGTTATATGAGGGCAGTGTCTGTACCTAAGTATGCGAAATATTTATTTATTATTTAATATTACGTCAAAATGGCTGCATTTTTTTAAATTTATTAGTTTAATCCACCTTAAACATGTTACCTCACGTTTTTACTCTTTTCATGTTCTGTTTCAATAAAGAATGACATTTATTTTTTAGTTATGTATTGTTTTTCAACCTTTTGCCGGTTCAGTCGGTCACTCTGGAATACTATATATAGTGAGGCCTATGTTCTGATGATGAAACATTTTAAAGCGAAAATGATCTCGAGGGTAACTCTCTGCCCAAGCCACCACCCAGAACACTATTTTAAATACGTACCTATAATCTGGATGGTCCACGCATTAACCTGGTACGGTACTATCGAATAGGGGTGCGGTTTGCATAAATATAGGGTCTAACAAAATTAACCCGACAAACTTTGGCAATTGCACGTACATGACAATAAAATAATATATTCATTAAAAAACTAGCCTTAAAAATTTTGTTTCAAAATTTTTGTGTGAAATACACATTAACAGACTTACTTCATTTCGATTGTACCTTGTTTTATCAATGAGAAAAAACAGGCAACGTTCCATTCATATGGAAGACGCCAAAGGGGATTGCGGGTGGCGGGGCACAGGGCGCAACCAATCACAGCATGTCGCGGCGGCGCGCGGCGCCGGGGCAAGCGCTGGTTTCGGCGTCTTTAAAGATACCGCGGCACTCACGTGTTTGTGTGTTGTGGAAAAGTACTCGTATATAGAGCGCGCGGCCGTTAATGTCCAACTCATAAAATTTACATTTCTAAATTTAATTTTTTGAATAAAATCTGTTAACTTTAATGTTTTATTTTTTATTTATTTTTCGTAATAGGTACATCCTATACATACACTCTGTAAAGTTTGTCGGGTTAATTTTGTTAGACCTTATATATTGTTGATCTGTCTACCACTGTTTATATGTCTATGATCTATTGATACTAATTCGTATTACATCTGTATCGAATTTACCTTAGTAAACAAATATAAAATTCTCCGCTTTTCCCCGTACCACCTGTCAACACCGATTGATACATACACTCAATTTGTACCTCTTTACGCGCATTACGTTATTGGTCGTCAGAGAGTTATGGCGCCTTGTGAGTTGAGTGTTTTTGGACGTCTTTTTATGAGAAAGTAATATGGTTACGTATTATCATATTACAATGAGGGTGAAAAGAAAATTTATGTCTTCATTTATCTAAATTTACTTATATATATTGGGTCTTTACCTATGAAATTGGAGTTTTTTTCTTCGCTAATTATATGTACCAATTCCTGCGATTTTCAAAGCTATATCCAAATTTGTTTTTTATTTGGAAATATTATTTCAAGTTTTCACATGAAATATTTTTTAATTTGTGGGCTAAATCACGTAATAAAAAAAAATTGAACAGAGCTCTTTTCATGTGCTTCCCACAATCATTTCTTAGGTTTGCTGAAACTTTTATAAAGCGGTTACTTTTAAAAATTAACGCTGCCTATACTTAACTTAATGTTATCCGATAATACACACAAAGTTTAGCTAAATTTGGATTGGCCGTTCCCAAAAAAAAAACAAAAATGTTTATATGGAGACAACAGTCTTAATGAAATTCTTCATACAAAACGCCATTTTCATAGGTAAGGACCTAATATTATCTTTAGTACAAATGATGTTGGAAGGACTCGGTGTAGTCATAGTCTCAATTGATAACGATTTTCCATTACTTTCAATAGTAATCAAGTCGTAAGTCATTTCGGACATCTACGGAATTGCCTTACAGTGACAGGATCATTACAGAGGTTGGTCCAGTAATTGATGCAGAAGATTAAAACTGAATACTGATTATTATCCGACAAGTCCCTTGCCGTTTCTCTATATTTTTTATTATCTTTAGTACATAGGAGTCAGGAAGCTCTCGGCGTAGTCGTACTCTTAATTGAGAATGCTTATTAGTGATATCGAGCTTCAGTGTGTCGTGTAGTGTATTGATAACCTTGCCTTGGTTTACTGCAACATAAACGCATATCGCTTAGTCAGCGCCTATACAGATGTATTATATACGCTTGTTATTGGTTAAACGGCCTTGTTCGTTTAACATCACAATAGACTAGTCTTATTTACGGAACCCTCGACGTAGCCACCAACTAAAATACCACATGGCGACCCTGCCACGTACCTGCCTAGAAGAAGAAAAGAAACGACCTGTGGCGGCATCCGCCCCTACTGTGTATCCCCAGGCGCTGTGTGTAGCGCTGGTCCGAGGACGCTCGACCTGACCTCGCGCTGCGTCGGCTACTGGCGGGGCCCGATTACCCGCGAGCCAACATCGTGGCTTCTGCGCTGTGGGCGCCACCTGTGTGCGCCGGCGCGTCGGCTACGTTGCGGGCCCTCGTTTGCTTAGCAATGCGGCCGGTCGCGGCCGAGCTTTAACGTCCCGAGGTTCCCGAATGCAGCTACCGAGGCGACCATTGGCCGCGAGCGACCAGTCTGCACTCCGTCTCCGCCCGGCTCACATGAAGCAATAAATACTTATAGTCAATAAATATAAGTCCATAATAGCGGGTTTGATTCCATCCTGCGGCCCGCTATAGACCCTTGCCAGTAACCTGCAAAAGAAGATAAGAACAAAATCACTCAAGCAAGAAGATGATAAATTATAGAAGAGACAAAATATAGAAGAATGAAGTTAAAAGAAAGAAAATTATTCGATCTTCAACAACTGACAGGAACGAGCCGAGGACGAGGAAGAAGACTGCAAAATCAGCAGTAGGGTTCCGCGCATGGACAAGCCACGGACAAGAGCGATGAACATCATGGAGCGTTCCGGCTAAGCAGTTAGAGTCCGGTGTCCAGGGTTATCCCGGCTCACTGGAAGCGAGACCCCACGAGCGCCGCCCGGAAACGCCTCTGCGATTCCATCGCACCACCATCGACGTCACAGCAACTGCACAAGAGTGCAATCGAAGTATGGTGAGTCGCTGAACAGTTTTGTCCCATTCATTCATCGCACATCCGTTTGTCGATGTCAAGTTACACACTCAATAAATAAAGGGATTACAAGTGGACGGAGACTCGCTAGAGAAGTAGGTATATTAATAAAGCTAAGTAATGATAATGAAGAATCCTTACCCGACCAAGCGAGAAACTCACAAAATTACATTAATTTGGCAAAGCTTGAAGCGTGCCTCGTTAGATGTATCATTTAAATTCATTCAAATTACTTGACGTACGGAGCCAAATCATAATTTGGTATTACCATTATAAATAATTAACCCCGAGTTTAAAGGTAAAAATTAATTGTTTAATAAAAATTTGATTTTTTATTTTTCATCATCATAATTGACGACCGATTGGTGTAGTGGATAGACGCTGTCTGCGAAACCATCGGTTGTGGGTTCGAAACCCGCGAGGCGTAAAAGTTTGTGTGATAAATAAATAAATAATAAATATCCTTAGACATACAAACAGCGCCATTTAGTTCCACAGTAAGCAAATATATGCTTGTGTTGTGGATATCAGATGGTTGATATACTACATAAATACATTTTTTTGTAAATAAATACTTATTATTATAGCTGGGCAGAGTATTCTTACGAAGTGAAAGACGGATGCCGCAAAGCAAAAATGATGTAAATAATTAAGTTATAATTATTTACATAAACATGAGCCTAGAGACATTTAAAATGACAACCGAATTCAAAAATTAATCTAACTGACAAGCATTAAACTCACCAGTATCTACCAAACTTGAACGTTATACAATCTCTTTCAATTATAAATGAAAACATCCTTAACTCGGGTACCCATGTCCGTATTCATCACACAAACATGTGGTATAGTGGTCAGAGTTGCTAACCACTACACCAAACAGGTCGTGATGAATACGAACATTTATTCTCGAGTCATGGATGTTTACATAAATACTAACTTCCCGCCCGCGATTTCAACGCGTGGAATATTTTATCAAAATCGGTTCAGCAAAAAAATTTGACTATATGTTAATCCAGGTCCTAATCTGTCTACCCACCAAATTTCATCCAAATCCGTCCAGTCGTATAGGCGTGAAGAAGTAATAAAC
The DNA here is from genome assembly GCA_949316235.1 of Oegoconia quadripuncta. NCBI lineage: Eukaryota > Metazoa > Arthropoda > Insecta > Lepidoptera > Autostichidae > Oegoconia > Oegoconia quadripuncta. Next base: position 23,386,366 of record OX438747.1, read on the forward strand.
ATACATATAGACAAACACAAACTAATGCATTTATAATATTAGTATAGATTGTAATTCGTTATCTAGTATTCATAGTACAAGCTTTGCTTAGTTTGGGACTAGATGATTGGTGTAAAGAGTCCGAAATATTTATTACTAGCTTTCCGTCCGCGACTTTGTCCGCTTGGGAGATTTAATCAAAATCAGTTCAGAAAAAAAATTGCCTATAGGTATGTTAATCCAGAACCGCCTCCGTGGCTCAATGTAAACAACAATGGGTTTACGATTCGGAGGTCGCGGGTTCGATCCCCAGCGGGGTACTTGTTTAAGTACTCGGTTTGGTTGGTGGTAGGGCATTTGAAATGTCCGCCTGGCTAGCTACCACCGTCTTATCTAAATCTGCCGGCAAGCAGCAATGTTAATAGCATTGTTGTGTTCCGGTTGTCAAAGTCCGCCAAATAAGATGGGGTCTCCGGGTCAGTACGCTTTCACCGTCGGCCTCATCTTCACTTAACATCAGGTGTGATTGAGGTCAAGTGTTAACCCGTTGTAGAAAAAAAAAACAATTTATGGAACATATTTCTGTGGTACTATTCTTGCATATTTTTTTTGGGATATAAATTTCAATTATAGGTAAAGCTGACGTCCGTTAGAACTCTCTGGTTATCAGGTGGCCACTACTCTGCCACGAATCCACCAATCCGCACTGAACCCGCGTGGTGGATTATGGCCCCATACCCTCATCCACTGAGAGGAGGCTGTGCCCCAACAGTGAGGACGTGTAAGGCTGTAGATTATGATACCGAAACATGCAAAGGTAGAGTTGAAGCTACTAAGCCAACATATTATAAAATAACTCCAGCCCCGAGCGAAGTTATGTCAAACTTAATTGCTTTCCATTTTACATTTCGCGCACAGAGCACACCTGTTCACTGACTGTGAAAGTACCAATGAACTATAAAAACGTTTAAAGACAGATTTTCATTTTATTGCCCTATAGCTATGGAAAAAAAAGTATTTTCAAATCTGCTCTACAATACCACAGATAATCACACACAGTGGACCCACTGACATAGAGACTGACACACTGAAATATAGACAGACAGATTTAGGCTTTAAAGCTTAAAACTTAAACAGCCATTTAGCGTCGGAGATTAATTAAAATCTTCAACAATTTGTGTCAGAAATCTAACTAAAATTATAAATGCGAATATTTGGATGTTAATTTGTTTCTTTGTTTATTCAACTTCCAATGAGAAGAGACAATATTTGAGAGAAACGAAGGTGAAATTGAAATTTGTTGCATATTTGATACAATGTATGCGGTTATCAAATAGACGTTTGTTTGTTACTCAATCACAGCGAAATAGATGAACGGAATTGGATGAAATTTGGTTTATAGGTAGAATATACCCTGGATCTTAATCATATGATAAGTCATAGGATAAACAAATTAAACATATCCACGATAAAGTTATTCCACGCAGGCGAAGACGCGGGCTGACAGCTAGTCTTTTATAAAATACGTTTGAGAAAATTGTTTTATAAAAATCCTTTATAGTTAATAAAACTCCAATAGGTGATACGTTGACGTCTATATTCCACCTGGGTTTACCCGATAGCACAGACTAAATTGCTTTATCGCCCCAATTAATCACACTGCCATATTGGTTGGATGTTTCGACAGGGTATATCTGCCTTAGATCGATTTAAGTAAACAGGGTGAGCCAAACGAATGGACCCCGGAGGATGTGCAAGGATCGAAAATGCAATATCGCCAAGTAGCTGTCTCATTCGAATATCTGTCAAAAATTTTCGTACGCATAAACAACTCACAGGCAAATCGCTTTCCCACTTCGTGCTAGTAGCAACTTCAACAGTATTTGCAGAAACCTGAACCACAGATAACTAAATAGTTAACTCCAATTCTTCCTTAAATGCTATAAAAATTCTCGCTGCATAAATATTCCTTCTTTCTATCAGGTGAAATTGTTGTCAATCGCTCCAATCCATGATAAAAAAATTTTACTATTAGAATTTGGTTATTCAAGATTTTAATAGAATTTAAAAGGCTGTATGTTTAATTTCGTGGTTATCCTTTTTTGTCTTTATTGACCTTAGCAACTGGTGCTATAATAAGGAATAATAGGATGTAATAAGGAAGGAAGGTGCTATAATAGGATGTAATAAGGAATATATAGTTGCAATGCAAATACTATATTTATAAATTTTTTTACTCTCTTACTTACTTAAATAATTTTTTATATTTTTTTTTGTGTATGATACACTAAATATGAGGTGTCTAACTGAGGAATGATATTATGGGTATGATAGGGATGAGTACGGAGATAATGGATGATAGAGGAGAGTGGAAGAGGAAAACATGTTGTACCGACCCTACTTAGAACGGGATAAGGGCAGGAAGATGATGAAATATGAGGTTACTATCTATTTTTATAAGTATTCCAATACAAGTAGTTCACGCTGCGTTGCCATTTCCGATTGCGTCGCGCGGTCTAACAATGGTATTACGGTCGGCGTACCATCGATTGTACTATTACTCCGGTGGCCATTGGTATGACTCACCCTGTAGTGTATTAAGCTCTGTTCACACATCTCCGGCTCAGTGCCTTCCGTGCCCCAGGCTCTCTGGGCCTAGAGTCCCATCAGACTGGAAAATACGCCATCTTGCAATAGTAAATAGTGTGCCTAGGTAAAATTTTTGTATATTTTTTAAAATAAGATGATGAGCAGGCATGGACACAAACCGCTTTACGATTTCTGAATATCTAGTCTACATGACTATTTATGTATTACCTTGTTTTGCCGGATCACAACTCATGAAAATACTAATTTAAACAGAGCTACCACTGAGTGTTTTACTTGTTCTCATCTGGAGAATCAGCCTTGTGAATAAGCGGTAATTGTACGACATAATATTTTCAGATCTTATTTTTATAACTTACGAAATAAATTCTTTTTCATTTGTATGTGATTTATTCAAATACAAGAACTAGATCGATCGCTTCATTATTACCGTTCGCACCAAAAGTTGCTCGATATTAGGTAATGAAGAAGAAGTGTCAACATATTCTTTATTGCACCAAAACATTATATATAACAGAGTACAAACAATAAGTCACGTACGAAGGTGGACTTATCTCTTTAAGATATTATAACGTTAGATTAAAGATTATTTAAAGTTGAGGAAGAAATTGATTTCTTATTTAGTGCACTAACTGAGCGCATCAAATCCCATAAGATCAAACTAGTAGATTGAGACTCTGTCTAATTGAAAGAAGCACGCTAAGTTATATAGTGCACTGCTAATAACAATGTAAAGGGCTTATCGTATCATCTAGCATATGACCATCCCGTATTGTGATTTCCAAGACATGGTCACCCTGTCAGAAATAGTTTTTCCTAGAATCCTAGAGGTTCTTCAATAAATGTGACCAAGCCACTCTTTGTTCGCCATATACACATCCTAACTTTTCAGTCGTAACAGAATATCACACTTCAAACATGTAAATAGAATCAACGATCTCACACAGACAGAAAAAAGCCTGTCAAGTCAATGTCGGGATACATAAAAATGTGGTTCCGCAATTCTTTGAAATCTACCAAAAGTCGACTCCTAAACTAAACTAATATAGGTAGTTCAAAATTGACTAAAATGCAAAGGACGATTGTAATGCAATTGCAACCTTGTGCATGCAAGCAGCGTCAATGACACGAAATAGCATTACATCTCTCTTACTCGCATAAGACACGAGCAAGATGGCAGGCTTTTATCAAGTGTCATGGTAGAGAAACACTTGCTAACCCCAGTTTATGGATTGCTTGTTCCAAAAACAATCAGCAATTGTGGGATCGAATCATGCTAGGGGTAAATGTTTGTGTGAAATATTATTAACAATAAATAAATAAGCATTTGTTTATTTACATGTATGCAAATAAAAAAAAAGATAATATTTCAATTATTCATATTCACGCAAACATTTACCCTAGCTGTCAAACTAACAAATTATAAACACACACTGTTTGTACACTATATTTGTAATAAATAAATAAATACTTATGTATTTATTTGACAGTGATTTCAAGTTTGTCATAGTAATTGTACAAAGTTTTATGAAGATTATCACCTGGCGTTTTAAAGAAATTTGAAAAAAAAATGTTTATCGTTTTGAGAAGCGAGTTTTTTTTTATATATGAGAGGGCGGCAAACGAGCATGCGGGTCACCTGATGGAAAGCAATCACCGCCGCCCATGGACACCCGCAACACCAAAAGGGTCACAGATGCGTTGCCGGCCTTTGAGGAAGGTGTAGACATTGCGCCATAGAGATATAAAACAAAAATAAATTGAATATCATTACATTTTCCGTCTCCTAAATACGAAAATATATAAAATAAATAAATATTTTGAATATGTTCTTAGCTAAACACACCAATTATCTAATCATTTTAATACGGCCACCAAACGTTGCTTAACTTCGTTAATCGACCGACAGTAGTACAGAACCCTAATATATGAAAATTATACCACAGCGGGACCAACAGGACGATTTTACTTATACATGCATCGCCACGTCACGTGTTGCAAATTTTTTTCACATTTCCCCAACTTCGCTCCCCGTTTTCGGGGATAATGTATGCGGGTGGTGTATTAAATTTGTAGTTCATCCGAAAAAGTGGAGGGAAATTTCGTAATAAAAATGTTAGTGGCAATTCAAGTTGTTATGACCCATTTAATAGGTCGTAACTGAACCCTAATGTGTGCTAAGGTGAGTGTAGTTACTCCATTCGATGAACATTATTTTTTTTGGAGAAGTTAGGAGTCCGTTGTTTTCATTGAAGTGCGAAAGTTAGAATCTATATCGAACTGACAAAGTCAAATACCATGGTGTGCCAAGTTACCCTGGGTGGCAGATTTTATGCATCTAGAATTCTGGCACGTGATGAATTAATGCCTGATACAAATGTCAAAGTTTGAATGTTTGTTTTTACTGAACCTCGATAAAACGGATGAACGGAGTAATGTAAAATTTGGTGCATCTACACGGATATAGTGACATTTATCTCCATAAATTTAATAGTTCCCGCGGAATAAATACATTAGCGCATAAACGAATTGCCCGCGAGCGAAGACACGGCTAAATAAGTCAGTATGAACACAGAAAGAAAAAAGAAAGCAAAAGAAAGTTTAATACGTGATTACTCAACGTAGCACTATATTATACAAATTCAATTCAACAAGTCGTACAAATAAAAATCGTTTCCCAACAAAATGGAGCTCGGAGTAGAACGAAGAAATTTCTACAGGAACAAGCAATTTAAAAACTCACGGCCCAGACTCTTCAATTAGCACAATCGGCGTACAAAGCAAGTGCAGTTTATCAATCTGCAAAAAGAGAAAAAAATGAACGAGCCAGTCATCTCGTTTGGATTTAATTCAAGTGAAAGGAAACTTTCCTTGTTTTCTAGAAGTTGTTCCGAGTTCGGCCTGATTAATGGTACTTGGCAGGGAGATATAAAACTACGTTCCGTGCCATGTTTTAAAAAAAAACAACTTAAGACTTTCAATCGTTACCGTTCGGACTTTATGCTGCTGTAGTATACTTCATTTTAACTCTCGACTCAAGCAAGGGTTGTCTTCAATTTGGAGCCGATATCTGTCTGTGGCTTTATATCGCCAAACCGGTTGAACTGATTTGCAAATACTTTTGCTCAAAGCGAAATGGATTTTATCTATGTTTGTTGGAAATTTCGAAGAGTTTTATATAAATTTGGTTTGCGTATATACGTAATATTTTCGAGAATTTTAATAATTTTCAATTTATAGTGATTATAGGAGGGGTTTTAAATTTGAAGATCATGAAAGATATGGAACTAGCAATTTGGATATCATCAGACCTGGTGGAAACAAACTCTTAGTACACTGTCGCTCCACTAGCCCTGCAAAAGGCTCGGGAAGTTTCTGTGCTTCTGCTCGGAACTGGACTGTATTTAGTCAATTCTGATCGCATAAATGACATACACATAGACAGCGGCATTCAATATTTCTCAATTCAATAGTGGGCGGTCTGCCCACTGGCCTTGTCGCTTCTCTTGGCCTGTGACTGCCTTGGTCCACCGTTCGTCGTCCCGTCTAGCTAAGTGCCCCCCCCCCGCCCACCTCCACTTTAGTCTCGTTATTTACTTACCTACATCTTCGACTTGCGTTTGACTTCGAAATGAGAGATGATACTCCTTTACTCTTTGTGCCAACTTAATTTTGTGCATATTCTGCGTAGTAAGCGTCCAGTAGCATTGGTCACCTCCATATATCAGCAATCGCCAATCAGTCAACCAAACGTAATGGGGTAAATCCCCAATTAGAATGCAATAAAAGCCCCGGCATGATAAAGCCTTGCATACTATTATGTCCAGTGGAATTTTAGAAGCAGTTGATGAATTTCTAAAATCCGATTTGCATTAATCCTCTTAGCAACTGGAGGAAGAGGAAATTCAAATCTCTTATTGCATGCAATGCATTTACGTATAAACCTAATTCCCGCTGTGGGTGTAAGGAATGCTACTTTATGAGGGGTGCAAGACATGAACTGATTGAAATTTTCCATAGGTATATTTACATCAGCCTTACACATAATAAGCTACATGCAGCAGATAAAAGAAGTTGAACGTCGTGTCCTATCAGGAGGTCAAGAGGAAGGCGGAGAGCAGAGAGATGTGGAAAAATCTCCAGCGACAAGAGCATGGCTCTTAAATCAGATGATGATAATACACATTTTCGGCGTTTAATAAATCGTCTATTACATTGTCATGCCTTCATAGTAAGATAATTCGGGTGATGATTTCAGTCAAGTGATTTGTGTGCCTAAGCAGTAGAGATAACATGCGCAATTGTCTCTCTATAATTATCTCTCTTGTCTCTTTTACTCGCATAAAGGTAAACGTGACACCAGGCTTATCTGTGATAGGCAACTCTAAAATGATAGCAGAGAACATTTTCTTTACATTTATCTGTCATGGTCATCACCTATATTACGTCGTTTTTGCTTTATTTTGAGTCCTCTACTAACATTTTAGACTTATGTATTCTGTTTGCGTTGAAATCGGTTTGCATATTCTCGCTAAGAAGAAGATTTGAATAAAATGTTTTGAACTTGAAAGCTTATGTGGATTTGCACAAGGCATAAACGCTCTTATTACAACTTACACCATCATACATTGGGATGCAAAGGTACGGCCCGTGACTCGTGTCGTATTTCTCGCTAATGTTACATTCGGTTGCTGCACTCACTTACTTCGGACTCGAGAGAATATGTGCACTGGCTTGGTATACGACTTGAATATTTACCAAGAACGACTGATGAATTCTGTTTATACTTATATGAATGCGAGTATTCACATGGTTCTGGAAAAACAGCGTTGCAGATTCTACTCATAACACGTGCTGAGTCTGGACTATTTCTTTGCCTAGGTATGTATTATATTATTGTTTTGACAAATTTTGTATACCTTTGTGGACTATGTAACTATGGGTCATTGTCACCCGAAGGACTCGGTTTAATGCGACATTTATGCTTGACGGTTGAAGGAGATAATAGAGTGGTATCTCCCGGTAAATTTATGCAGGCAATCCTAGTCATAATAAACTTGAGGAATTCGTTTAAATATTCTTGAAATGTACTGCGTTACTGTTCGTACGGCGGAATTCTTTGTAGAGATGAATTAAAAGTCAATACGCATTCCATTTGTATAAAAACATCACCTTAATGAGGTTGACCATTAGTTAATATTCTAAGATTTTTCGTAAAAGTTGATATTTAAATGTACCTTACTTATTTATACAAATATGTATTTGTTTCAGTGTTAATATTAGTGTTAAGTAGAAACTACCTTCTTCCTTTTAATTTTTCTTGTCTTATTTTTCACGTTTACATTATCATCATCATCATATCAACCATATGGCTCCTACTACTTGGTGTGGTGGATAGCATCCCTGTCTGCGAAACCAAGGGCTGCGGGTTCGAATCCCGCGAGGGGTTGATTGTATGATGAATACGAACATTTATTGCCAAGCCCCAATGTTCAGATAAATATTTATATGTATATGTTTGTCTGTTTCCAGAATACAAGCCTTGCTTACTTTGAAACTAGATGATAGATGTAAGTCTGCCGATCTGCTTTTAATCTTATTCGGTTTTCTCTTGTAGCCATTTTCCCTGACTGCCCCAAAAAAGGGGAGTAACGTTATAAGAATGTATGTGTGTAGATTTCTATGTTACCTTCTGTAGCCTAAACGGATTGATAAATTTTCAAGCGCAAGGTATCGTCCGATTCGTCTTGATTTTATTATAAAAAATCCTACATGACGCCCGAAAAATATAAAATATGCTGTCGGGTATTTTGGTTTTTTCAATACTTATGTAGTTATTTATTTACTAGTTGCGTTCATTCTCAATATTGCTAATAAATTGTGCAAGAACTTTTGTTCAGACTATACTCTGAAATTCTATGCTCATTCTAAACAAAGGGTTGATGTACGGAGTGTAGTTACAGTGTAGGCTATACATTTGGGGACAAAATTTATGTGCGCCCGGCATTTTGTAGAATTCCCAGTCCAAAATCTTCGAAATTACCAAACCGATATTTTTTGTATAAACATCGGGTTGGCGCTTGACGTCAATTACATCTGATGTTAAGTGAAGATGAGGTCTAAGATGAAAAATTGTCCGTCATTATTATCCTATGATTGAAAGACAAAGAATTAAGGCATGAGTTGAGTCACCTTTAAAACCCTTCAATTTGTGGTCAGAGATAGACAATAAACCATAATGTTACATGCTTCGGTCTAACAACGTGGTTGTTGAGAAATTTGTGGTACTACGACCGATTAATTTTATCATCGCTTCCAATTTCACTGTGTCCATTAGTTATTTTCACATTTGTATATGTGTATTACTAAATGGATCAAATAAACGATTCTTATCCTTAATTCATATTTCACGAACGATAGGCGTAGTGGATACTAACCCTGCCTTCGAAACCAACATTTGCGGGTTCGAATCTCGGGGTAGGTTCGTGTTAGGTATACAAACATTTAATCCATAGTCATGGCTGTATACATTAATATTTATGTATGTTTATCCGTTATCCAGTATCCAGAGGACAGGCGTTGCCTAGTTTCAGGTAAGATAATTGATGTAAGTGAAATATTTATTTATGTATTTATTCATCATCAACATTATCAGCCACAGGACGTCCATAGCTGAACATAGGCCTTCCTCATAGAATTCCAGAGTGGGATCGCTGGATACAAGCCGCTTCCAACCGGTCGCTCTGTATTTAATTTTAACTTAAACTATACTTGTTGTACTATATTGTTATAAAAACATTGTAATTATCCCAGAGGATGGACCACGTGGTTATTTTAGAGAAATAACACTACGATTACTACTGGCTATCGCGGATCGAATTTTTGATCGAATTCGGCTATGATTCCTTGGGAAAAGTTGTTCGTAATCAGGACTGGGGTCGAAAGTAAACAGGAATTACACTAATTAAATTTCACCATGTATATTAATCCAAGTCTTAATCGACCAACCAAATTTCATCTAAAGCCGTCCAGCTGTTTAGGCATGAAGAGGCAATACACACAAATTAGTTGCGATTATCCTCCATTTACATTTAAAGTAAACAGTTTTAAAATAATACAATTAATTTCCAACGGCCGCGGGGCATTCACTTTTACTGTCCCCAACTGTAATCTGCGTAGGCAAATTGCGCCTTTGCGTTCGCCTGTAACCGCAACACAAAGCTGAAACCGCACGGGGCGTGAATACACAAAAGGGCGCGAAAATGTATACAACTGTAATTAAAGTGTTTACTGCGCCTCAGGTGTATTGTTTTGGTGTAATTTATGTACCTACAGGTTGTTAGGGTACCCATTTGTACGGAAAAAAATGCAGTGTATTGTGATGACGTCTGAATAGTGAATGCAGTTATAACGGGAGTTACAGACTATTGTTCTAAGTTTAGTGTTTTATGCAAGTAAGTGAGGTTAATTCATTCATTACAATACAATTTTCTACCATCATACAATAGTGAAACCATGAAAAGACTACGTGCTTGATGCTAGTACACAGTGGAATTCAAGTATTCAGACAATGTCAAAAAACGTGCTAATGGTGCCATATAGTGCCAAAAGGATATAATAATTTAAGTATTTAAGAACCAAAGAACCCTAGAGCATATTTTTTATTTTGCGGGCGCCATTTTGGATTTTATTACCATAAAATATAATCCTATGACAGTCCAGGGATCAAGACGAATTGAACGACACATAGCACTTCAAAATCGGTCGATCCGTTAAGGCTACAGGAGTTAACTTAGAAATCTACATACATACACACTCGAAAACATTACCCTCATTTTTGGGGCTGTCGGGTAAAAATTGAAAGGGAAAAGAATGGAAAGGAAAATAAAGAAAAAGGGATAGCTCTTCAATTGAAGAGAGAGGTTGACATATTTGTAATAAAACAAAAATTATTTTTACTCTTCAGTTAAAATAGTTGAAAATTAATCATTTGTCCAATAATACTTTTGACTTTTAAACGTACCCATTGTATTCTAATTTTGGTTTTGTAATTTACGGATAATTGAAAATTTGAAATATTTTAAAATCAGACATAATAATTATTAGTATTTCAAATTTCGGAATTGTACAGTAAGGTGTACTAGGTCAATGTATTATGATTAATAAGGTATTTCGATTACGGTATTTTGGGCTCATGCATTTTAAGTAAAGGCATTATGTTTTGCGATGTTATAATATGTAACCCAACAAAATGTGGGAGTGTCCTTCATAGAAACCGACTTCTCTCCAATGTTGAAGCTTCAGATAAGGTTATCGCTTAATAAGCGTTTCACTAGTAGATAAAACGCCGATATTTTCTACTACTCTACCATTGCCAACTTAGTACGAAATTAATCCAAAGAAACTCTTACGAAAAATTTAAACCCATTCCTCTCAAAGTACAACTGTGCCTCGCCTACTCGTAACCGTACCACAAAATTGCCGTGCCTATCGTAAAAGTGTCAAAATTTCCCGAGAACGTCACCTTAATTGTGCCATTACACCATTCCCGTGGTATCTGCGGCGACCTTCCCCTTAAATGGGGGAGATAAAATATGTGCACCTACAAATAAAAGGGATGAATAATCCCTCTAAGTTTGGGGCAATCCGATATGGATTTCTGTGGTAAGTATAATTGAGAGAGCAATAATATTTGATGGGAAATAATCGTCGAGTATAATTCTTGTCAAATGTCAATAGAAAGTCATGTGATTTAAGGTATAAGGTATTCATATTCGTTGGCGGGCCGGTTTCCGCAACTCGACGTCTTGATGCGCCTATTTTGCGTACGGGGGAATACCTAATACTGCCACCCAAGTTCTTGGAGGAAACCGAGCAACTTTGGTTGCCACAGGCTTCGGGGAGGGACTCCGGTCTTCCAAGGTGGGTGACTCGATGTGAGGCCACCTCCTCGCACTCTAAAACCACGTGGGCGGCTGATTCTTCGGCGTCCATGCACGCTCTGCACAGGGGGCTGTCTGTACCTAACACCTATATTGAACAGATGTTTGTTGTAATGACCGTAACCTGTTAGTGTACCCGTGATTTAAGGTATTGGCTTAATGTAAACAACATAGGGTTTAAGAATCGGAGGTCGCGGGTTCGATCCCCACCGGAGATGTTTCGGTGAATGTTCCGGGCGGAGGTGTGCGGGCCGAGCCACCGAGAATGAAGTGATTCGGCGTTAATGCTTCTTCATCCACAGGCTCGACGGATACGTGCGTTAACGGTCGACTATTCACTGTGCATTCCGCTTTAGCTAGAAGCGTGGCCAGGCATTCTTCGTTCGGGTGTGTCATGTGTAGTATGCGGTAGAGGGCTGTCTTTACTGATTTCACGAGCCTATCCTAGGCTCCACTCATAAACGGTGTGGACGGCCATATAAACGTCCACCGGGTCATATGTTTCGATGCTTCAATCCGTATTGCTTCTCGTAGTTCGCGTTCTGCGCCGTGCATGTTCGTTCCGTTATCGGAGTAGATCTCGGCCCGACACCCGCGCCGTGCTATGAAACGGCGCATTGCCATTACCGTTGATTCGCTGCTGAGATTCGCTGCTGTTTCGAGGTGGATTTCTATAAAATTTCTATAAAAAAATACTCGTATTTGGACGAAACTGAGATTAGTGGATAGAGAAACATCAGACGATTCTAACGGTATATGTATATAACTCATATTCGCAAGTGTGGCAGATCAGCAAGGTTGCCTTTCTTGTCCGTATCTATCATACAAACATAGGCACTCGTACCCGCAACGTTTTTGGGTTGAGTTACTAACCACTACACCAAACAATGTAATGAAAGAATGAAGTTCAAAATGGTAATTTTTTAAAATATATTTTTGATATTGACCTCGTTAGAAATCACTAAAAATCAATACATCATAATTGCAAATACATCTCTTTTTCACAAAATATATATTGTCCAAGCATCTCTGGATTTGCATTATATTTATATTCGAAAGGCCCCGCGACACCATGGCTCGCTTGGAATTGCATGTCATTGGCCCAACGCGCTGATTGGTGAAATGCGCGCGCTATTCTCGAGCGCCATCTGCAGTTTTTCACTGGCAGTTTGGGGTTAGCACGTTCGGACTTCGGCGGAGCTTTTTTCATGTGTTTTTGGATTGTTAAAACCTATTACTTATGTAATCTTCGGTGGACTACTATTAGGTAACCGATAACACAATAAGTGCGTGCAGTGCAGCGTTGAATATCTTATAGTTAGTGTCGAGAGCAACACAGGAGGACTTGCTGATTTCTCTCATGCCCGCCGGCAAAACATGATCACAGCAATGATTGCCATCAGGTAAGGGCTACTAGAATTGGATATCGTGTTGATGTAGAGATGCTTTGGTACTATACTATTTGGGGGGCCTCTAACCAGTCACCATTTATTATACAGTCCTACTTATTTATCGAACATATATAAATAAAATATAAAGTCTATCCTATACAGTTTTCTTTCTCTCATTATTCATGTGTAAGGTATCGTGCAAAATTGTGGAGCGTCTGCCACCTTTCTCGTAGTTGATGTCCAGCCTGTATGTATTGGACTCGATTCTCGTCGTGAGGTATCGACTCAGGTACCTCGAGGCAATTGAATGTATATACTGTAAAGAAAATACAGCGTTACACATTTTTTTTTCTTATTTTGATGTTTACTTTTGCTCTTAATGATAATATTCTTGAAAATACATTTATTATTTTAATTATATATAGGATAAATGGGATATTATGCAATCTGACATCAAATATGAAGCGAAATGAGGCTCAGGAAAGAGAGATTGAAGCGGAGGAACGCTGGTAGGCCACGCTGTCTCAGCAGGGGATCACCCAAGAGCTGCCCGATGCCCAAACTAATAGTTGAGGTACCGAGTTGTCTGAGGACACCTGGCAACCGTCAACAGTATACGTAGGTCCCAGCCGACTACAGTGAAAAGTGAGGCTAAAGGGGAGTTCTTGCCGGTATCAGTCCGGCACTATCATCAGGTAGAGATGGCCGTGTGCGTAGATAACTAGTTGGCTGCATATATGCAGGCACATGCAATATTATGATGTTTCTGTAGGTAATTCAGTTTTATTGTTTAATTGTTGTATGTGTACATGGATGCAAATAAATGCTTATCTATCCAAAGCAACCGTTTTTTTTTTCTAACAATAACCCGCTCTGAGTATCCCGATTTTCTATAAAAAAAGAACATAAACGACCGAATTCAGAACCTCCTCCGCTATGAAGTCGTTTTTTTTGGGTATGAGGAGAAGCCTCAAGTAAGAGATTTACATTACTATGACTGTGAAGTGAATATTGAGTTATTCCCGTCCCATATTGGATTCAAATTAATATAATATACCTAGTTAAATTATTGAACCAATTATTATAATTATACAATAAATTAATTATTAATGAAGATGTAAAAGCTATGGATCCAGTTTACAGCCCTTTACTGATTCATATAATACAATATTATCTATATTCCCAATTTTCTGCTTTTCCATAAAAAAACATCAATATTTGGTCTTAAATGTTGGTTGTGATCTCTTCATATCATCACCAGGTTTCCCCCACCCAAGGACTAACCGCATCAGACATTGCTTAACTTCATCAATTGAGAGCCAATAGCGGATAGCGCCACGAGCGATTTTACTTACTTCTCGAGAACTGAATTGCTTCCTCAGCTGCCGTTGGATATGATCCCTCGGTCCCCATGTAGGCAAAGGGCGGAACAGCATTTTCCAGTTCTACAAATATTTGAATAGTGTAAGATAATATCCCTCGTTTTATTACTTAACTAGCTTTCCGCCCGCGGCTTCGCTTGCGTGGAATAACTTTACAGCATAAAAAAAAAACAAACGCAGCGTCAGCAAGCCCCTCCACGAGGTAGATCGACTATTTGGTAAAGATCGCGGGAAGCAGCAGGATTCGGGCAGCGCAGGACCGATCGTTGTGGAAATCTTTGATCTTGTGCAGCAGTGGACATCTTAGGGCTGATATGATGATGATAATCTTTAAAAAATAACACGAGATTCACTACTACACACAAAATACAATCCGCAACCGTCCTGTACAGTTGACTCACCTGCTTCTTTATAATGACATATTTAATTAAAACATAGATAAATCCAAGTAAAAGTGGCGTCAATACACATGTAATCCAGAGATTCTCGTAGATATGCATTCGTGGCAGGCCCGGTAGTTCTACTTTTTTGAAAGCCGCTTTAAAACCAAATAATCTTATCTGGAAGTAGAATAGAAATAGAAGTAAAACAGCACTAGTAGCATGACAGGCGCGATAAACGATTATATCGTAGTAGATAATATTTGTCCTGCTCATTCGCTTGGACGAAATATACAACTATTCCACTTTCACTCCTACGTCGCGAGCGACAAAAGATATCATGCTACACGGGCTGATGTTCAACTTAAACATTTTGATATGAATAAGCATACTTGAACATTGTTATATTCAGTACCTCAATAGACTTAGAGCATTCGATATTATGATCATTTCAATTATTTTTATTTTAATGATTTCAATATAGAATATAAAAATTATACAATGCCAATGCGAATGCGAATGCAAACGGTCACCTACGATATTCTACGTTGCTTGCATTATATTTCCTTAATTTTTGCAATACACCTCTGGATGGATACCTTTGTCAATAATTAATAGGTTGACTTGAATTTATTGTTAGGTAACTATTGTGGACATTGTATTTATTTTATTAATATCATTGAATTGTATTAAAATCATTCAATTAATAAAGATAGAGTCATGAATAGTGTAGTTAGGGAGATAATCAGTCTGAAAGAAGACGTAGTGACAAAGATTGAATAAGGCATACTGAGATGATTTGGGCATATGGAGAGAATGAATGAAAGAATGGACTAACGAAAGGACCGCCGTATGGTATATCGAATTACATTACCCCGAAAAACGTTTGATTGAAAGCCGAGTACATTGCGGAGTTTGTTCATCGTTAAATTTTTTATTATAACCAACTCCGCAATGTACTCGGCTTCCCATCAAACGTTCTTCGGTCAAACGTTTTTCGGGGTATTGTAATTCGGTATACCATTATACATCCTAACGAAAGAGGTATACAAAGCGAATGTAGATGGTAGTGTTGGTAGGGAGACCACTACAAACATAACGTGATCAGATCGGGGACGTTTATTGTATATATACCGGAACATGTATTGAGTTTAACAGAGCAGAAATTTAAACGCCACATTAAAGAAACTCTGTGTAAGAAGGGTTATTACAGGATAGATGATTATTTAGGCGATAAGGAGGTCTGGTGTTAGCTGGTCGTTATGTTAATTGGTATTGTTTTGTAATATGTAATATAAGATGTAGTATTGTTGTAAGGATGGAGACTAGTTGAAAAGATGTGTTGTTGCGGAGTTTCTTGTCGCTTCTTCTCCCTAACCATAACACCTTGTGAAGCGATGTAGTTAAAAAAAGAAAAATAGCATGTTGACTTTCAATAAGTGATATTTTTGTATCCTACATTGAATAAAATATTTTTGATTTTGATTTTGATTTTTGACGTTTTAAAAAAAAGGGCAAGTCAAGAGTACCTTAAACCGACGAGCATGTATGAACAACCTTATGAGAGTGAATGAAGCATAAGAGGTGTGTCAGGATCGTAGCAAATGGAAGTATGTGGCCTCTGTCTACATCCACGGGAAACAGGCGTGACTTTATGTACGTACCTATTGAATAAATTATCATTGCCATTGATTTCATTTACATAATCAATTTATTTTTATTGACATTGATTTATTACAGTTTTGCAATTTCATTTATAATTTGACAATAGTTAATATTCTAAAAATCTCTAATTTTAAATGCATCTCCTAAAAAATGCTATTCTGAAATACACCTATCGCGTGGAGAAGAGATTCACCCCGTATTTAGTTAACATACCGAACATTCGCACTAAGCGGTTCGACCCTTCATTCATAATGTGAACAGCCAAGGCATGGAACTCCCTTCCGTCGTCCTCAATACTACAACCTTGGAATCTTCAAGCGCAGGGTGAATAGGCATCTACTGAGATCGCGTGCTTCATCTTCGGCCACATCGTCACTTCCCATCAGGTGAGATTGTGGTCAAACGCGTATCCAATTAACCATTAAAAAAAATTGCGAAATTTAGAGATGGCTTAAATTGAATTGATTTACTGCATTGCTATAATCAGAAAGTAGTAATCGTAGTAAGTAATCAGTAGTCAAAATCAGATATCTTTACTTCTGAACAGGTTCTTTAAATGTTTATTAATCAATGTATGGAATTCTTTACCGCATTTATAATTTGTTTTTGACGCCCTGTTTGGTGTAGTGGTTAGCAACTCTGGCCACTATACCAAAAGGTTGCGGGTTCGAATCTCGCTAAGGGCATATGTATGTGTGATGAATACGGACATTTGTACCCGAGTTATGGATGTTATTCATTTATTTACAAAAAAAAAATGTATTTGTGTAGTGTATCAACCATCTGGTATCCACAACACAAGCCTAGTTGCTTTGTGTGGAACTAGATGGCGCTGTCTGTATATGTCCAAGGATATTTCATATTTCATTTGATATCCCCTTATCCTTACTTCTAGGGTGCTTACGTGGTGCCATGAAAGTTCTGTCGTGACGAAATTAAACGTTGTGTGTTTAGTGTTCTTTCCTACTCGCTTCTCAAAATTAAAAAATATGTATTTTAAATTGTGTATTGTGTTTTGTCAATTGTGTTCCTATAACAGTGATGTTTTGTTAATGTATTGTTCTATATTTTAAGTATCGCTCTTTGTCTGCAATAAAAAACTTTAAATTGGTTTTCCTTCCGAGGGTTTGCTGGAAGAAATCTCTAACAGAGATAAGCTCGCCTTTTGTGTAGTGTAGTTTCTGTCCTATGTTTGTTTAATGTATGTTTGTATACTTATATGCAATAAAGTGTTAAATAAATAAATAAATGATTATTTTGATATAAGTACTTACCCCAGAATATATAGGAATTAGGTAAGCTAAATAACCAAATAATCGGACATTTGCCGGTGGTTTACCAGACTGGAATATAATGTCATCAATTAGTCGGCCAATCGGATAAAGATATATAATAATTGATATCTCTATTAATGCGGTGAGCCCCTTAGTATTTATAAGTGCTACCCATCGTTTCTATAAAAAAAAAAGAAATTTGAAACCCACGTTAGTTCCGCCGCTAGAAGTTCTCGATCTTTTTTCACAGAAGTACAAAATAACTTACATATGATAACATTGATATTGTATCATACCAGAATAAAATCCCAAATACAGTTATAACTATCATTACTATCCATCCTCTTATTATAGGCCACTCACTTGAAATCAATTCAACTAGACAGTGATAAGTAATTACCTGAAAACAAAAATAGAAATTGAAAGTGCTTGGTCGATATCCCTGTTTTTGTAATTAGGAGCCAATATTGACGATCATTTTATATAGCAGATAGGCTTTTTTACAGTAAGGAAAAAATAGGGCCTATTACTTAAGTGAAATAGGAATAATGAAAAATAAAGCATTGGATCATTTGTGAATGAATAGGTTAAACAGCCAAGGGGACGCAATACAACCCTGTCTAACACCTTTCTCGATGTTAAACCATTTAGTATACGCCCCATTAATCCTGACACAAACACTGAAATATTCATTCTTCATCACCTTTTCCAAATCCACGAAAGCGCAATAGACTTTTTGACAAGAGCTTCTTCTAGAGATCTTCAGAGCGCCTGCTGTCAAATTCTCAATTCTTTTTGTCTTCCTTTTCAAAATCTTATACATTACTCTTGCCTTTTCTACATCCTCATTCAACGCCTTTTGTACTCTTTGATCGCCTTTTGTGGCTAACCAATCTAGCCATGCTTTCTTTTTTTCACTGACTACCCTCTTACACTTCTTTATCCCACCAAACATTTTTCACCTTATACCCTTTCTTCCTCTTTGTAGCACCACAAACTTCACTTAACAAGCATTTCCCCGATATCTGAATTCATCTAGATATTAGGAAGTTCCATCAATTTATACTTACAAATGTAGAAAACTCAACGATAAATAGTAATACAAAAAATATTGTCGACAAAACATCGCCAAAAGGCAGAAATGAGAGATACAATGGCATTAAATAAAACACTGGATACACATCTGCAAAAAAAAAACGGAAATGTAGTTAGAGCATAAGGCTGCGTTTCCACCAGAGATGTGCGAGGATACATAGCGAGGGATGTTTGCTAAGAACCAATAGAATTGCTGTACTTACGAAGAAAAAGACCACCACAAGAAGATGAGAATCGCTTCATTTACCTAGCCTCGCTCAGTGCAGCTCTTGTGGAAATGGCTAAGCGGAGCGAGGTTTTTGTACGTACAAAACAATTGAGGGATGTGCGTGAGGAATGTGTGCGAGGAACACAGTTTCACAGCGTCGCTACGCATCCTCGCACCGCGCAGCTATCTTGCACATCTCTGGTGGAAACGCAGCGTAAGTCAGCACTGAGTAATTAAAATAAAGTTAGTGCTCTTTTAGACTTCCGGCAGCGGTATTCCCGATCTAGTACGACATTGGAACCTTCAAGAAACGAGCCTACACCTTCCTCAAAGGCCTGCAACGCATCTGTGACCCTTTTGATGTTGCGGGTGTCCATGGGCGGCAGTGATTGCTTTCCATCAGGTGACCCGCATGCTCGTTTGCCGCCCTCTAATATAAAAAAAAAAAAAAAAAAAACTTCTTTTGAACACAGGGTCGGAAGGAATCTCACGGATGGGTACATGGAGGTTGTTCCACAAATATGCAGGCGCGTACTGTGTACGATTTTAAAAAGTAATTGGAATTGGGGGAGGGATAGTTTAAAGTTTTGATTGAACGTGGAGTATCTGGAACGGGAAAGAAGACGTAACAAGGCAAACGGGTACGGAAGTATTCGGGTGTAGCAGGATTACCAAGGATCTTGTAGAGGAGAGATATATGCACATTTCGGCGAAGATGGATAGGTAGCCACTTTAATTGAGAGTGGAATTCAGACATGCGTTGAAATTTTATATTTTTTATTCATAAAATTTTACATTCATAAAAATAGGAGAAAACGTTTTCATTGTTAGCATTTGACAGCATATGATTTAGATTGATAGCGACGCTGTAAAAGAACCTTTAAATGAATTGAACTAATCTAAAGAAGACTTCAAATTCACAATTAATGACCAATAGCGCTTAAAGAAGAAAGTCTATAATTAATGTGTGTTACCAGTGATGATTTATGGCACTATGATCGAGGAACTCAATTGAGTATCTCAGCAAGTGGACCTTAAGATGGATATGGACAAAACGAAGGGTCCCATAAGAAAGCTCAAGGTTACCGGCAAACGCAGCGTAGGTCATCCACCTGCGATCCACCGCAGAAGACAGAAGGTCGCGAGACGTCGCTGAATATTGACTTCGGTCTACTGGTTGCATTCCAACCGGTCGTTTTGTAAATCTATGGGGAGGCTTATGTTAAGCAGTGGACGTCTTGTGGCTGATATTATGATATATCGAGCTTTTTCATGGCCAATGAAGGTCACTAATCTGGTCAGAGATAACATAAATATAAATATTCACTCACGGGCTGTTATTGGAATATTTAAATTGAATAGCAAATAACGCCTTATTGCATTACTAAGCATTCCCTTGAATAAATAGTATAACGAATTTGATAATGTTAAAATAACACTATCGTAAGCTGGATTCACCTGCAATTAGAAAATTTAGAGTTACCACACAACATCAGAATCCTATTAAAATTAAGAATAGATTTCTCAATCTTAATATTCCGTAAATAATGTCAATTATTTCGTATTTTAGAGTTTGAATGAGTACGTATTCATAGCCGTAGCCGGGTTGTTATAACAGTTGGTTTAGGCGCAATTTGCCATATTCTAAAAACTGCATACATTTGTAGCCTACAGATGGCAATTCTCAAAATGCCAAATTATCACAAAAGCAAATTCAGTACTTGTTGCACGTTGCAAGGCACGAGAAGCAAATAAAATAAGAGAAATATTATTTCAGGATAAACTTAAGTAAGCGTTGCAAAACAAAGAAAAAAATTTGGCATTACAAAGAAATCTTAATTAGGTACCTAACTTAAAGTAATTTAGAATTTTTTTTTGGGATTGCGCAAGATGGCATATTATCAAATGGCATACGATCCTAGTAAGTCTCAATTCTGGCAAATTATCTATATGACAAATTCTTAAATGGAAAACTATCACAATAAAATATTCGCTATATGGCATAACCTCAACATTTCAAAAAACAAGTTGGTATAGTAACTATAATGCACCTGATCATTGCTTCTGATTGTGTAAAAATGAACCACTGGTGGGGCGACGGAGATATGTGAAAGTATGGTCAGGTCGATGTTCTGAAATGCAAAAAAAGAAATTACTGGAGTCAGCTCTGAAATTGCTGTCACTTTGTCTGGTGGTGCTCGTTTCCTTTTGTTATGAAACGGTATAGAGTTCAGGTAATATTTGCCAGCAATCTATATTTAGCATTCCCCCGTTTATTTAAAACATTTTTATTCTGTTACTGATAGGTACACTATTCTTTTATAAAAAATCAGGAACTTTAAGATTATAGGAAGTTACACCACAGATATTAGTATTTTTACGCGCCCATTTCCGTATTTCCGATAGGTGAACCATGTTGTTTCAAGAATTAAACTTTTAATGTTTTGAACACTCAAAGCTAATGTTTGGGATATCTCTGACTACCCTATTTGGGATAAAGGTCGTGATATTATGTATTACGTACCAACAATACATTTCGCAACTCCAGATTCGTCGTATCTGCTACGATTTTTAAATTTCCTCTATCACTGTCAGCCATCAACACGGTGATATGCAGAAACACTATTAGCATTATGGTAATCATAATCCAATGCACTGTGTTCAGTATCTGGAAGAAAATCAAAATGACAATCCTTCTTCTAAATTACTTTACATTGCCAATGTCAAAATTATTTATTATTTATGCACAATCAGCCTATAGATTATGTAACTTAATTGTTATCGTCATAGCCAACGTTAACCAATGAGAAACCGTCAAATTGCCGAGCGAGTGAAGGGTCAACCAATCACATGTTAGAACGTAACCGATGACATTGGTGTCGATTCAGATGTGCACCAACTAAACTAAAACCAGTTTTAAAGTAGTATTATCTCTTTCTCCCTGGGACAGTACGATGCGACGGCACCACTCCAAAACTGGTTTTAGTTTAGTTTAGTTGGTGTACATCCGAATCGACACCAATATCGATGAAATTATGTAATAGAACATCTGGTTCAAAAGTCCAAAAGGCAGAGCAAAGAAAATGCAAATTAACAAACAAGCCTGCTAAATGTAGGTGTGCTTAATTTTTTGGCGTATATATATTATTGTAACACAATATTCAACAGATTTGTTATTGCGAGTTGGCATTATGGTCAAAACTTTGGCCTCCTAAACATCGAACTTAGCAGCGTCGGGTTCAAATTTTTTTTATGATTAACCTTTAGAAGGACGCGGGCACCGATCGGTGCCAAAAAAAAAATTATACCGACAACACTCGCGGATACCGATCGGTGCCGAAGATGAAGCACGCGATCTCAGTTGATGCCTATTCACCCTGCTCGTGAATATCCCAAACTTGTAGGATACAGGAAAGACTGACGCCGGAAGGGAGTTCCATGCCTTGGCTGTTCGCATTATGAATAAAGAGTCGAACCGCTTAGTGCGAATGTTCGGTATGTTAACGACATACGGGTGGAATATCTCCGGTGTAGTTCTAGAGCGTCCGGTTGGAAGAGTTGAAAAAGTTGAAAAAATCGAACGTCGATCGATTTGTAAGCATGCTCATATAAACATGCTCGACACTAGCAATGGTGTCGACACATATTATATAGGCACTTGCTCATTAATAACAGGCTGTCGTACTACTTACAATCATAATTCCTACTGCTAGTACTAGCTTGATTCTAATTCGGACAATAAACTTGCAGCCATGAAATAGAATTTAAACCGCCTCCGTGGCTGAATTTAAACAACATAGGGTTTGCGAATCGGAGGTCGCGGGTTCGATCCTCAGCGGGGTACATGTTTAGTACTCTGTTTGGTTGGTGGTAGGGCATTTTAAATGTCCGCCTGGCTAGCTAGAAATGAGAAATGAAGATTCCAGCAATACGTGACGCCAGAATATTCACTTAAATTTTCAATTACTTTACTTAGTTTGAAATTAGATAATTGATATACCTAAGTATGCGAAATATTTATTTATTATTTGATATTATATCAAAAGGCTGGCTAGCTACCACCATATTATCTAAATCTGCCTCCAAACAGCAATGTTAATGGCATTGTTGTGTTCCAGTTGTCAGAGATATGACAGCCAGTTCCCCAAATGTTTGGGTTTCTGGGTCAGTACGCTTCCACCTTCGGCCTCATCTTCACTTAACATCAGGTGTAATTGAGGTCAAGTGCTAATCAGTTGTGCATAAAAAAAATAAAGAATTACATTGGGTTGCACGTTTCGATGGCGCTATATCTTAAACAACAAAAGATAAGTCTTGCCTAGCTGTAACGGTGGGAACAATGGGCATTAATAAAAGAAAGAAGAGAAAGTTCTGGGATATAGAATACTTTGCAATAGAACTTCTTTTTCAACGGGCCCTGCAGCCGCTACTGACATGTCTTGAACAAAGCGCAGGCTTCTTTCGCCTACTAGTCGTTCTAAATGGTAGCAATGCAAAATCGTGAACAAGAAAGAGGTCACGTAACCAAATTTGCCCCAACATACCAATAACGAATCGGTCGAAGCACATGGCAGTGCTGTGGTCAAGTTCTCATGATTTTTTTTATAGATAGCGTAGGTAGATTTTTTAAAAGTTTGTAGCCAAAATCAGTTATTGTACAATAAGAACAAGTGTGCAGTAATGGATTTTCATACAATTTCACTGCGCTGAGAACAAAATAGTAGGTCCGTACCTATGAAATTGGCGTTTTGTATGAAGAATTTCATTAAGACTGTTTTCTCCATACGAACATTTTTGAATTTTTTTTTGAGAACGGCAAATCCAATTTTAGCAAAACTTTGTGTTTATTATCGGATAACATTAAGTTAAGTACAGGCAGTGTTAATTTTTAAAAGTAACCGCTTTATAAAAGTTCAGTGAATCTAAGAAATGATTATGGGAAGCACATGAAAAGAGCTCTGTTCTATTTTTTTTTTATTATGTGATTTAGCCGAGAAATTAAAAAATATTTCATGTGAAATCTTGAAATAATATTTCATTTTTCAAATAAAAAACAAATTTGGATAGGTATAGCTTTGAAAATCGCAGGAATTGGTATATATGATTAACGAAGAAAAAAAACTCCAATTTCGTAGGTAGAGGCCCAATATTATTTTCTGTAGCTGTTTAGGTCGCTAGCAGTTGATAGCTAAAAGTGGTATCACGTTAGAAGATATTATGGTAACTCGATACGTCTATTTAGTCCAGTAAGGATACCTACACTTTTAACTTCCTATGATATTAAAGGCCGTGATTTTTTGCACATGGTAGCTTGTTTTAGTTATAATATACATATTTAGCAATATAACATAGACTATATGATTAAAAATACCACTGTGAATTACATTGGGACGGACAATATACTTAGAACCCCTGTAACTATTTTCAAAAAAATCAATCAATAACTTCTTTACAATTATGAAAAATTTCACCGATGGCAGAAATCACGATTCTTTTTTTTTATGGTGAACTGGATATGCGTTTGACCACAATCTCACCTGATGGGAAGTGACGATGTGGCCGAAGGTGAAGCACGCGATCTCAGTAGATGCCTATTTACCCTGCTCTTGAAGATCCCAAGATTGTAGGATTCAGGAAAGACTGACGCCGGAAGCGGAACTCTCTTGCCTTGGCTGTTCGCATTATGAATGAAGAGTCGAACCGCTTAGTGCTTCAATAAACTATTTTTAGAAAATATAAAGTTGCTATTGATAAATTTTTCAGAAAATACTATTAGAAGATCTTAGCATCTTCGACAACGCAATGAAGTGCACAGTGGTAACTTTAATTTAATATTGTAGGTTTTATAACTAAATACCTATACTATACCTAAAGCAAACTCCTGATCCGTTAGAAAATATTTTTTACAATATCACCGATAGGTACTCTATGTACAAAAAATCAGGGCCTTTAAGATGATAGGAAGTTACACCCCTAAATATGCATATCTTGACTACACTAATTCCCTTATCCTTACTTCTATGGCGATTATGTGGTAGCAAATTTAGGGAGTGAACGCATAAATATTTAGGTGGTACGAAGGCAGATCGCCTAATTGAAAACTTTATAATAAAATTGCCTATCTAATTTTAAGTTCAGTAATTTATTACTCACCGTCCATATATGTTTTCTATAGATTTGTTTATAATGTAATGCAGCAGCAATCAGTATAATAATTACATAACATTTAAATTTATCGTTATTCAAACCCATGGCACTACGCTCTTGTAATCTGAGATAGCTGAAAATATATTTGGTGTATTTATTAGATAATATTAACTCTACTCCTTTGTTTAGGATTAAACCAACCAGTCTCTTTCGTGTCTTACACGTTTCAACAGCAATGGGCTCATCTCTGTTATATGAATTTTTGTATATTTCGACATGTGGACCGTGGATGTTGTTTCAAACATTAAACTTTAAACATTTGGGACACCCAAACGCTTATGTTTGGCTTATCTCTGACCACCCCATTTGGTTAAAGTATACAGGGTTAATTTAAATTCGTGTATTAATTGCTACATTATATTATTATTATTATTAGGAGCCCATACTGTCCCACTGCTGTAAAAAGGCCAGTACATGCAGGGTGATAAATGTAAATGGATTATTTTTGAAAAAAGTGATTGCAGCGTGTTACAGATATGATTCTGAGCCTCATTTGAATTTTTTGTGTGTGTGTTTGTACGCATATCAAAACTACTGGATAGATTTTAATAAAACAAGTAGGTTGTTTAGATTTTATCAATTTTTATATAGTTTTAGTTACAGCAATCCCAACGAATAATAAAAAGCGCCATCTAGGTACACATTAATTAACTAGGTTTGTACTATATATACATGGAGAATTTGAACTCATGTAATTCCTCTTTACTAGTGTCTCATTATGAAGGAAGAAATTCCCCAAGGAACCATAGTCGAATTCGATCTAAACATTTTTAATTACCCATACAAACTGAACCATTCTGAAACACCTTTACATTATTATTCTCTGGTGGCAGCAACTACGTTGCTAGGGGGGACGACGACGACGACGACACGACTGAAAATCAGCAGATTGCTGAGTCCTTACCATTTCATCTTACCTGGTTTTACTGTTTTTTTTTCCTTTACTAACTAATTTAGTGATGAATTTTATATTTATTTGTTTTAGGCTGGTGAGTCTACTCCTGATGATGAACCACTTTCCACTAGGAACCATTGTTTGCCGAAATCAGACGAAAATTGTTGGGCTTCCATACTAAAGGCGGTTTCAGAATGGTTTACTCTGTATGGGTAATCGAAAAATTATTAGCGAAGGGTGGACACACCAGTGATCTTAGTTAACAACGTGAACCAAAGACTAGTTAACTATCGTATTTTTATTTCTATCTAACATTGTAGATAAAACTGCAGTCTAGCTCTTCAGGAACTGTCAAATAGCTCCCAGTTAACAGCTCCCACTTGCTCCAGCTTGGGACGCTACGTAACATGTTATCGTCCAAAATACCGCAATGCTTAAGACGAAAGTCTTTGATCAGTGTGTGGCCAGTGATGACATATGGAACTGAAACGTGGTCGCTCACTATGGGAGTCATAACAAGGCTGAAGGTCACCCAAAGGATAATCTCTCCATTAGCTCTCTAGCTATGCTCGGAGTCTCCCTGCGAGATCGAATCAGAAATGAGAAGACCCGCAGGAGAACCAAAGTGACCGATATAGCCCGAAGAATTGCCAAACTTAAGTGGCAGTGGCCGGGGCACATTGCTCGTAGGAGCGACGGCCGTTGACGCGGAAAGGTTCTGGGGGGCGACCACGCAGCGGAAGACGCAGCGTGGGCAGGCCCCAAACGAGGTGGACCGACGATATGGGCAGCGCAGGACCGATCGTTGTGGAGATGTTTGGGGGAGGCCTTTTTCCAACAGTGGACGTCTTTCGGCTGATATGATGACGAACAGCTCCTAATTGGCATTAAGGTTTATTTGATGGTAGTCCCCGCCTTCGCTAGACTTTTAGAATCGAAATTCTGCGAACCAGTAAATACTACACTAATCGCAGTAGCTAAGCTGAAATTTTAATAATTTTCAAAATGAGTACCGAAAGCTATTAAATATACCTATTACTACTTCTTTGACACCTTGCAATGGATAATACGAATACCCTTTATTAAACAACAGAAAAGAAAATAGAGTTACAGAAAATGATAAGAGTAGAACGTACAATTTGGCGACCTTATCACAAAAGCGATTTCTTCCAGGCACCTTTGGGTATAAGGACAGTACATTTGAAATAGGCAGGTTGTGCGGTATTAAATAGGGATGCAGAACTACATGAATAGATTTCATATTCATTCAGTGAAAAATTATCGGGAATGGATGATTTCTTTATGTTAGCAAATGCAATGTGGTATGGACCACTATCTGTACTGCAGCATATGCTGAGTCAGAGCCCTTTCAGTGCCAAGTGGGTACAGTCCATCGCTGGGAAACTCTTGTGTGGTGTGCGTCAGTATATTAAGCTTTCATTTATTCTATTTGTTGATTACATAGGGTTTATTGTTGTTGTTCTTCTATTTTGATTGTATGTACTGTGCAGTGAATAAATATTTTTATCTATTTCATAATAGACAAAAACATCGAGCAAAGATTTGGTTTTAAATTTTGCATCTCCAATGGAATTTCGTGTTCGCATCAGTTAAAATGTCACAGAAGAATGAATGATTTATGAGTAGTTTAAAGCGTTCATATGATGCATGAATGAATGAGCAACCACCTTATTGACCAGACGTGGATCCAGCCGACCTCTTCCATTTTCCTTAACTCAAATTACCACTTCGTGGCACCCGTTTTCATTCGGTAGAAGATATAAAGGAGAATTCGCGGCGAGACCTGAACTCAATTAAGGGAAAAATGTCCCATAGATGTGGGTTGTCTGGAAGAGATCGCTTTTAGTGATAACACCGCCTAATTGTGTTCTATTGTTATTATTAAAAATTATTGTAAATTATTTTGCGCAATAAAGAGTAGGTATTTGTATTGTATTGTATAAAATTGATATATAAAATAATATAATAAGCGACAACAGGATTGCGATAATAATGATTTGATATAAGGCATTTTAAATGTCCGCCTGGCTAGCTACCACCATCTTATCTAAATCTGCCGCCAAGAGCAATGTGAATAGCATTGTTGTGTTCCGGTTGACAGAGATAAGATAGCCAGTCCCCCAAATGTGTTGGGCTTTCCGGGTCAGTACGGTTCCACCTTCGACCTCATCTTCACTTAACATCAGGTGTGATTGAGGTCAAGTATCAACCCGTTGTGCATAAAAAAATAACGATATTTTTATACGGATCTTATATACATTTTGCCAGTTTTTTCATGAGCTCTGCACCATTTATTTCTTACCCCACTATGCATAGATGGGCGTTTGAAGTTTATGTTTGATCATGTGTCTGTATGTGGCACTGTAACGCCAAATGGGCTGATGCTATTTGATAACGATTTTATATTTTGAATAGTTTGTTTTTTGCAAGATGGTTCTCAACCATGTGTCTGCAAATAATTAACATTTATTAAAAAAGAAAAAAAAAAGTATAAACTTTCTTTTTTGACAACCTATCATGGCATTCGGGTTAAGAAATATCCAATAATCTCCTTTAATTCTTATATTATGATAGAAATTATACTCACTAAAAATGTTGCACCACGGACATAAGAAATATATTGGTGGTACCATTGCTGTGAAAACTCATGTAAATTCCATCCTCATCCTCATCCATTGTTACATTCTCTGTTCGACAGATATGATTAAAATAGAGTTGGTCATAGCAATCTATATAAATCGTGTCGCTATGTTTTAGTGTAATATCAGGGCATCTGTAACATACATTTTGTACATGTACAGTCAGGATCCGATACCGTCAGCGGCGGGTCGAACGCGTAAATGCGTTTTCCCCGTCAAAAAAAAAGAAAAAAAAAAAAGGACTGCAAGTTTGAACGTGAATATACATTTTATAGAGTATTTATGTTCTATGTTGAGTTTCACATCTTTCCATGATATGTAAAGTACTGGCCGTCAGTTCAAAACACTTTTGTATACTCCGGTAACCCCCCCTCAGGTACCCTACCCTTATACTCCACTAACTCACTTCATATAAACATTATAAGTAACTTGTTAGTACTCGTGATCCTAATTTTCAATAATCACTGTATAGTTTTTCAGTCAGGGTTATCCTTAGTATTGGAATCAGTTTGCTACCGAATCATATATTAGACAGTATTGAAATCTTATAATCTGGCATGCAAAAAATATTGATTGTTAAATATATATTTCAACGCTGTTAAGACTTTGTGGGAATAAATAAATAAATAAGTAAATTTTAAACCTCATTGTGTATGGCCTGCCTGGGAATCGAACCCGGAACTCCCAAAGTCTTTACCGCTGAACCACCGACGCTCTCTGTCGTTTAAATCACAACAATCTGGCTATTATATCGCCAAATAAGGCGGGATTTCCGAGTCAGTACACTTCCACATTGTTTGGTGTAGTGGTTAGAAACTCTGACCACTATACCAAATGGTCGCGGGTTCGAATCCCGCTAGGAGCATATGTTTGTATGATGAATACGGACATGTGTACCCGAGTTATAGATGTTTTCATATAATAAGTATTTATTTACAAAAACCATATGTATTTATGTAGTTATCAACCATCTGGTATCCACAACACAAGCCTATACCCAACTAACATTTTGGTGTCAGTTACAGGTTTTAATATAACTTTAGTCTGTTTAAATGAGTAATAACTATCTCAGTTCCAACTAGAAACGATAAAGAGGAGTTAAGAAAGAAATTTAGCTCCACGAGTGGTTCTAGAACTTTAATGAACGATGTTAGACAGCTTTTATAGTTATAAAAGTGTTAATGACAGCAAGTATAGTTAAGATGTTACAGCTTTAACCTGTTTGTAGCACCTAAATCTATACAACAGTGCTAACTGACTGTCGTTAACACTTATCGTTGTTTAGTTGTTGCCGTGAAGGGTCTTATATATTTTTAGGTATTATATTGGCTGTAAGGTGCAGATATGGGTTGTAAAACATAGTTTCTCAAGAGTGTAGTAACACAGGATATTAAAGTGTTGAACAACTCATTTATGTAGTTTTAAGCTGTATGTTAATTTTACTATTACTTATTGTGTTAGGCAGATACACTTAAAAGACATTGTAAATGTAATGGCGTTAGACAAAACATGTATAACTCGTTAGTAACACTCAAAGGCAAAGTCTTTGTAAAGTTGAAAGCAAATTTAATTGTGTTAAATTATTTTAAAATATCTTTACGGACTAACGAAATACTTTTGCTGAGGTTAATTAAAATTAAGTTACATTAAAATGAAACGATTACAAACTTGGAGTAAACAAAAAAATACAGGTGCAGTGAAAAAAAGGATTAAGCAGGAATGCCGTATTTTTTTGGATTCAGTTAATAATGTTACGAATGACACAAAGAAATCAAATAGTTGTGATGATATCCGAAATGATTCTAATAAAGAAGATTCGCTACAAAGTGAAAAATTAATTTGTCATATTACGAGTAATTTTGGTCAAGTTCGAGTGGACTCACAACAGGGTTCTGTAGAACAAGAAGAAGCTCAAGTGAATTACAACTTTTCCGATTCTATACCACTTAGTGAGTCAGAAGACGAAGAGGAAGAAAAATCTAGTGAACTTGAAAAAATTACTACATTGACAAAAAAATTAAAAACGTGGTCTATAGAAAACAATATCACCCAAACTGCTTTAAAACAGTTGCTGTTGATTTTAAATGAAGGCTATGTCAGTACTACATTATTGCTTCCGAAAGATCCACGAACAGTTCTGCGAACTCCAAAAGAAATTTGTATTAAAAATATCGAAGGAGGACAATATTGGCATCATGGCATAACTGAAACTTTAATGAAATTGCTAAAAAATTTCACGCCCATTCCCAATAGCATTCAAGTAAGTTTTAATTTTGACGGTCTACCAATATTTAAAAGCGCCAAAAAGGAGTTTTGGCCAATATTAGGTAATATAGAGGGGAATATATTTATAATTGGGATTTACTATGGTACAGGCAAACCAA
The DNA here is from genome assembly GCA_949316235.1 of Oegoconia quadripuncta. Taxonomy (NCBI): domain Eukaryota; kingdom Metazoa; phylum Arthropoda; class Insecta; order Lepidoptera; family Autostichidae; genus Oegoconia; species Oegoconia quadripuncta. The sequence continues at coordinate 23,417,435 of OX438747.1, forward strand.
AAAGATTAGAAGAATATTTAGAAGATTTTGTAACTGAGATGAAATTGTTACTTTGTAACGGAATAATTATAAATGAGAAACTTGTTTCTATTAAAATCAAATGTTTTGTCTGCGATTCTCCAGCTAGGGCATTCATTAAAGGTAAATATTTTTAATTTATGCTCATATTTAAATTACAAGTAGTACCCTCAACCGGCGTAAGTGCATGAAAAGATGTATGAATGTGGGAGAGGCGAGAGAGGTGTATCAGGATCATAGCTTATGGCGCTCAATAGTCTCTGCCTACCCCTATGGGATTCGGGCGTGAGTGTGTATGTATGTATTTAAACTTCAATATTATTTTTAACCCCCGACGCAAAAAGAGGGGTGTTATAAGTTTGACGTGTCTGTCTGTCTGTCTGTGGCGTCACAGCTCCCGAATGGATGAAGCGATTTTGATGCGGTTTTCTTTATTTGAAAACCAGTTTACTGGAATGGTTCTTAGCTTTGTTTCATTAAAATCGGTCCGGTAGTTTGGAAAATATTCGAATTTAAGTAAACTTGGTCGGGGGTTATCTGACTTTTTCAGACGGTTAGGTTATTATAATAGTGATAAAAATAAAATTGGTATGTATAGTAAATTCGACATGCACTTAACCGGTTTAAAAATTATGAAAAAGAACAAAAAATTCAAATATAAATAATTCAATTTTTAATTCGCAATTTATTTTTAGGTGTATGTAATTTTAACGGAAGACATGGATGTTTAAAGTGTACAACGGTAGGAGAATACTCGCATGCATCTCATACTGTAGTTTTTTTTACTAAGGAAGACTCTCCAAGAACAGATGAAAATTTCAGAGCCAAAATGTACGGAGGTCATCATAAAATAGATTCTCCCTTACTACAACTGCCAATTGATATGGTAGAAGATTTTCCAGTAGCGGATTCTTTGCACCTTATAGATTTGGGTATAATGAAGAGGCTGCTTGTTGGATGGCGAGACGGCAATTTCGGAACATATACGACTAAGCTGTGTGCGCGAGATATTGAAAACCTAGACATATTTTTAAAAAGTTGTAAATTACCGTCTGAGATACACCGGGCAGTAAGAAGTATAGATTGTCTCGCACATTGGAAAGCAAGTGAATTTAGAACGTTTTTTCATTATTTGAGCGTTGTTATATTACCTGATGTCCTTAGTGTTGATGTTGTTGAACACTTTTTGAGTATATTTTGCTCTATTACGATATGTTCCAATGAATATTACACTAGTTTACTACCGCTTGCCAAAGAAATGCTGAACCATTTTGTAGATCAATATAAATATTTCTATGGTAATCATTATATCACCAGTAATGTGCATAATTTGCTCCATATTGTAGATGAAGTTAGAAAATTTGGCCCTCTTCACAATTTCGATGCGTATCCATTCGAAAATCAACTATATTTAATCAAAAGAATGTTAAGACAGGGTGACAAGCCTTTGGCACAAGTTGCTAAGAGAATTTGTGAGATAAGTACAATTAATCCTGCGGTAACAGCAAAAATCACGAATAATGTACCCTATTTGACAACTAGTAAAATGAATCGTATAATTCATTTCAAAAATTTTATACTTTCTTTAAAACAGGAAGATAAATATTTTATGACTCACAATGATGATATATTTGAATTAAAAGACTTGTCCTCTGGTAGTGACAATGAGGTTACAATAAATTGTAAAAAAATTTTGAACAAGGATGTGATATTTGATATACCTATGAAGTCATCGTTTTTATGTATGTATAAAGTAAAAGAACCTTGTGATTTTTCTGATAATGTTTCACAAATAAATCCAAATGAAGTTAAGTGCAAATTAGTTTATGTGAGTCATAAAGATATAATTTACTTCCTACCGTTATTACATACGCTGTAGGTACTTATTTAAATGCAAGTTTCAATTTGAAAATGTATTTATTAAATCTGTGAAATTTTAACAGCATCTATGTTATTTTTAAAAACATTATAAATATTTGTTTGCACAATATTTCCACAAATAAAATGCTTCTAAACAAATCTAACAAATAAAGAACAATGTTTGTAACATTAAAGATGTCTGTTTTCAAAACAAATGTAACTTAATTTGTCTAATCAAATAGTTTAAGGTCTCATCATCTCACTTATCCATTTTAAAATTAAAAACACTTACTTTGGCTTAGATTGATTGTAAAGTGTAAAAATATTATCAAGTAATAATTTAACGAAGTTATTTTATCTAACCTATATTATGGTACATTAGTTGGAAAACAATTAATACTTAGCTCAGTCTCACCCCTCACCGGTGAAGTGGGACGTGCAATAGCATGCTGTATTAGTGGCGGCCCGCCATAATAAGGACCGTTACTGGAGTTATTAATTATTATTGCACCACAATGCACCACCACCAGCACTTAGGAGGACAGTCAACTTTCCTGAGGATGCTCTGTGGTGGAGCGAAACACGTGTCGATATTACAGTGGTGGCGGTGTGGTGGAGTGTTTGTGGAGGCATTGCTGGTGGTGGTGCATTGTGGTGCAATAATAATTAATAACTCCAGTAACGGTCCTTATTATGGCGGGCCGCCACTAATACAGCATGCTATTGCACGTCCCACTTCACCGGTGAGGGGTGAGACTGAGCTAAGTATTAATTGATTGCAAACTAATGAATAATGGAGTCTCGCAAATTAACGCCTGAAATAATCAATATGTTATGGTAATTATTACAATTTATTATATGATACTTTTCAGTCTTAAATTGCAATCAGTCTCACATACAACAACATTCTGTATATTTACGTATGTTTCCTCTCCTTCATACACTTGTCTCCTTACCGACATTACTACTATCGTTTTCCTTATCGCTGGCGACGTTTTCATCTGAATCATTCTTTTTTTCCAGTTTTGAACGTTTCGAACGAAGTCTGCTAGTTGATGCTCTTTCATGCTTCGCCATTTTTCGTTTTTTGGCATTTTTCAAAATCGTTTTGAAAAATGTTTCGTTATCTTTCAAAGAATATGTCTGATCCCAACTGTGCACCATATTCCAAAAAAATGACAAAACATGTTTATATCCTTTCAAAGGAACTTTCACATTTTCGCCTCTGCTACCACCACTCCATGAGCATTCGCAAATAAATTTCCTTGTAAACATGATATCAACAAGCATATAAGCACAGTCTATAGCTTTACCACCAGAACAAAGTATGGAATATGTTTTTTTCAAACGGTCTCTGTTGATTTGATCCGATAACTGATTTTCTAGTTCGTTTAAATCCTGAGCGCTGTCAACTGGCTTTTCGTAAATTGGAATATTGTCCAACAGGCCTTTACTGCTATTCAATGTAACCACATCTTCACTAGATGACGAAGTTATTTGAGAAACCGCGTCTTCTAGTTGCACAGAGAGAGCAGACACCTTTTGAATCAAACTATTTTGGACGTTGTTTAAAGATTGAATCTTGGCGATGATAGCAGAATTATTATCCAGCTGCTGCTGTTGAATTTGAAGAATTTGGCTTACAATAGTTGCTTGGTTGTCTAATATTTGTTTCTGGTTCTCAAACATTTTATTTATGTCAAAGCTTACTGAATCTTGTGCTAAAGGCGTAGTATCATTCGTCAAGACATGAGATGTATTAGTTGAATTTGCTTGAATATCTTCGATATAAGCTACATTATAATTTAATTCAATCGGCAAGTTAGTGGACGATAACGCCGAGTCTGTGTTAGGATTAGTCAAAGCAACATTGCCCACCTGAAACAAGGCAGTAAAATCTTATTAAAAAGACTTGACAAGAGTTTTAAAATATCTTACCAAGTAACAGACTACATTTTTAAATTTTTTGTTTTAAATTTTAGGACTTTATTTATAGGCTGCTTAAGTTATAACCTGTATTTAATTTGTTCTTACCATAATATCTTGTGCCATTGAATTCACATCTAAAGTTTTTTTGTTTTGTGGACGTCGCCGCTGCGTATAATTATCGACATCGTCTTCCGTGTCACTATGCTTCAACATTTCTGATATAATCTGTTCTCCGTTTTCGTAGGATATTATATTGCTCCGTTTGACTTTGCATTTCATAACGTCCCAGGCGTCATCCGGAGTTGTATTTTCATCCTTTATATATTTTAATATGTATTTATTGGGGTATCTGAGAATATTGTTGCTTTCCCAACTCGAGGGAACCGTAAGTAATTTATACTTCTTCCCCTCCAACGTCTGTACAACTTTGAACGGCATACTGAAACAGTAATAATAACACCTTAGTACACCTATATTTAGCTTCGAAATAAGCAAAACTTGTATTTAGATAGACAACGGAAAACATACACAAAACGAGCCTCATCTATTTTTTTTTATATTTTACTAGCTGGCTCGGCACGACTTCGTTCGTGTTGTGTCCTATACTTACTCTACACCTACCATACATCTGCCCTACACCTACCCTACACCCACCCTACACTTACCCTACACCTACCCTACACCTACCATACATCTACCCTACATCTACCCTACACCTACCCTACACCCACCCTACACTTACCCTACACTTACCCTACACCTACCCCTCTACACCCAAAATTCTTATTTAAGTAAAGTAGGTACCTACTCAAAGTAAAGAACGCAATGAAAAGCGTGCAGGCCGGCCGGCTGCACACGTGCGCCCACTACCTACCAACTCGCGAAGGTAAGTACCTATTCCAGCACAGTACGTAATCGTCAGCAAATGGTCGACAGAGGTGAAAGGTCAATCACTGACCAATACCTACATAAGTACGTAAATCTACCTACATATTTGGATTCACATCTTCGCGATGTAACTGATTTTGGTATGATAAGTTAGGTACCTATATCGCCAAGATGATATGAGGAGCCAATGACCGACACTTTAACATGATTGTGAATATTGTGATGCAAACATGTAGATAGGTACCTGGCTAATACCTATATGGTGCGACGATCATTTCCCTGGTAGCAGGGTCACGGAGGTCAGATGGCAGTCGCTCCGCTGTAATTAATCTGATCTGCTTAAAAATCCTGGATCATAGTCAAGGGCCTGGGCCGTAGCGCGCGAGAAAACAACGGGGACATCAACACCAAGATGGCGATCTGTTCGGGAGGCTTATCAGCATTGAACGTCCTACTTTAGGTAAGTACCTACGCTTTACCGTCGGTCGAGCAGCTCGGAAGTAGGTAATCCTTCCTTTCCTAGGTACCTTACGTGCTGCGTCCGTGTCCGAGGCAGGTAAAAACCTAGGTAATCATGCATTGGCGTAGTTTTATAGTTTCAGTACGTAGATACCTATGTAGGTACCTACTCTAATCAATTCTAAAAGCTTGCGAACCAAATGAATATGACAGTGTCCCAGCGCTTGGCTTGTCGTCTTTAGCTGTGAAAGCATCGCGTGTGCGGCAAGACCTCTGAACAAAAGGATCAACAGAATTTGCCGACACTGCGGCAACGCCGAGTCATTACCGAGTGTACTACTCTTCCGTAGTAGTAGGTATCTATACCCACGTAGAAACATACGGTACCCATACATATACCCAGGTACTTATACCTACCTAAATTAATATAATAATAGTTAATGACTGACCTGTAAGCCTTGTGACCTTGTGACCTTGTATTCGGGTATCAAAGTGAGGTGACAATGCACGGAACGCTGACGCATCGATGTCCGTCTCCGCCTGGTGACTGTGAAAGACTGAGTGACTGATATTAAATTGTTTCCGCGAAACTGTTTAAAGTGGACACCTTGCCGAAAAAGTAACAGTTTTTAGAAGAACAGATTACTACCTATTAACTTAACATAAAAAATACACTTATAAATTGGTACATAGAGTTGTAGGCTGACAATATTTTAAATTTTTTAACGCGGTAAATTCTTTGTTTTGCAATGGAGGCGCTAGTGTAACGTATGATCGCTATTATTTGAAATTTCAGACAGCTATTAAAAAGTAAAACATAGTGTAGTAGACGTGACTCACTAGATGGCGCTGTTTAGACAGAATTCTCAAATATTGAATTTTGGTAACCGAATTTTTATTACCTATAGTTTCTGTGAAGAAAGAAAAATTAACGATTTCGAATCAACGCTATCTATTACAATTCTTATAACTAATTTTTCTTTTTAATCTGCTCTCGGAAAATCTCCAATTCTTGCAGGGTTCTGTTTTAATTATTTCGTTGAAGATCCCTAAAACGGTCAGCTTAGCCGGTTGTATTGTCTTAGCTATAGTAAGTGTAATTATTTAAATGTATTATTGCACCGCTAAGTGTTCTAAAGACTGCACAATATTCTTGACTAAAGATGTTGTATTTCAAAAAGTGTAATAGGTGACTTAACTGAAGACATAAGTTACAATGTAAGTTCGCCATTGTTTTGGTGACCTAACCTATAAATTGACTGGGTTATTCAATATTTGACAACAAAATACTTCATTATTTATGTTACTCTTGTCATTCCATTGATGCCACTTAATTTAGGAAGCTACTGGTCAGGCAGCAAGGCAAAAAAATGATACAAATTTGAGATGTCTATTTTATTTTTCATAAGTTTTGTTAGAAATCTTTAATAAATCCTGAGCGCGTTAAAACTGAGATGGGAAACATGGTATACACTTACCGTAAAATCACAAGCGCAAGTTGTTTTCACTTCACAATCAACCACTGTAGACTTTATTATAATTACTACCTACGTATATTCCTTCTGTCTTAATTGCCATTCGGTAAGCTGTGCTGATTGTCACATACTTTTATTATCTCAATAGGATTATAAAACGCAAATATTGTACAGTTGGTTAATAATGTACTCAGAAACCGGTGAGATGCTCAGTTGAAACTGTTTTAGATAAATAATACACGTCAAAGTGTCAACTAATCCATCTTTAACCATAGCAATGACGGTTGAAGTTGTAGCTGAAGATGAATAAACACTCTTGTGCAGGTACTTTGACACCTTTATACCACTGCTCTACAGGCATTCTAAAACCTTTACCTGTAAAATCTTGGGCCTCTTTCGTGGTTATAAGTGAGTTAGAGCAGTCTATAACTCCCCTGCTACAGGTATTCTTAACACTTTGATACTCGAATGGAACCGATATACGAATGATATACAGGTTGTTTTAACGCTAGTGTGCTAGTTGGGTAGTTGCTTAAAGTGGAACTAGATAGTGTAAAGTTAACTGGAACTAAATAGTGTGCAAGTTCAAGTTATATATTTTTTTTAATTTTTAAACATTCAACCTCATCTTCACTTAACATCAGGTATGATTGAGGTCAAGTTCGTACCCGTTGTGTATATAAAAATAGTTAGTAAGTGATGGTCAAGTCAATACGCAAGGGACTAATCCATAGATTGCTTGTACTATCGCTTTATCGCTTTTAACTGATATGTTTACAGGAAGATTGAAATACTATTTCCTCCCATAACATTCATTTATTTTTCCATTTAGTTTTTATGTGTGTGATTGTGTTAGTTTTGCATGTTAAGTAATATATACATTTTGGTACTTATTCAAATTTTTACTAAATAATTATAACGTTTGGACATTTTGACATTATGACTATGAGACAATTAATGCTTTGGACATTTTGTCATAATATACATATTCTAACTCGCTTATATTTTAGCAATGTCATTATTTGTCACCAAGACATTGTGGCTATTTCGTTTTATACGTTTTGACACTCGTACTTTATGACCATTAAACAATTCGTCCACTGGACATTTTGTCACGTTGACGTCTCAGTCCCGGAATGGAATATTCTTCTGTACGCCCAATCAACATAGTCTATTGCAAATTTGGGTCGACTGGATAAGTCCGCAATTGTAGACAGTTTTGATTAAATATGTTATGTGCGTTACTTTGTACAATAAAGCGTTTACAAATAAACAATAATAACAAATCACACTGTGGAACGGACTTCCGGCAGCGGTATTTCCGAACGAGTACGACATTGGAACCTTCAAGAAACGAACCTACACCTTCCTCAAAGGTCGGCAACGCATCTGTGACCCTTTTGGTGTTGCGGGTGTCCATGGGCGGCGGTGATTGATTTCCATCAGGTGACCCGAATGCTCGTTTGCCGCCCTCTCATATAAAAAAAAAATCCTTACCTGAACCAAGCAGCGCAGTTGAATAAGCCTTGGATAACGTAATCCAATAGATAAGTCAAAAAGTTCAAATTCGCCGACAACTCGAACATACCGGATACTATTACCAGAACGCAGTATCCTAAAATTCAAAGTTTTTTTTTAAATTTAATCACACAAAAGCCTAACGTTACCAATGGGAATATTGCTCACAACTGGTATTGGCCAGTGTTTTGGAATATAAATTATAATCATTGGTAAAGAGAGATATATCCAGGCTTTGAGAGAAGCGGCAGAGGGGACCCTGGGGGCCCCCCGGTGCACCACGTACCCGTCCTCAACAATAAAATCGTAAATCTGAAAACGCTTAATAGTTCGAGTGAAGCTTGTGGCTGCCCGCCCACGACAGCTTTTTGGAGGACCGATAATCGCGCCGATTTTTTTAATTTTTTGGGTGCAAAGTCCGTTAGTAGCCTTTAATGACACCCACGGGAAGAGACTGGTTGGTTCTATTCAAGCGCTAATAGACTTATTACATTCTACACTTATTCTTACCATAACAGCCGGCAACCATCTTTCCTAAATAGAAATGTTCATCGGAGTATGAACACAGAAACAAACGTATATAGTTGCAAGGAAAAGCTTTCGTAAATACATTTAATAGGTGATCCCAAACAAACCTGCAATAACAATGTAAGTAATTAATAACAATATGAGTGTTAAAACCAAAAAACACGACAGCATATTTAGTATTTCGCGGGCGACATGTTAGATTTTTCACCATAAAATATGTCCTAGTACACTCCAGGGATCAAGACGAATCTAACGACACCATGCACTTCGAAATCGGAAAAGGAGGTAACATAGAAATCTATATACATACAAACACATACATACACTCGAAATACGCATCTGTGACCCTTTTGGTGTTGCGGGTGTCCATGGGCGGCGGTGATTGCTTTCCATCAGGTGACCCGCAAGCTCGTTTGACGCCCTCTTATATAAAAAAAATACATAAAAATCAAAATCCTTACAGCATATTTACCTAGGTGAATTAAATACACTTTTAGTAAACTTTAAACACCTGTACTGCTGATTATAAAACAAAAGACATATATTTAAAATAATAAGTAAACTTTATTCACCCCAGTTTAACGGACCATTTCTAGAAAATGGCCCACAGTAATATGTTGATCAAATATTCTTAACTGGGCCTCATGTATAAATTTATCATTCAACTGTATGCTAGATCTGCGTTGTCTCGGAGTGCGCTTGGAGTCTGCGTCTTTTTTAAATGCCACATTTTACGAACGCCATGTTGGATTTTTAGAAGGTAACATAGAAATCTAATTACATTCATATGTATATATGTATATATATACACACGTAAAACATTGAATCGGGAACTGGTCTCCGACACTCGTTTTTTCATAGGACTATTCGTCACAAAAGCTTGTCTTCGTTCTTAGAAATAAATAACCTCTATAGATTTGTAAGGTAGATGAGGCGAAAAAATTGATTTAAAATGTTCAAAGGTGAACGGTCCGTCGGCGAATTATTTACCAAAGTCCAACTAATTAATTGCCAAAGTCGGTGGCCTAAAGGGGGGCTTAAATACACTGACTGTACGGAGGCCACTAGTCTGACACAAATTCATCAATCCGCCCCGGGCCGTGTGGTGGATTATGTGCCCCCTCTACCAGTGAGAGAAAACTGTGCCCCAACAGTGAGGACGTGCTCTGTTGGGGATGAATACTCCATCATGAGACTCTCAAAAAGTTCAGTACTGAACATAAGGTGTATCCCGTCTTTGTCTGGGTGGGTAACTCAGTTCCGATTTGAGTGCGGTTTATTTTATATTAACGATTAAACTAGTCGAAAGGTTCTAAGCTAGGTTTGACGAACCGGTTAAACGGTGAATGAAATCAGTTAAACCGTACCTATATTTGAATGATATCAGTCTCTCTTTGCAATTTTATTTTCTTATCTTTTTATTAATTTATTTTTTTATATTTTGACAAACATTACAAACACAAACATCTACAGTTAAAAAATTGCGTCTAGCGCATCTCCTCGAGGCGGTATAGTGCCCAACAGGCAAGCGACGTTCCCCCGCTGAATAGCGAGACTTATTCTCTGTTAGTTCTTATTATTAGTCTTAGACCAGGCGTTTTGTCTCAGGGCCCCAGGGTCCCATCGTCTCGTCCCCAACCGGTACGAACACGTAACCCTCCTGTAGATCTTTTACAATTTATATTAATTTATTAAGTCTTTAATCAGTATATGTTACCAGTGATGACTTATCGCACTAAGCTCGAGGACCTCACTCGAATATCTCAACAACTGGGCCATAAGATGCACATCGAAAATTATGGCGAATGTCCATATCGTACCCACACCCATATCAGTTGGGACCTCCAATCTCGAAGTTGTAAGCGAATTATGTCTATTTAGGACAAGGAATCCGACTAGACAGGTCCAACTTCAGGTCCAACTTCGAGAGACAGACTAATCGACGAATCCAATTCCAATGCGCAGCTTTCGGGAAACTGTGTGTTACCAGTGATGGCTTATGGCACTGAAACGTGGTCTCTCATTATGAGCCTCATAAAAAGGCTCAAGATTTTCAACGAGCTATGGAGATAGCAATGCTCGTCGTTACGTGATCGATTCAGAAATAAGTAAATCCGTAGACGAACAAAAGTCACCAACGATACATTTAAGTGGCAGTGGGCAGGGCACATACGCGTAGCTCGAAGGGTTGGTGGGGTTCGAAGGTCGCGAGAAGTCGCGGCATGGAGGCCGGTCACAACCGCTCTGGAAATCTATGAGGGAGGCCTATGATCAGCAGTGGACGTCCTGTAGCTGATACGACGATGACATGATGATTAATTGTTTTAGAAATAATTGCATAGCATAGCAATATTTAATAACACAGCATTTACATACTGTAACTGCAAAATTGTATTATCTCTGGTTCTTGTTAATCTGCTATTCACACGAACAATCTACTGCAGTTCATTGTTGAACATAAACCTCTCCATTGCAGCCATATTGCAATGGTATAACTTCCATCGCATTCCATGGAAAGATTTGTCCAAATGGCTATGCTTGGAAGGCAAGCTGGCAATCGTAGATTTTTTAGAGCTCCGCACCAATGGCGCTGCCCTCATCACTGGTGTATCCTGTTATGATTACCAGACATTAGTCACCTGTTACAAGACCCACGAGATAGAAAGTTGGTCTTAATCTACTTTGCTGGAAACCACACGATATTCTCACAGTGACTAAGTAAAATAATACCGTATGTAATAAACATAACCTATTAAGATCAAGGTAGTCCATTGGAAAATGCTGAGTATTAGGTATTGAGTTGACATGTGTTCGGAAGTAAGAAAATCGCTGCATCTTAGTTGCGGGTACCTTCCTATGATTAGGTTTTGTTTCAATCTGAAAATGCAAAATAAGAAGTGATATTTTATTCATCACATAGTTAATGCGTACGTCATTAATGCGACACTGCATATAGATTTGGGACCTTGCTTGAGAATATCATTAAACTGAGCGGCGCAGGGCTACTACAATTTAGCGCGACTCGAGTGACATAGAGTCGCGTTCGACATGGCCTCCATCTCCCAAAGCCGATTGGCGGTTAAGTTGACAGCTATCAAGCGACAGCTAATCAGGTGCAAAAGACAGAGACTATGTCGCGTGCGACTCTTTCTCACTCGAATCGTCCACACAACAGTAGCAAAGCTTGTGAATACCTGAATGACAAAAACGCTTGGTGTACAGATAATACAGTCTGACGTCATTATAAATTTAGTTTTCGCAGGAAATCGTGATTGTTTTCAATTGTTCCTACTTTGTTATATTGTTGAATTTGGAAATTGTTGTAACTATATTAAGAAATATCCGAAATCATTCATGATTTCCCGAGAAATCTTAATTCGCATTATGCAGGCGTTTAAAGATTCACCACAATCAGACTGTTCTACCAGCACTCAAAAACTATAGAAGGGTATTTATAATTATTTATTAAAAACAAGAACTAAGAAAAGAAGCGAAGAAGAAGAAGAGAAATAATACGCTGCTGAGCTCAGAAACTTGTGGCAAGAGATCTCTTAAAGAGATAAGTCCACCTTTGTACGTGACCTATTGTTTGAACTCAGTTATTGTAATATTTTGGTGCAATAAAGAATAACACTACCTAAGGGACCGAAGATTTCCTACGTTTTGTTTTAGAAATTGCAGAGCTTTGAATTCTGTCACAGGGTCGCCTGTCTATCAGTCTTTTTGTGGGGATGCATTTCGGTGAATGTGCGTTGTAATTTCATAACCTTTTTCCACCTCATCATCATCGGGCTAAGAGTTGTGGGGAGGGATTCCATCTGTATGTAGCTATACCGAACACTGAGACTAAGCGGTTCGACTCTTCATTAATAATGCGAACAGCCAAGGCATGGATCTCCATTCTGGCGTCAGTCTTAATAGTCTACAATCTTAGGAACTTCAAGAAACGATTGAGATAGCGTGCTTCAACTTCTATAACATCGGCAATTTCCAACATTTGAGATTCAATTCAAAACACCAATCATAAAAAAAATTTCGACAATCTTGCAAACTATCATGGTTGGTACAATTTCCGTATTTGTACAAATGCATTGGAAGTCCAGATCCGTACAATTTTTAATAGTTGGTACGATTCGACAAGACCTTGGTTCGACGTAAGCTGGCTCACTTTGCAAATAAAAATTCACTATGCGAGTGCGATTTATACATACATACATAACGTCACGACCCTTGTTCCAAATGGATTGGTCAGAGATATTTCAAACAATAGTGTTTAGGTGTTGCAAGAATTGAGAGTTTAATGATTAAAACAATAACACAGCTATTACCTACTTCAACTCGTGGCGCAGTCGCAATCGCTACTCGTTTTTGATTATCGAAGTTAAAACCTGGCTTAGTCAGTTCTCGGATGTGTGGTATTTTAATTTATGAGTGTTTCCATGCTTCGGAGGGTAAGTAAGTAGTCGGCCCCGGCTGTTGTTCAATTGAAGGCCTAAGGAAAATCTATGACAAATGCAGACCGTCAGGTGGCCACTAATCTGATACAAATTCTCCAATTCACACTGTACCGGCATGGTGGATTATGGCCTTGATGGAAAAATCGGACGTATATTCCCAGCCTAAACGTTTACTTTATATCAACAGAATATTCTTGATACTTCTATGGTGTATTTGAATGAGCCACGTCCAAACCACAATGTGTTAGGCGACCAAGTACTACCAGCATAAATTAGATTAAAATCTGTACCTTCTGCAACACTTGAAGATTGTAATTTTGATGCGATACGTACGCCCACGACTCAAGTTCGAATGAGCGGGAATTTGTTCCTGTTCCCAAGTGCCAGGCCCCACCCGACCTTGCTCTCTCCATATCGTAAGCCCCACTTGTAAAACTCATTGTTCACTATGAATTATAGTCAAATTACTAGTATTCGATTATTATATCAATAAAATATCATAAAAAATATATAAATCAAGATGTTTATCATAATATTTATATTGCGCACTGACAGGAATATTGCTAAAAAAAACTATTTTATGCATAACAAAGTCACAGACTACCAAAAAAATGTTCACAGTGAATAGAATATATTCAATTCTTTAGTTTTTGGCAACTCATTGAATTTTTCCAGCAAGAGTTTTTGAATAGATTTTTGACAAAACGTCAGTGTTGATTAGTTTGTTTTTGTGCCGTTCCAGTATTTCGAAATAGTGTGTGTCGGATCACGTGAAGTGTAGGATTCCCTTACTTGCATTTACTATATGCGGACTTAGAAGGAGACTTTATGTTTGATAAACCATTTTCAAAGGAAAGTACATTTTTTAAGTTTTTCAGCTTTCGCTCATTAACTTGTAAACTACTGCCGTGAATATTTTCACTTATTCAGAACTAACCGTTTAGCTGATAGAGGGGGGATACCTTGACACTTACAAAAATTAGCACTTTAAAGATTAATATTCTTTTAACGGATCCCTAAATAGAAAAACTGGTCAAGATAGCCTTTTAATCAACCTATCCAACGACATCACACACGATGGGGTACAAAAAAAAACGAAATTAGCAATTGGCGCAGTACGTCTTTTTCTTCCAATCCTCTTTTTCAGCCGTTGTCAGTGTCAATAATTATTGACATAAAATGAAGTTTTTTCAGCAATTTGTGTTCTATAATTTTCACCCTATTTCAAGCAGAAACTTTTTAAACTATTTCACAGAATTTCCCCTATTTTTTATACTTTGCAATGAGACATGGATTCGCTCGTGCGCGCGGACAATCTCACCTGATGGAAAGTGACGATGGAGAGTGGTCGAAGATGAAGCACGCGATCCCAGTAAATGCCTATTCACTCTGCTCTTCAAGGTTGTAGGATTCAGGAAATACTGACACGGAAAATACCTTTACGGATATAAAAGCCGACACGTCCACCTTTACGTCCTCCGGGTCGCGGGCGGTACTTGAATGTATATTCTGTAATTGCAGGCCCTCTTACGTTCTGCTCTTCCCATTCCCAAGTCTCGTTCAAAGCCAGAATATCAGGTTTGTATTTGTCCATCCCCAGTAGTATTATCTTTGCCAGTGTTGAGCGATCTGACGTTTAGATAAGCTTGTGTCAAACAATTATTATTCAACTGAGCCATAATCAAAGTTACATGACATTTTTAGGTAGAACAAATATTGTTGTGTAAGTATGATAGGAGTATACACATATATATATACACGTCAATGTACACGTATGCACGTCAGAATGGAACAGTGTGCGGGGACGCTTATTATAGTGATACATTATTTTGATATGTGTGTGAGTGATTGTAAATGTTAATGTGGGACTGCATGCATGAGAATGCTATAGTATTTTAACATATTTATTAAAGTGAAAGTAAAGGCGATGTGTGAGATAAGTGTATGGTGTAGTTCGTGTATATAAAATATTATGTAGGTATTAGTTTATCGAATTTATGAAAAATTATGATAGTTGTGAAATGGTTTACAAATGATAAAGTTATCCAATTGTCGATGCTCCAAAAACCTTGTTAATTTTTATATTGGTGCGTATGCGTCAACCGTATACATATGTCCGGACGAAATCGCTCATAAGTTCGTCCATCACGGGTCATTGCATTTGCACTCATAATTGCAAGTATTGTCAAAAAATTTGGTACGTTTCAAATCTTCACTTAATATAAGGTGTGATTTAAGTGAAGTGAAAATCCGTTGTGAATAAAAAAATTACTCGACACGATCTGTTTGGCACGATTTATTTAATTAGTAACATTTAGAATTATCTTTTTGTAATGTTTTTTAAACTAAAATACAGCATTTCTCATCTTCTTCACAGTCAGTAGCTCTATTATAGGTCAGTTTGTCTGGACATCGGGTACTCTTGGACATGCACTCACCACCACGACTACGGCACCTGGCTTCCGATGAAGGCACTGAAAATATATATACCAATTTTCACAACATTATTACCAATAGGTAAGGTTTCATTCAACTGTCAAATTTGACATTTGATGGAGTTTGGAATTAAGTTTTTAAGTGGGTATTACTGATGTTGAGAAATAAGATAGCATAGAAGACCAAAAGTCCACAATATTTTTTTTTGAAGTTGTGTAGTCACACACACACCATTTAATAAACATTTAGCAGGGCTGGCATATCTTTCTTTTTAGAGAGTTTACGAGGCAAACAGGCCTTCTAAAAGCTAAAAGAATTGCATCTCTCTTACTTGCATACATGAACGCGATAGAAAAATACTTGCTCGTATCGTCGTAGAAAGATTACGGTGCATGATAGCCTTGCTGGTGTGGGACACGGCGTCCTCTCGTTAGAGAAGGTAGGGGCCATAATCAGGTCAGACTAGTGACAACTTCACAGTTAATTATTTCAAGTACCTTAGAGGCCAGTGGCTTAATGACTGCTTTCAGTTCAAATCAGCGGAACCGACTATTACCCTCCGTAGCATAGAAACAATTGTAGACCATGTCACAAGTGGTCAACTATTCAAGGGTTTTTTTTATGTTTAAAGGGTTAGCTCTTGGCCTCAACCACACCTGAATGTGAAGATGAGGCCAAAGGTGGAAGCGTACTGACATCTCTAATAATCTCATATTATTTGGAGGACTGGCTATCTTATCTATGACAATTGGAACACAACAATGCTACTAATATTGCTGTTTGACGGCAACTTAAAATAAAAGATGGTGGTAGCTAGCCAGGCGGACATTTACAATGCCATACCACTAACAAAACCAAGTACTAAACATGTATTCCGCTGGGGATCGAACCCGTGACCTCCGATTCGTAAACCCTGTGTTGTTTACATGGAGCCACGGACCCGATTCTTCACTTATCAAGAAGGATAGTGATTCTGAATAAGTTCTTCATCGAGTGAAGAATAGTTACATCAATCGATGTCAAGAATTGGTCATTTTAATCTGTGTCTTATACCATATATTCGTTGACTTTATTTATGCATGCACCCTACCTGTTTTTCTGCCTACAAATATCCCATAGCTGTGGGTTGAGTGGAAGAGATCGCTTTTAGTGATAAGACCGCCTAATTGTGGTCTATTGTTATCATCAAAAATTATTGTAAATTATTTTGGGCAATAAAGAGTATTTGTATTGTATTGTATTGTACTTATCCAGGATTGGATGTGGTAGACGTTGCTTAACTTCCCGTGCTTCCACCTTCGGTATCATCTTCGTTTAATATCAAGTGTGATTGAGATCAAGCTGTAACCCATATTGCATAAAACAACGCGACTGTCGAGTGCTGCACGCCCACTCAAGTTATATTTCTTTTTAATTTCAGTATTTGTAACTTCTTCAATTTTAGAGCTATGCTCTTGTCGGTGGAGTAAGGACCACGTCTCTCTACTTTCCTCCCTCTTTTTAACCTCTTGGTACTGTCGTACCAACATAACACATATACATAACATGCCGTGTCCGACATAACACTAGAACACTCAAAAACGCAGCTGAAGCTGCGGTGCGCACGTTACGGGTTAGGACCTTATGTTCTTTCGCTCATTATTACTCACATGAGTGACAACATTCCACACCGCTTTTCTGTTGAGTAGGGCACAACCCTTGCACAGAGCTTCGATAACCATCGGGACATTCGCCGCTTTGGACGCAAATACCACCGAAAGATAAACATGGCAGCTCGTTATATACTCCAAACCGGGTTAAATCTTCAACTGAAAATATATAATCACAATTAGAAAATTAAAACCCGAGTGTGAAAAAGTCGATTGAAAAGATGGAAACGCCTATATTTTTAGAAGCACCTCATATCTGCTTAATAATATATCTCACTTGTAATATTATTAACTGTAATAAGATTGTGGTCAAACGCGTAACCCGTTAACCATAAAAAAATGTATACATTTTCACAATCCTTATGATGAATCCTTTCCTATGATACCTGTATAGTACTCGCCCAATTT
The DNA here is from genome assembly GCA_949316235.1 of Oegoconia quadripuncta. Lineage (NCBI taxonomy): Eukaryota > Metazoa > Arthropoda > Insecta > Lepidoptera > Autostichidae > Oegoconia > Oegoconia quadripuncta. The sequence continues at coordinate 23,435,060 of OX438747.1, forward strand.
TTTTTATTTTGACAAACTAATTTTACAGCCGCTGTGGTTTTTTTGGACCTTTTTATATCCTATAACAATTGGACTGTCCCGACGAATCTATAGCGTTACCTCATTAATTAAAATAAAGATAAACTTGCAGGTCACATAAGTCGCCTCCGCAAAGTCAGTAATTCATTCAAAGGGTTATACAAAATCTTCCTCTCGATAAATTTAAAGATACTATAAAACAGAAACTAATTAACAAAACATATTATAAAATATCAGACTATTTAGATGATAATCATCCCTGGACATAATCAGATTGTTCGCATGCCAGGCTATTTCACGATTAATAATGAAATATAAAAACCTTTTTGTAATGTAAAAACCTTTATGTAAAATCAAAGCCTGATTTTAAAAGAGCAACCCTTCGAGTTTCTTGCTTGTTTTTCTCAGGGGAAAATTGTATTTTGAACAAGCAGTAGCTTAAAAAATGTAAAATTTACTATTTTAAGTGTACTCTGTGTACCTACAAAATAAAGCATTTTTGACTTTGACTTTGACTTAGAAATCCAGCCATTTTCAAGGGAATAAAGAATCCTACATTGTTCAACCTTTGAACAGACGACGCAGCACAAAAACTGGGCTTTAGCTGCGTCGGCTAGTTACACGCATAGAACACAAAGAACCTCTTTTCTTCTTTCTTAAATAAATTTTGGACTCATGTTAGTGTAAAGTCATTTCACGTGGTCCTCTTACCTGATCCTGGCTATACAGGAGATACAGTAAGAACGTGTGGGTTAGGTTAGATTACTGGTTACCGTTGCTGGTCCAAGCCGAGCCATCATTGCTTAGCTACTACTACTACTACGTAATGAGTGCTTCAATAAGAAACACAAAAGACTTACAATCGACCTCATTTTCAACAGGACCGGCTATGGCAACAGCGGCCAGAGATAGAACCAGCAGCTTCCACATCATTTTCACTGCAATTTAGAAAGAAACATTTATTTAAACCCATCTCATGACACAATCAATCAGGTACAAATATTACACAGTCGAGACACATGCAATAATGTGTTTGCCATCTAATTGTCGGTGTCGCAAGGTGGAGTTAAAAATGTCTCCAATTCAGCATGGGTTGTAGCTGTTCACTACAACGCTGGTTTCCAGTGGAGCCTCCAAATGACGCACGGACACTGTTCAACAAATGTACATACAAATAACAATTACAATTAATAGGAGTAATCAGCAAGATGCGATGAGAGGATACATACGTGTATATACATCTCTTTCTCTCAATAATAAAATGATCTCAACAATAATACACCCTATTATATAAACAAACCTACAAGTTATAGAAACAGTATATAATATCAGTAAATAATGAGTAAATAAAATAATAATATATACATACATTTCACCACTTATGCTTCAGTCTTGTTCAATATCTTGAAAAGAATACATGCAAGAAAATTAGTATGTTCAAAATTTTTGAAAATCATTCCACCGATAATTATAAGACATCACTTCATAGTTTATGTAACATAATATTACGTTGTGAGAATGATTTTTGAATAATTATTAACTTTTATCATTGACGACCGATTGGTATAGTGGATAGTGACCGTGTCACCGAAACCAGCAGTTGCGGATTCGAATCCCGCGAGGGGTAAGTGCTTCTGTGAATATGTACATTTATTTCCAAGTCGTGAATGTTTATATAAATATTTATGTATCCGTTGCCCAGTATCCATAGTACAAGCTTTGATTAGTTTGGGACTAAATGATTGGTGTAAGTGTCCGAAATATTTTTTTTATATCCTTTTTGGAGAACTAACAACAAAATAATTTAATATATTTACATGTCAATGATAAGTTCCCACATATAAGTATTTATTAATTATTGAGTCTTTACCTATGAAATTGGAGTTTTTTTTCTTCGTTAATCATATTATGTACCAATTCCTGCGATTTTCAAAGCTACATCCAAATCCAATCCAAATTTGTTTTTTATTTTTTTCATAAATTTATAAATTTCATAAAAATATTTTGGTGCAATAAAGAATAAATCAATAGCAACATTCCAAGCAATTCCAATACGATTCAAATATTAAATAATCTATAATGTTACACATCCTTTATATTTCGCTATTTTATTTTTGAAATTCAGTTATTTGTATGAAAAAAGTGGCAATAGGTCTTAATAATTATAGTGCATTACACTCAACCTGTATACAGATATGCAAATGTGTTTTGTAATACAGTATGCCTACAAGATATTAGTTCTCTTATTGCAATGAATTATGCATTTAATTCTAATATTCTTTTATATTAAAAAAAACAGCATGATTTTAAACATAACACAACCTATGAAATTGGCGTTTTGTATGAAGAATTTCATTAAGAATTTTCTCCATACAAACATTTTTGCTTTTTTTTGGGAACGGCAAATCCATATTTAGCTTTGTGTGTATTATCGGATAACATTAAGTATAGGGTCCGTTAATTTTTAAAAGTAACCGCTTTATAAAAGTTTTAGCGAATCTAAGAAATGATTATGGGAAGCACATGAAAAGAGCTCTGTTCAAAAATTTTTATTATGTGATTTAGTCCAGAAATTTTAAAATATTTCATGTGAAACCTTGAAATAATATTTTCATATAGCTTTGAAAATCGCAGGAATTGGTACATATGATTAACGAAGAAAAAAACTCCAATTTCATAGGTAAAGATCCAATATATAAACCTACTCACCAGCAATAACACTCCGTAACTGATAGATTTTGCCCGCATGCCTTTATTTGTATGTAAATTTTTGTGTAAATTGTGATAAGTAACCGATAAACTGTGATAGTATTTTACGCGCGTTTTCCTTCACAAACTAGTTCCAATTTCGAATCATTATCTTTTTAATTTAGACAATTTGCACGTTTATTTTATTGCTTGAGGTCTTTGGCTTTTGTATAATCTTATTTGTCATCGGCAAATGGTATTTTTTTTAATTAATTTGTATTACAAAATCCACAACACTGAGTGATAGAAATTATAATAATGTCTGCCAGTACGATCCAACATTTTGCTTGGAAACTGGCTTGTAAATGAGCGACAATTGTATGTTATGAGGTTTTCAAATGTTATTTTTAAAATTATGAAATAAAACTTTTTTGATTTTGAGTTTAAGGTATAGATCAACATGCTTAAAATGAGCATGCTCTTGAACTGTTTACATTTGCTAGCAATAAACATGCTAGTATTTAGCATACACCTGAATGAGCATGCTTATAGGCAAACAATTCGTCCACTTGATATTTGGTATGCGAACAACGATGGACATGACGGGACTGAACTGAAAATTAATGGTTTGCTTGCAATGCTACATAATCAAAAAGTTTTGTCATGAAGAAAGAAAAAGAAGAAATGACAAGATAGGGTCATTTTTGGCGCGAAGGTGTACTCATATAGCATGCTCATATGCAAACCTGGGGGCCGATCGTGCTAATTTTGAACGATAATACCAAAGTTAAACAATAACCAAAAATGATACGTTAAGCACATTTCGTATCTGCTAACCTTTGGTCGGAAATTAACCTAGTTTTTTTAATACTCGTGATTATCTCTACATATTTTGGGTTTGGTTTGGTAGCGTCAACGATATAATCGTTCACAAAAAGCGCAGATCTACGTTTGAGCAGCGTTCTGAAGTACGGGCCATAGTATTCGCTTTTGTATGTGTTCTTATCTAACTCTGCCGCTAACCAGCAATGTTAATAGCATTGCTGTTCCGGGGTCAGAGATAAGATAGCCAATCCTCCAAAAAAGGTGGGGATTCCAGGTCCGTACGCTTCCACCTTGGGCCTCGTCTTCACTTATAAACAGAAGTGATTGAGGTCTAGTTACAGTTAAAGCTGTCAAACTTTGTCTGCCGTCTTACTGCACAGTGTACCAAGCCGAACTCCTCGCTGTATGCGAGGCGACGAGACGAATGGAGAGGCACAAGGCAACCACGTTCGGAATTTACAGCGATTCGATGGCGGCTCTCCAAACCATTACCAATCTCGGTTCCCTCCATCCCCTAGCAATTGAAACGCGAAAAAACATCAAAAGCCTTTCAAAACACAACAAAGCTGTGACGTTGTTCTGGATTAAAGCTCACGCGGGATTGGAGGGAAACGAAAGGGCCGACCAGCTGGCCAAGGAAGCCGCCCTCGCTTCAGTCAAAAGAAAGCCCGATTATGATATGTGCCCTGTTTCCTTCGCGAAGCGATTACTTCGAATGGAGTTCCTTCCTTCGCGAATGGAACAGGAGATACGGATCTGGCGAAACAGCCGCAACAACTAAAGCATTCTTTCCGGACGTGGTTGCAGCATATAGCACTATCCGAAAACTCGAGCCCAGCTATTTCAGCACCCAACTATTCACAGGTCATGGGGGATTCTCCGAGTACTTACACCGGTTCAAGTGCAAGGAGAGTCCCTCCTGCATCTGCAACCCAGATGCAAAAGAAACGGTTCTCCATATAATATTGGAATGCCCAGTCTTTGGTCATATTGGAAAGGTATAATGTAGAGCACAAGATAGAGACAGACCTAACAATGGACAATCTGAAATATATTATGAACAGCAATAAAAGGCTGGAATTTTTGGAGTACAGTGTGAGGCTAATAAAAAAGGTTATAAATAGAAATAAGCAATAAAAAGTATGATGACAAAATATTATGTAATATATTATGTACATCATGCGATCTAAAATAGCAAATAATAATGTAGAATAATACTTACCCCATAAATAAGATAATGTAACATAGAAGTAGGAATAATGTAATAGTTCTAAGAAGAAAGATGTAAAAGAAATCGGGATCATTTATTTAAATAAAGCAACCGTGTATGTTGTACACCCCTTATCCCTAATGAAGAAATAAAAGAAATATAGCTAGTTAGCTAGATATAAGCATGATTAGACTAGGCCGGCATCCCACCGGACAAAGTATAACACGAGAAGAATGAAAGAAAGACAAAGTATGAGGAATGAAAGTGCGAGAAGAATAAATGATAGAACTGGAATGAAAGGTTAGAATAGAGTTAGACAGTCTGTGATCATGTCACAGGAGCTAGATTAAAAAAAAAAAAAAAGTTACAGTGGGGTCACTGTATATTAAAAGAAAAACAAAATTTGTCAAATAGCTTATAAAGCTGTATGAGGTAATTAGTATCTTATCATATCATACACATAACTTTAGCTCGCGTTACTTGGCCATATTTTTTAAAGAATTGATTTTGTTGCCAATTATCGGAATTATGAAAAAATCTATCATCGTTTCATCATCATCATCAGCCCGTAAACATCCCACTGCAGGGATATAGGCCTTCCGTCGTATATGACGGAATATGGACCATAGTCTAATCACGTTGGCCCAATGCGGGTTGGGGACTTCACATGCCTTTGAATTTGTATTTCTCAGGCATGCAGGTTTCCTCACGATGTTTTCTTTCACAGCTAAGGGCAGTCAGATAAATGCACATAAGTAATTAAATTAAATTTAAAAAGTCATTGGTACATGGCCTGCCTGAAAATCGAACCCGGACCTCCTAAATTGGAAGACCGCGTCTTAACCGCCAAGCCACCGACGCTCTCTAGTAAACTGGTCTAGTAATCATCGTTTAAAGCTAGTCTAATTTAGATTATTTTTTAAATTAGTACTTTTACATAATACATAAGATACACATCTAGTTTCGAAAACCTAATTACTGAGTGTGTTGCTCTGATGGAAAATTAATTTTAATCTAAAGCGAGATTATAATTTAATTCGTAGCTAGGAAATTGTAACACCTAGCTAATGTTGGGTTTTGTTAAACCGTTGTGAGGTTATTAGCTTTTGACGACATTAGAGGTAATGCTATTATAATATTAATAATCTGCTCAATAATGTTCACAATAGTGTCGATTCGGATGTACATCAACTAAACTAAACTAAAACCAGTTTTAATGTAGTACTGTCTCTTTCTCCCTGGAACAGTACGATGCGACGGCACCACTCCAAAACTGGTTTTAGTTTAGTTTAATTTAGTTGGTGTACATCCGAATCGACACCAATGTTTACAATTTAAAATACTAATGATTGTAAAATAATTATCACTGATTGGTTAAAAACTAATCAGCTGAAAGCATCATAATCAAATCAAATCGAATCAAAAATGTTTTATTTCGTAAGTTATTATAAGAGTAACATTTGAAATTGTCATGACATACAGTTATCGCTCATTCACTAGACAGTCTCCTCAGAGAAGAACAAGCAAGAAACTCAGGGGTTACAAAATATATAACATAACTGTTCACGATGGAACAAGAGGAAAACTATGGTATATACATATTTATATATTTAATAACTTGTATAATATCAATATAATCATGTGTATTTCATATCCATTTGCGTTCTCATACCGCTCACTAGTTCCAAACTGGTCCCAACAGAATACCAGCGCTCCATGGAACCATTTTGTCCCTACAGCACAATTAATAAGTGACATTTTAGAATTTTTATTCCTGTAATACTACTATACTATTCTGTACTGTATTACTAATTGTTATCATTGTGCAATCTATCTATCTATCTAGTTTCATTATAGTTTATTGGAAATTATACATAAAATTGATTTGCAGTGGTGGCAGTAGTCAGTATATAGTCTGTAGTGTTAATGACAGTTGATGCGGAGGTGGGATATGACGAACGGTGTGACGTATGTAGATTGGTTAACATGCATGTGTGAGTGAATATACGAATGGAGTGTAGGTATGTATGTGCGGTGTATGTATAAGATGGTTTTTTTAAATAAACATTTTATATTTTTATTCATTAACTATAGTTAAGACTTTGTGCAGTTATCCGAACGCTGGTTATCTGAAGATGGATTCGTCAATTGGCCGCTTTATCGAAGTTTTTTTTTTCATACACAACGGGTTAGGACTTAGCACATAAGGTGGTGGTAGCTAGCCAGGCGGACATTAAAACGTTTGTTTGTGTAGGTATTACAGTAACACATACAAAAAATATTCGACCGCATGTTTATTCTGCTTGGTGTTATGGTTTTCGAAATGTAGCCTATCAAAGTAATTTAAAAATTAAAATTAAGTACAACGGTTACAACTTAGAATAGAGTCCTGATCTAACCAGACATTGCTTTACTTCGGAGCAGCTCGTGGCGCAGTCACGTTTGCTATTCATTTTCGATTATCGAAATTAAGCAAAGTCTGGTTAAGTCAGTACTTAGAGGGTGACGACTGGGTTATCTATCTTTATATAAATCTAAAAAACCAGATCGACTCTAATTGCCAGTACGCACTTACGAGTAGCAAACCCCTTGTCACATACAAATTGGAAATTATTATCATACAAAACGCCACTATTTGAAATTAGCCTCCGCCCTCCCATTTAGCCTGCACCTCCAGAAGTGCAGGAGCTGCGGCGGTCGCTGATGAATGAATACCTCAAGAGGCGGAAATACGCAGCCATGGGGCAGGGTTACGATTTTCTGCTATTTGGGGTAGAGACTATGGGGCCGTGGGGACCGGAGGCGCGTCAGATCTTCAAAGAGCTGGCGTTGACTCTGATAGAAGTTTCGGGTGACCAGAGTCAGCTAACGCATAAGTCTGGCGATACAACGTGGCTACGCCGCTAGCCTTCTGTGTACCCTGCCTCAAAGCAGTGACCTGGAACTTTTTTAGTATGTTTTTGTTTAATATCCTTCATTACTTCCTCTATTGTAAAACTAAATACCACTATGTTAGTCTTCTTCTTTTCGTGTCGAGGCAAGTTTCAAATTTTATTGGACCAGAACTTAGCCACTCTAACAGCACTGTCTGTGGCGTTAAGGAGGTCGTCATAGGTGCAGCTGTCAGGACACGCGGGGCAGGACAATACGTGAGCCATTGTCTGTGGGGAGACTCCGCACTCGCATCGATCACTCCCGCCATCGGAGAAGCCCCACCTGCACAGATTATCTTTGCTGCGGCCAACCTGAGTTCGAAGCCGATTTAAGGATTTCCAGGTTGGCCATGGCAAATCGTGTCCAGGAGGAAGAGACTCCTTGAGCGGGAGGAACGACGCAAGAGAGTATCTTTGCCGCCTCAGGCTGCAGCGAGCATCCGAAGCCACACCTTGTACGGGAGCAACGCACTTCAAAAAGCTATTACGACTCTGGAGTCTTTGAGGCACTGTTGAATGTTGGTACATCGGGTGGCGAGCATCACTCTCAAGTATAGCTCTCTCAATGGAGCTAGCTATTTCTCGCCGAACATCTGGGGGTGCAATTCCTGCCAGCGGATACAGCTTCTGTACCGGAGTCGGTTTCAGGCAACCCGTTATGATCCGGCACGTTTCGTTCAGAGCTATATCCACCTGTTTCGAATGAGCCGAACGACTCCACACAGGGCATGCGTACTCGCCAGCGGAGAAGGAGAGAGCGAGACCAGTTGTCCGCAGGACGTGCGGCGATGCCCCCCATCCGGAAGTGGTAAGCCGCAATAAAAGATTGTTGCGAGTATTGACCTTTCTCCGGATATTTTCGCAGTTGCTTTTAAAGGTCAGTGATCGGTCTAGGGTGACGCCGAGGTATTTGGGGTAGTCACTATGTTCTACTGCGACTCCACGCCATTTTATTTGTAAGATTCGATTCGCTTCTCGATTACGCAGGTGGAAAGCACAAGATTGCGTTTTATTAGGGTTAGGTTTTAACGCGTTGTCATCATAGTAACGGCTTAAGTCCGTCAGGGCAGATGACAGGTTTTCTTCGACTTGTTCAAAATTGTCTGCTTGTGAAGCGAGAGCTAGATCATCTGCGTAAAGAAAACGGTTTGTACCAGGAGTGGAAGGTTGGTCATTAGTATAAATGTTAAAAAGCATTGGAGCAAGAACACTGCCCTGGGGGAGGCCATTTTTCTGTGAGCGCCATCTGCTTTTATCGGATGCAAGGTGGACCTGAAACCGGTGATTATGCAATAGTTCGCCATACTATGTTAGTATGTAAATGTGATTGAATGCGATCTACTGAACAGTCACTGTTATTTGAATAAAATTATTTGGTCATTTAACGTTTGAATGGTCCGAATATAGTAGACTAAATAAAATTTAAATTCAATTACATGAAACATCAAATTTATAAAACACAATTGAAAATACATATATATTATAGAAAAAATACGCTTCCGTGAGGCATAGTACGTAGTACGCTAGCGCTATTGCCCTGCTGAATGCATAAGCTCAGCTGCTGTGCAAAGTAGGCACCAGCTCTCACATCTTAGAGGCGTGGACCAGTCTAACGGATATATCCCTTACAAATTGTTTCGTGTCAGAAGACCAAGGGCCCAATGTCTCCCCGTTTAAATTGTTTATTTTATTAACTTAATATTGTGTCATGCAAACGTTATTTTCTTTTACGACAATAAACAAAATTTATTTGTCAATTTAATTCCTTGAAAGCGAAGAGCTTTCAAAGGTGAAAATTCGGACTGTCATAAATCGTGTTATAAATATACCAACTGTTCTTTTATATTGTATCTCTTCAACAGTAGATAACTTGAGAAGGCAACAAAAATGACATTAAATAATTCAGCAACATTTATCCGAGTACCCAGTTTGTACGTACTTTATAAAGCGAATTAAAATCTCTGGTCGTAAATAAGCTTTTTAATTTCCTTGGGCTCTCTCCGGATTTTTCCTTTTGTAATGCCCTTCCCGTTTGGTGGGCAACTTGAAGCTGGTAAATGGTTTGTCGAATAAAAAATATTTTATTTTCAATGGGCTGTGTTGTTTGAAACATTCTTTAATAAATTTACGAGTAAGTACATAACCATTTTAAGAGGGTTTATTCTGTCCAGTGACGCCCTTTGGATAAATTAAGATTTCTTTTTAATTACAGAATAAAAAAATATCTGTCAGACCTGTACTCTAGAAGACTAAACGCTATTTAAAAATAGTACACAAATAGCTTCAATAACGGTTATTTTCGAGAATTTAACAGACTACTTATTCTATTTCACTTACTTCATATGCCCTATTTTTTCATCAGGTACATTTTAATTAACAAAATTTTCAACTAGCTTTCCGCCCGTGGCTTCGGCCGCGTGGAATAACTTTACCGCGGAAATTCGTTGACCGGGATAAAAAATATCATATGTACATTCTACCTATGTACCAAATTTCATCCAAATCCATTCAGGTCAGGTCAACAATAATCAGTCTACCTATATTCGACGGAGTGTTGCTGGGTGGTTCATGTTAATGCAGCAAGCTCAATTACATATGTCGTAGATGGGCGGGTGGGCGTTGCTAGCGACCGGGAGGGTGCCAGTCGCATGGTAAAGGGTTGCTCGGGCAATGGCGACATTATTGCAAGCTACTATAGGCGAATCGCCAACGTATTCACATTCGATTATAATCATGGACCCTGCGATGCTTTCTGGTAAATAGTAAACATTTGCACGCTCCTCATGCCATACAACTTGGCCCCCGCGTGCAGTCTGTGGAATTCCACCGGACCTGGTATTCAATTCCTCCTTGCTCAAATCCCATGATCAACTTCTTATTTAACTAACGACTCACCGGATTCTTCCAAGCGTCGGTGATAGTAGGTAATCAGAATCACTCACAGTCGTTGATGTGTTCAGTGGTGCTCCGACTCCTTTGAAGGCTGGTAGCAAAGTATGTCCCATTTTTGATGTGAAGACCTAATATTAACGTCGTCACCGCGCCACTTCCGGGGATACCAGCGCCACCAGGTTCACTTCCCATTGCAAACCGTGTATTATGATACTCATTTCATTATTGAAATAATAAATTCTGTCGCTAATTTATCGCTATCTACGACATATAATTAATTCAAACCGTCGAAAATTTTGTTTTTTTTTGTAAATACTGGTCTGAGCAACCATTGGCCATGGTCGAAGCATCCTCCTCTCGTGTCTTGTACCAAGACATTACGATCGTTATCTTTTCACTAAATTAGACGCAGCCGCATAGAGAAGGGTTGAGTTTATCTTCCCCTCGCTTTATGGTAGAGAATGCGGGCCACAGTTGTTTATCACTGAACAACATTATTACGATTAATTCAATGAATTTCGGTGTAGTCGGTCTACGCATAAAGTGCATCGGTTTTAAAGGGCTTTTAGTACTTTTCATATTTGCACATAACAAAAGATCTTCGTCGCATTATTTTACTTGATCCCCTTTTTTTTCTTTTATGCACGACGGTTTTGTACTTGACCTTAATCACACCTGATGTTAAGTGAAGATGAGGTCGAAGGTGGAAGCCAACACATTTGGGGGACTGGCTATCTTATCTCTGACAACCGGAACACAACAATGCTATTAACATTGCTGCTTGGCGGCAGATTTAGATACGAAGGTGGTAGCTAGCCAGGCGGACATTTAAAATGCCCTACCACCAACCACACTGAGTACTTAAACATGTACCCCGCTGGTGATCGAACCCGCGACCTCCGAGTCGTAAACCCAATGTTGTTTACATTGACGACGACGAACTAATTTGGCAACAAACTAATTACTATATTCCGACAAAATGAAGCACTCGTTGTGCAGTCAGTACTTTCGGTAGCGAAGTTAAGCTATGTCTAGCGGGTTCAGTATCTGGATAGGTGACCAGTAGTGGCATTGTAATACGAGGGTGTCCGTGCTTCGGAAGGTCCTGGGGACCAATCGCGCTATATCACAACGGTTTTACCGTTCGAACGGAACGTTTTTGGTTTAGCTTTAGTTTAGCTGATGTAAAAAATGGTATCGTGCTTTTTTATGTGAACGATTATACCGTTGACGTTTCCAAAGTAAAATCAAAACCAAAATATTAAGAAACTAAGAGTATTAAAAAAAAACTAGTTAAATTTCTGTTCAAATGATTAGCGCGGTACGAAATGTGCTGAACGTTGTAACGGTGTCGTTCTTTTGAGCTGATACTCATTGGTGGGTTTGGGTTAGGTATTGGAGTTCAAATTCGAAATTTTAAACAGACTGCCTGACTGATAAACTGACGGATCCTTTTTTTGGCACATTGATTTCCAGATTTTAACTCAGTTGCACCGTTATTTTAACCATTTTTTTACATCTCAATAGTTATTTTTTTAGTTTTAAGACCCTTTCGATCCTCTGTACGATCTGTTTCATGCAATAAATAAGTTGGTGTGGTGATCCGTGTTCTGTTTCGACCCTGGCCAGAGCTGTCCCGCCCCTTCTGTACATACACACCTCGTGCTCGACCCAGCTGGGCATAGGTGGGCTGGGAACGTCATACAACGTAACGTTTTTGGTTATGCTTTAGCTTTGATAATACCGTTGAAACTTAGCGCGAACGTCCCCCTGTTTGTTACCAATTGTTAAGCTAAGCCTAAGGGTTTTAAAAATACTCACTATCAGGTTAGTGGCGACCTGATCGTACTAAAGCTAAACCATAACCAAAATCGTTACGTTACGTCTGACACAAATTACGATAAACGTTACGTTACGTCGGCCGACTTGCCCGTTGGTGTATTATGGCACTCTCATTTAAAGAGGAGGCTGTGGCCCAACAGTGAGGCGTGTAAGGCTGTTGAGGGCATCTGTCTACTATATGCTAATAAATAATCCATATTAGTACATCATCATCATCAGCCCGAAAACATCCCAATGCAGGGATATAGGCCTTCCCTTATATTTCACCACACTGGCCCAACGCGGGTTGAGGACTTCACAGGCCTTTCAATTTTTGTTTCTCATGCGTGCAGGTTTTCTCACGATGTTTTCCTTCATCGAATAAGAGCAATCGGATAAATGCACGTAATTAAATTAAATTTAATAAGTCTTTGGTACATGGACTGCCTGGGAATAAAACCCGGTCCTCCCAACTTGGGAGACCGGATCGTAACCGCTAAGCCACCGACACTCCGGCGAGGTATTTGTACATTATATTATCATAATTAGGAGCCCATATTGTCCCACTGCTGTACAAAAGCCAGTACTTGTGATACTTTCACCTTCGACCTCATCTTCACTTAACATCAGGTGTGATTGAGGTCACGTACGAAACCGTCGTGCATAAAAAAAAACTTTGTTATTTGGATGGAGAAGAGACTGGTTACCCACAACACAGGGAATCCTAGTGTGGGGACCAGGGCTACCTCATTGCTTATATTGTAACTCTGGTTTTGACACAATCAATGATTTTTACATATTTTTTTTACATACAGGCTGATAAATGTAAATGGATTATTTTTGAAAAAAGTGATTGGAGTGTGTTACAGAGATGATTCTGAGCCCCATTTGAATTTTGTCTGTGTGTGTGTGTGTTTGTACGCATACAATAAGTAAGAAGTTCAGATTTTAACACTTTTATATAGTTTTAGTTACAGCAATCCCAACGAATAATATAAAGCGCCATCTAGGTACACATTCATTCAACTAGGCTTATATTATACATGGTGAATTTGACCTCATGTAATTCCTGTTTACTAGTGACTCCCTCCTGATTACGAACAAGTTTCCACTAGGAACTATAGTCGAATTTAATCAAAAAATTTCCGATATCCATAAACCATTCTAAGTTAACGGGAATTACACGAAATCAAATTCACCCTGTAGATACCAGATGTTTGATATACTACACAAATACCGCCTCCGTGGCTCAATGTTAACAACATTGGGTTCACGATTCGGAGGTCGCGGGTTCGATAACCAGCTGGGTACATGTTTAAGTACTCGGTTTGGTTACTGGCTAGCTACCACTTATCTAAATCTGCCGCCAAGCAGCAATGTTAATGGCATTGTTTAAAACTTTGTAATATTCATTAGAATTTCTAAAAGTATGGTTCCAGCTGATGCCCATGCTAAGCATTAAAAATACTTGTGTTATAAGCTTCAGCTGCTAACTCCTCAATGGACTCCTAAATTTACATTAATAGAACAAAATCTAAGTAGGTAGGTAGGTAGGTAGGTTAGGTATACGTTTTTTCATTAACTTAAGTTTAAGAAGTCGAATATTTCGGATTTCTTAGGTATCTACTTTCCTTAGATCTTTCTAATTTTATTACAGGATCTCGCTGACACTAATTTTCTTTCAAACTTAAAAGATGACTACCTGTTTGGAGTAGTGATTAGAAACCAAAATTTCGCGGGTTCGAATCCTAGAAGTATAAGTTTGTATGATGAATATGGACATGTGTACCAAGTTATGGATGTTTTCTTATATCATATGTAGTATACATGTATTTATATAAAAAAAATGTAATTTTCACATAGAGAGAGATTCGCCCATTTACTTTGTTACGTAAACTTAATCTTAACTAAATTAACCGCCTCCGTGGCTCAATGTAAACAACATTGGGTTTACGATTCGGAGGTCCCGGGTTCGATCCCCAGCGGGGTACATGTTTAAGTACTCGGTTTGGTTGTTGGTGGGGCATTTTATATGTCCGCCTGGTTAGCTACCACCATCTTATCTAAATCTGCCGCCAAGCAGCAATGTTAATAGCTTTGTTGTGTTCCGGTTGTCAGAGATAAGATAGCCAGTCCCCCAAATATGTTAGGGTTTCCGGGTCAGTACGCTTCCACCTTCGACCTCATCTTCACTTAACATCAGGTGTGATTGAGGTCTAGAACGAATCCGTCGTGCATTAAAAAAAACGTTATCATTATGTGGTTAAGATTCTTTCAGCAAGACATGAGCTATTATATAGACATACGAGTATCTATAAGTACAAGAGAAGAGATTGAAGAGGAAGGGTTAAATCACCGTGTCACTAAACTTCCGCAGTCGCTAACCTGCCATTGATGTACGAATAGAACAGCAGCTGTATTCACGTAAAAATATGTGCATTCGGTCGCTAAATTTGCTACTATATGTAAACGCCCTTTTTTATGATAAACTGGATACGCGTTTGACCACAATCTCACTTGATGGAAAATGACGATGTGATCGAAGATACAGCATGTTCTTGATGATCCCATGGTTGTAGGATTCAAGACAACAAGAGTTCCCAGCTTAATTGCGTAACCCTAGTGAATGGAGTTTAGCATAGCAAGCGTTATTATTTCTATTACAATTTTGAAGACACTAATATGTTAAGAGATGAACCTTCAGGCGTCAGTATTTCCTGAATCCTCCAACCTTGGCATCCCCAAGAGGGAAATGAATGTTCAACTACTGAGATCGCGTTCTTCATCTTCGACCGCATCGTCACTTTCCATCTTCTTCTTAAAAGAGGATTATTCGACGCGTAATGTTTTACAATCTATTGTGTAAGATAAAACTCTTGGTCTATTATTGCACTTCCTTGGCATTTTATCTTTTATCTGTTTTCTAGTAATAAATTTGGACGTCACTTAACCGTATAGTAAAGATTCCATCTCATGTCACTTGTCACACAATATTAAATAATAGTCTGTCTGTAGTAATTAGTTCGTCGTTTATTTTAAAAGTACCAACTCTATATCAAAGCAGAATCGAATATTTTTGTATTATGTAAGTAAACGAGTTACTAATCTTGAACACTATTATATATAATTATGTAATGTCGGTATCAAATTTCGTCCAATTCCATACAGAGGGTTAGTGGAATATGAGAGGAATTATAAATTTTCGCAATAAAAGGTGCCACATCCATTTACTACGTTTTCTTTAGGTGTCTATGTTCGTGAAGCATATTTTGCGAGCACTACGCGAATATGCGAGTTCTTTGTATCTGAATAAATGGGTTGTGAAGACGCTGGAAATTTGGAAACAGCAATTTGGTTTAGCTTGAAGATCTGAGGCTTGAAACAATTCACGGAACTTTCGTGAAGATGCAATTTTTGTGACATAAACGTTTTGTAATTACGCCACATGGGATGTATTTTCTTTTTAAATTCACTTTAAATAGGGGGTATATTTGCTTAGCTTCAAAACATGGGAATTCGAATAACGAAACTTATATAGACATTTCTAAATATCGTTACAATTACAATACAAATACTCTTTATTGCGCAAAATAATTTACAATAATTTTTGATGATAACAATAGAACACAATTAGGCGGTCTTATCGCTAAAAGCGATCTCTTCTGGACACAGCTATGGGACATTTGTAGGTAGAAAAATAGGTAGGGTGCACGATACTACCAACTAAAGAAATAATTATAGATAAGTATGCAGAAATATAATAATAATATCATATTAATAGACTTTATTATATAAATATGTATATGTATATATAAATTATTTAAGATCATTTAGGACATTATATGTTTAATGGCTAAAATCTAAATAATATTTACAGACAATACAGAAATCTTATTATCCTGCATACAAGATTCATAATATTGATTGTTAAATACAATACAATATATATACAATTTATTATTAAAATATCACAAATAAAAAACTAGCCCCAAGTCTCTGGTTGATGGAAAGGTACCCAGAAGGCTGGCCGCATTGCCTCGCTGTATAGCGAGGCTGAGTCTTTGACCAAAATATAGGCCAGCCCTCCGATCGTGGGATGCATCAACCAGACGCTCAGATAACTCCCTAAAAAGAGTGTGAGCACCCGGTCCCCACGGCCCAAGCGTTTCTACACCAAACGGCGCAAATAGGTGGTCTCCACTGAGACCGGCATATTTGCGTCGTTTAACGCTTTCTGCCAAGGCGGCAGCGGAACCAGCTGTACCGCTTGTACTTGGAAGATGGGAAGGAGCAAGGGTATCGACGCAGGTTGCATCCCATACCAAAGACCTTCCCAGTTTCCAAGGCACGAGGGTCATACCGTCCGGCCTTTTGCCGTCATCCCTCGCCAGTCCATTAGGTTCCAGGATTGCGGGGGACCCAGCCGTGGTAAAGGCCCGGCGGATAACGTCGTTTAATTCCGCATGACGTGGAAAACGCCCAGCGCTCCTGCAGCATGACAAACCGTGGTGGCCGAGTTGCGACACCGCATGTCCACAGCTGCACTCATGAGGGGTCACGCAGGGGGCGCCTAAGCGAAGGGCCGTGGCGACTCTAAACGTGGAGCGATCCAGTAGCGTACCGATATTAGTCGATGGAAGGGCCTGAAGCCATAAACCCGACTCCCATTCGCCGACAGCTAGGAGGCGAGCGCGTTCTGCGGGGTTGGTTGACGTGTTAATAAGGTTATCCCGCACCAACCTGCAGAGCGGCTCGTCCCACATTTTCTGTGACGAAGGAACAGTCGGAAACTCAGTCCTCGGGCAGGCCAACGTCCATGCATTCCTGGCCTCAAATAAGTATGTATATATAAATAAATAAATAAATAAATATATATATATGTAAGTCCTTAATAAATAGAAGCGCTTGTTCACGAGGCGGGAGTTAACGTAAAGAAAAAAGTGAGAGACTTAAGTAGTGGTAGTGGTAAGTATCGTTATTATTGAAACTTGAAAAACTGAATATATTTAGACTGTGTATTTTCATACGTAAAAATCATAGATTTCTGTATTACGTGGTATTACTACGTATGGACCTGGGGCTCTATAGCAATAGCCATAGCAACATACTGTCTTTCTTGGTCACTGTGTTACAACTTGACAAGGACGGATACGGATAGTGCATTGACGTCATAAACGATAGCAATTCCCGAAGCAATTGAGTTAGGTGGTCTGACTGCGAGTCGTGGAAACAATCAAAATGGCACCACGTCATTGGTGTTAAAACGGGAGTTTGGAACCAATGGGAACTCATCGACTTCGTTCGCGAATTGTGGTATCAAATGCTGATTTATGTTGAAAGCGGGATCCATGTTTAAGTACTCGGTTTGGTTGGTGGTAGGGCATTTTAAATGTCCGCCTGGCTAGCTACCACCATCTTATCTAAATCTGCCGCAAAGCAGAAATGTTAATAACATTGTTGTGTTCCGGTTGTCAGAGATTAAGATGGCCAGTCCCCCAAATGTGTTGGGGTTTCCGGGTCAGTACGCTTCCACCTACGACCTCATCTTCACTTAACATCAGGTGTGATTGAGGTCAAGTACCAACCCGTTGTACATTAAAAAAAATAATCACCATAGAAAAGTGACCAAAAAACATGCGGGTACCGTTTAAGTATAACAAACATAATAGTAGTTTTCGTAAAATTCACATTTTTAATCAATGTAGGTAATATTTTCTTGCATTTTTATAGGTTGCGAGCACAGACTAAATAAAAATGAGGTTGGCCGCGGTTTTGGTTCCGGCCTTTTCTTCTTCTTCTTATTTTTGAGGATGGCAACCAGTCAACCTCACTGTCGAGGGACATTACTGCCAGTTTCGAGTGAAAAATTTTATTTCTCTTATTTCTTCAGTTTATAATTATAAGTCAGTCTCAGTCAAAACAAGTAATTCGTCGTATACTTGGCGTATACAGAGTCTAGTCACGGTCAAGTCATTCTTCAGTAAAGTGGCAGAATGCTTTATAAAAGATTTTTGTAAAATCGAGCTTCTTGTGGGAACCCGAAAGCTCCGTTACGCACTTTAATTTACACTTCCTTTCACCTGTACACCAACACTAACGTTTGCTGCACAATATTCTGCAATTATTAAGCTTCAAAAGTTGGAATGCACAAATTATAAGAATTATAAAGAAAAATGCAACTTCACTCGCCGAGATCCCGCCAAAAAGCCTTCCGGCCTTTTATACGCAGCTGTCTTATTAGTTCACGGGGATTCTAAGAGATGGCGCTGTTTTCTATAATAAAATCGTAAAAAGATTATTTTGTTCGCACGACCGTATCCATAGCCTAAAAATCAATTATACGAGTACATGTCATTGAAAGAGGAGTATCTAACACAAACTGGATCTGATAATGGATAGAAAGAAACAAAATCTTTTTTTTTCTTCGTTTTATTCTCTCCTCTCGGAGAAGGCAAAGGGATCTAAGCCCATACAGCCATGTCTTATTTCTTCAGTTTATAAGTCAGTCTCAGTCAAAACAAGTAATTCGTCGGTCGTATACTTGGCGCATACAGAGTCTAGTCACGGTCAAGTCATTCTTCAGTAAAGTGGCAGAATGCTTTACAAAAGATTTTGGCGGCTTCTTGTGGAACCCGAAAGCTTCGTTACGCACTTTAATTTACACTTCCATTCACTGGTACACCATCACTAACTTTTGCTGCACAACATTCTGCCATTATTAAGCTTCAAAAGTCAGAATGCACAAATTGTAAGAATTATAAAGAAAAATGCAAATTCACTCGCCGAGATCTCGCCAAAAAGCCAGACCCAGAAACACAATCTAGCAGTGACGGCCAAAGTTGTGACAGCCACAGATTTGTACTGTGGTGACAGCACAGAGTACCAAAGGCAGTGATATATTCTCTTTGCAGAGCTTTTGTAGACAGCGGGGTTGGGGTTCGAAGGGGGAAGGCAGAAATGTCATGCATTATTCTCGAGGGCGTCTCCTACGGCTATTTTCTGATAAGTAATATTGCCAGCCGTTGAGTATAAGCAATATTTTACGCAGAAAATAATTATCTTTATTCTGTACAAAGTTATTTAAAATTACATTGATTGTGGGAGGACTCCAAGGAAGGCAAAAACACAAATAGTATTATCATGACTAGTTTCGACAGAGGTGTTAACTGGCAAATGCGCACAACTTCGAGTTCGCGGTCAATCGAATTGGAAGGTTATTCATATACACAACATAAAAATTACCAACTCCAGTTGCTGCAAAAGGTATGTTCAAATTCTGTATATGGCGTAATGGTAGTTGGCTCCGTGGCAACAATTTGGGCTTTGGTGGCGGTTTGCAATCCCAGCTGGTTGGTTATTTAGTCAACAGTCGGAACCTTAACCAATCCCTGCCCCTTTTTAAAACTCGAGAACACTGTCTCAAACTCTCTCAGTAACTCAGTCAGCCTATTTATAGATATCGATTTATGTATTTAATATATTTTTATATATGTATTTATTAATACGTAATTTAATATATAACCTTTTATATAGTTTTTTTTATGCACGACGTGTTCGTACTTGACCTCAATTAATGGTGGTAGCTAGCCAGGCGGACATTTAAAATGCCCTACCACCAACCAAACCGAATACTTAAACATGTACCCCGCTGGGGATCGAATCCGCGACCTCCGAATGTAAACCCAATGTTGTTTACATTGAGCCACGGCGGCGGTTGTGCACGTGTGTGTAACTTTGTCGCGGAAATTTCTAATTTCAACCAGATCCTTTACATCCTTTCCATCTTCGGACAACCAGGCGCGGGGGGGGGTTTCCATCAATATGTTGTCAACATACCGAACATCCGCACTAAGCGCTTTGCTTCATCATTTATAATGCGGACTGCTAAGGTATGGAACTCACTGCCCGCGTCGGTTTTTCCCGACACTTACAACCTTGGGATCTTCAAGTCTAGAGTGAATAGGCATTTACTGGGTGCGCGTGATACATCTTCGGCTTCATCGTCGCTTTCCATCAGGTGAGATTGTAGTCAAACGCGAAACCAGTTTTTAATAAAAAAAAAAAAAAAAGATCCACTCATGTTTTGACGTGATTGAGCAACAAACAAACAAACATCCAAACATTTCGCATTTATAATGTTAGTTAGATTTATTGTGTGTAACATTTATATGTGTATATTTTTTTGGTCTTATAAAATTATTCTCCTATTTAAGAAGCTCGTCCTGTAATTACACCATTGCTTTATATCTTAATCCTTTGTCAATTGTGTTCCTGCAACAGTGATGTTTTGTTAATGTATTGTTCTATATTTGTAAATATCGCTTTTTGTCTGCAATAACAAAATTTATATGGTTTTCCCTTCCGAGGGTAAGCATAAGCTTACAGAGATCGCCTTTCGAGTATTGTAATTTCTATCCTATGTTTGTTCAATGTAGGGGAGAGTGGGGTAATCACGAACGCGGGGTAAACCCGAACACAACGGTTCTGATGTGTTAGAAAGAGATAGGCATATTTCACTTGTCGCCATCTCGGAGATCACGCCACTACTAGTGCCAGTCAACGACTCAAGCGAAGCGAACGCACGTACTTATCAAGGTATGCATTTTGTTATATTTTGCAAGTTTTTCATGTAATTTTTTTCGTAAATTCAACTTGGTATTACTTGATATTTATTAACAATGTTTCTTTAATGTTTACACACTGGAATACTTACATATTAAGCTGCTAAATAACAATGACGTAATCGGCAAAAGTTATATAACCTAAAATATTTATTTCAATATTTTTTTTTTGATCGCGCGGGGTAAAGGCGAACATTCCATGTCGGGTAATCCCGAACGTTCGTCATTGCCCCACCATTTTGTTGGTTCCCAGTTCATATATTTTTTATTATTGTTCCAGATGCCTCGTAATTACAAACGAAAGACAGTGACGAAATACAGTCTAGAAGATCTTAAAAAGGCTGTAGACGATGTTAAAACCAATAAACTTAGCATCGGCAAAGCTGCAGAAACTTATAACGTTCCGAAAACGACCATTTTTGATCACCTAAAGAAGCCAGTGATTAAATTGCCAATACCTGGTCGAAAAATTTTATTCACAGACGAGCAAGAAGCGGAACTCGTAGATTATATCATCAAATGCAGTAAACTTTATTACGGCCTAACCATAAAAAAAATTCGCCAAATTGCGTACCAATATGCTGAAAAGAACAAACTTTCTCACAATTTCGACCGAGTAAAACAGCTAGCCGGGAAAGACTGGTATTACAGCTTCATGAAAAGACATCCCAGCCTGTCTCTGAGGACACCTGAGGCGACTTCACTTAATCGTATCACAGCATTCAATGAAACTGACGTTCAAGTTTTTTATAATAATTTGAAGGCCATACAAGAGAAATATCATATTCAACCTGATAGAATTTTTAACGTCGATGAGACAGGTATATCAACAGTCCAGAAAAATCAGAAAATAGTGGCAGTAAGAGGTCAGAAACAAGTCGGTAAGGCAACGAGTGCCGAAAGGGGGTCTACAACAACAGTGGTTTGTGCGTTTAGTGCAGCCGGGCAATACATTCCACCATTTTTTATATTTAAAAGAAAACGCATGAATCCACTATTACTAAAAGGTAGTAACCCTAACATGATTGGAGCTGTGTCAGACTCTGGATGGATAAATGAAAGCCTTTTTGTTGATTGGCTACACCACTTCATTTCATATGCAAAGCCTTCAAAAGAAGATCCAGCGTTACTCATATTGGATAACCATGAAAGCCACATAAGTCTTGATGCTTATTCACTATGCAGAGAACATGGAATCATTATGCTGACTTTGCCACCACACACCTCACACAAACTCCAACCTTTGGACTTGACATATTTTGGCCCTATCAAGACAGCATACAATCAAGAATGTGAGAATCACATGGCTGATCGATTTGGACAGTCCATCACACAATATGACATAGTAGAATTGTTTACGAATGCTTTTAACCGATGTAGTAACCTTCAAAAAGCAGCAAGTGGTTTTAGATCTGCAGGAATATATCCTTTGCGCCCCATTGAATTCGATTCGATTGAGCCAAAATTATCCCAAAATGACGCACAGACAACAATGAACCCACTACAAACCATTGATACGAATACACAAGTCTCAAATAACCAAGTAACTGAAGTTCAACAAGTTCCCAATGCTGATACGACTGCAGTAACCCAAGTTCACAGTGTTGAAGATTTTAACGTCCAGGCATCCGATACAGGTCTTGCTAATTCACAAAGCGAAAATACAAGCACACATGAAGTTCATCTATCCAATATTGTTGAATTGCCTGTGATTCCTCCAAGAGTATCAAAACGCAATATTATGAAGAGAAAATCTACTATTCTGACGAGCACACCTATAAAAGAGCAGTTAGAAGAAAAGGAAAACAGAAAAAGAGCAAAAGCAGAAAAAAGCAAGAAAAAACCAGAAAAAAAACCAAATAAAGGATCTCAAATAAAAAGACTGAAATGTAGTGATAAGAAACCTTTGAATACAGAAATTAAACGAGTATTAAAGAATTTCAAAAATATAAAAGTATTTAATGATCCTAGTCAAAATACAAAAGAAAAAGGAAAAAAGAAGGGAAATGAAGACTTCTTTTGTATTTTTTGTGAAGAAAAATATATAGATCCCCCCGATGAAGACTGGATAAAGTGTTACGTGTGTGAAAAATGGGCTCACGAGAATTGTACCGACGGACAGTCAACATCGGCGGGTTATAAATGTGATCACTGTCGTTATTAATATTACGTAATTACGTACGTAATTACCCCACTTGGCGTTCGTGTTTACCCGACTAATGTCGGGGAAAGCCGAACACTAAGGGTTTTGTTTTTTATTCATATTTTCATACTTTATTAAAAAAATATAAATGTTATGTAGTTAATTAGTTACATCGATTAGCAAACTTTATAACAAAACAATAAAAGAAGCTCTGTGATTAAATTTCACTGTTTTATTTGAGTGTTCCCTTAGGTGTTCGTATTTACCCCACTTTCCCCTACATGTGTATTTACATGCAATAAAGTGTTAAATAAAATAATAAATAAATAAATAATAAGATTTTTTTCATATGATAGTAATAACACTTGACCTTACATTTTACAAGAAGAGAAGAACGTGCAAGAAACTCTTTTAAAGAAGAGTTTGCTCTTTTAAATACTTCAAACTTCGAGAGAGAGGCCAATCGACGAATTCAACTAGCATGGGCAGTTAGGGAAATACATTTAATTGCCTTACATTATAATTACTGCTCATTCACAAAGCTGATTCCCTAGAGAAGAACGAGCAAGAAACTCTAAGGTTGCTCTTTTGAGTAATAATTTGTAATTCGACAAAACAAGGAAAAATATATTATTATGTTTGATTGAATATCGCCCACCTGCCTATTTCCATGCATAAAATTTTATTATAGCCTTTTGTAAATTCTATGATGGTTTTTCACTTATTTAAGAGGGTTTATTGAGTTGAGTTTGACTTGAGTTTCTTCCTCGTTCTTCTTTGAGGAGTCAGATTTGTGAATGAGCAGTAATTTTGATATAAGTACAAAAATTATAAATACAAATATTGAATGTCTATCTACTGGAACCTTATTAAAAAAGCGTGTATTATTCACACATGAGTCAGAACTAGATGTTCTCACACCAATCCCGTAGTTCAGAAGCGAGAATCCTGACCGACCAGTACAATATTTTCCAGAAAGAGCCAGTCTCAAATCGGCCGAAAATACCTGCCACATTTATGCAGCGGCTATCATTTTTTCGAAGTTACTGTACCACACCGTGCAAGACTCATTTGATTTGCTTACAGCATTTGGATTTTAACAGGTATTACATACATACATATATATGTCGCAGATAGTGATAAATTAGCGATAGAATTCATTATTCGAACTCGACTTTCGTTTAAAAGAACTGCATTCAAATCGGACTATTTATTACTGAGATATGTCCAGATAAAGACACACACACAATGTCACAAAACAACCCTCGTTTTCCATTAGGGATTTAGCTTACATAGTTAAAATTTACCGGTTTCTAGCCGTGGCCACTGCTGAACATAGATTTGCCCCATAGAGTTCCAGAGTGATCGACTGGAAGCGGCCTGCGTCCAGCGTAATCCAGCGGCCTTCATGAGGTCGTCTTGCTGAACTGATAGGCTGCGATTGTCTTCTTGATGCGGTGTTGTCATCACTGAATAATGAATGATATTTCTGCCCTCAGGTTCTTATGGTATTACCTATTCAATATATTTCTTAAGGGAATTCCAACGAACTATTTACATATATTTGTTAGTTCTTATGTGTCTGATGAGCACATGTTTCCATCGAAAATGTCTCCATTGTGTTGTGGTAAGTTTATATTTTATGCAATAATTTAAGAATATAATATATTATTTGCTCCAATTATTACTTACACTTTAACATTAACTCCTGGATTGGTTAGGATTCGGCATCCACGTAAATGGCGAGTATAATATCCCCTTCGGTTTGCCGATGACATTGTAGACAAGGCAGAATCGATGGAAGACTGTGCTGGAAAACCATCAGCAGCATCGAGCATCTCAGCAGGCCTTATTTTTACGGGTTCTTATCTCTGCCAACCGGAACACAACAATGCTATTAACATTGCTGATTTGCGGCAGATTTAGATATTATGGTGGTAGCTAGCCAGGCGGACATTTAAAATGCCCTACCACCAACCAAACCGATTACTTAAACAGGTATCCCGCTGGGGATCGAACCCGCGACCTCCGAATCGTAAACCCAATGTTGTTTACATTGAGCCAAGGAGGCGGTTAAGATGAACCTTAAGATGAACAATGACAAAACGAAAATTATAGTGAATGCTCATGCAGTGGCAACACCAATATTACTTTGCGAACTCCATTCTCCAAGTTGTAAGCGAGTATGTTTGTTTAGGACAAGAGATCTAACTGACAGGTCCAACTTCTAGAGAGAGGCCACGATTATAAAAAAAATTTGACGACCGATTGGTGTAGTGGATAGTGACCCTGTCAGCGAAACCAACGGTTGCGGGTTCGAATCCCGCGACGGGTAAATGTGTGTGTTGTGAATATGAACATTTATTCCTGAGTCATGGATGTTTATATAAATATTTATGTATGTTTATCCGTTATCTAGTATCCATAGTACAAGCCTTGCTCAGTTTGGGACTAGGTGATTGGTGTAAGTGTCCGAAATATTTATTTCAGTGTCCGAAATTGCTATTTTTTAATTTATTTAGCATGTGGTACTCCAATTATTTTCATTTAAATAAAGAATTCTAATGCCATCGTAATATTTCTTTTCATTGCAGGTTATAATTTTATGCTGGTAATATCCAGTTTCTTTGAATTACTTAGATGGTCGACGACTCTAGTGTATTTCTTCGATTATGCACTTCGTGGTCCATTTTTAACACCATGGAGCAAGTACGTGTTGAATCTACCTATCTCACTGCAGAGAGATTATCCTATACGGTATTCCATATAAAATGTTAAGTCCAAATTTAAAATAAATTTAAAATAAATTACGTATAAGCAGGATATATAGACCTAAAAGGTAAGTAGATAATATTTTAAAAATATCGAATTCAATGGACTATATTTTTGCTAGCTTTCCGCGCGCGACTTCGTCCGCTTGGAAGATTTCACCAAAATCGGTTCAGCAAAAAAATCTGTCTATAATGTCTATAATATATATATATATATATTTTTTATGCACGACGGATTCGTACTTGACCTCAATCAGACCTGATGTGAAGTGAAGATGAGGTCGAAGGTGGAAGCGTACTGACCCGGAAACCCCAACACATTTGGAGTACTGGCTATCTTATCTCTGACAACCGGAACACAACAATGCTATTCACATTGCTGCTTGGCGGCACATTTAGATAAGATGGTGGTAGCTAGCCAGGCGGACATTTAAAATGCCCTACCACCAACCAACCAAAAGTCTATATGTTAATCCAGCTTCTAAATTTCATCCACATCCGTCCAGCCGTTTAGGCGTGAAGAGGGTTACCTCTAAAGTTTGTGTGCGTGTATGTATGTTTGTTAAAACATACATACATACACACAAACTTTCTCATTTATAATATTAGTTGGGATTTTTCCTGTTACTGTGGAATACTTAAAATCTAGTAGTTATACACTTTTTCGAAATTTACATCATTCGGTTAAATAAATAAAGAAAATTTGGAGAAAATATGACGTCCAACGTTTGTATTATGTTTCTTATTGTTGCACAATATAGAATATTTTGTTTGTTGTTCCGCATGATAGGAACACTACGAATCCCGTCAGTCGGATATCACCGTCGGACCGGCGCGTACATTTGGAAAAAAAAAAAATTAAACTACCTATGCCATTAACTTCTATTTCAGTTACCTAAATTGCCCTATTTTTTCCTTGCGGTAAAAAAACTCATCCGATATAATACGAGTATAATATAGATATTTTTTTTAATAACACCTTGGTAACTATTTTTGAATTTCTTTCGTCATGTATGACCTATCATTTGATCCCCTTATGGTACTGGAATAATTTGTTGTCAAGTATAATTAAATGGCTGCTAGCGTCCGCCATTTTGGATTTTTCCTGTGCCATATTCCTGGCAGGTTCAACCTTTTTGTCTTTTTTTGGGGTTTTTGGGTTCATCCGTATAGCCGTGATTAAGCAACAAACACACAAACAAACAAATGAACAGATGAACAGACGAACAGACGAACAGACGAACAGACGAACAGACGAACAGACGAACAGACGAACAGACGAACAGACGAACAGACGAACAGACGAACAGACGAGCAGACGAGCAGACGAGCAGACGAGCAGACGAGCAGACGAGCAGACGAGCAGACGAGCAGACGAGCAGACGAGCAGACGAGCAGACGAGCAGACGAGCAGACGAGCAGACGAACAGACGAGCAGACGAGCAGACGAGCAGACGAGCAGACGAGCAGACGAGCAGACGAGCAGACGAGCAGACGAGCAGACGAGCAGACGAGCAGACGAGCAGACGAGCAGACGAGCAGACGAGCAGACGAGCAGAAGAGCAGACGAGCAGACGAGCAGACGAGCAGACGAGCAGACGAGCAGACGAGCAGACGAGCAGACGAACAGACGAACAGACGAACAGACGAACAGACGAACAGACGAACTGATGAACACATGAACAAACAAACATCCAAATTTTGCATTTATAATATTACTTAGAAGATAGATCAATGACCTACGTAATTGCTTGACGTAAAATTTGTTACAGGTGTCGATTTAATTTAACAGTAAAACATAGGATGATAACATGTTTGGAACCAAATTTATTTCGTGAGATAATCTCTAAGGAGAATGTTACATTTACCAAACATTTCTACACGGCCAGACCCAGTAACATCCGGTTTCTCATAGCGCCCTCTCTATATTTCTGGTAAGTCTTTGTAAGATTGGCTATTACATAGCCAATCTTACAAACAACATAGAATTGTTGTTTTAAAATGGCGAAATTAACAGACGACTGCGTCAGTGAATTAAATAAATAAATATTTGGTGCACTTACACCAATCATCCAGTCCCAAACTAAGCAAAGCTTGTACTATGGATGCTAGATAACGGATAAACATACATAAATGTTTATATAAACATCCATGATTCGAGAATAAATGTTCGTATTCATCATACAAACAATTAGCCCTCGCGGGATTCGAACCCGCAACTGTTGGTTTCACTACTTGTATGTTTGTCCTTTATTAACATGTAACTGTGTTGAAAAGAGATAGAAATAGTGGAACGCATCAATAATTTCCTGGAGAATGTAGCTGGCAGCCACTAGATGGCATTCCAAATACAAATAACTGTGGATGTAGTAACGCTCGCCCCACCGCCCGGTTAAGCTGAAAAAGTCCTTAGGACTGTCAGCGAGTTCCAACCTACAAAAAAAAAAAATAAAGTGAGGAGGTGAGCTGGAACTGTTAGTTTTAATAAACGGATAAAAAAAAATGGATGTGCCATAAATATGCGAAGTTACTTAAACTTGACATAATAATAGGTTCTCTAATGGTCAGCCTACATACCATACCTAAAATATTAAATTTTTTTTTCAGGAAGTTGATGTTTGGGCTTAATGTCAGATCTTCTATGTACAATCCCCTTTTAACAGTATATTATCTGGCCATATGGTTAATAGCTGCTGTATTAGTGAAGCAAATATACAAAAAGCACATTTGGGAGGTAATTGTTTTTTCTCAAACATGGCTGGAAATATTGTCATTACTTTCGAAAAAGGAGCACGCGAAGTATCTAATTTACGGACAGCGAAAAATAAATCCATTGCACGAGCGTTTTTTGAATTTGGAACATTACAACGCTCCAGCAATGTTGTATGAACGGCGTGCTGGGGTTATTACATACTCTTTGATTGGATCTCTTTTATCATTCTTGGCATACCAAAATCTCTTTGCTTAGTACAAATTGCGTTCACGTGGCTGTATGCGTAAATGCGTTTGCCTTTCGGCACAGATGATAAATAGAAAATCGGCGGCAAAGCTGAAAATTCGTCTTGATTTGTTATTTAAATATTTATTATTTCCCTGCATTCTTTTGGGAAACGCACTATACAGGGCGTCCCAAAGTTATGGGACATGAAGGGGAAGTACCTTAAATATTGTAGATAGTGAATTTTGCTCAAAGAAGACTTTATGTTATTTTTAAAAGTTAGTAATTCTGCATTCATAGATTTTCTAAAAATTACTTGCTTCGGCTGGGAATCGAACCGACTTAAATGTGAAAAAAAAAACACCCTACTTTTATGATGCCAATCGAAAGAATAGCTAAAAAATAATAACTCTGCCTAAGTAACATAGTATTTTAAAAGAAAGGAACAACATAAAATGATTGAGTCAAATTTCAAGAAAGTTATTTATTGCTAAAGTGATTTCTTCTTTTGGGGATACGTGAAAGATATGCTATACAAAAAGCGATACGAGAACGTAGGCGAGTTGCAAACAGAATTGTGCCATATCACATCGAGTGTTCACCATAAAATGATTAGAAAATCAACAGGCAGCGGGCTCATTAAAAGATTGGCGATTTGCGTAAGACAAGAGGGATCACATTTTGAGCATTTAATTAATTAATTTACAAAAAAATACCTACTTAATTGACTACGGCAGTTTCATGTATGTTTTTTATTTGATTAAAATGATTAATTTCACGTTGTTCCTTTCTTTTAAAATACTATGTTACTTAGGCAGAGTTATTATTTTTTAGCTATTCTTTCGATTGGCATCATAAAAGTAGGGTGTTTTTTTTTTCACATTTGAGTCGGTTCGATTCCCAGCCGAAGCAAATAATTTTTAGAAAATCTATGAATGCAGAATTACTAACTTTTAAAAATAACATAAAGTCTTCTTTGAGCAAAATTCACTATCTACGATATTTAAGGTACTTCCCCTTCATGTCCCATAACTTTGGGACGCCCTGTATATGCCTCGGCGGAAATGGCAATTGCCTGTCTCGTATTAGTGAAGTTCTCGCCTACGGCTCGGCCTTCAAACTCATACTCGACCTGCAATTGCCGATTTCCCGGCCTTTGCAATAATGTACTATTACATAAATTTATTTACAAAGGTGTAGTTTTCGTAGGTTGTATTTGCACAGCAAAATATTCATATCGTTCGAGCGTTTTATATACATATATAGTAGTTTCTGCAATTGTAAGATTGACATTGACCAGCTCAAACTAGGTATGGCACATGTGTGAGTTTGACGTTGCTAATATTTGCACTATACACGCACGCTACTAGCTTCTGTTATCCTGGTATATATACTTGAAACCAACCGTGCCTCCCGACGCACAAATAAAAAAAAAAACAATTTCAGCCACGACAAAGAAAAAAATAATTTTACTCAAACGCTCGTATTAAATTATTAGTTAATCACTGTCGTAATTATTATTATTTGTAATATATGAAAAAATGTATTTCGTAATCGGCGTGAATCTTATCTCTCTAAAAATTTACGCCGACTTCGAAAGATTTTTTTTTAGTAAATCAATGTACATTAAAATAAAATCATCTGAATAGTATATCGTAGATGAATATCGAATTGGATGAGTCACGTGCGTTCATTTATGATGAAACTTTACATCTCGCGGAATTGTGGACGCCGAAGCATGTATAAAGTGAAGCGGAATACCGCGGAAAGCTTTGTCTTAAATATAAAAAAAAACACACTCAAATTGGATCATGCATTACTGAGATAAGTCCGCACAAATACCTACTGGAGACACATATACATACACGAACATATATTTTTGGGAAATTGCTTCCATTATATATATATTTCTTTTTATTTAAAGGAAAGTAAACAGTATGCATCGTACATTAGCCAACAAAAGTTCCATCGATAAAGATGAAACATTTGCACTGAGTAAACACGTTCAATGGAATTTAAGATACATTATGTTATTTTAAATCCTGTATAAATATTAATTTGTAAATTGTCCATTGCAGGTATTAAATAAGATTCAGTTGATGTGTAATATAATATTCCTGTCAATGGGTATACATCTACTTTGGACTAGCTTAGATGTAACCAGAAAGCGTATTCATCGTACAAACATGTATTTTGATGTACTTGCGGTGAGTTATATTAATGTACATAAATAAAGTCACGCCTGTTTGTCAGGACTTGAGTAGGGGTTGGTCAGGTTAGATAATAATAATAATAAATGTCTTTGCACAAACACACAGCGCCATCTAAGTCCACAGTAAGCATCTAGGCTTGTGTTATGGATACCAGACGGCTGATAAACTACACAAATACATTTTTTTTTGTAAATAAATACATGTATAAATGAAAAACATCCATAACTCGGGAACACATGTCTGTATTCATCATACAAACATATGCCCCTAGCGGGATTCGAACTCGCGACCATTTGGTATAGTAGCAGAGTTTCTAACCACTACACCAAACAGGTCGTCAAATAAGACACAAGTTGGGTTGAAGTGCCAAATACCTCCTTCAACCTCATCTTCACTTAACATCAGGTGTGATTGAGGTCAAGTATGAACCCGTTGTGCATAAAAAAAAATATGTAATGATGTGCCAAAATTTAACAATTCACTTATATTTTTATAACTTATTCCTATTTAAGTCACTAGACTTGGACTTGTGTGTATTAGTCTAAGTCTAGTGACACTACATATTGCATTAACGCAGTTTCGTCACACTTACTTTTCCAGTCCGGGTAAATTTTGTCAATTTAAACATATTTTATTTTAAGTTATTTATTTATTTTTTGGTTATGATTTCTAAACGAAATAAAATATCAAGTCTATTGTCACTTTATCGAACTTTCAAGCGTTTTTGCCATTCGTATTACTGGCACTATTATTCGCGGTAGCCTTCTGCTACCGCCACGCTCACTGCATCTAGGCGTAGTCCGTGGTGTATACGAAATCAGGAGGCCGAGCTTCACTCGCCCTCCTTCCCCATAGGGATGGCTTTAGTGCCATGTTGCATTTCATTGGCTACACTCCCATTTGCTAAGGCGGGAAGTGGGAAAACCTTTTTCTTACTTACACACCCTGTTTCTTTCTTTAATTAGCCTGGGGTCCAAGGTAGCAATTGAGTCACGTAGGGCACCGTCTACCTTTAGTAGGCGCCGTGTCGATTACCACTGTCGATCCTAACTTATAGGAGTTACAGTGGGAGGAGTGTGGAGATGGGATTGTCACTTTATTTTTACGTGTGCTCTCTAATGTAGCCTTTTAGTGTTTTGGTAATTAGAATAGGAAGCCTAGCTTAAATTTTATCACATGTTTTTTCTACATGTTAATGTAGCTAACATTAACATGTAGAAAAAACATCACATCACTTTCAACTAACCTATGTAAACAAATATTGGATGTCGATTTTAATTTTTTTTAATTTTGATAGTTATAAATAATTTTCGCGGTGCCCTGATGCTGCAGCCAGGATTGTCTCCCCAAAAGGGAACAACTGTTAATAGAACAGATACGAAATTTGCATACACGGTTAGGTAGACTAGAATAATATCTGTGACACTGTCTGTCTTTTAATTTTATTATTAAAAAAAACAAAAACAAAAAAAAGGTACATTGAGTGACATATAGTTCTTGTAACATAGTTGCTGTAGTTGTAACCTGCTGTTCCGTAACCGATGTACACCAGCTTAAGTAATTTTGTTTTATGAATGAGTGGGCCCTCCTTGACACAGGCAAATTTTTCTATTTGCCTACTAGAAGAACCCAAATACTAGTGTAACTTATGAATAAGCTGTTTCGAAACAAATATTATTTTATTTTATTTATTTTATATGAGAATCATGATGGAGCATTAAAAGTTTGTTTTAAAAAGTATGTTTAATTTAGAACTCATAAACTGTAATTATCATGTATATGTACGACCGGATACATAAATGTGCATAGCTGCCCTATTATTATGTAACCTCATTAGTATCGTCATCGTTCACCAATAAAAAACCATCAAATTGCTGAGAGAGTGAAGAGCCAACCAATCATAGATTAGAATCTAGCCGATACGATATCAACGAAATTACGTAATAGAACGCCTGGCCGCAGTTTAAACGATTAATATACTAATGTCGTTCTTGTAGTGATATAAAAGCACTTTTTCAGGATATAGATTTTGAGATGCTCGCAGAAGTCACGACCTCACCGCCAGTCGTTCATTTCTTAGCATCCAGAAGTATGGATCAGGTAAGCGTTTGCTATTCATTTGAAAAAGAAATAAATGGGAGATCACTTTATACTACTCATACATGGGTCTGTCAGCGGTTGGTTAAATGTTGCTTAAAGTTTAGCCACAGTGGGCCGGGCCGCAACTACAAATGGACTACATATTTTATATGAACTGCTGGGGTGGAACTGGTCATGTTATTGCACAAATTGATGATGATTTCGACCATGGCGACCTCTTCGAATCGGTTTGGCGCTGGTGCGCTCGAAGATGGCTAACATAGCTGATCTTTGCGGTGATCTCCCGTGCGCAATGTGGGCACGTAAGCACACCTTGATAATTAATGGCATCGGGTGGACAGGTTTTCAGGTCGTCGAGTGATATTAAGTGAAAATTAGGCCGTAGGTGGAAGCGTACTGACCCGGAAACCCAATTATTTGGGGAACTGGCTATTTTATCTCCGACAACCGGAATACAACAATGCTATTAACATTGCTGTTTGGCGGACATTTAAAATACCCTACCACCAACCAAACCGAGTACTAAATATGTACCTCGCTGGGGATCGAACCCGCGACCTTCGAATCGTAAACCCAATGTTGTTTATACCACGGAGGTGGTTACCCTGCGCCACTCTTGAGTGGAAGGCAACGTCTTGACGTTGTGCTGCCAAACCACAAAATTTATTTTATTTACACAAATTATGAAATTCGCAAAAGCGGCCCGTTCCGTCTCGCTGCGGTTGGACACAGAATAATAAGTATGGGGTAATTAAGTTTACTACAATTTCGAGAAATATATACAGGGCGTCCCAAAGTTATGGGACATGAAGGGGAAGTACCTTAAATATCGTAGATAGTGAATTTTGCTCAAAGAAGACTTTATGTTATTTTTAAAAGTTAGTAATTCTGCATTCATAGATTTTCTAAAAATTATTTGCTTCGGCTGGGAATCGAACCGACTCAAATGTGAAAAAAAAAACACCCTACTTTTATGATGCCAATCGAAAGAATAGCTAAAAAATAATAACTCTGCCTAAGTAACATAGTATTTTAAAAGAAAGGAACAACGTGAAATTAATCATTTTAATCAAATAAAAAACATACATGAAACTGCCGTAGTCAATTAAGTAGGTATTTTTTTGTAAATTAATTAATTAAATGCTCAAAATGTGATCCCTCTTGTCTTACGCAAATCGCCAATCTTTTAATGAGCCCGCTGCCTGTTGATTTTCTAATCATTTTATGGTGAACACTCGATGTGATATGGCACAATTCTGTTTGCAACTTATTTACGAATAATCAATGCTATCTTTGGAATGATAATATCGCTACTTTTCGAACGTCGTCGGCAATAAATAACTTTCTTGAAATTTGACTCAATCATTTTATGTTGTTCCTTTCTTTTAAAATACTATGTTACTTAGGCAGAGTTATTATTTTTTAGCTATTCTTTCGATTGGCATCATAAAAGTAGGGTGTTTTTTTTTTCACATTTAAGTCGGTTCGATTCCCAGCCGAAGCAAGTAATTTTTAGAAAATCTATGAATGCAGAATTACTAACTTTTAAAAATAACATAAAGTCTTCTTTGAGCAAAATTCACTATCTACAATATTTAAGGTACTTCCCCTTCATGTCCCATAACTTTGGGACGCCCTGTATATTGTAGAAGGTATATATTTTTATAGACAGGTAGGTAGGTATATCAAACGTAATGCGAATGACCACTGTTTGATACTAATTGCGTAACATTTTTTTGGAGTGTGTCTGGTGTTAAAAATTTATATATTTCCTATAATTCTGTAGGGTTACTTTTGATTTTTTGTATTTATAATTTGGCAAGGTTAGGTTTCAGTTTACTGTAGGTGACGTAACCGCAAATAAGTCTCACAGCGGCAAAAGTCACCTAAATATGGCAGGCTGCTTCTAATTTTTATAAAATTAAAAAATAAAACAGTAGTTCGATTTGTTGGGAAAATAAGATTTTGTTACTTACTTTTCCATTTTTTTTAATATAGGTAAATCATGTTCCAACTTCGTTCACGGAAAATTGTGTGTTAGGTTACCTTTCTGCTGACTGCTGCACATAACCGTCAATTACTAATTAAAGTAATTTAGAAAGAAAGAAAGAAAAATTTATTTAAACCCATCTCATGACACAAACAATCAGGTACAAATATTTCACAGTCGAGACACATGCAAAAAATAACATTGTGCTTGCCATCTAATTGACGGTGTCGCAAGGTGGAGTCAAAAAGGTCTCCAACTCAGCATGGGTTGGAGCCGTTCACTACAACGCTGGTTTTCAGTGGAGCCTCCAAATTTAGGCAGGCTTTAATTTTTTTTTCTATCTGTTCACAGGTTAAGGGGCAGGTAAATCCAGCGCGGGACAGCGGTCTGATTATAACATCAAATGCCATAGTATTCCTGATTAAAGGACTCATCACTGACAGTATTACCAAACATACCGATTCTTTGCTCGGTATACAATTAATTCATAGCTATTATAGTAAGTATGTTTTTCTAGAAGTACTCGTGGCACAGTCGTATTCGCTATTCGTTGTCGATTAACGATCTAAGCAATGTCAGGCCCGGTCACTCCTTGGCTTAAGTAAGTAAATAAGTAAATTATTTATTTTTTCCTTCCATAATAAAAAACTTAGTGGGTATTCTTAAAATTATTGTAAGGTATTGCTACAACAGCAATGTTATGGAGAGAACTGGTGCCCGAACTAGGTGACCCTGTATCTCGGGTAACCAGGGCCCGCAGTCTCGACATAGATAGCAACCGATTTCGGTCATTAACTCCTAACGATCTTATTCTAAATGTTATAGTGTTCATAATCATATCGGTTTTTGTTGGAAGCCTCAATCGTAAGAATCGTAGTTTCAATAGAAATCGGTATTTTGATACTAAAGACTAATTCTCCAATTAAAATAACATTGTTAGGACTTAACGACCGAAATCGGTGGTATTGCGATCGCTATCTATGTCGAGACTGCGGGGGCTGGTCTCCCCCCTTAAGTAAGTAAGTAAGTAAATTATTTATTTTTTCCTTCCATAACAAAAAACTTAGTGGGTATTCTTAAAATTATTGTAGGCTATTGCTACAACAGCAATGTTATGGAGAGGACTGGTGCCCGAACTAGGTGACCCTGTATCTCGGGTAACCAGGTCTCCCCCCTTAAATGCTTGAATCTTTTATAATAATAGTACGGAATGAATTTAGTAAGTAGGAACTAATAATAACAATATTTATGAGAGTGTAAGTGTAAAAAGGTGAATGGTTGGTTAGTAGACGTTAATGTGATGGTATAGTTACGTTGAGTATAGGTATTTATTTGAATTGGTGACCATAAGTGGCATTTTAATACAAATGTTTCTGTACTTCGTACAGAGATCGTCGCTAAACAGTCAGTCCAGGGCCCGCAGTCTCGACATACATAGCAACCGATTTCGGTCGTTAACTCCTAACGATATTATTCTAAATGTTATAGTGTTCATAATCATATCGGTTTTTGTTGGAAGCCTGAATCGTAGTTTCAATGGAAACCGATATTTTGATACTAAAGACTCTAATTCTCCAATTAAAATAACATTGTTAGGACTTAACGACCGAAATCTGTGGTATAACGATCGCTATCTATGTCGAGACTGCGGGGGTAGGTTGTTTCAATTGGCGGCAGTCGTAAAGAGTGGCATAGGTGGCTTGAAAACCCAGACTCTCGGTTGGCACCTTGCTCACACAAATCCTTCAAGTCGTACTGAGTTCGCATGCTAGATTAAGAATATTTAGTGAGTTGAGAGGGTGTCCCAACAGTGAGAACGTAAGGTTGTTGTGTGACTAGGCTATGAGTAGGTTGCCGACTGCCTTATAAAAATAATCGGTTAATGAATAGTTGCCTCTCTAAACATTTGAAAGAAATTTAATGCAGTTATAACTTTAAAATAAATAAACAAATATATTTGGGCATACACGCAATGCCTTTTATTATGAATACCAGACGGTTGATATTCTACACATTTATTTTTATAAATATATACCTACATTATAAATGAAAACATCCATAGCTAGGTTAATATGCCCATATTCATCATACATATTATGCCCTAGTGGGATTCGAACCCGCGACCTTTATGGCATAGCAGTCAGAGTATCTAACCACTACATCAAACTGCCCGTAGATTACGTAACTTCATCGGCATCGTTATCGATTACGTTATCCAATGAGAAACCGTCAAATGTATATATTATGGTGTATGTTTATCCTGACTAGGAAATCATAACGGCCCATATATTGGGTCTTTACCTATGAAATTGGAGTTTTATTTTATTATTTATAATCATATGTACCAATTCCTGCGATTTTCAAAGCTATATCCAAATTTGTTTTTTATTTGGAAAATGAAATATTATTTCACGATTTCACGTGAAATGTTTTTTTAATTTCTGAGCTAAATCACATAATAAAAAAAATATGAACAGAGCTCTTTTCATGTGCTTCCCATAATCATTTCTTAGATTCGCTGAAACTTTTATAAAGCGGTTACTTTTAAAAATTAACGCTGCCTAAACTTGACTTAATATTATCCGATAATACACACAAAGTTTAGCTAAATTTGGATTTGCCGTTCTCAAAAAAAAATCACAAATGTTTGTAGGGAGAAAACAGTCTTAATGAAATTCTTCATACAAAACGCCAATTTCGTAGGTAAGGACCTAATACATACACTTAGCCGCTTTTTGAACTGGATATTCGATGTATTTATTTACAGATCCATATCCCTGGTTTTACACGGTGCCAATCTATTTTAGCCAATTTATGTTCGCGGATATATATACATCAGCGTTTTTCATATTAAATTTCCTTAGTGAAATTACAACATTTGTGAGTACAATTTTTTAAGGTAATTATGTCTGATCGCAATACAAAAAATCTGCACGAATTCATATCTAAACCTTTTTATTAATACATTATGCCAGGGCGGTGCGGGTCGTATTTTCTTGCATATGTCCCGACCGCCTCGCTGTGACCCGTTCAGAGTTACCTAGCGGATCTAATCTATCCACTATGCGACGTATTTACATAATTGCTTAGTGTCGCGCCCGTTCCGCTGCGCTGTGTCATAACATCAGTTATCTTTACAAGTGTATAGCTATATTTTGATGTTATCAACCCATAGTCAAAAAAATACCAAGTAATACGTATTCCTGTTTCCAGGCAATCAAATATAATATTGTGGTGGAAGTAATCATATTCGAATGGCCCATAATAAAGAGATGGATGGTAATAATTGTATTATCAATTGCAGCTTGCTTAGCCCATTATTATTTGGAGAAAGAGGTAAAACGTAACGTAAATATTTTTAAGCAATGGAAAAATAATATCCTTGGACATGCACACAATGCCATCTAGTTCCACTTTAAGCAACCATAGGCTTGTGTTGTGGATACCAGATGGTTGATATACTACATAAATACATATTTTTTTGTAAATAAATACTATTATAAATAAAAACATCCACAACTGGGGTACACATGTCCGTATTCATCATACAAACATATGCCCCTAGCGGAACCCGCGACCTTTTGGTATAATTATTATTATTCATTATTTCGTAGTGATTATATTCTCTTACCTATACCTATATAGTACCTATGTGTTAAACGACTGGAAACAGATAAGGGACACTTTGCCCAGTAGTAGGACACTATGTGCTCTTAATAATAATAATATGTGTTACTAAATTCTGCGATGGAGCTGTCTCGCTTCTCAGTCAGACTGTAATTCAATCAATAATTTTTTTCAGGCCCAATACCTTGTACAATTCTATTGTAAGGGTGTAACTACATTGGTTGAGATCTCCATCGTAGTATTTCTGTATCCTTTGAGTCGGTTCGTAGATGATATAACGTTTCATTGTGGTACACCACCCTCTAAAGTCGTCATTTACAGCCTTGGATTTTGTCCATTCTGGTTCCTAGTAAGTATGCACAATAGGCACATAATGTAGAGTATTCATTGGAAAATGTGTGGCACATACATACATAATGTCACGCCTGTTTCCCGTATGGGTAGGCAGAGCCCTCAAGGGGCTCCTAGGTTGCCCGCCCACGACCGACAATCGGTGAGCGATTTTTTGTAGGAGAAAAATGGAATATATACTAATTGCAATATTTCTACGCTCACGTCCTACAAAATGTCGGTCACAATATCGGTGATAAACGTATTAATGAAAAAATCGGCCCGACTATCGGGCCTACTATCGGTCGTGGGCGGGCAGCCTTATCGTTAAGAAGGATTTGAATATTCGGACGTTATATAAGAAGGGCTATGCATGCGGACAATTTAAAATTGTAGTACCGCCAACAAAATCACCTACCACCCATGTAGTCCGCTCCTTCGCTTTGCGAACCTCTCTAACGACTACAAGATTTTCGTGAGCTTATAGCTAGGTACATCGAAGGTGATTTGATTATTAATTACCGACAATAGGTAAGAGTAAATTACATCTAATTATACCGGATGAGATATTTACCGTAAGGAATAAATAGGGCATATTGGGTAAGTGAAATAGAAGACATTGGTATACCTAGGTATTTTTTTTTTTTTTTTCAAAATCATCATCTAATTAAGCATTGTGTTATTTGACGGTCCCGTTTGTAGCCCACATAATTACATCATTAAATTAAATAAATAAAGAAAACTCTGAGAAAATTTGAGTTCCAAATAAATTTCGCATGATAGGAACTCTATACAAATCTCAACAGTCACATATCAGCGGCGCCTGCTTCGAAAATGGTTTTCAAAAAAAAAAAAAGATTAAACTACCTCGACCAATAATTTTTATTTCACTTAGGTACCTAATATGCCCCATTTTTCCTTACGGTGAAAAAACTCATCCGGTATAGTATGAGTTGATGCAAATCTGCACGTATCTGTTAAGCACAGCGGGTGGCAGTGCAGTCCAGGAGTAATAATGAAAACCAATTCACATGGTAAACAACGTTTAATGGGAAATTGCAAACATTTTCTTTTCACTTGAAATAATTACGACATGAGTCACGTCAAATTGGCTTCTACGCGGCGATTGGCGCCGTCTACTAGAGCGGGCGGTGGCGTGGGACGCGGCGTGGGAGCATGCACAACGCATGACCATAGGTAAAGCGTCACTGGAAACGGAAGACGGAAGTGCATGCCTAGAACCGCGCCCCGCGCCCCCGCCCTTCTCACACAACTTTAAAATAAATTAATACTAACCAACTAATCTATCGCGAACATATCATAATATGTAACCTAGACATAGATGTATCCTTATTTTATAATTATTACAACTAATTTTTTTGTGTTATTTTTAGCCGAAGTTATGCGTAAGTGGATATAGATATAAAACGTTTGTTTTAAAAACTCATTTAATCCAATCTGTTTCTGAATTTTATTACAATTGCTGGTTCGTATTCCTTACGCCACTATTGGTTGGATTCATTTATACAACCATCAGATATGTCATCAGGCAAAAGAAGGTAGGTACGTAATGTTTATTTATTTTTTTAAATTCCTATGCCAATACCTTTTTTTTTCTTTTTTTTTATGCACAACGGGTTAGCACTTGACCTCAATCACACCCGATGTTAAGTGAATATGAGGCCGATGGTGGATGCGCACTGACCCGGAAACCCAAATGTTTGGAGAACTGGCTATCTTATCTCTGACAACTGGAACACAACAATGCTATTAACATTGCAGATTTAGATAAGATGGTGGTAGCTAGCCAGGCGGATATTTAAAATGCCCTACCACCAACCAAACCGAGTACTAAACATGTACCGCGCTGGAGATCGAACTCACGACCTCCGATTCGTAAACCCTATATTGTTTACGTTGAGCTACGGAGGCGGTTAAATTTCTATTTCACCAGTAACAACCTCCAGATGTGCAGGAGCCGCGGCTAGGACAGAGATACTAATTTCTGCCCTTTGGGGTAGAGACTATGGGGCTCTGGAGACGGGAGGTGCGTCAGCTCTTCCAGGAGCTGCTGGACTCTCGTCGGGTAGAACTATTGTATTGTTGGCAGCTACCTGTGCCAGCCTATAAGTCTGGCCATACAAAGTGGCAACACCGCTAACCTTTTGCGCACCGTGTCTCAAAGCACTGACCTGGAACACCTGTTCTACCTATGACGTGCACGTATGTTCCTGGGCACATCTATTTTCTCTCTGTTTTAACATGTTTTTGTTAAAATCTTTTATTATGCCCTCTTGTAAAATAATATAATGTAGACCATGACAAAATAAAAATTTTCAGGGATGGAGATACTTATTTCGGCCAATACCCACCTGGGGGCCAAGAGAACATATTCAAAGGCAATTAAGAAAACAATTCGATTCCCGTGAAGTAAGTTCTTGCATCAATTAAGCTTTTCGCCGCCAAAACTGCGAAACAACATGGCCGAGCAAAAAAAACAATGCTATTAACATATTTAGATAAGATGGTGGTAACTAATCAGGCGGACATTGAAAATGCCTTACCACCAACCAAACCAAACATGTGCCCTGCTGGGGATCGAAACCGCGACCTCCGAATCGTAAACCTAATGTTGTTTACATTGAGCCACGGAGGCGGTTAAATCCGTTGATGCCGTTGTATCCAACATTATATTTATAGTGCAAATATAAGACTTTTAGGATTACTTGGATGTTTGTTGTGAGTCCTACACAGTCCACTTGAAGATTCCTACAAACCATAATCACAATCCTAGCAGTAATGATGATTCTTTTGTCTCATTCCAGTATATAAGTTCAACAGCATCAAGATATCTCAGTCGGTACTTGACTGCCAAAGCCGAGGCGCAAACCTACAGGCTGGACATATTATACGAAAGAGGTGGTCGACGTTCAACGGTCGTACATGAAGGCCTTACAGTGACAGAAATCAATCCCCACAAGGTCTAACATACTAGAATTGAC
The DNA here is from genome assembly GCA_949316235.1 of Oegoconia quadripuncta. NCBI lineage: Eukaryota > Metazoa > Arthropoda > Insecta > Lepidoptera > Autostichidae > Oegoconia > Oegoconia quadripuncta. The sequence continues at coordinate 23,477,182 of OX438747.1, forward strand.
GACCGATTGGTGTAGTGGATAGTGACCCTATCAGCGAAACCAACGGTTGCGGGTTCGAATCCCGTGAAGGGTAAATGTTTGTGTGATGAATACGAACATTTATTCCCGATGGATGTTTATATAAATATTTATGTATGTTTATCCGTTATCTAGTATCCGTAGGACAAGCTTTGCTTAGTTTGGGACTAGATGCTTGGTGTAAGTGTCCGAAATATTTATTTATTTAATGTAGTAACGGTAGTGATCACAATCTTTCTCTATTAAAAACACAACATGAAAGTATTATTTATTTATTTGGTTATCAATCAATCATGTATACTTTATTGTACAAGATCTCTACAATACACTTCATAACTTTAGCTTCAAAAAAAATTGTACAACCAGGCGGTTTTATCGCTATTAAGCGATTTCTACCAGAGAACCTTTGGGTTGAGAAAAAAGTAAAATGGGATAAAAACAAGTAGGTTAATCATAAGAATTATTTTTATTACTGTGGAATAAGGCTACATTTTGTAAGAATAACACCAAGCAGAGTGATTGTTGCGTCGAATATTTTTGTATGTGTTTCTGTAATATGCAAATAAACACTTTATCTATCTATCTATCATATCTTTGACATCATTTTGCTTATCGTTTCATGATTGGTTAACTTGTAAATCAGGAAAAAAATATATTTAAGTATTTAAAAACCGCAAAACCAGACAACATAATAATATAAATAAGTTCACGAGTATTTTTTTATGCACAACGGGTTAGCCCTTGACCTCAATCACACCTGATGTTAAGTGAAGATGAGGCCGAAGGTGGAAGCGTACTGACCCGGAAACCCAAATATTTGGGGAACTGGCTATCTTATCTGTGACAACCGGAACACAACAATGTTATTAACATTGCTGTTTGGCGACAGGCCCGTAGTGAGCCACCACGTTTCAGTTCTATAATTAATCACTGGCAACACACACTGATTAAAGACTTTCGTCTTGAGACATTGCGATATTTTGGGTCGAGAAGATGCTTATTATCCGACTATTAGTCGTGCGGTATATGCGAAAGTGTGTGTGTGTATGTATGTATGTTTGTTACCTCTTCACGCCTAAACGACTGGACGGATTTAGATGAAATTTAGTTTGTAGATAGATTGGGACCTGGATTAACATATAGGTAATTTTTTTTGCTGAACCGATTTTGCTGAAATCTTCCACGCGGACAAAGTCGCGGGCGGAAAGCTAGTTGTGAATAAATGTTCAATTCTACTCCTAGCGTTGCGAAAAGAAACGTCATCAGAATAATTAATTTATTAAGTTGATAGTAAATCACATTTATATTGTTAGATACAACAGAAGATGTTGTAAGTATATGGGAGATCCATTCGTTACCTCTGCTCTATATTTGACCTCCCAATTTGAACCCTTCATGAATAATTGTTGAGCGACGTCCTCCTCTGTCGTAGTATATGTCCAACCTATATGTTTGCGCTTCTGCTTTGGCCGTCAGATACCGGCTGAGGTATCTCGATGATGTAGAACTCACGTACTGTAACAAGAAATATGTCTTGAGCACCTCTCTAACATAACAATTTTATTCATGGAAAGCTGAATCTTCTTGTTCAGAATTCTAAATACACTGTTGTTATAATCAGGATAGCCAGTCCACCAAATAAGATGGGGTTTCCGGGTCAGTATCAAATCAAACCAACAAATGCTTTATTTTGTAGGTACACAGGGTACACTTAAAATAGTCGGATTTTACATTTTTTAAGCTACTACTTGTTCAAAAGCCAATTTTCCCCTGAGAAGAACAAGAAAGAGTTTCTTGCTCTGCTTGCTTGAACAAGCCAGAGTTGCTATATTAAAAAAAAAGGTTTTTATGTTACAAAATTATTAATTATTATTTTATATTATAATATTTAATTATTAATTGTGAAATAGCCTGGTTACGCGAACGGGCTGTTCATGTCGATGAATGTTTATCATCTAAATAACCTGATATTTTATAATAATAATAATAATAATAAATAATAAATATCCTTAGACATACACATAATATGTTTTCTTAATAAGTTTCTGTTTTATAGTATCTTTAATATACTTCTACCTTCGGCCTCATCTCTCTTAACATCAGGTGTGATTGAGGGCGCAAGTAACCTGTTGTGCATGAAAAATAAACACTAGTCCTCTGTTGAAAATAGGCCAACACCAAGCCACGGTTCTGAGTTCGATTCTACGCTTCACGCATCCCGACGCATGATCAGCCTCCAACTAGCTGGGAGCGTTTCCCACTAGATGTAGTTAAGGTCTAGAGAATCAGCTTGCTCGAGCAGTTTGTCATGACAGACATGATCTGCCCAGTGCCGGTTCAGCCTGGTAACTTTCAGAGCTATGTTGATGGCTACGCTGCTCTGGCTGTACACCTCGGTCGGGATTCTGCTCTCAGAGTAACTTCTACCACTAGCTGTTGAACTAATTGTTAGCATCCACAAAAGTAAATATAATACAATATATGAGGAGGAATAAATATTTAAGATGTTTATACCTGCCAGAATAATTAGCATCTGTTAATTTTTTTATGCACAACGAGTTAGTACTTGAATCACACCAGACGTTAAGTGAACATGAGGTCGAAGGTGGAAGCGTACTGACCCGAAAACCCCAACATATTTGGGAGACTTCTTTGGCACAACGTGGTGTCTATGTTGTACTATAGAAGGATACGCAGCCTGTATATTATATTTGTCTGCCCAACACTTGAAGAAGCATTTGGAAATACTGTCGTAGTAAAGATTTGAACATGGAATTATCACTTATGACTTGCCGTTCTTTTTCGAAGTTATTTTGTGTATTTTTGTAGATGTTCAGTTTCTATCGACATTTGCATTGGTGTTACCCATTTTGTGTATTGATAATAAAAAAAATCGTTCATCATTTTTTTTTTTATTAAAAACTGGTTTCGCGTTTGGCTACAATCTCACCTGATGGAAATCAATCATCACCATTTCACACCATAAACATCCCACTGCAGGGAAATAGGCCTACGCTCGTGTAATGACCGAGTATGGTCCACAGTCCACCACGCAGGCCAAATGCCGGTTGGGGACTTAACATGCCTTACAATGTATTTCCCAGGCATGCAGGTTTTCTCACCACGTTTTCCTTCATCGTTTAAGAGCATTCGGATAAATGCACGTAAGCAATGAAATTAAATTTAAAAACTCATTGGTACATGGCCGGTCTGGGAATCGAACTCGGACCTCCCAAAAAAAAGAGACCGCGTCTTAACTGGTGAGCCACCGACGCTTACCTCACGAGAATCGTATTGTTTCCTCAATTGCCTCTGAATGTGATCTCGTGGTCCCCAAGTAGGTAAAGGTCGAAATAGATGTCTCCATTTCTGAAAACCAAAACAACAATCTTTTACATTTTGCGAGAAGATCGTTTGCTAAACGATCTGGGGGCCGATCGCGCTAAGTTTGAACATTATTACCAAAGCTAAACCATAACCAAAAATGTTACGTTAAGCACGTTTCTTATCGCGCTAATCATTTGAACGGATTTAAACTAGTTTTTTTTAATACTCGTGATTAGCTCTAAACATTGGGTTTGGTTTTACTTTGGTAGCGTAGCGTTTTACATCAGCTAAACTAAAGCTAAACCAAAACCAAAAACGTTCCGTTCGAAGGGTAAAACCGTTGTCAAATAGCGCGATTGGTCCCCTTAGCGTTGTGATGGCTGAAACCCTGATAAGATAGTATTGGTCAGGGAAGCCCGTAACATAAACATAGCTCGAAGAACTGATGGCCGATGTAAAGTTCTCGAGTGGAGACCACGCACCGGCAAGCCCAGCGTAGGACGTCCACTCACAAGATGGACGCTCGACCTATGTTCACTAGTGGACGTCCAGTGACTGATGTAGATAGATAGATAGAAACATTTATTCACTGCACAGTATATAGAACCAAAATAGAAAAACAACAACAATAAACCTTATGTAATCAACAAATAAACTAAATAAATAAATGAAAACTTAATATACTGACGCACACCATACAAGATTTTCCCAGTGATGGGCTGTACCCACTGTGCACTGAAAGGGCTGCATCAGCATATGCCACTTACTGAAAAACGCACCCAGCATTTCTGTAGCATGTCCCTTCGCTCCATTAGTTTTATTTCAACTGAAGGTCATCAGCGATAAGCTCGACTGCCCTATCTTGCGACACTGGGTACGAGCACATGTGAACGTGCCCGATGTCCCAGGTAATGGCAGATATATGAATTAGATATTTATGCAGGTATTACTAACATTTAACTAGTCATTTATGTACTAACATCACTATGAACTCTTGTATGAACTTTATAAGTTTTATCTCAGGTCCTTACAGACATAATGTAAGACTGGCTATCTTATCACTTTATATTATTTCTTTTGAAATAACGCATAAATCAAAAATGTTGCTGTGACCTGCACTAGTAAAGCTTAAAAGCTATAAATAATGCCCAAATAGATTTAATTACGGTTATTTTCAGGAATATCAAATTATCGATAAAAGCGGCTACTTTTTTTATAACCGTGATAAAAAAAACGTGGATTCTGGATAATAACCGTTATTGTTTTTTCACAGTCACAGACATACATTTTACTTTCAGACACAATAACAGTTGGAGATCAACGTATTACAGAGTTATTGTTAATGTATGTGTGTGCTGCAGTGTATGAGATTGCTCAAAAAGCAAAACACTGATTTTCAGCTATACCCAAGAATATCATGGATGAACGTGCTATATGTAGATAGATAGATGATAAAGCATATATTTGCATCCATGTACACACACATAGCAAATTTTACATATGTAAAATACAACTAAACCAATAAAACACAAGTACAGAAACAACAAATATTATGTGTGTGCCGCAGTATACAAAAAGGCTTACAGCTCAGTGTATGGATTTGCCCGAGGCGGGCAAAACACTGGTATTCTGCTGAAACCTGAGGGTTGGTCGTGGGACAAATGGAATTTTGAAATGTGTTTCGTGTTATCAAATTAAAACTAACGTTATTGGTAAATGAATATTATGTAAGATTATTCCCGTAACGTATTGGATTCAATTAATAAAATATACCTAATTAAGTTATTGAACCAAATTTATTATTATTATAAAATAAATTGATAATCAATGAAAAATTAAGAAATTCTTGCAATTTTCGATTTCATATTCTATACACGTACATATATATGTATTGTTTACCTATGAGTATCTAGCGTAAATATTGCTAGATACCTGCTAGATACAGCGTATAGGTAGCTATTCGGCTATGGAACTCACTACCCCGATTCAGTTAGACGTACTCAGTCACTGAACGTATTCAAGGCTCAAGTGAAGGAGTTGTATCTAGCCCTCTAGCTCCTCTATCTATCCTCTTTCGCTTGCCATCTCATGATTTTCGTTTCATTTACTGAGTCTCGTTCCATACTCGCATTAATTACTGTGTGCTTATTTACGTAGTTATTGCTTATATAGTGTATTTAATTAGTATAAAATATATAGGTATATATTATAAGTATTATATATATATATGTGTATGTTTGTATGTAAATAAATAAATAAATAAAAAGTATTTATTGACCACAAAGTTTTAACAAGTAATTAATTGATAATAAATTAGGTCAAACTCTGATGAAAAGGTGCTGATTTTCAGTCCCTCCCAAGTAGTATTATAGTTGTATTCAATTAACGCATGTATTTATATGAGTGATTTATTTATTTTATTAAAATTAGTTTACCGCGCACGCTACCTACATATCATGTGCGTAATGCTTCCTAACCCAAAAGTTGCCTGGAAGCAATGGCTTTTAGTGATAAGGCCGCCAAATTGTACTATCCCCTTTTTTTACTTATCGTTGTATTATGCTTTTTATGAGTGACAGTGCTCCAACATGACTTTTTTTTATGATTAACTGGATTTTTATTATTTTTTTTATGGTTAATTTGACCACAATCTCACTTGATGGGAAGTGACGATGTGGCCGAACATGAAGCACGCGATCTCAGTAGATGCCTATTCACCCTGCTCTTGAAGATCCCAAGGTTGTAGGATTCAGGAAAGACTGACGCCGGAAGGGAATTCCATGCCTTGGCTGTTCGCATTATGATTGAAGAATCGAACCCCTTATTGCGAATGTACGGTATATTAACTACATACGGGTGGAATCCGTGACTATCTAAAAAATCCGTGGTCCGAAGACTACCTAAAAATTTACTTTTTAATCTTAAATGTATGTATGTATGAGATTAAATTTTAAATGAATTACGTTTTAGGCTTTTCGAGAGCAGGTCAGTGCGATTTTTTTGATTTATTCTGCATTTATCTTTATCTATCCAATGAGGGCGCCACAGGGCTCATACATAAATATATTTCTATTCTTATCCAAGGATATGACATTATATTGTGATACCTTCTTCTCTATAACCATGTATTTAATTGCAGAATATATCATTCCCAGTACTGGAATTACTAAGAATAATACCCATGACGTGTGATAAAGCTTGCTCTCCGTTTGAATCATTCCAGATTTCAACAAAAGCATTTTAAAGCTATTGTTTGTTATATAGCATTTTACCTGCAACATACATAATATTACGACCTTTATCCCAAATGGGGTGGCTGACCACCCCTCCGAAGATACCCCAATAATTAGCGTTTGGGTGTTCCAAGTTTAATGCTTGAAACAAGATCTACGTTTCACGTTTCGCAATATACAGAAATGAATCCATTAGCCTATAGATTACCTGAAAACATATCAAAAATGAAATAGCAATGATTAGTTTCATCATCAGCCCGTGAACATCCCACTGCAGGGATATAGGCCTTCCCTCGTTTAATGAGGGAGTATGGGCCATAGTCCGCCACGCTGGCCCAATGCGGGTTGGGGACTTCACATGCCTTAGAATTTTTATTTCTCAGGCATGCAAGGTTCCTCACGATGTTTTCTTTCACCGTTTAAGAGCAGTCGGATAAATGGACATAAATAATTCAATTCAATTTAAAAACACATTGGTATACATGGCCGGCCTGGGAATCGAACCCGGACTTCCAATTGGGAGACCGCGTTTTCACGGCTGAGCCACCGACGCTTATTATATAATTGTCTTTATGCGCTGTGTAGCGCGAAACAAAAATAATGAAAATGCTCTTTCGCTGATTATTTAGACGACCTGCTTGGTGAAGTGAGATACTCTGACTGCTATATCAAAAGGTCGGGGGTTCGAATCCAGCTAGGGGCATATTTTTGTATGATGAGTACGACATGTGTATCCGAGTAATGGATGTTTTATATTTATATGTCGTAGATAGCGATAAATTTGCGATAGCATTCATAATTTAGATAGCTGTCTTAATACGCGGTTGGCTATGGTAAACCTGGTGGCGCTGGTATCGCCGGAAATGATGCGGTGATGACGTTAACAGTAATATAAGGTCTGCACATAAAAAATGATAATGACTTTGCTACCAGTCTTCAAAGGAGTCGGAGCTCCACTGGACACATCAACGACTGTGAGTGATTTTGATTACCTACTATCATCGACGCTTGGAAGAATCCGGTGAGTCGTTACTTAGAAGTGATCATGAAATTTGAGCAAGGAGGATTTGTCGACTAGCTAGGTTAAATTCCACAGACTGCATGCGAGGGCCAAGTTGGATGGCGTGAGGGACCATGCAAATATTTTCCGTTCACCGTTTAGCATCTCGGGTTTCATGATCATAATTTAATATTGTTGTTTGCGCACGAGTAAATGGTCTATGATTATCACCATAAAGATTTAAGATAAACTGGCTCGTGTTCCATTAGTGACAGCATCGTTCTGTTAAATTCGTAGTAGCATTCTGATATCCTATTCGCCTATAGTAGCCTGCCACAATATCGCCATTACCCGAGCTACCCTATACGACGAGGCTGGCACCATCCCGGTCGCTAGCATCGCCCACCCCCATTTCCGACATATACATGTATATATTTATATATGTATACAGGGTGAATTTGAATTCGTGTAATTCCCATTAACTGGTGATGCCACACTTGATTACGAACAACTTTCCCCAGGAATCCATAGCTGAATTCGATTGACGCTTACAGGCATATTTATCTTGGAAATTTGTTTGTTTGTTAGACAAAACAAAGATTTTTTCAAATCTGTATCTGACGTACATAGTAGAAACGTTAGAGACAAAGATCGCCTTGTGTTACCGAATATAAAGTCCATGATTTGTGATAAAAGTACCCATGTAACTGCAATACGTATATATAACAGACTCCCTAATGACATGAAATGTACACCCCACAACAAATTTAAGAATGTACTAAAGAAATGGTTAATTGAAAATGTATTTTATGACTTGAACGAATATTTCATTAAAACATCAAGACATGTATCAACATGTTCGGTTGAATGGTGATTGTTTATATATTGTATGATGACCTTTTTGAGTATTTTGCCATTGTTTAATAGTATTTAGTATCTCGAATTCTTATAATGTTGTATAATTATATCTGACATTTAGAGGGGACATTGATTAAATTAGTGACATAGGTATTGATTAATTTTTGCATGACGTAGGTAATAATCATCATGGAATATCTTAATTTTTATGCTAAGTACAGAGTGATGTTTTTAATTAATAATATATTTGTAATTAATAATATATTGTATGCCTGATATGGTAAAAATGTGAGCCAACTTTATTATAATATCTATTGTACCAGTTTCTTTACAATAAATTATTCTGATTCTGATTCTGAATAATTTTCGGTTGGTGACTCCACTCCTGATTAGGAACAACTGATAGATATCTGATCCATCAAATAATACTTACAGCAAAAAGGAAAGGACAAATTAATAGCAGGAAGATTATCATAGTAGGCGGTGGCGTGCCACAGTGAAATGTGACGTCATCAACGAACCGATTTAAGGGGTAAAGCAACACCACAATTACAACTTCAATCAATGAGGCCACACCTTTCCCAAACAGGTATAACATGTGTCGAAACTGAAATAGAAAATTCAATAATTAATCAATTACCTACGCAAGCTCTGGTGGGCGTGAATAGGTTCTTAGCCATGTTTGATGGCAATCGGCTAAGAGGGTTTACCCCGTACGGTATTTCGTAGGATAAAAATTATCGAAACGTCTAATTTTTTATCTTAATATTAAAATTATTGACATTATTGCTCATTCACAACGCTGATTCCCCACTTTTAAATAAGTTTGGGTTACAATAATTATATTATATTGTATAATTAGACTTAATATCGCTTTATATCGTATGTTCAATATCCAATACCGTCGTCACTAACAGACGTATTAAATATCTTTAATACATATTAAATACCTTTAATACGTCTGTTAGTGACGACGGTATTGGATATAAATAAATAAATGTCCTTGAACATACACACAACACCATCTAGTTCCACTAGCCTAGGGAAAATACGGTTTGACATCGGAAAAACGAATAGCCGCGATTTTCTAGAAACATTTAATAAAGTGTTGTAATAACAATTGCTAAAAATTAAGCATTTGTAAGAAACGCAAGTACTAAGTAACTAAATAAGCTAAAGTAGAAAAATGTGTTTCTTTAAAAAAGAAATGCTCAATTGATGGGTATTTCTTTAAATTCAAAACGCTACCACCTTCTTCATCTTCACTTAACATCAGATGTTATTGAGGTCAAGTGCTAACCCGTTGGGGACAAAACAAAAACACGTGTATGCCTAACAATAACATGTTTAGTTTTTATCCATCAATACGTTAACTGTATTTAACAAAAGGCTACCTAATTAAATATTAGTTAGTATTTATTGTTATTAAGATATAAATTAAATCTAGACAAAGCGCTCGTTTTTTTGGTTTAATTATTCCAAATTACATCTCTAATATACCTCTATAAGATAACAATCATATAAGTCGGTTTTTAATTATGTCCAGCTAAGCAAGTTTTTTACCGTATTTTCCCTGGGCTACACCGTACAGTTTATTAATTTACCTCGTCCCCTATGAACAGAATGGTCAATACAGCCAATACGGTTATAGCAGTGATCACCATCCATCTTTTCACTTTACTCCACTCAAAGACGATTACTTCGACTAAAACATGGTATGCGATGATCTGTAAATAAATTCTACGTTAAAAAATACTAAAAGAAACCAAGCCTTTATTGCTTCATTAAATCATTTATTTTTTTTGTAGTACTTAGGCGCGCCATAGTAAAGGCAACGGCGATACCCGTACCGTCACTGTGCGTGACATACATTTGTGTGTGACATGTTTTGGTTACACCAAAATAAATTTCACAAAACATGGGTAGGTAGATGAAGATAGTTTCCGATACCAGACGACGAAGTGTTGGAATAATCTCCCACCACCATTACGAACGCCACTATCAAAATCTACCGTCAAGACACAATTTTATTGACGACCGATTGGTGTAGTGCAAGGATGTCAAACATGCGGCCCGCGGGCCGCATGCGGCCCTTTGCACGTTTTTCTGCGGCCCGATCCAATTTTAAGAACAGAGTCCTGATGCGGCCCGCGAGTGTCTCAATAATATTTTTCAATTCAAAAAGCGCGCTAACGATGCTCTCCCGGCGGAGCAAGCGCAAGGAACGATCGGTAAAATTCGGTTGTGTTTGTAGAATTACTCCTCAAATAGAAAATGTATTAAAAGACAAAAGATGTCAAATATCTGGAAAAAGATTGTAATTAATTTTTCTATATTTTTACTTTTAATTAAGTACTAAATAAGTAAATAAACATTTACCGTCCATTTCGGTATCACTATATACCTACGCAATGAGTTTTATTTTTCTTTATGGTTGGAGTTTGCGGCCCACTGATTCTATGATTTATATGAATTTGGCCCATCGATGATTTTGAGTTTGACATGGCTGGTGTAGTGGATAGTCAGATTTAAGTACTTACGAATGATGACATTTCCAAAATTAAGTTGAGTACGGAAAATATCGAGGTCAAGTTTTTATTAAACGGAAATTGCCAGAAATAAACCGGATATATCAAGTACCAGAAGTTTGTATCTGAAATAACAAGAGGGGTGTTTAATAAATAGATACTAAATAATTTCTACGCTAATAATCCTTTTAAAAACAAGCTTTTACTTATCATATATTATTCTAGTCTAAGCGTATATGAAAAAAATCGTATTCGTGCTAACAGTTGAGGAGATCCCTCTTGAGGAGACAATCCTGGCTGCAGTATCAGGTCATCACGAAACAGCGAGGGGTAAATGTTTGTGTGATGAATACGAACATTTATTTCCGAGTCATGGATGTTTATATAAATATTTATTTATGTATGTTTATCTGTTATCTAGTATCCACAGTACATTGCTTAGTTTGGGTCTAGTTAACTTTTTCTTTTTTTTTTGAACGCATTACGCGTACAGCTCGCCTGGGGGACGGCGAGACGGTTATGTAGGACTCCCCTCCCTTTCGGGAGGGATTCCCAGTAAAACCCCGCGGCGACCTTCGGCAGTAGGGAGGACCTGGGAACGCATAAGCGGCTCCAGCCCCTCGCCCCCCTCACAAGGGTAGGCCCATTCCCGGAGGACGTCTAGCGCACCCTCCGTAGGGGACACTGTCATGCCTCACACCGCGGTCAGCGAGCGGTATGAAGCGCGGCAGGGCCCGATGCGACGACACCCTCCCGGTCGCTCCGGGGGGTGTCATCCTCTCCCGGGCCGCGTCCGACGACTACATCGTGGGGCTAGTTGACTGGTGTGCCGAAATATTTATTTATTTATCCAGGCTACAGCAACAGTAGTTCATATCTATCATATAAACGTATTATCATCAGAACTGAATGAGTATGCATAATTTCAGTAAGCTTTTTAACAAAAAAAAAACAACTACGAAGTAAAAATAATTCTACTGGCACGCTATAATATTAAAGTATACTTACAAAATGGGTTATAAATTAGTTGTATACCAAGTATAGATTCACAGTTACTTTTAATCAAGGAGCCTATAATTCCTTTTGATATAAAATATATAGCGTTTGATGCCAATATTAATCCAGTGTCATATGCTGGAGTGCTTATCGTTTGTGTCTGCAATAAACGGATTCAAAATGCAATGAACAAGCATTTACAGGAACTGTGCTGGAATAGTTACTACAAAAATAAATCTATTTTATTCCAACTAATTGATTCAGACTCCTTCTCTTTCATACCTACGTATAATATAGTTTCAAGCCCTTTTGTTTACAAAGATTCAGTATAAAGGGCAATGCATTGCATTAGCCCATCCCACTCGCTGTTCAGATTGCGCTCTCAGCGAGCTCAACACACCTTTCTTGCCTATTAATAATTAATTAATTATAATAATTATTAATCTACATAATTCGCGTCTTTTGTAGGCTTCTCACACCTTTTTTTTTTTTTTTTTTCGCGGTGAAATGCTTTACCTGTACCGCTCGCCTGGGGGACAGCGAGACGGTTATGTGGGACTCCCCTCCGTGACGGGCGGGAGGGAGACCCACTAAAACCCCGCGGCGACCTTCTTCGGCAGTAGGGAGGACCTTATAGGCTTCTAACACCTAATAGGTTATAGGCGATGTTTTGTGAACTTTCTTTGCGTACAACGGAGCACTTCTTAGTCATTGTGATTTTAGCGTTATTTTGATTTTTAAATTGTTAGTGTAGGGAGACACTTGCGGATGGTACTGCGCCGACAGTTCGGCGACTGAATTATCGGTCGTAACCGAACGCGTAATTACTCTCTAGTCTAGTTCAACGCGTTACGCGACGAACAATACGTGGTGTCGTCGTCTTCTGCGTCGTTGGTGATCACTAAAAGAGACGAAAGACCCTTTTACCGAAAGAGATAGGTTATAGTCATTGCTGAATCGGAACGCGACGTTGCCGCTCTTCGCTTTGAAAGCGCGCGCTGAATGTTACGTGGCCGAACATGCGGTCGCGTGATGTGTAGCTTGCTATGAAAAATACATTAAAGACAGTCGCTAGACGAATGGTTCGGCGCTACGCTGAACGCCGCATAATTTCGGCTGATGTGTCATAGGTTTCTTACGAAACACTGCGAGTGTATTCAGCCGAGCTCTCAGTGTCGTAACTTCCGCGGGTGTGTCGCTACACTTATGTTCTGTTTAAGGCGCCAGTCCTAAGTCATCTGTAATTTGCGCGAAATAGTTCTGCTTCCGGACGGGTCTTCCATTCTTACCACTCTCATCGCAGCAACTTAAACGTTGAAGCTGCAGTCTTCATATTTGCACCAAAGGTGTGTCTTATTGATCTAAGGCCAGATAAAATAAAAAATAAATGATATTTTAAAATATTTTAGCAAGTGAAGAGGGCTGTGGAAAAAAATTTTACCCAATTTTTTCAAAATTCAGTGTTTCAAAAATTTCGAACTTCTTCTCCATATTTTTGTTCCGGATGAGGACTTACAATGAGCAACAAAATAAAAATAAAAGTTTTAAATCTGAAATAGGCCTATATAAGAACTAATGCCTACCGACATTGGGCTCGTGTGACTCAAACTCTCTTCCTACTGAGTGGCGGTCGAGCCTCCGCAGGTAGACGTAAATGATTATTGACTTTTACCTCTGTACTTCTAGCTGACAGGAAATGGAGAACTGGTGGTGTACTTATAGAATCGGCGAGCATTTCAAAATCTATATCCTGAAAATGTATATTTTTTTTAGTATTATAAACAGGTCTCCTGACATCAATGTATTCAAGTTTCTTTGGCACAACTTCCGAATGATCTAGTTACTAGTTTACTGTATAGATTGTATGCTCTTAGACAGCATGTGCAGTGGATCTTCCTGATCAAAGCAAATATGCTATTAGTATTTAAGTAATATTGGATAAATACGTTAACAGGATGCAAAAGAGCTTCTTTAAAATACAACAGAGGGCCACCAGAGTAGTATCCAAAGCGAATTTGATAACAAGACAATTGGCATCTACAAAAGATAATTCAGCAAGAGGAAATATCAAATTCTCCTTTACTTTTCCTTAAGTTTTTATCCCAATCTACTTACCACAATATCACCATGTAACGGAGATTTTTCTTGGGGTATTTTATCCCTCTCATCCCTATATATTTCAGCATATATCAAGTGTGTTAACATTATCAGAAATATCGAATTTATAGTCCATTGTATCTTATGTACTACCTGAAATAAAACCATCGTTACCCTAGACCGACATGAAAATGTAAGTTAATCTAATTTATGTGAAGATTTTCTTTATGCACCACGGGTTAGTACTTCACCTCAATCACACCTGATGTTAAGTAAAGATGAAGTCGAAAGGTCGAAGAGTACTGACCCGGAAACCCCAACATATTTGGGGGAACTGGCTATCTTTGACGCTGGCAACATTAAATTTAAAATATATGTCATTTTATATGGCAACAATGAATGGTTCCCTGCTCTATGGTCTCTCGCGAATGAAAACGCTCTCTGTTATTAAGTGTCAAATAAATAAAAAAAAATCAAGGACTTAAAGAAATACCTACTTGGACGTTTATTGTGACCAGCCCAACACAGTCCACTACAAGATTCCTACAATCTTATCTCTAATAACCGCAACACAACAATGCTATTAATATTGCTGTTTGGCGGCAGACTTAGATAAGATAAGGGTAGCTAGCCAGGTGGACATTTAAAAATGCCCTACCACCAACCAAACCGAGTACTTAAACATGTACTCTGCTGCGGATAGAACTCGCGACCTCGGATTCGTAAACTCAAGGCGGTCAAGTTACCTCTGGTCAGCGAAAAATGAAGCACGCATCACCAACTTATGTACAATAGTGTTCAAAAGTGCATTTCTAATCCAAAGTTAAACGATTTAGATTTTTAAGAATATCTTTGAAATTCCAATGGCAAACTCACTTACCAAAATTGTTGTGCAGTCAAGCGTGTGTGTACTTAACGTAAACTCAATTATACGTTCTCTAAAATTACAACTATACCGATTTTGGCAAAATGTATATGTCACGGATATCGATAAATTAGCAACGGAATTTATAATTTGGAAAGTCTTATGAATGCCATGGTGCGCGGTTTGCTACAAGAAGTGAACCTGGTGGCGCTGGTATCATCAGAAATAGCGCGGTGACGACGTTTACAGCAATATATTAGGTCTGCACATCAAAATGAGGAAGCACTTTGCTACCAGCCTTCATAGGAGTCGGAGCTCCACTTAACACATCAACGACCGTGAGTGACTCTGATTACCTACTATCACCGACGCTTGGAAAAATCCGGTGAGTCGTTACTAATAAGAAGTAGGTCATGGAATTTGAGCAAGGGGGAATTATAGACTAGCCAGGTTGAATTCCACAGACTGCACGCGATAGCTAAGTTGTATGGCATGAGGGGGCGTGCATATGTTTACTCTTCACCAGTAAGCATCTGGGGTCCATGATCATAATTTAATATTAAGATTTATGTGAGGATAAGTCGTCTGTAATTACCACCTTACTTAAAGATTTAAGGTTATCGGGCCTAGTGTCATTCTGATATCCTATTCGCCTGTACTGGCTTGATATTATATTGCAATTTCCCGAGCTACCCTATACCACGAGAGGCTGGCACAGTTCTTGTCACTAGCAACGCCCGCATTTCCCCGACATATATAGTTTCCCTTTTCGTGTAAGAAAGTGCGTATCTTGATCGTAGCTTTCCGCGGTCCGCATCCAGGGACTTCATCAGGGCCTAGTGAGTGGACGTCCTACGTTGGGCTATAGTAAATAATGTCTATTTTACGATGATTATGAATTTATCTAAAGGCAAATTTGGTGTCGACTGGAACATTATTATAAAAGCGTATATATTGCCATTAAAATTACTTAGTGACTGTTTAGAAATAGGTTTAGACGCAAGTATGCAATAGTAGTAATCAACTGCTCACCTGGTGAACCCGGATGACCGCACTGATCTCCACTGGCAAGTGATGGATCCCAACCCTTATGGCTATAGGTTGAGACTACAGACGCACACACAGATAGTCCCAGAAAGAATAGAAAGAATGCAGAAGGTCTCTGACAGAGAAAAGCACCAAAGCACAGTCACTTTTCGACACAGCGCGCACGGTGGTCGTAAGGTCTCTGCTCCACTGTCAGAGGTCGACAGTAGGCGGGGGTGAGTGCGGGGAAAGGGGCCCCACCGTACATCAAAGAACACGAAATGGGCAAGTTGACCACAGATTGGTACTTGCATCTAAATATTCCAAACAGTGACTTTGTATAAACGTCTGACATGAACAGCAGGTTTATTTTTATATCTTGTATTAACATTTTGTGTGTCACTATTTCTCTTAAACGATTCTATATTTTTCCTTACATACATTAAGTTTCGTAAACATGTTGCGATGCTAATATGCAGGCTAATTTGAATTCGTGTAATTCCCATTTTATTAGGTATTTTTATTAGATTACGAGCAACTTTCCCCATGAAACTGTAGTCGAATTCGATCAAAAATTTTCGATTATCCATACAAAGTAAACAATTCCGAAACCACCTTTAGTATGAAAATTTTTTGATCGAATTCTATTACAGTTCCTTGGGGAAAGTTGTCCGTAATCAGGAGTGGAGTCAGCAGTAAACAGGAATTATACGAATTAAATTTTACCCCGTATATAATTTTTTTTTTATCCTTAGAGATACTCTGGGGCCAATTTGTAAATCGCCCGAGCCGCTCGTTTCTGCAGAACAAAATTATTTATCCATCCACTATATGTTGAAGATCTAGAGTAGGTACTCTAGTAAACCCAATTATTACCTTCCAAATCAGCCTTCTGTAAATTTGTTTGTAACACAGGGCTCCTACAATAAAAATGAGAACAAAGTACACGTGGTACATAGGGTCATAGTTAGAGTTTCTTCTATCTAGTCCTGATATAATTCGCCTGTAAATAAAAACAATAATATAATAATAAATAGTAAAATTTGGAAAACACAGATAATCCAAATCTCCTGTCTTATTTATTTCCATCAAACATGGCTGAGAGTATATACTTGATTTTAATCTTAAATGTAAAAAAACGAATTCCCCAAAGGACTATGATACTATGCGTTTAAAGCTAAATGTAAAGCTAAAGCGATGTCTAGCCACTATGAGGAAACGGGGTGAAGCAGTGAGTAATATAGAAAGAGGCATGTTAAAGTGGTTGTTACGTTAGGTCAAAATGTAAAAAAAGTAAATTCGAATAAAAAGATGGAGTCAGATTGCCGAGTTCATTAATTATCCAAAATCAAACATAATTTTGCTGTACTTAATATGCCCTATTTTTTTCCTTACGGTAAAAAAACTTACATAAGATCAGGTGCTGTCAACCGCTAATCGACAAGCATGTAACATATAATAATATGTTGATAATAAATAATAAATAAATATCCTTAGACATACACACAGCGCCATCTAGTTCCACATTAAGCAACTATAGGCTTGTGTTGTGGATACCATATTATTATGGTTGTATATACTACATAAATATATTTTTTTTGTAAATAAATACTTATTATAAATGAAAACAGCCATAACTCGGGTACACAGTCCGTATTCATCACACAAATATATGATGTTGATGAGAGTGTAAGAAGCAATAGTAGCATGTCAGGATCATGCAAGTGGAAAATAGTCTCTACTTACCCCAACGGGAAGAAGGTGTGAGCATATGTATGTATGTACATAACTCTTAATATGTTTTGTGGTAGTAGATATTAATTTGACATTAAAAATTAGTTATAATGCGAAAAGTACGAAGGTGACTGACTGTGACCGTCGAATTGGCAAAGTTACCGTCACTTTGGGAAAGTGACGTCGTGTTTGATTCGTAATTTTCGTCAACTTACACCCCTACATTACAAACAATTACATTACATCTAATTACATAATACTGGATGAGTTTTTTTACCGTAAAGAAAAAAATAGGGCATGTTCGGCAAGTGAAATAGAAGGTATAAGTAGTTTAATTTCTGTTTTCAAAACTATCATAGAATAAATGTTTGTGTCATTTGACGGTCGCTTTTATGGCCTATTCCACATAATTACATCATTAAATGAAATAAATAAAGAAAACTTGAATAAAATGTGAGTTCCAAATAATTTTCGCATGATAGGAACCCTAAGAATCCCCCGTTTTTGAAAAAAAATAAATAAACTGTGTATGCCAATAACTTTTATTTCACTTACATATAATATGGCCTATTTTTTCCTTGCGGCAAAAAAACTCATCCGGTATAATCATTTATTTCAGATTTTAAAATCTGAAACAAGTGGTTATATTACATTACATTACATTACATACAATTATATTACATTCAATTGCATTACGTTAAATACTCGGCTGGTGCACTTTGAAATATTATTGGTCCAGGTGCTATATAAGCGACTGCTCCCACAGTAATATTTCCTCGAGAAACTAGTACCATAAAATCCTTTAGGTTCAAACATATTATCTGTCGGCCAGTTCTCAAAGTTCGATTCTGTATACATCTAATATTGAAAGTAAATAAGTAAATTTTAGCCAAATAGATTATGTTATGCTTATAGTAAAGGCGTTTATCAATCACGCGCGCTGTATACACGGTGCTAATTAATTAACTTTTTGCCGAAAGTCGCTTAATACTTCAATTTCAAATTTAAAAATTAAATAAACTGAAACACGGTATCATACATAAGCGCCTAACTTACGCTCCCGCACAAATTCATTGAAGCGCGAGCCGCCCGCACCGCCTGGAGTCCGCAGCTGAGTATCGAAATATAATCGTGCGAAGAACTGTGGTTCGAAAGATTGTAGTTCCGATACTCTGTTGGTCGACACATCTCTTGTGCGATGAACCATACAGCGACAGAATACTTCTTCGACGAACGCTAGTGCGAAAGAAGTCCCCGGTATATTCAAAATGTTCAACCTAACAGCGAAGGCTAAGGCGGGAGCGACACTCGCTCGGTTCCTGTTGGAAAAGTAATAACAAGTCATGCTTGTAAATATATATGAAACGAAGCACATAATGTTCATTTTTCATTTACCATGTATACTCGTAATACTGTGAAATTCACAAAAGTTTAAATAATGTGTTAGGTGCAGTTACATTGTAAGAATATTAAAATCAAGGGAGTATTATTTTCTGTCCATAAATTATTTATAGTTTAGTAGAAGTGTGTCAAAGTCAAGTCAAAAATGCTTTATTTTGTAGGTACACAGAGTACACTTAAAATAGTCCATTTACATTTTTTAAGCTACTGCTTGTTCAAAATGCAATTTTCCCCTGAGAAGAACAAGCAAGAAACTCGAAGGATTGCTCTTTTAAAATCAGGCTGTGATTTTACATAAAGGTTTTTATATTACAAAAAGATTTTTATGTTTCATTATTAATCGTGAAATAGCCTCTTATGTCCAGGGATGATTATCATCTAAATAGTCTGATATTTTATAATATGCTTTGTTAATTGGTAAAATATGTAACTCTAAGAGAAACTCAAAATAAACTTTTTATTTATTTATTTTTATTTTATTTTACAAAGGTCTCTTTCGCAGTAGCGTTCGTCGAAGAATTCTGTCGCTGTATGGCTTATCGCAGAAGCAATGTGTCGACAAACAGGGTATCGGAACTACGATCTTTCGAACTACAGTTCTTCGCAGGTTTGTATTTAGTTCGGTGACGCTACCCGCAGCTTGGACCCGCAGTCTCGACATAGATAGCGATCGCTATACCACCGATTTCGGTCGTTAAGTCCTAACAATGTTATTTTAATTTGAGAATTAGAGTCTTTAGTATCAAAATATCGGTTTTCATTGAAATTAGGATTCAGGCTTCCAACAAAAACCGATATGATTATAAACACTATAAAATTTAGAATAAGATCGTTAGGAGTTAACGACCGAAATCGGTTGCTATCTATGTCGAGACTGCGGACCCTGGTCCCTTTGTCTAATCGTTAAACAAGAATACAGTAGAGCAACAGCACCCTATTCTCGCGCACTCGGCATTTGACTGTCGATAGACATCAATAGGTTTGTCACTTTTGCACTCGCATTTAAGTGTGAAAGACTTAGATATTATAATGTAACTTACTTACCTATACCATGAGTAGTTGTAGAAACCTCGAGTGGCATATTCGAAATAAATTATCATGTTAGCGCCATTCCTTATTAGTTCAAAGAACGACGCTATGATTGCCAGCCAATTGTAACCTGAAAGTTGAAATGTAAATCATACGTCGTTTCAATAAATAAGGATCCTTAGACATTAAACAGCGCCATCTAGTTTCATACTAAGAAACAAGTTTTTCGAAGCTGCAAACTTGGTTTTACAATATTGGAGTATAAATCATAGTAGCGAAGTTCATTACTGCGATGTACATACGTTACTGCGAAAGTTTATCATTGCGAAGGACGTTGTCTCAGTATTGTGTATAGTCCGATTTGAGTGTGTTTTTTTTTTATGCATAACGGGTTGGTACTTGACCTCAATCACACCTGATGTTAAGTGAAGATGAGGTCGAAGATGGAAGCGTACTGACCCGGAAACCCCAACACATTTGGGAGACTGGCTATCTTATCTCTGACAACCGGAACACGACAATGATATTAACATTGCTGCTTGGCGGCAGATTTAGATAAGATGGTGGTAGCTAGCCAGGCGGACATTTAAAATGCCCTACCACCACGCAACTATGATTTACACTCACAATATTGGTATATAACACCGTATTCGCCTCCGTGGCTCAATGTAAACAACGTAGGGTTTAGGAATTAGAGGTCCCGCGTTTAATCCCCAGCGGGGGTACATGTTTAGTATTCGGTTTGGTTGGTAGTAGCGTATTTTAAATGTCCGCCTAGCTAGCTACCATCATCTTGTCTAAGTCTGCCTAATTATCGGCTGGGTGGCTTGGCTTGGCGTGGGTGGTTTCAGTTGTCTATATAACTAATAATTCAGAAAAGCCATAAGTGCTTTTATATGAAAAATGTACCTAAATGTACTTAAACATTACTCACCATAAAGAAACGGAAACATTTTTGAAGGAAACAAATGTTCCTCACACACATATGAACTTATGAAATTGTGTATATAAAAAGTTGGAACGCTTTTACAGATTACATTGTAGACGTAATACCACAAAAACCTGAAAAAAAAATGAATATAATGAAATAATTATGTGGGATAGGCTACAAACGCGGCCTAATAACACGACGATGATTTGAAAAAAAAATTTTTTTTTTTGCACAACGGGTTCGTACTTTACCTCATTCACATCTGATGTTAAGTGAAGATGAGGTCGAAGGTGGAAGCGTCCTGACCCGGAAACCCCAACACATTTGGGGGACTGGTTATCTTATCTCCGACAACCGGAACACAATAATGCCATTAACATTGCTGCTTGGCGGCAGAATTAGGTAAGATGGTGGTAGCTAGCCAAACGGACATTTAAAATGCCCTACCACCAACCAATACGTGTCCGAGGTCGAACCGGGACGAGAGTCAGCGAGTGAAATGTATGTTTCAGTCCTGCGAGTCCTGCTCTGTCCTGTTTCGTAGGTGATAGGAAGGAAAAGGACAAAATATACATAAACTAAATGGGAACTTAAGTTGACTGAGTGGAAGGGTGAATGAAGTAGATACATAGATAATACACAAGCACCTTCCTACCTACACCTTTCTCAAGGCCGGCAACGCATCTGTGACCCTTTTGGTGTTGCGGGCGTCCATGGGCGGCGGTGATTGCTTACCATCAGGTGACCCGCATACTCGTTTGCCGCCCTCTCATATAAAAAAAAAGCACTTCTAAATTATACACGATTAAACGGCGTTAACACTACCTCTTTTTTTGTTCCTTTAAAATTATAGTAAGTTCCTTACTGGATTAGTATAGTTTGTCGACGGATGTGTATGAAATGAAGTGAAAGATCAATGACCTTCGTAAATCCATGTACTCCACGCACAAGAGTTGCGTTTTGCATGGAGAGGTGCAATAGCAGCGAAAAAATGATAGTCTTTCCCTCAACCCTGCTGGTACCTTTGGTCGATTAGATCCGGGCTCTATCTGTAATATATTCAAGGTAATTTATATTTATATAGCCCCATCTAGTACCACACTAAGCAACTAAGCCGTGGGCCTATTACATAATTTCATCGTTATCGTCATCGGTTACGTTTTGATATGTGATTGGTTGATTCATCGCTCGCTCGGCAATTTGACGGCTTCTCATTGGTCAACGTAATCGATGACGATACCGATGCAGTTACATAATCTGAGGGCTTGTCAATCAGATGGTTGGTAATCTACACGAATACAAGTTTTCTTCATTATCATCATCAGTCCGTAAACATCTCACTGCGGGGATATAGACCTTCCCTCATATTGAGGGAGTATGGGCATAGTCCGCCACGCTGGCCCAGTGCGGGTTGGAGAGTTCACTTGCCCTTGAATTTTTTTATTTTCTCAGGCATGTAGCTTTACTTACGATATTTTCCTTCACCTTCTAAGAGCAGTCGGATAAATACACGTAAGTAATTTTGGGAGACTGTGTCTCCGCCACCGAGCCACCGACGCTCACCGACCCACCGACGCTCACCGACCGTCAAGTTCTCTTATTACATTTTCTTATTATTAACCGACTTCAAAATGGTGGAGGTGTTCAATACAGCGAAATCTGTTCAGTAGTTTTTTGGAAACATGGTAAATAGCAGAATAGCATTACATATTTAGATGATTTTGTTGTGTAGTTTTTGCGTTTTGCATAATACCCCTAGTGGGATTCGGGTTCAACCTCTACACATAGCGGTCAAGACCTTGGAGATCTGGTTAGCCAGTAAACAGCAGCATGACGACTTAAAATTGCATACAATCGCTAAAAACCTGTTTACCTCGCTTGCGTTCGATCGCAAAATTTGGTACCTTGTAAGCACCCAAGAAGAACACGAATATATATATATACTGCGTTTTATGTATAGATCTACGTACAGATTGAATAGCTATGGTGACGCGACGCAACCTTGTCGGACCTTAAAAGTTATGTATGTCGTAGATAGCGAAAAATTGGCGACGGAATTTATAATTAGAACGGTCTTATGACTATCATAAGACGTGGTGCAAGAAGTGGACTTGGTGGCGTTAGTATCGCCGAGAACGGCGTGGTGACGTAAACAGTAATTGATGATTACTAATATTGCTACCAACCATCAAACGAGAGGAACCACCAGATTATACCTCCAGAGCCGTGAGTAACCGCCCAAGAAGCACGCGAATTTGGCTATATATAATGGCTAGACGTATCGAGTTACCATAATTTACATTTATGGAGCAATTACATGGAAATGCTTTATTTTCAATGTTAACTTTTCTCAGTTCCTCGAGTTTAGTCAATATAATAAATTTTATTGCGAAACAACAAATTTATAAAACACAAATGAAAATACCTATATCTTATAGAAAAAATACGCCGTCCAACTCGCTTCCGTAAGGCATAGTACCTAGTACGCTAGCGCAATTGCCCCGCTGAATGCATAAGCTCAGCTGCTGAGCAAAGTAGGCACCAGCTCTCACATCTCCAGAGGCGTGGATCAGTCTAACGGATAAATCCTTTACAAATTGTTTCATGTCAGAAGACCAATAGACATAATATAATAATAGCAATATAATAGCTAATATTATATTGGCTAAACTCGAGGATAGGTTGTTAGCTATGTTTGATGGTAGTCGGTTAAGCCGTTTCAAAGATGTTTAGCTATTAACAGCGGCTGCATTGGTTAATCTAGATGATGCAATCGTTTGTTTTCTCGTGGGATTTCAAAATTTTCTATTTTTAGGTACTTATAGAATAAGTTTCCTTTTCATCTTCAAAACTTAGCCTTTAATAAATACTATACTAATTGTATTAAGTCCAATTGAAGGATGAGTGGGATGACTGATAAATAGAATCAGGAATAGTGTAATTAAGGAGTTATGCAGTGCAAAAGAAGACGCAGTGCCAAATATTAAAAAAGGTATGCTGAAATGGTTTGGACATGTGCAGAGGATGAACGAAAGAAGACGAACGAATGAGATATACGAAGCGAATGTGGATGGTAGTGTTGGTAGGGGAAAACCACGGCGAATGTACCATGATCAAATCGGGGACGTCTTTAAAAAAGGCCAAGAGTACCCTAAACCGACGAGCATGTATGAATAACCTTATGAGAGTGAATGAAGCAAAAGAGGTGTGTCAGGATCACAGCAAGTCGAAGTCTGTGGTCTCTGCATTATGTATTAAGTCCACTTATGACGCCGTCACATCCGCTTTGCGTTTTCAATACTTACCTTTTGGAGCAACTGTAGCTGGTAGTCCTTATGCTGCACGTAAGACCATGACTCCAATTCAAATGATCTGGAGCTGGTTCCAGTACCCAAATGCCAGTTGGGATCCTTCTGCATACTCATTTTAATATAAACCTATTTGCCTACTGAAATATCACAATGTTCACTTGGACTTTGCTTCAATGTTCGAATCTCAATGCAATAACCTAGACACACTCCCATCAAAAGATAATACAAAACGAAATATTATTTTGAATATGATTAAATCAATTCAATTCTTTTAAGTAAGAATTGTCTTTCCTTTTTAGGATTCTGCCAGCATCAAGTCAGCCATGGGAGTGACAAAATGAAAATGATGATTAAATATGTAAATTTCTCAATTCAATTCTTTAGTTTTTGGCATGTAAATTTCTCATCCTCTAATATTTCAATTGATGTCAAAGCGACACTGACTTTTCTATTCTTTTTTAATTTTAGCTCCTGCGTGAAATGACTTTTATTGCGAACTCTTACCTTTAATATCCTCTGCGTTTTGTCTTTTCTAATCTTAAAGTAGCCTATGTCCTGCTCCCGCACAGGCTACATCTCTTCTAAATATGAAAAAATTCGCAGTTCTTAGAGATTGTAGACGACTGTTATAAATCGGCCACCGATTTTGCCGTGACTACAGCTAATTTTAGTTTGTTTTTTGTAAACACTTTATTGTATGTAGATGGTGAAAAACATAAATGTTTGTGTTTCGATTCGTTTATGTGTCCTAAACTTTCTAAAGTAATTTTCATGGTGTATGCTTAATGTTTATATCTGTAGGGACTTGATCTCCCTGATGACAAATGGGAAAATAAATAGTAGAATTTAGGCTAGTGTGTTTTGTTGCCTTTATCACTTTCCATTGCACATGATGAAGAGGGTCCGAAGATGGAGCTGCGTAACGTGTTCTCGTCCAAAACACGTCAAGTCAAAGTCATTAATGCCTTATTTTGTAGTCACAGAGTACACTTAAAATAGTCAATTTTACATTGTTTAAGCTATTGCTTGTTCAAAATGCAATTTTCCCCTGAGGAGAACAAACAAGAAACTCGAAGGGTTGCTCTATTAAATTCAGGCTTTGTTTTTACATAAACGTTTTTATATTACAAAAAGGGTTTTATATTTCATTATTAATTGTGAAATAGCCTGGTATGCGAACGATCTGATTATGTACAGGGATGATTATCATTTAAATAGTCTGATATTTTATAATATGCTTTGTTAATAAGTTTGTGTTTTATAGTATCTTTAAATTTAGTGAGAGGAAGATTTTGTATATCAACTGGAACCTTATTGAAAACGTCTGTGCTAGAAGACGAAAGTTTTTAAATTAATGCGTCTTACCAGTGAAGATTTATGGCACTGAAACGTAGTCTCTCACTATATAGGCCTCATAAGAAAGCTCAAAATCATGCACGAGCTATGCTGAAGGCTGAAGGTAGCATTACGTGATCGAATCAGGAATGAAGAAATCCATAGGCGAACGAAGGTCACTGACATAGCCAATCGGATTAGCAAGTTGAAGTAGCAGTGGTCACGTATCTCGAAGAACTGACGGCTGGTGGACCATCAAAGTTCTCGAGTGGAAGGCTACGCAACGGTAAGCCCCGCGTAGAATGTCCACGCAGAAGGTGGACAGACCACCTGATAAAGATCACGGGATATCACTGGATGTAGGCCGCTTCGAATCGGTCACTCTGGAATGCTATGGGGAGGCCTATGTTCAGCATGTCGTCTTGTAGCTGATAATGATGATTATAAATACACATTAAAACTCGAAATATGCAAATTGTATGAAATTTGATAACACCAAACACATTTCAAAATTCCATTTGTCCCAGACCAACCCTCAGGTTTCAGCAGAATACCAGTATTTTGCCCGCCTCGGGCAACTCCATACACTGAGCTTTTATGTAGGTATACTGCGGCACACACATAATATTTGTTTCTGTACTTGTGTTTTATTGTTTTTGTTATATTATTCATATGTAAAATTTGTATGTGTGTGTACATGGATGCAAATAAATGCTTATCTATCTATCTAGAAATATAAATTAAAACACAACGCTATCAAAATTCCCGTCAATGCCTCAAAACAGGACTTATTAGTCAAAACTAAAAAAAAATCACAGCACCACTGCAATACCAGTGAAAACGTAAGCGTACGATATATACATATAAATTACGTTTATAGCAAACGTAGAAACGCGTATTTATTTTGTTTACAAGCTAAGTAGGAGTAATGGGGGACGAGAGGGGAACAAACCGCGGGGATTATTTTTGTGACTTTATTTACCATGGGAATTCACCAATCTTTATCGTACAGGCGACGGCCAACACATCCAGGCGGCCAAACTCGTTTATTTTGAGCGAACCAAAACTAAATCATAACTTTAATCATTTATTTGTAACTAGCATTCGCTTCGCCTGCGTGAAATAATTTTATCGCGGATATGTTTAATTTGTTTATCCTGCGGGAACCACTGACTTTATTGGGACAATACATATCCTTTGTCTTAATCCACTGTATGTTCTACCTGTGTACGAAATTTCATTCAAATCCGTTCATCCGTTTTGGCGTGATAGAGCAACAAACAAAATATCCAAACTTTCGCATTTACATTACATGTATTTGTAAAATCATTGGTTTGTATTATGCACTATAAGTTGTAAATCGACTATTTAGGCCACCACGGCCTATCCTATCCTATCATGTTCCCGCAGCGCCGGACGCAATCCCGACATGCTTCAGCGAATGGTATCATCCAGAGGGCCCTTGTCACCGTCAACATGTCGGCTATTCTAGAGTCGAACGGCATAGCACGTGATGATGGGAAGAGTCCCGTTGATATGTCTCTTATTCCGTGGAGGCGTGGGAGGAGGTAATATAGGATCTGCCTGTCACCGTCAACATGTCGGCTATTCTAGAGTCGAACGGCATAGCACGTGATGATGGGAAGAGTCCCGTTGATATGTCTCTCATTCCGTGGAGGCGTGGGAGGAGGTAATATAGGATCTGCGTCGACATGCTGACGCGCTCCCATTTAGCTTCAACCTCCAGAAGTGCTAGAACCGCAGCGGTCGCTGAGGAAAATTTCAAGAAGCGGAAATACGCAGCCCGGAATTACGAATTTTTGCCCTTTGGGGTAGAGACCATGGGCCGTGGGGAGCGGACGCGCATCAACTCTTCAAAGAGCTCGCGTCGTGTCTGGTTAGAAGTATCGAATGATCAGAGGGCTGACAACTACCTGGGTCAGCGCAGCCTGGCCATACAACGTGGCAAACTACCTGGAACATGTGTTCTACTTATGACGTCGACGTATGTTCCAGGGCCTTCTTTTTTATCTCAATCTAAATCTCTTCAAATGCTCAATTTTTTTTATTATGTGATTTAGCCCAGAAATTAAAAAATATTTCATGTGAAACTTTGAAATAATATTCCATTTTCCAAATAAAAAAAAAATTTGGATATAGCTCTGAAAATCGCAGGAATTGGTACATATGATTAACGAAGAAAAAAACTCCAATTTCATAGGTAATGACCCAATATTAACAACTTACAATCGCTCAAATTTAGTACTTCTACTCTTTTTCGAAAGTATTCTCTACTACCTTTTTAAATCTATGTAGGTACATGACTTATGCTTAAATAGTTTCATTTGAATCAAATTATTCATTTCGAAATATTTGTACGTTTGTATGGTATACTGCGCGGGATAAACCCTCTTAAGTCATTTTAAACAGCTTAACAGACACCTACACAGAGATCCCTTTGTTCACTGAGTTGATATTTCAGCAACTTCTGAATGGATAGCGTAGTAACATTGCATAGCGCATTGTGAGCGCTTTGCATAGATTACCGGTAAGCATTTAAGTGTTTCTGCTTAACAAACTGATAAATCCCGTTAAACGTAAACAGTGAATATTGTAGCAGAGTATCTCTTAGGAATAAATTTGTAGAAATGTATATTTAAAAGCATCGAATTTGTTTGCAATCCAATGTAAAATATAATTCCAATTATTTACGAGGGTGAGTGTTGCTAGTGATGTCACGTGGAACTGAAATGTGGGCCACAAAGAAGGCTCAAGGTCACCCAAAGGGCAATGAAGAGAGCTATGCTCGGTGTCTCCCTGCGGAATCGAGTCAGAAATGAGGAAATCCGCAGGAGAACCAAGGTGACCGATATAACCCGAAGTATTGCCAAACTTAAGTGTCATATTGCTCGTGGCGGCCGTTGTGGCGGAAAGGTCCTCGAGTGGCGAAGACGCAGCGTAGACAGATCCCCACGAGGTGGACCGACGATTTGGTAAAGATCGCAGGAAGCCGCTGGATGCGGGCAGCGTAGGACTGATCGTTGTGGAGATTTTTGGAGGAGGGCTTGGCCAGCAAACCTCTTTCGGCTAAGGATGATGATGATGACAAGGGATGGAAAGTGTGCGATGTATATCGAAAGAAGAGTAAATGACGGAACATTGCATACGTTTATGAGAAGCCAGAAGGAGTGCTGGTTCCAACACTGATTTACTGGAGTGAATGCTGGGTATGGCAGAAGAAGAATGAAAGTAGAATTAATACAATGGAAATGAAATCATTGAAAAGTGACTTTGAAAGATAGAATCAGGAATCGGTAGTGTTATTATTGAGTTATGCAGTGTGACAAAGATTGAAAAGGTATGCTGCGATGGTTTGTACAATTGTGTAGAGGATGAATGAAAGAAGACTAAAAAATATACGAAGCGAAGGTGGATGGTAGTGTTGATAGGGCGCGAGTGTAATATGATCAAATCGGTGAAGTCTTAAGGAAAGGCTAAGTTATGAGTACCCTAAACCGACGACTATGTACGGACAACTTTATTAGAGTGAATGAAGCAAAAGCAGTGTATCATGATCGTATATAGCAAATTGGAAGTCTGCGGTTTCTTAAATGGGAAACTTTATAGATGACTGTATGTATAATTCCTATTCGCTACTGTGACAGTTTGTTTAATATTCATTGACATTTTAATTAGGACATTTTGACAAGTTTGGTATAGTGGCTACAAAAGGTAGCGGCTTCGCATCCCGCTAGGCGCCTAAATTTATTTGATGAGTACGGACACGTGTACCCGAGTTATGGATGTTTTCTTAACACGTATAGTATATATTGGCAAAATAAAATATTTTGTGTAGTTTAACAACCATCCGATATTCATAATATAAGCCTAACTAGGCAAGCAACAGTTTAGTGTGGAACTAGATGGCGCTGTGTGTA
This sequence comes from Oegoconia quadripuncta, assembly GCA_949316235.1. NCBI lineage: Eukaryota > Metazoa > Arthropoda > Insecta > Lepidoptera > Autostichidae > Oegoconia > Oegoconia quadripuncta. The sequence continues at coordinate 23,506,809 of OX438747.1, forward strand.
TGTCCAAGGATATTTATTGAATATCGGTATTCATTGAGATCACGTGCTTCATCTTCGGCTACATTGTCACTTTCCATCAGGCGAGATTGAGGTCAGACGCGTATCCGGTTAATCAAAAGAAATATCTACTATGGTTTGAGAGTAAGTTCCGCATTTTAAGAGTAAGTTCTGCATTAATAACTATTGAAGTATTTAAAAAGTTTTTAAAGTGAGATGTTAAAATATCGTGTAAGATCCCACGCCTGCAAACATTAAAGGCAGATCGTTGAAATAAAAACACAAGCGTAACTGCACACAATTAAGAAAAGGGTATTAATGTTAATTAAACTTTTCGGAAGCGAGCTGTGGACCAACGATAAAAGCCATGATGTAGTTCAGGCTTTAGGGTTGGCAGGTCTTAGACCAAAAGGACCACAGAAAACGATTTCTGATAATATGCGACAACCATAATCTTGTATATAGGCGATGTTTAGAAATAGGTTAAGACACAAGTATGCAGTGGTAGTGATCAACTGCAGGTGAACCCGGATCTCCTCGGGCTGATAATGGCTCCCAACCCTTATTGCAATAGATTGAGGTGACAGATGCACACACGGATAGTCCCATAAACCACAGAAAGATGCAGAAATACAGAAGGTCTTCGATAAGGAAAATCACCAAAGCACAGTCACTTTTCGATGCACTGTGGTCGTAAGGTCTCTGCTCTACTGTCAGAGGTCGACAGTACTCGGGGGTGGGTGCGTGGAAAGGGGCACTTAGTACATCAAAGAACACGAAATGGGCAAGTTGACCACATATAGGTACTTGTATCTAAATATTCCAAACAGCTTCGAAGCCTTTCAAACTATTTGAAGCCAAGGGGTATTGGTTTAATCGCTGACAAACGACTGCGCGGTGGAGAAAGTACTTTAAATTCAGTGCAAAAATATTTTTTTAACTTTATCTCATTTTTTTTCTTTTGTTTTTCACTGAAGTATAAAATTGCTTGCACATAAACAAATTTCATGCGCCATCCTTGTTAATATCAAAAGATTCAGGGCACACATAAAATGGGTTTTACGTTTACATAAGTTTGAAGTTTACATACACGAATATTTTTTATTTAAAGGAAAGTTAACAGTATGCATCGTACATTAGCCAACAAAGCTTCTACCGATAAAGATGAAACATTTGCATTGAGTGAATACGTTAAGTTTCATTATGTATTTTAAATCCAGTATAATTATTAATTTGTAAATTGTCCATTGCAGGTACCTATTAAATAAGATTCAGTTGATGTGTAATATAATTTTCCTATCAATGGGTATACATCTACTTTGGACTAGCTTAGATGTAACCAGAAAGCGTATTCATCGTACAAACATGTATTTTGATGTACTTGCGGTGAGTTATATTAATGTACATAAAGTCACGCCTGTCTCCCGTAGGGATAGGCAGAGACCACATACTGTCAATTTTTTTTAATGGTTAACTGGATACGCGTTTGACCATCTCACCTGATAGAAAGTGACGGTGTGGTCGAAGATGAAGCACGCGATCCCAGTAAATGCCTATTCACTCTGCTCTTGAAGATCCCAAGGTTGTAGGATTCAGAAAAGACTGACGCCGGAAGGGAGTTCCATGTCTTGGCTGTTCGGATGATGAATGAAAAATCGAACTTTTTAGTGCGAATGTTCGGTATATTATTACTACTACTATATTAACCTCTTGTTCAGGGCTCTTTTCGTCTGTTACGAACAAGCAAAAATGTCTATTTAAAAAAAAAAGTTTTTATACTACGGAAATACAGTACAATGTGCACAAGATTTGTAGATAGCCCAAATACAATACAATACAAACATTCTTAATAGTACACCAACAAATAGTTACAGTATTAAAATTTGTAATAATTAATTTTGTACGGGCCATATAAGCCTCTTTTCCCGCGTGTGTCGAAAAAGGTGAGCACAGCATAAACCAGTGACAGGCAGCTGCGTCATCGGTGTGAACCTCCCAAAACTGCTGCCAGCGTGGCAATTAGGGCAAACCTTCCCAAGGATACCCATACAACTATTTGGTGTAGTGGTCAGAAACTCTGCTGCTATACCAAAAGGTCGCGGGTTCTAATTCCGCTAGGGACATATGTTTGTAAGATGAATACAGATATGTGTCCCCGAGTTATGTATGTTTTTCGTTTATGCATGTATTTATTTATAAAAAAATGTATTTGTGTTGTTTATCAACCATCTGGTATCCATAATACAAGCCTAGTTGCTTAGTGTGGAACTATGTGCAAAGATATTTATTATTATTATACAAAATCGCACCTGTCGAGAGGATGCACGTCCACTAATATTCATACATGTCTAGGCTGTTGATGTGACTAACTGCGAAATAATAATGTATGTGGTATGATACAGTCAAAAATATTTCATGATGCACCCAGGAATTAGAGAACAGAAAGTCATTTGCCAGTTTTAATCTTTAAGTACTCCACATGACTCTTATTAGGAGTCATGCTCTCCCACTGCTGGGCAAGGGCCTCACTCCTCTCTCCACAAGTCTCTGTCCCGAACAATAACCTACCACCGTCCCATGTCCCTACCACCTCTCGGTATACGGGCCGAAGCTGCGAGTGGTGTGCGTGGTCCTCAGGCTTTCCCCACGCACACTTTCTTGACACTCTACAAATTCTATCTATATCCTGTCCCTTGGTTCATTCTCCCGACTGGGCTGATCAAATACAGCTCACGGCACTTGGCGCCGGGCTGCTCTCTACTATCTCTAATATGTCTGATTTTTTCGTATTTGCTGCATCTGGCTGCGGTGTCTGCGCCTCAAATGCTCTGCGTTTGCCGTGCCACGCTCTGGCAAACTCTCGGAGCCGCGCGAAGTTCGGTTCGGACCGCACAAGAGCCCCGAAGTGTACCGGTCCCGCCTCCACAAGTTAACCTCCTCTGTTCCGAACAGTCCGATCAGGGTTGTGGAACTTATCCAGCTCGTCCCACCATCTCCTTTATATATCGGTTGGTGGTAGGGCATTTTAAATGTCCGCCTGGCTAGCTACCACCATCTTATCTAAATTTGTCGCTCAACAGCAATGTTAATGGCATTGTTGTGTTCCGGTTGTCAGAGGTAATATAGCCGATCCCCCAATTGTGTTAGGGTTTCCTGGTCAGTACGCTTCCACCTTCGACTTCATCTTCACTTAACATCAGGTGTGATTGAAGTCAAATACGAACTCGTTGTGCATAAAAAAAAATATCAGTAATAACTATTTACGTATTTAGAAAGTAAACAAACCCAACAGCATATTTTTGTGTTTTGCGGGCTCCATGTTGGATTTCTTACCATACAATGTATCCCATGACACTTTAGGATCAAAACGAATCGGAAGTCACCTCGCTTTTCAAAATCGGTCGAGCCGTTTAGGGTACAGGAGGTAACATAGAAATCTATGTACATACATAAATAATATAAATAAATAAATATCCTTAGACATACACACAGCGCCATCTAGTTCCACAGTAAGCAATTATAGGCTTGTGTTGTAGATACCAGAGGGTTGATATACTACATAAATACATTTTTTTTGTAAATAAATACTTATTATAAATGAAAACATCCATAACTCGGGTACACATGTCCGTATTCATCACACAAACATATGCCCCTAGCGGGATTCGAACCCGCGACGATTTGGTATAGTGGTCAGAGTTTCTAACCACTACACCAAACAGGTCGTCGAATACATACATACATACAATACACTACTCCTTTTCGGGGCTGTCGGGTAAAAAATCTGTACCAAATTAAGTACCAACCCTATCCACACATCCCCTTGAGATCGTCCCCAAAGAAATAATGGCGAAGTTTTTAATGGGAAATGGTTTCGAGATATAAATTCGCTTACAATGGCCAACGGCCGGTGGACTGGCTGGACACTACGCCAGTGTGGATATGAGATACCGTGACAGATGGCCTGCTGGTTGGGTATTTTTAGATGAATGGCGTCGATATTGCTAATATCGAGTCATAGGGTTTGGGGGAAATCATATCGGTTCTGTATAATCTACACTTTATCTTGGGGTCTAGTCAAAGAAAGTCTTTGATCGGAATTGTTGTCATTATCACTGACTTCAATAGGGTTCTCTAACTCGAGTGCATCATCAGGTCTTCAGCAAAATTTCAATAGAAATTAGGAGAAATTTCAAACAAAAAAGAATAATCGAAATCGGTTAACAATAGGCAGGGTAATCGCGGAACATAAATAAATAAATATTTTGGACATACACACATCGCCATCTAGTTCCACATTAAGTAACAAGACTTGTATTATTTTTATTTTTTTTTAATCCACAACGGGTTAGCACTTGACCTCAATCACACCTGACGTTAAGTGAAGATGAGGCCGAAGGTGGTAGCGTACTGACCCGGAAACCCCACATTATTTGGGGGACTGGCTATCTTATCTCTGACAACCGGAACACAACAATGCTATTAACATTGCTGTTTGGCGGCAGATTTAGATAAGATGGTGGTAGCTAGCCAGGCGGACATTTAAAATGCCCTACCAGCATCCAAACCGAGTACTAAATATGTACCCCGCTGGGGATCGAACCCGCGACCTCCGAATCGTACACAAAATGTTGTTTACATTGAGCAACGGAGGCGGTTGATTATGGATACTAGATGGCTATTAAACTACACGAATACATTTTCTTTTGTAAATACATACATATATAAATGAAGTGTACTCAACTCGACTACATAAGGTAAGCAATTCATGTAAGGGACAATATATTGCTTTTACAATAAGATTCTGGAAAATATACAAAATTTGCCTATAAATATATTGCCTATAATATATAGTGTGTATGTCTAAGGATATTTATTATTATTATTATTTGACAAGATTTATACTCGACGATTATTTCCAATCACATAATATTATTGTTCTCTCAATTATACTTACCACAGAAATCCATATCGGATTGCCCGAAAACTTGGCGGGATTATTCATCCCTTTTATTTGTATGTGCACATATTTTATCTCCCCCATTTAAGGGGAAGGTCGCCGCAGATACCACGGGAATGGTGTAATGGCACAATTAAGGTGACGTTCTCGGGAAATTTTGACACTTTTACGATAGCCACGGCAATTTTGTGACACTGTTACGAGTAGGCGAGGCACAGTTGTACTTTAAGAAGAATGGATTTTATTTTAAAGAGTTTCTTTGGATTAATTTCATAGTAAATTGTGGAAACGTGTAAGGCTGTTGATGACAATGAACGAATAAAATGTACTCACAATCTTAGGTTTATTTCATTACCAGCAATAAACAAACAAACATCCAAACTTTCGCATTTATAATATTAATTAGATTTCCTTCTATGCTTAAGTTTGCAAACTTAGTAGGAAACAGCGTATAATTTACTGTAGTTTGTACGTTCTTGAGAGGCGGGCCTGAAGACCCGCAACACAGGCATTGCCTAGTAGCATCAGCTCCCACTTTGATGTTATACATTTATACTATTTCTCTGTTTGTACACAAAATAAACGATTATTATACACTTAAGCATATCCAAAATATAGAAGGAAGACTACAGCAAGACTCATAGAAGTATAGATTCTCAGATCTTTACATAAATGAGAATCACAGTCATAAGTACATTTTAAAAGTAGGTATGTACCTATATTACAATATTTTATATTATATAAATCTATAATGTTCTTGTTGTTATTTGTGTGTAACTCAATACGTGTAGAAATATTACTTTTTTAATTTCATATTCGCCCCTGTGATATGCCAATGAAAGCCTTCCACAACACAAGAAGCGGGTGACTGAAAACCAGCGCTACTCGAGATAATGCTCTCAAGTAAGCAAATGCTGAGTCACTTCCATTTGCCTAATAAGAATACCTAAGTGTACTAACCTAATTCTTCATAATATATTATAATCTGTAACTAAAGAAACCGATTTAGTGTACCTACATATATACAGGGCGTCCCAAAGTTATGGGACATGAAGGGGAAGTACCTTAAATATCGTAGATAGTGAATTTTGCTCAAAGAAGACTTTATGTTATTTTTAAAAGTTAGTAATTCTGCATTCATAGATTTTCTAAAAATTATTTGCTTCGGCTGGGAATTGAACCGACTCAAATGTGAAAAAAAAAACACCCTACTTTTATGATGCCAATCGAAAGAATAGCTAAAAAATAATAACTCTGCCTAAGTAACATAGTATTTTAAAAGAAAGGAACAACGTGAAATTAATCATTTTAATCAAATAAAAAACATACATGAAACTGCCGTAGTCAATTAAGTAGGTATTTTTTTGTAAATTAATTAATTAAATGCTCAAAATGTGATCCCTCTTGTCTTACGCAAATCGCCAATCTTTTAATGAGCCCGCTGCCTGTTGATTTTCTAATCATTTTATGGTGAACACTCGATGTGATATGGCACAATTCTGTTTGCAACTCGCCTACGTTCTCGTATCGCTTTTTGTATAGCATATCTTTCACGTATCCCCAAAAGAAGAAATCTAATGGTGTGAGGTCCGGGGATCTGGCCGGCCATCTAATCGGTCCATTTGTACCAATCCATGTAGGAAAACATTCATTTAGAAAATCTGCTGCTCTCCGACTATTATGAGCCGGAGCTCCATCTTGTTGGAAAATTAAGTTTTCTTGCTCCGCCGCGGAATGGTTTCTTATCTTATCCCTTAAAATTTGAAGTATTCCTAAATACTTTTCTGTGTTCAAGGTTCCTTGGTAAAAATGGATTAAGAAAACCCGGTTTTTTAAAAGTCCGCACCAACAGTTGAGTGAAAAACGCACTTGGTTATTAGTTTCAGTCACTCGTAGGGGATTTTCTTTAGACCAAATACGATTATTGTTGCGGTTATACATACCGTTATTGCTAAAGTTAGATTCGTCTGTCCAAATAATATTATCCAAAAAATTTGGATCTTCGAGCAATCGTGCCTGGATATCAAGACAGAAATTTTTTCTCCTTTCTGTATCGCCCGGAAGTAATTTTTGAACCAATCGTCCTTCAACATAACTCTTAAAACCGTGTTTTTTTAATACACGGTGTATTTTACTTTTTGAAACTCCAATTTCATGTTCTCCTTCTCTCACCGATGCTTTCGGAAAAGCCGAAAAGTAAATTAAAATACCAAGTTCTTCGTCGTTGATCGTATGGTTTTCTTGCTGTGGTTCTCTTGGGCGTTTATCGAAACGTCCCAGAGTTTTCAAATTGTTCACAAGCCTTTTCAAAACTTTACGAGACGGTATTTGTCTATCAGGATATTTTACGCCATACCACCGCAAACTTCTAGAGATATCTTTATCGTTCAAAAAATATGCTTCCATTAGATCAAAACTTACTTGATATGCCATGTTCGCAATAAATTAACACAATAACACTTGTGTAAGTGAATTGAGACTAAACAGATCAATATCCGAAAAACAAACGCTCGCACATACTGTTCCATTTTCAAATTTAAGAATAACATTTAAAAATATCACTTCTTTTTAAAATATCTTAAAAAGTATGCATTCAAACAAACGCTGTCATAAACTGTTCCATTTTCAAATTATAAATTATTTATTTTTGTTTTTAATTTGCCTTCTGTCTAGCTTACAGAGGACGTATTGAAATACAAGTTTTATCATTTCATCTACACGTGCACTTATAATAAGGAAAACTATGTTAGTACCTATTTTATGAAGTGGGTACTTATTTACGAATAATCAATGCTATCTTTGGAATGATAATATCGCTACTTTTCGAACGTCGTCGGCAATAAATAACTTTCTTGAAATTTGACTCAATCATTTTATGTTGTTCCTTTCTTTTAAAATACTATGTTACTTAGGCAGAGTTATTATTTTTTAGCTATTCTTTCGATTGGCATCATAAAAGTAGGGTGTTTTTTTTTTCACATTTGAGTCGGTTCGATTCCCAGCCGAAGCAAATAATTTTTAGAAAATCTATGAATGCAGAATTACTAACTTTTAAAAATAACATAAAGTCTTCTTTGAGCAAAATTCACTATCTACGATATTTAAGGTACTTCCCCTTCATGTCCCATAACTTTGGGACGCCCTGTATAAGGTCTAACAAAATGAACCCGACAAACGTTACGGAGTGTATGTATAGGATGTACCTATTACGAAAAAAATAAAAAATAAAACATTAAAATTAACAGATTTTATTAAAAAAATAAAATTGCGAGATGAAAAATTTTGTGGACGTTAATGGCCGCGCGCTCTAAGTACTTTGCCACAACACAAACTCGTGCCGCGGTAACTTTGAAGCCAAAAAGCGACCACTCGCCACTCGCCGCCGACGCTCGCCCCGGCGCCGCCGACGCTCGCCCCGGCGCCGCCGCCGCCACGACTTGCTGTGATTGGTTGCGCCCTATGCCCCGCCACCCGCCATCCCCTTTGGCGTGTTCCATATCAATGGAACGTTGCCTGTTTTTTCTCATTGATAAAACAAGGTACAATCGAAGTGAAGTAAGTCTGTTAATGTGTATTTTCATTTGCACTTACATTTAATTTTTTTACTCTGAAACAAAATTTTTAAGGCTAGTTTTTTTAATGAATATATTATTTTATTATCATGAACGTGCAATTGCCAAAGTTTGTCGGGTTAATTTTGTTAGACCCTATATACATAAACAACTGTTGTAACTTTGTTATTTGAGCAATAAAAAGCATTTATAGGTATTTGTATAATAATCTCAATGCCTACCATGATGCAGTTCCTCCCGCCAACTCATCCTACACGTGTACGACAGAAAACCAGCGCCTCGCTCTTCGAGCGAAGCATTATGCTGAATCCTAACCCATTTACTACTGCGGCACACATAGCAATATTGATGCAAATCATAGCCTAGTTCTTATTTTGTAAGTTTTTAATAGTTCTACCAATGTGAATTCTAATAATTTAAATTGTAATGTTTTTTTTTATGTACAACGGGTTAGCACTTGACCTCAATCACACCTGATGTTAAGTGAAGATGAGGCCGAAGGTGGCATGGAAACCTCAACTTATTTGAGGGGCTGGCTATCTCATCTCTGACAACCTGAACACAACAATGCTATTAACATTGCTGCTTGGCGGCAGATTTAGATAAGATGGTGGTAGCTAGCCAGGCGGACATTTAATATGTCCTACCACCAACCAAACAAAGTACTAAATATGTACCCCGCTGGGGATCGAACCCGCGACCTCCGAATCGTAAACCCAATGTTTTGACGACCTGTTTGGTGTAATGGTTAGCAACTCTGACCACTATACCAAAAGGTAGCGGGTTCGAATCCCGCTAGGGGCATACGTTTGTGTGATGAATACGGACATGTGTACCCGAGTTATGGATGTTTTCATTTATAATAAGTATATATTTACAAAAAAAAAATGTATTTATTGTACAAGCATGTACAAAATGTGTACTTTGACCGAGACGACCTGCGCATGTAACCCAAATTATACAAAAAACAAATACTGAAGAATCAGCAGTGCAGACCGTCACGGCGAAGCCAAGTCGCGCGACCCAGAAAAACAGTTGCTACATAGCTCTCAAACAATAAACAGTTACATAATTACATTCAATATTTTGGATTTAATTTGACATCCTTAACAATCATTTTTAGTAAACATTTAACAATCTAGGAAACGTAACAACAACAACAAATTCAACCCGCATCATCCGCTAAGGACACTCGTGGTATCGGTACGCGTCGCGATCACGAGGAACGAACATTAACATCCTGTAGGACAGGGAACTCAGTACCTGCTCTTACATTTATGTATTATATCAACCATCTGGTATACACAACACAAGCATATAGTTGCTTACTGTGGAACTAGATGGCGCTGTGTGTATGTCTAAGGATATTATTTATTTATTAATGTTTTACATTGAGCCACGGAGGCGGTAATGTACCTATTGTTATGTGTTTTAAATAGTGAATAAACTATTTTCTTTCTTTCTATATTCATATAAAACAAAGATGACGATGAACTTCCCCTAAGTGTATTTGGGATACGATCGCTCCTTAAGCTCAGTTATTATAAGGAAAGGTTGGAATAATATTGTTTGGGCAAGGAAATATTGGCTAATTGGTACGTACATATTATTATGGTTCAGCGAATTAACCTTTGGACGCACATGGACACCGATCGGTGCCAAAAAATTTTGATCCCGTCAACACTCGCCGACACCGGATCCGGAGCGGTGCCAACGGACACTCGATTTTCAACTCTCAATTGTTATGATTATAGGGTTCCCATTCCTTTGGACTGTGTTTGTACTTGTTCTCTATTAATAAGCTCAGGAAAACAACGGAATTGTGTTTTTTTTTTAAGTTTCTTTGGAAAACTGACATCTGTTTTTGCAAAGTATCTCTCAAATAAACAAATTAAAGCCAATTAAAGAAGATTATGCGTTTGCAATATCATGAAGCTGATCCAATGATGGAGCGGGGATATAGAGACTGGAACTCCCTGGTGGCAAATGGCAAGATAGTCAAATTTGAGCTGGTTTTGTGTGTTGCCAACGGGCATTTTCCATTACACATGATGACGAGTGTCTGAAGATGGAGCCAGAAGATGGCCACTGGAACTCGTCTGTACTAGAATAATATGTGATAATCACGATGGACCATTAAAAGCTAGTTTCTAAAAGTATTTTCAATGTAGAACTTTTCAAATAAGTAATTTGTATAAACAGGATCAAGGAAGTTTGAAAGGAGTTTTGACAATGCTGCCGGCTATTACCACCGCATGCAACAAAGCTGTGGTAACACCCCGCAGGATTGCCTGTTGCGGTGTTATCACTGCATTATTTTCTTTACACTATACTAGAGGTCCCAAGTGTAACTTTCGCTGGCCTACAAGCGTAATAAATGCATGAAGTACATCAGACGGTGAATCAAGTCGTCATTTAGCCGTGATGAAGTGGGATCGTTAATAACGAATCCCCTCGATTCCCCGGCGGTAAAATGAATCGAAACTATTACTATGGGTTCACGATGATTCATGTTGTGTGAAGTTCGAGCGAATAGTGCACGAGTTTCTAGCGGTAAATGTTAAATCTGATTATTTCCAAATAACTACAAACAGACTAGCAGCACACAAAAATATTCTAGCTAGGTACCTGCTCAACGTTGTAAGATGGATTTATTATTACTATTATGAATTAGTGAAATGAAATATTCTGTGGGGGATAGCTCTACCCTTTGCTTAAATATGTGTGCGGGTTCTTCCTTTACAGGTCTGGCGAAAATAAAACCAGAGGATGCTTGCATACAAATACTGGAGTCTGGCCTCGGTGCTGCCACGTTCGGGTACCACTATTAGAGGTGTCGTCCATGTGACGTCTCGGAGCGACTGAATACATTTTTTTCTTTTTTTTTTTTTTTTTTTTTGCGCCCATGCAAAGGCACCCTCCGGAGGAACGAAGGAGGGAGGCGGAGAAGGCTCTAAGCGTACGAGCACAGCCGGCTGTGCAAGTTATGTGGGACTCACAGAGTGTGCCTACCCACTAAAACTCCGCCTTGGAGGTAGGGACTAGCCGTGAGGCTTTTATCCCGTCATCGGAAGCGACCCCTTTCCTGGGGAGGGGAGGGGCGCTAGTGGTGCTCTGCTAGAAGAGCATCACTTAGAAGAGACTAGAGCTAATCGAGAGTCGATGATGAGTCAGGGGTGACAAGTGCCCCTGACTCATCTGTGGCCGCCAGGAGGCAAGCCAGATCGGATGTGAGTTTATTGGGTGGGTCGGTGAGGACGTTCCTCGGACGTCGGACTTGATAGAGAGAGGTTGATGAGGGGGTAGGGTAGACTGCTGACCCTCTTATTAACGGATTTGGGTGTTCGGTACCTGATTTGAAAAAGGATTCGGTGAGGGTTTTCAAAAACTGTTGGATTGATGGTAAATCTATGTCACGGTGAAGGTCAGCATTTCTGACGCACCAGTGGGCGTTCAGTGCTCTACGACAGAAAAAGTTTTGTACGATTTGGAGTTTATTTATTGTATTAGGGTTCGCGTGTGCGAAAACGGGGCCCCGTATGTCATTACCGGTCGGATGCACACCTTGAAGAGTGTTCTCTTATTGATGGGGGACATTTTACTACTTCTGCCTATCATACTATTTAGGCGGCCCAGATAGAAGCGGGCAGTGCGAGTCACATTCAGGATGTGAGGCTTAAAAGTTAGCCTCGAGTCCAGAGTAACACCTAGGTATTTGGCAGTGGGTTTCCAGGGGACAGGGGTACCTAGCATACGGATTTGGGTATCATTGAGATCGAGATGGCGTCTTCTCTTATGACTGAATCTAATCGCGGTGCTTTTATCGGGGTTTACTTCTATACGCCATTTCCTAAACCATTCTCCAAGCTCATTAACTGAGCGTTGGAGTTTGGATATGGTTGACGACAGCCGCTGACCCTTTATATAGAGGGCAGTGTCGTCGGCGAAGAGAGAGAGTTGGACATTGTTTTTGGGGATGGGTATGTCGTTTGTGTACGATATATATAGTAGGGGAGAGAGCACTGATCCCTGAGGGACTCCGGCTTTGAGCGGGCGGGGGGAGGATAGCACTCCTTCGTGTCTAAAACGAAAGGTACGATCCTGGAGATAGGATGCTACTGTTAGAACTAGCCTGTCGGGGAGACCTAAGTGGTGTAGTTTATAGATAAGGCCTGCGTGCCATACTTTATCGAATGCCTTTGCGACATCAAAGAAGACTGCTACTGTTTTTTCGCGTTTAGGGTAGAAACCGCTCAAGATGTACTCGATTATGCGGTGGACCTGTTGTGGACAAGAATGGTTTGCGCGGAAACCGAATTGGTGGGGTAAAATAAGAGGGGGCTCACCTATTGGGAATAGGTGTTTTCTCATAATACATTTTTTGCAAAATCCCCGTATTTATAAGGTGACGTGTGGCGCACTTCACGTCTATCGATTGTGGTTACCCAAACGCGGCAATACCGGGACGAGAGCCCCCTTTATTAAAAAACATTAAACAATAAATAAACGATTTAACAGTCGCGAACATATTCTATAGTACTCCATGAATGCTCATTTTGCAACAAATAGTAGTGGAGTCTGAATCAGCTCCTACGAATCGAGTTAATATTTTATGTATATGTGGATGGCTTATTTTGTGGTCGTCTTGAGGGTGCTTTGGTCGGCGTCCGATTATTTACCGAGGCCTATGTAATGTTCCTATTGGGTAATCCCACTTTATTAGATGAACATGGAGGTGGTGAGGATAAACATTACTATATAATATATTAATGAACTATATTTCAAAGAAGAAGAAATTGTTGACGTAATATTAAATAATAATAAATGTCTTTAGACATACACACAATGCCATCTAGTTCCCACAGTAAGCAACTATAGGCTTGTGTTGTGGATACCAGATGGTTGATATACTACATAAATACATTTTTTTTTGTAAATAAAACCTTATTATAAATGAAAACATCCATAACTCGGGTACACATGTCCGTATTCATCACACAAACATATGCCCCTAACGTTTTGGTATTTAGTGGTCAGAGTTGCTAGCCACTACACCAAACAGGTAATGTTTTTTATCCATGTAGCTTTAATCGCGTAATTGTAGAGAAGTAACGAAGTATTGGTCAGTATACAGGGTGAAATTTAAGTCATCGCCAGCGACATATTGGCGATGGATTCATAATATGGGCGGTCGTATGATTATAATAATACATGGTTAATACCTACAAGAAGTGAACCTGGTGACGCTGCGGTATGGTGGAGATAGCTTAACAGAATTATTGTTAGGTCTGTTCATGGAAAATGGTCATTATTATTTTTTTATGCACAACGGGTTGGTACTTGACCTCAATCACACCTGATGTCAAGTGAAGATGAGGTCGAAGGTGGAAGCGTACTGACCCCGAAACCCAAACACATTTGGGGGACTGGCTATCTTATCTCTGACAACCGGAACACAACAATGCTATTCACGTTGTTGCTTGGCGGCAGATTTAGATAAGATGATGGTGGCTAGCCAGGCGGACATTTTAAATGCCCTACCACCAACCAAACCGAGTACTTAAACATGTACCCCGCTGGGTATCGAACCCGCGACTTCCCAATCGTAAACCCAATGTTGTTTACATTGAGCCACGGAGGCGGTTAATTTTATTAATATTGCTACCAACCGTTAAAGACCACAGACAACAACTTAGCATATCAAGAAACGTAATTGACTTTGATTATCGATTATCACCGACGATTGGAAGGATTCGGTTGATCATGGAATTTGAGCAGGAGGGATTGTACACTAGTCTGGATGAATCCCACTAATAACATGCGTGGGCCGTGGATTGTGTGAGGGGCATGCTCTACGTTTACCCTTCATGGTTCATGGTCACTGATGACATTATACTGAGACGGATTGTCATCGCAGCCGCTAGCAATACCCGCGTTTTCCGACAAATGTAAAAGTCTGTGTATCTATATGTGGCGCCAAAACCGCTGAACAGATTCAACAATGATTTCATATTTTCGAAAGCTGGTATTTGTGAACGTGTTATAGCCATGTTTGATGTAAATCGGTTCAGCCGTTTCCAAGATATTTAACCTTTAACGCAGTTGCTTTGTATCGATGTTATTGTCTTAACATCTTTATTGTACACAACTGTTACAGAAATATGCATTGTATTGAAAATGTATTCCTGTTGACACACAAAATCTTCCCTTCAATTAATTTAATCCCAACTAATATTATGAATGCGAAAGTTTGTTTGTGTGTGTGTATGGCTGTATGTATGTTAGTTACCTCTTTACGCCTATACGGCTGGATGGATTTGGATGAAATTTGGTGGAAAGACAGATGAGGACTTGGGTTAATAAATATGTATTTTTTTTGTTGAACCGATTTTGATAAAATCTTCCACGCGGACGAAGTATAGTATCACTACTATAAAACAGAAACTTATTAAGAAAGCATATTATAAAATATTAGACTATTTAGATGATAAACATCCCTGGACAGCTTGTTCGCATGTCAGGCTATTTCACAATTAATAATGAAATGTAAAAACCCTTTTCAAATCAAATCAAATCAAAAAATATTTATTTCGTAGGATAAAAATTATCACTTGAAAACGTCACATATTTTATCTTATTATTAAAGTTTTTGACATTATTGCTCATTCACAAAGCTGATTCCCCAGAGAAGAACGAGCAAGAAACTCAAGGGTTGCTCTTTTAAATAAGTTTGCGTTACAATTATATCATATTGTATAATTAGACTGAATATCGCCGAGCGGTCTATGCCTATGCTATTATATCCGGAAGATAAATCCAGACAGTCAGCCATTTTATAATAGCCTTTGGTAAATAAGGTCTGTTTTATGATGCTTTTAAATTTATTTAAAGGTAAATTATGAATGTCCACTGGAACCTTATTATAAAAGAGTATACATTGCCCCTTAAATGACTTAGTGAATATACATATATATATACTTTTGTAATATAAAAACCGGTTTTTAAAAGAGCAACCCCTCGAGTCTCTTGCTTGTTAGCCATAGATTGTGCTACCACGCAATCTATGGCGCACTTGTTGTCGTGCCCTGCCTCTTCAGTTTCATGCACAGAGAACCTTTTTGAAGCAAACCATAGAGCCATCGACGTTGTCACTCTTTGGGCCAAACTACTTTAGGTCATTACAATTTTTGCTATCGACTCGAAAAGCAGGAGGAGGAAATGGCATTTTGAACAAGCAGTAGCTTAAAAAATGTAAAATTGACTATTTACCCTAAACTTAAAATATTCAATTTTACATTTTTCGTACCTACAAAATAAAGATTTTTTGACGTTGACTTCGTACAACCATTTAAACCCTTTATTTCCACACACCGAAAAAAAAACAAAAACCACAACAACATACAAGAAATCGAAAACGGTGGTGACTAAAGCCCGTATCCCACAAATCGCTCTCGAGACTGAGATGGCCACAAGCTGACGCTGAGAATCTGTTGCATATTAAACCAGTGTCAAAAAAACAAAAAAAGACAAATAAGAAAACTATAATATCGAGATCGAGACGCGATCCCAATCTCAAGATCGATCCATCAACACGGCTCCATGACTAACTAGGTACAACACTGAGTATGTGTGTGGGGGACAGTCTCAGTAAACACTGAGTAACATAAATTGCTCAGCACTGGTTTTCAGCCTGCCCTCAACTGTACAAAGGCGAGCTTAACCCCAATAGAATTTTCATAGATTCTCGGGGATTGCTGTAAATCCAACAAGAATTGTCCTGAAGGAATGAGATATTTTCACGGGAAGCCGATTATTTATCGTAAATCACGTCAAATTCATATTATTTAGTAGACAAAATCCAGCGCTGTCCGACCATTGTTTGTACGGCAAAGGTTCTTTATGGTAATCATAACTTGAAGAACAATGGCTTCGAATAGCCGGCGTCAGTGCAGAGCGCAATAGTAAATCAACTTACTCGTAGTTAGGACAGTCCGCTAAAAGACTGAGCTAAGAGAAATAGGGAAATTCTGTGAAATACTTTAAAAAGTTTCTGCTTGAAAAGGGGAGAAAATTATAAAAAAAAAATTTATTCCTCATCAATCAATGAGCCTTTTAGTGCCGCACAGGTTGGGGCATTTCAGATATACAATACAATCTAGTAGGTAAGGAAACTAAATTAAAAGAAACAAAAGATTACTAATTAATTAATCCATTTCATGAATTAATTAATTAATTTTTTTAAATTTTTTAAATTTAAATTAATGATTGTTTAAATCGGGTGACAACAAAGACCTGGGTCTTTGTTCTGTTGTCTGGGAAGTTATCTGGATAACTTCACACCAGTATTTGTTTCTCCAGTGTTTAGTAAAATTTTTGAAAAAATCATGTTAACACAAATGCTTTCCTATTTTAATGTAAATAACTTGTTCCACCATCAGCAGTTTGGCTTTACCAGGGGAAGAAACACTGTTGATGCGGGGGTTAGTCTGATTAAGTACATTTTTGAGGCTTGGGAAAACTCACAAAATGGAATTGATACTTTTGCGATCTTTCAAAGGCATTTGACTGTTGATCACAAAACATTACGGATTCAATTCTGAGAGCCCTATCATGATTTAGTCTTATTTAGAAAATAGAATACATAACGTAGATGTCAATGGGGTAAGATTACTAGACTCTCGAGTGAGGATAGGCGTGCCACAAGGCTCAATATTAGGCCCTTTTATGTTTGTAGTATATATAAATTTATTACGGTTTTTATGGTACAGAGATTGACCGAGATAGTACTATTTGCTGATGATACATCATTAGTTTTTAAAGATGACAGAATCTTCGGTTAATTTTACGCTGGTTTACAGTTAATAACTTGGTGATTGGAAGAAAAAGACGTATTGCGCCAAATGCTATTTTCTTTTATTTTGTACCACATCGTGTGCGATGTCGTTGAGTGATCAAAAATTATTATAGGTTATCTTGATCTGTTTTTCCATTTAGGGATCCGTTTAAGAAATATTAATCTTTAAAGTGCTAATATTTGTAAGTGTCAAGTATGGGGGATACTTGACACTTACACTACCGTTTAGTTCTGAATAAGTGAAAAAATTCACGGCAGTTGTAGTACATATTCGTATAAGGACGTTAAAAAAAAACTATTACAGGTAAGTAGGTTTTACAAGTTAATGAACAATAGCTTAACGACGAAACGTCTCTTGACGACGACGAAGAGCTTTAACGACCTGTTTGGTGTAGTGGTTAGCAACTCTGAACACTATACCAAAATCGATTCGAATCTAGGGGCATATGTTTGTGTGATGAATACGGACATGTATTACCCGAGTTATGGATGTTTTCATTTATAATAAATTTTTATTTACAAAAAAAAAATATTTATGTAGTATATCAACCATCTGGTATCCACAACACAAGCCTTTAGTTGCTTACTGTGGAACTAGATGGCGCTGTGTGTATGTCTAAGGATATTTATTATTAATATTATAATAGCTGAAAAACTTAAAAAATGTACCTACGTTCCTTCGAAAATGATTTATCAAACAACATAAAGACCCCTTCTAAGTCCGCAAGTAAGGAAATCCTACACTGCGCATGATCCGACCCAGACTTGGCCGGTTTTATGGTTTCGTAATTTTTTGACATCTTTTGATAGTCTGTGACTATATTTAATTACATCAAATTTACAATCTTCAAGTGCTGCAGAAGGTACAAATCTAATCTAATTTAGGCTGATCGTACTTGGTCGGCTAACACATTCTAGTTAGGATGGGGCTCTTGCAAATGGATCATAGAAGTATCGGGAATATTCTGTTGATACAAAGCAAACATTTAGGCTGG
Organism: Oegoconia quadripuncta; assembly: GCA_949316235.1. Taxonomy (NCBI): domain Eukaryota; kingdom Metazoa; phylum Arthropoda; class Insecta; order Lepidoptera; family Autostichidae; genus Oegoconia; species Oegoconia quadripuncta. The sequence continues at coordinate 23,525,187 of OX438747.1, forward strand.
GAGTATACGTCCGATTTTTCCACTAGACCGTCGGATCCGATGAATGATCCGCTTATCGGAAGGCGTTGAAGCCATAATTTTGTTTGAACAAGCAATACACGTCCGATGGGATAGTCGGAGGTGTTTACCATTTTTTTATCGATCTTTTCTTCTTTCGCGTCATCACGAGCAAATATTATTTATAATTTTCAATTTTTTTGCAATGCGAAGCAGTCATGCTCGAGAAGGAGGCCGCAGAGCGGGATCGGGAGAGGGCCCATCCCGCTCGCCGGGGGCGAAGTCGGGGGGGCGGCATCGCTCGCTAGCCCCCTGCACGTCGCCCGGGGTCGCGGGCGGCTACATCTTCGGGGCGATGTAGCCGCCGGACGCGACCCGGGAGAGGATGACACCCCCCGGAGCGACCGGGGGGTGTCGTCGCATCGGGCCCTGTCGCGCCTCATATATATATTCTTTATTGCACATAAAAAAACATGTTGACAATCAGTCGGAAATATTGTACAAAGGTGAGCTTATCTCTAACAGAGATCTCTTCCAGCCAACCTCAGTGGTGGTTAGAGCATTGTGCGGGACGGTGAAGAAAAAGTGCAGTTATACAAATATACTATACATATAGGTATATAATATAATATGTTATTTACATACATACACTACTAGAATACAGAAATACACTTAGTTATAAAATTACACGTGATTATTAGTAAACTATATAATATAAATAAATAAATATCACATATATAAGTACATAATAATTATATAAATATATATCTTAAATCATGATAGAATGATAGTGCTCTTTTAGCCTCTTCTTGAATACTTGGACGGAGGGACTCTCTCGGATCTGTGCAGGAAGCTTGTTCCACAACTGTGCAGCTCGTACTGTGTACGATTTAAAAAAGAAATTGGAATTTGACAAGGGATAGGTTAGGGTTTTAGTTAAGCAAGGACGTCTGGATCGGGAAGGAGGAGGTAACAGGGTGAAACGGGAGCGGAGGTACTCGGGAGCAACAGGATTACTAAGGATCTTGTAAAGAAGGGAGAGGATATGCACATTACGATATATCATACCGCCCGCTGATCGCGGTGTGAGGCTCGACAGCCCCCCCTGTGGAGGGCGCGCCAGCCGCCCTCCGGGAACGGGCCTCCTCTAGTGAGGTGAAGGTCGCCGGGGGGTTTTCGTGGGTAGGACCGCTCCGATCTGGAGTGGGGAGTCCCACATATCCCCACCGCTGATTCCCGTCGGCGGCGGGTTGAACGCGTAAATTCGTTTCCCCTCGACAAAAAAAAGGCGAGGTTCTATACTGAACAAAGGAATACGTAGGCTTTAATTTTATGATGAATAATTATTTATTCTGCATTTTCAGATTGAAACAAAAGCTAATGTATCAACTCAATGCCTAATACTCAACAGTTTCCAATGGACTACCTTGATATTAATAGGTTATGTTTATTACATACAGTAGTATTATTTTATTTAGTTACTGAGATAATATCGTGTAGTTTGCATAAGAGTAGAATAAAAACTGCTGTAGATTGTTCATGTGAATGAGCAGATTAACAAGAATATACAATTTAGCAGTTACAGTTTGTAAATGCTGTGTTATTTCTAAAACAAATAATCATAATATCATCGTCATCATCACATCAGCCACAGGACTGCTGAACATAGACCTCCCTCATAGATTTCCAAAGCGATCGGTTAGGACCCGTCTAGGCAGTCTGCCTAGAAGCTGCTTCAGAAGGAGACCGCAGAGCGGGATCGGGAGGGCCGATCCTGCTCGCAGGAGGCGACGTCGGGGGGGAGGCAACGCTCGCTAGCCTTCCTGCGCGTCGTCTGAGGGTCGCGGGCGGCTACAACTCGGGGCAATGTAATCGTCGGATGCGACCCGGGAGAGGATGACACATGGGTTCGATCCCCAGCGCGGTGCATATTTAGTACTCGGTTTGGTTGGTGGTACGGCATATTAAATGTCCGCCTGACTAGCTACCACCATTTTATCTAAATCTGCCGCCAAACTGCAATGTTAATAGTATTGTTGTGTTCCAGTTGTCAGAGATATGATAGCCAGTCGCCCAAATAAGATGGGGTTTCAGGGTCAGTACACTACCACCTTCGGCCTTTCTTCACTTAACATCCTGTGTGATTGAAGTCAAATGCTAACCCGTTGTACATTAAAAAAAAAGACTTTAAAGAAAAGCTATTTATTTAATCACCCAACTTATAACATGTCACACCGACTTCTTTTTTTCGGCTGCTACGTGAAAGGAGTCGCGATATGCCGTCGAACGACGAGACTCCCTCGAGTAGTTTATTCCCAGACGATACGTGTTGTCGTCTGTTTTGGATCTGATATACCGAGTCAAGTATCTCGATTCTGTTGATCTCACGAACTGAAACAGAATCATATTTTAAGATGGATGACATTATGAACTGTCATTCAACACGAAGAACGACATTAGCTCCTAAAAGTTGTAATGTCAAAAATGGAAGAGTTAAATTTTTTTTAAATATTTTTTTTATGCACAATGGGTTAGCATTTGATCTCAATCACACCTGATGTTAAGTGAAGATAAGGCCGACCCGGAAACATTATCTTATTTGGGGGACTGGCAATCTTATCTCTGACAAGCGGAAACAACAATGCTTTTAACATTGCTGTTTGACGGCAGACTTAGATAAGATGGTGGTAGCTAGCCAGGCCAATGCCCTACCACCAACCAAACGGAGTATTAAGCATGTATACCCCGCTGGGAATCGAACCCGCGGTCATCATGGGGTGTACCAACGATGTTTATATTGAGCCACGGAGGCGGTTTATATCTATCTGAAAATTTAGAAAACCCCTGAGATAACAAGAGATTATATAGTTGTATAATGGTATACCGAATACATTGCGGAGTTGGTTTTATTCGAAAACTTTAATGATGGACAAACTCGGCAATGTGCTAGACTTTCGATCAACCGTTCTTCGGTCAAACGTTTCTCGGCGTAGTATTATTTTCGGTATCAAATCGGTATAAATTCGGTATCGAATCATCAATATAAATCAATCCAACTGTGTTTAAAGCTAAATATCTTTGGAACGGTTTAAGCGATCTCCATCAAACATGGTTAAGAAATATCAAAAATGTATTAAATTTTTTTATACAAATGTTGATTTGAATTCTCTGCTTGTCAGAATGTGCAGAGCTTATATGAAATCAGCAATAAATATTTGACATTTTAACGATTCCATACACAAATTCAAAAATAAAATCCAGAATCCGATTATAACTTATTAACATAAAACTTAAGAGTTCATATAAAAAGGAGAAACCTGAAGATTTCTCGCCCTACATTAGGTTAACCTCTTGTAGGTACATGGCTTCATCTCGCATTACATCAACATTAGAAGCTAGGTAAAAACAATTAACTAAATAAACAACTAATAATAGACAGTGGTGTTGATTCGGATGTACACCAACTAAACTAAACTAAACTAAACCAAACCGAACCGAACCGAACCAAACCGAACTGAACCCAACCAAACCAAACCAACTAAACTAAACTAAAATCAGTTTTAAAGTAGTACTGCCTCTTTCTCCCTGGAACAGTACGATGCGACGGCACCACTCCAAAACTCGTTTTAGTTCTCACCTATGGGCTGGGGCACCTCAGTACCAGCTTCTTCCTTTTCACCGCGTCCAACGTCGCGCAGTCCGAATTGTCGGCCAAGAGTCTCACTGACCGACTGGATCCCCTGGCGTTGCGAAGAGACGTCGCGTCCCTCTGCATTCTCTATCGCATATTTCATGGGGAGTGTTCTGAAGAACTGTTCGAGCTAATACCCGCTGCTCAATTTAACCGATACACTTCTCGGAGAAAATTAAATTTCCATCCACATCACCTGGATGAGTGGAAGTCTACCACTGTATGTTTCTCAAGAAACTTCTTACCACGTACGACCACCCTGTGGAACGGACTTCCGGCAGCGGTATTCCCGAACGAGTACGACATTGGAACCTTCAAGAAACAAGCCTACACCTTCCTCAAAGGCCGGCAACGCATCTGTGACCCTTTTGGTGTTGCGGGTGTCCATGGGCGGCGGTGATTGCTTTCCATCAGGTGACCCGCATGCTCGTTTGCCGCTCTCTCATATATAAAAAAAAAAAGTTTAGTTTAGTTTGGTTCGTTGCGTTTCGTGTCGTTCCGTTTGGTTTGGTTTGGTTTAGTTTAGTTGGTGTACATTCGAATCGACACCAATACTTAAACGTTGCAATATAAATCCCCATCACAGAATAACTAATAGTACTAACGTACCCCATCTAATGAACACAATATATTTAAATTGGCTTCAATTTATTACATGCTTTTGTACATCTTGGTTTGTTGAAATTGCTCTTCTAAAATATATTAGACTAATATCAATCTGCAATATTATATGATGTTGTTATTCCGTATAAATAAAAACTCTTTGCCCATTGTGCCCTGAATATTTTACATTTTATTTTAATTTACAACATTTTTACTCTTTATCGAGGACACATTTTTTTACCTAAAGGCCACCGTCTTGGCTTTACAACGGGTAACTTACTTCACGGGAATCGAACTGTTTCCTCAGTTGCCGTTGGACGTGTTCTCGAGGTCCCCATAGCGGGATAGGTCGAAATAATGATCTCCAATTCTGAAACAACCCGCATAAAATATCTGAGAATTTTTTATCACTACAGATTAAATCTTGAGCGGCTTTATATCTCACCTAGAAACTTATTTAGCTGTTGTACTTTATAGATCGGAGTGTTGGGCCAATAAGAAGACGAATGAAAGGAAATGTGGGTAATAGCCGAAAATCTGTGTTTTGCTCTCTGAGCAATTATACACACTGAGCTATGACCCATTTGTACGGCTGTAGCACACACATACTCTAGTATATCCTGATGTTATTTTTATGAATTGTTATAAAATATGTTTATCCAATTGCTTTGGAACCTAGGGTATGTGTGTGACTGGATATACAAATAAACGATTTATCTATCTAGATCTATCTATCTAAAATTGCATGTAGCAGAGATGAGAACGTTGAGATGGGTGAGTGGAGTGACCAGGATGGATAAAATAAGGAATGAGTATGTAAGAGGAAGTTTACAAGTGACAAGTTTCCTAAGAGAGTGATGAATATGGATGTCGATGGTTGGAATGAGGAAGACCACAAAACTATGGGTGGATCTTGTGAGGGATGACATGCACGAAAAGGTTGTGAATGATGAGGTAAAGGCTGATAGAGGAGATTGGAAGAATAAATAAATAAATAATAAATAAATAAATATTTCGGACACTTACACCAATCATCTAGTCCCAAACTAAGCAAAGCTTGTGCTATGGATACTAGATAACGGATAAACATACATAAGTATTTATATAAACATCCAAGACTCGAAATAAATGTTCGTATTCATCACACAAACATTTACCCCTCGCGGGATTCGAATCCGCAACCGTTGGTTTCGCTGATAGGGTCACTATCCACTACACCAATCGGTCGTCAATGATGATACACGTGAATGACGAGGTAAAGGCTAATAGAGGAGATTGGAAGAAAAAAGCGCACTTTCGGACCCCAAATAAGTTGAGACTAGTACAAGAAGATGATCAGAGTATTTAGTTTGTGGTACCTATTACGCGAGTTGTAAAAAATTACTATTTATAGTTACTAAATGTCGATAGTCGAGCGTCGGTGGCTCAGCGGTTAAGAAGCGGTCTCCGAATATAGGAGGTCCGGGTTCGATTCCCAGGCAGGCCAATGTACTAATGAGTTTTTAAATTTAATTACTTATGTGTTTTTATCCCGACTGCTCTTAACAGCGAAGGAAAACATCGTGAGGAAACCTGCATGCCTGAGAAATAAAAATTAAAAGGCATGTGAAGTCCCCAACCCGCATTGGGTCAGCTTGGCGGACTATGGCCCATACTCCCTCATATATGGGGGAAGGCCTATATCCCTGCAGTGGGATGTTTACGGGCTGATGATGATGATAGTAGCTACCACTATGTTATTGAAGTCTCCCGCTAAACAGTAATATTGATAACATAATGTATGTTTCAGCTGATTTAACCGTTCCCGTTAAAACCTCTTGGGGTTCCAAATGATCATATTTCCATCTTCGGCGTCACTTCAGTAGTATACAAGATGTGAATGACGTCAAACCCGTGGAGCATAAAAAAAATGCAATTTGTCGTTTTTATTATCTTCAAGTATGTTCATCTACTTACTTACATGTACAAGTACTTACATCTTTATCTAGTTTTACGTACTTCACCAAAGCATAAATCATCCCAATATAGGTTGGTGATGTAAGTGTTAACCATATAAGTGGTCGATATTTGTTCTCTATCACAGCATTAAAACTCCCCGCGATAATATACAACTTATACTGAAAAACAACAGAACATTACCAAAATAACTATTACATTGTTAAATGGAAAGGCTTCGGAGCTGTTGAAGCATTTAGGGCTGTCAAACTTAAGATTTCTGAAGTAGGTACTACAGGAGTTGTTATACCGGTGCGACCAGGGAGATGTCGTTGCAACGGGCCCTGTCGCGCTTCATACCGCCCGCTGATCGCGGTGTGAAGCGCGACAGTGCACCCCGTGGAGGGCGCGCTAGCCGCCCTCCGGGAACGGGCCTTCCCTTGTGTAGGGATCCTGGATGCCGCTTATGCGTTTCCAGGTCCTCCCTACTGCCGAGGAAGATCGCCGCAGGGGATTTAGTGGGTATTCCTCCCGATAGGGAAGCCCTGCCCCAGGCAAAAAAAGCGGATGCCACGCCCACTTAGACACCCCCTTTCAGCCCGCACCCCTCATGGTTACCCTCCGTCACTCAAGATCTGATTAAACGTAAGAAAAAAGGGCTTGCTTCTTCTTGAATGTAAAGTTACTATTATTGCATTGAGATGAGATGAGATGAGCACACACATGCGTTAGTGTTACAATATTATGTTATTGTTGTTATCCTTATCTGTGTATCAATATGTATAAGCTAATGTATGTGTGTGACTGTGGAAACAAATAAAGGTTTTATCTATGTACAAAATGCAAAGGTACCATAGGCAGTACGGCTCAGTATATAGAACATACAAGTGATTGTTGACTAGCCTGGATAAATTCCATAGGTTGCATGCGAAGACAAAGTTAGTCAAATTCAAAATATTTTATTTCATAGGATAAAATTATCACTTGTAAACGTTACAAACGAAGATTAATATTAAATTTTAATTTACTACTCATTCACAAAGCTGACTCCCCAGAGAAGAACGAACAAAAAATTCAAGGGTTGCTCTGAATTTTAAATAGATTATGGGTTACAATTTGTGGTTTGACAATTAGAGGAAAATATATGTATTATATGAATAATAAAACAGCTATATCATTATCCATGCTTGCATATCACCCAAATAGTCAATTATTTTATTTTTTATTTTATTTATTTACATAGAATCAACAGCATAATTACAAATTCTTATACAGAAAACTAATACCAAACTTATGCCTATTAAAGATTCTTATTATGTTACTGACAATGGTTACAGTTAAAATTTAATGGGTAGTGTTTTAATTAAATTACAATATAATTACAATAAAATTGGTACTATTGCATTATTAATTAATAATATTATTATTACAATACAATACAATACAATACAATACAATACAATACAATACAATACAATACCTACAATACAATACAATACAATACAATACAATACAATACAATACAATACAATACAATACAAATACACTTTATTGCAGAACAGACAAGAAAATACAGTTTCATAAAAGTGGTAAGAATAGAATGTACAATTTGGCGACCTCATCACTAAAAGCGATCTCTTCCACGCACCTTTGGGTATAAGGACAGTACATTTGAAATAGGTATTAAGTATATGAATATCAATAAAAACGAATCAAATCCTCAGCGATATACGAGTTTTGTTAATAATTTCTGTTTTATGATTGTTTTAAATTTATTTAAAGCCAAATTCTGAATATCTACGGAACCTTATTTTAAATACTATCACAACTATACTAACAACAACAATATACAATTTTGACATAACTTACCTGACCTCGCTTTTCTCGTTTCTGATTTACATGTATCGTTTATAAATATGGTTGATTACAGTTTGTATGAAACTAGTCACTATGTGAATAAAATATATAATTATGAACTTACCGCATAAAATAGAGGCGCCATTATAATGCTGCATTTAAATATTTTAAGCGGTGGTATGCCATATTGATAAGTGATATCATCCTTAAGCCTATTGAAAGGATACAAGTATACTATGATCGATATTTCAAGTAGGGCCGCCAAACCTTTAGCACATACCAGGAAGTCCAACCGATTCTGAAATAAAAGAATACTAGTAATAGACATATTCTTAGATATATTCTTAGATAGCCTGCGCACATTTAAAAAGCGCAAATTGGATCAGATTGCCCATGGTAAGCAAAGCGGAACCAATGTTACTGTTGTAAGATGTGATACTGGCCATATTAGAACTATTTTATTTTGAATTTTTAGTATAGAACATCTGCTTTTACTGTGACAATCACTTCCAAATATACATTTGCCATGTAAACATCTAGTGTACTTACTTTATATTTTCCCACACGTTATCAGCACGAAAAGGTAAAGAACACTAAATATTTAACACGTGCGTGTAAAAGATATTTGTTGAAAGTCGCGAAAATTATAATTTCGCTTATTTTCATTTTTTCGTCTTTGACATATTAGCTGTGAAATAATGTCAAGTTCAATTTCTGTAATAAAACCGCTAGTAAACAGAGACGGTTTTGGTGTTTGGAAATTCAAGATGCGTATGTACCTAATACACGAAAATTTATGGGAAACTGTTGCCGGATACCCTGAAGGTAGTCAAATTACCGCTGAGAAAAGGTTGCGTGACGATCAGATTGCGTTATCGAAAATTTGTCTCACAGTTGATGGTATGGCAATCACCCTTCTCAGACCTTGTGAAACGGCTAAAGCTGCGTGGAAAGCCTTGTCCTCTGCGTATGAAGACAAAGGCTTAGGACGAAGAATAAGCCTCGAACGGAAGTTGTACAGGTACTGTCTAGATGATTTCAACGATATAGAAATGTACATTAATGCTGTTATGTCAACAGTCCAGGACCTTGCCGATATCGGCAAGATCATAGAAGATGCTTCAATCGCTGCTATTCTTCTTGGAGGTTTGTCTCCACAGTATGCCCCTCTTGTTATGGCATTGGAGAACTCAAATGTAGAAATTACTGTTGACTTGATAAAGACGAAATTGTTGAATGAATTGAATAAACCAAAGGAGAATAACCAGGATACTGCCCTGAAAACACGGACTAATCAGAAATCTAAGCCATCTTCATCAAAAACTAAGAAACAGATTATCTGTTACGACTGTCGGGAGCCAGGCCATAAGAGTCCAGACTGTCCCCATAAGAAGGACAAGAAAAAGAAATCTGAGAATCATAGAAACTCTTTAAGTGCGTTGAATGTCATTGGTGACGTGGAGAGCACTAAATGGTACATAGATTCTGGGGCGTCGGCCCATATGACTTCAAGACGAGAATGGATGGAGAACGTGAAAGGATATCCCACCGGCAAAGTGACAATTGCTAATGGAGAGGTGTTATCCAGTGAAGGCGTTGGCGATATTTCTATTACGATGTGTGATGAGGTTACGAAGATTAGTGACGTTGTTCATGTACCTAATTTGAACGCTAATCTTATTTCAGTAAAGAAAGCAGTTGATAACGGTTTTTGTGTGGTTTTTGATAAATCTGGTTGTAACTTTTATAACTCTAGTGTTTTTTCTTGTACAGGTATTTCTTTGCTACATGGTTCGATCTGTGGTGGGCTGTATTCTTTAGATTGTACAGTCAATGTACCACGTCAATTATCTGCTTTTGATGTGCACTCTGACGTGTCCAGGTATCAACTCTGGCATAAACGTTTAGGTCACCTATGCCGCATTGGGATGGATCGCTTAAAAAAGGACCAGGTAGTAGGCATAGATTATTCAACAGTTGACAAGGAACCATGTGTGGCCTGTGTAGAAGGAAAACTGAGTCGGAAGCCTTTCAAAAGGATTCCGTATAAAAGGGCAACTTCAGTTTTAGAACTTGTCCATACTGACGTTTGTACATTATCAGAGACGTCTTTTCAAGGAAGTAAGTATGTCTTATTTTTCATAGATGACTTTACTCGTATGATCTTTGCATTCTTTATTTCTTCAAAAGCTGAAGTAAAGGATAAATTTCGTATTTTCAAATCCCTAGTGGAGCGAGAAAAGGGATTAAAAATAAAAGTGTTGAGGAGCGACAACGGGACAGAATATGTCAATACTGACCTTACAAATTACTTACAGATGGAAGGAATTCAGCATCAGACGACAGTGCCCTATAGTCCGCAGCAAAATTCCATCGCTGAAAGGATCAACAGAACGATCATAGAGAAGGCTAGGTCTATGCTCTCTGGCAGTTCTCTTTCTCCAGCATATTGGCAAGATGCGACAGAAACTGCAGTCTATCTTAAGAATAGGACTCCTCACCGTGCTCTCGAAGGTAAGACTTCTTTTGAGCTGTGGTATGGTAAACAGCCGAACCTATCACACTTAAGAGTCTTTGGATGTCGAGCTCTGATTCATGTCCCCGATTGTAATCGGAAGAAGTTGGACGTGAAGGCAACCGAGCATATTTTTGTTGGCTATTCTGACGATCCCAATAGTTATTACTTCCGAGATGCAAAATATCCTAGACGACTTGTCAAAAGTAGGGACGTGGTTTTCTTTGAAGACACTTTCCGGGATTTAGAGGAAAAAGGAAAGGGTGTCAAATACCAGTTAGCGCCTGGTGCGCTCAAACCGGCACGTGTACCCTTATTCCTTAGTCCTCAATCACGGGTGGATGTGCAACAACCGGCACGTTTACCTTTATGTTCACAGATCGACTCTACAACAAATAGTAGAGAGGATCCGATACCTGGACCAAGTATTGTTGCCGACTTTGAGCCGAGTCAACTTGGGTTTGCCCCGTCACCAGAACAATTAGAAGAAAGTGATTCTGATGTTGAGGTTGCAGAACCACGCTATAATCTGAGACCTAGAAAAATCCACAATACTGCCGCCAACTGTGTTTGTATGCAGACTATATCCTCTCAAATGGATGAACCGACTACTTATCAACAAGCGGTGAATGCAGTAGATAGAGATAATTGGTATCATGCTATGAGAGATGAATACCAGGCTTTGCTGGAAAAGAAAACGTGGATTCTGGTGAATAGGCCAGATAAGAAGGTTATACCATGCAAATGGGTTTACAAATTAAAAAAGAATGCCCATGGCGATATAATCAAATATAAAGCTAGACTTGTCGCGAAAGGCTATAATCAAGTTCATGGTGTCGATTACTATGAAACCTTCGCTCCGGTAATTCGGAATTCCTCCTTACGCGTTTTGATTGCTTTAGCAGCAGAAATGGGCCTGAAGATGCGACACTTAGACGTCGACACCGCCTTTTTAAATGGCGATCTTCAAGAAGAAGTCTACATGGACCAGCCTCCGGGTTTTAAGAGCAAAGGTGACGAAGATAAAGTGTGTCTGTTGCAAAAGTCCCTGTATGGCTTAAAACAGGCTCCTCGCGCGTGGAATATTAAGCTCAATGAAGTGTTGAGTAAAATAGGTTTTATTAGATTACCTACCGAACCATGCGTATATAAAAAACTCCTTGGTTCAGAATTAATCCTGTTAGCAGTCTATGTGGATGACATCATTGTTTATTACCAGAATGAAAAGTCATTCGACGCTGTCAAGAGTGACTTACTAAAATATTTTACATTAAAAGATTTAGGTCCACTGAAATATTATCTGGGATTAAATATCTCAACGGAAAATGGTGAAATACGAGTCAATCAAAAGTCATATATTGAATTCCTACTAGAAAAATTCAATTTAGGGCAGGCAAAAGAGTACGACACTCCCTTGGCGAATAGCAAAATAGGTGCTCTTCAGGATTCGGATTGTAAGAATAATCATTATGCCTATCTGAATTTAATAGGTTGTCTAATGTACCTTGCTGTCAATACTCGACCTGATATTGCTTTTGCTGTTAGCTACCTTAATCAGTATAACAACAAATATAACAGCACGCATTGGGTGGCAGCGAAACGAGTACTTCAGTACCTAAAAGGCACTATAGATCATTCTATTATTTATAAGAAGACAGGAGAACTTCTCGTAGGTTATACGGACGCGGATTTTGCGAACTGTGTGCATGATCGTCGTTCCTACACAGGTTATTGCTTCAAACTGGCAAATGGACCTGTCTCGTGGGCATCGAAGAAGCAGCCTACAGTGGCGCTGTCTTCTACCGAAGCCGAGTACATGGCGTTGACTGATGCTGCGAAAGAGGCTATTTACTTACGTCGTTTGATATCCGAGGTATGTGATATTAAATATCCTAGTATAACCATTTGCAGTGACAGTCAGAGTGCGCAGAACTTAGCTCATAATCCTATACACCACGGCAGATCGAAACATATTGATGTTAGGTACCATTTTATTCGCGAAAAGGTATCTGAAAATGTGATTGTGCTTCAATACACTAAGTCCAGTGACCTGTTAGCTGACGTGTTGACAAAATGTCTTGGGAAAGTTGCACATCAAAGGTGTATCAATAGTATAGGTTTAGTTAAGGCGTAGTTACTTTATGTTACAATGTTTTTCTTTATGTTACAGTGTTTGTTTGTTATTACTAAGGCTTCTGAATATGGTCATTACGGGTGGATGTTGTAAGATGTGATACTGGCCATATTAGAACTATTTTATTTTGAATTTTTAGTATAGAACATCTGCTTTTACTGTGACAATCACTTCCAAATATACATTTGCCATGTAAACATCTAGTGTACTTACTTTATATTTTCCCACAGTTACCATATTTTTATGTTTTTCCTGATCTGGATGTTATAACTACCTCCGTGCCTCAATGTAAACAACATTGGGTTTACAATTCGGAGGTCGTGGGTTCGATCCCCAGCGGGGTACATGTTTAAGTATTCGGTTTGGTTGGTGGTAGGGCATTTTGAATGTCCGCCTGGCTAGCTACCACCATCTTATCTAAATCTGCCGCCAAGCAGCAATGTTACTAGCATTGTTGTGTTCCGGTTGTCAGAGATAAGATAGCCAATGTGTTAAGGTTTCCGGGTCAGTACGCTTCCACCTTTGACCTCATCTTCACTTAACATCAGGTGTGATTGAGGTCAAGTACGAATGTACATAAATAACTATAAAAGTTTATAGGTTGACTTTTTACTACACATGCATTGGTAAATTTCGAATAAATCACACGTCACAGGTGCATTATGTTTGTTATAATTAAGGTATGTCTTATTGGTTATTTTAAATAAAGATAAGAAATATTAAGTATGCTACCCACGGGCCATTGTGCCGATACTAATGCTTAAGAGAGTTTATCCCGTCCGGTGAAATTATAATTTAATCAATGAGGCGCTCAGTGATTATATTATGATTTCATTTAAAATTCAGAATAAATCAAAAATATCCTTCTGACTTGCACTCAAGAAGTCTAACATAAATACCTAATACCGAATTATGCTTATTTTAGAGAATTTCAAGTTATTGATAAAAACAGGTACTTTTTATCAACATCATCATCATATCAGCCGAAAGACGTCTACACGTCTTTTTTTATAATCGGGAGCAAATAATTTTTATATAATATATAAAAAAAAATTTTTTGCTCCTCTCCCTCTACAAATGGGAGTGTAGCGAGGAATGCAAGAAAAAAGTTAAAAGCTGTGATAAAATCAGCCACATGACGTCCACTGCATAGGCCTCCCCCATAGAATTCTAGAGTGACCTATTCCAAGCGGCCTGCATCCAATGATAGCTGAAAATCAGTGTTTTGCTCAATGAGCAATTTAATACACTGAGCTATGACCCATTCGTACTGCTGCAGCACACACATGCGTTAGTGTTACAATATTATGTTATTGTTGTTGATCTGTTACCTTATCTGTGTATCATTATGTATATGCTAAATGTATGTGTGTGTGACTGTGGAAACAAATAAAGGCTTCATCCATCTATCTATCTATCTATGAGTGATGTTACGCGACCTTTGCCAGGTCGTCTGTCAAGGTGAAATTTAATCAAATTAAAATACGTCAGTACTTACTGTTTCTGAGGTAAAGTACTGTGTCAACATTGCTATACCTGCGCAGGCTATCATCGCCACCACCCTTTTTATTTTAGGCCACTCAGACACGATTACTTCTACAAGGCAATGGTAAGATATTGTCTGAAATTTAATGAAGCGGAATTAAACAGACTTTACTATTATCGAGATAAGTATTACATACACAAAGTCGCGACCTATATCCCAAATGGGATGGTCTGGGATAATCCAAACTAATGGCTTTGGGTGATCCATACATTAATGGTGGATATTGCAGAAGAAGAATGAAAGTAGAATTAATGCAGTGGAAATGAGATCATTGCGAAGTATGAGTGAGGTGACTTTGAAAGATAGAATAAGGAATAGTGTAATTAGGGAGTTATGCAGTGTGAAAGAAGACGTAGTGACAAAGATTGAAAAAGGTATTGTTGGTAGAGGAAGACCACGGCGAACATACCATGATCAAATCGGGGACGTCTTAAAGAAAAGCCAAGTCAAGAGTACCCTAAACCGAGGAGCATGTATGAACAGCCTTATGAGAGTGAAATCTTAGCAAGTGGAAGTCTGTGGTCTCTGCCTACCCCTACGGGAAACAGGCGTGACTTTATGTATGTATGAATAGATTAATGATTGAAACAACATCCACCGTCCACCTTTCGAAATCAACAGAAATGCTCACGTGACAGGGGTGAGCCCATCGCCGTTGAAACGTGTAATTCTGTAGATGTTTTTTTGGTGTTAAAGTCCCTTAATCGCCTTTTATGACATCCCTATTTTTAACTCCCGACGGAAAAACGACAGGTGTTTTGTGTTTGACGTTGAATCTACGAAGTATGTTGTATATTATATAAAATGAATTATATTATCTTACTCTTGGACATATACACAGCGCCATCTAGCTCTACACTAAGCAACTAAACTTGTACCATGGATACCAGGTGGTTGATATACTACACAAATCTTGTATACCTTGCATTCTGACAACGAGTAAAGTTAATCTATTCAATTCAAATACATTTTTTTTGTAAATATTAGGTCCTTACCTATGAAATTGGCGTTTTGTATGAAGAATTTTATTAAGAGTGTTTTCTCCATACAAACATTTTTGTTTTTTTTTTGGGAACGGCAAATCCAAATTTAGCTAAACTTTGTGTGTATTATCGGATAGCATTAAGTTAAGTATAAGCAGCGTTAATTATTAAAAGTAACCGCTTTATAAAAGTTTCGGCGAATCTAAGAAATGATTATGGGAAGCACATGAAAAGAGCTGTTCAAATTTTTTTTATTATGTGATTTAGCCCAAAAATAAAAAAATATTTCATGTGAAACCTTGAAATAATATTCCATTTTCCAAATAAAAAACAAATTTGGATATAGCTTTTAAAATGTCAGGAATTGGTACATATGATTAACGAAGAAAAAACACTCCAATTTCATAGGTAAAGACCCAATATAAACATACTTATTATAAATGAAAACATCCATAACTCGGGTGCACGTGTTGGTATTCATCATACAAACATATGCCCCTAGCGGGATTCGAACCCTTTTAGTATAGCAGCCATAGTTTCTAAACATTAAGCATACGATTGTGACGTCTTGTCTTTGAAACCACAATCTATTCAGTAGTTTATCGTGATGCGTGTTTAGGCAACAAAAAAAAAAAAATTTTGTAACTTTTTTTTTTTTGCAGAATGCTTATTTTTTTACTAGCTATACATCCATGGTTTCGCTTACGTAGAATTATTTATCGCAATGACGACCGATTGGTGTAGTGGATAGTGACATTGTCAGCGAAACCAACGGTTGCGGGTTTGAATCCCGCGAGGGGTAAATGTTTGTGTGATGAATACGAACATTTACACTTTTTCACGAACAATTATGTAGTTAACATACCGAACATTCGCACTAAGCGGTTCGACTCTTCATTCATAATGCGAACAGTCAAGGCATGGAACTCCCTTCCGGCGTCAGTCTTTCCTGATTCCTACAACCTTGGGATCGTCAAGAGTAGAGTGAACAGGCATCTACTGAGATCGCGTGCTTCATCTTCAGCCACATCGTCACTTCCTATCAGGTGAGATTGTGGTCAAACGGGTATCCAGTTAACCATAAAAAAATTCATGGGTGTTTATATAAATATTTATGTATGTTTATGCGTTATCTAGTATCCATAGTTCAAGCTTAGCTTAATTTGGGACTACACGATTGGTGTAAGTATATCCTGAAGAGATAAAGAAATATTTATTTAGCTCTTCAGGATGGGAGACTACTTCTCTGCCAAATTTCCATATGATCGATTCAGACATCTTAACATCTTAGTGTGAAAGTCGGACAGAGAGACAAACTCTTTTATTTATAATATCAAAGTATAGGCATAGATTGGTTTACTTACAAAACTATAGAATTCAACAATAAAATGCAACACGAAAAATATTACTGCCAGTATTTGTCCGTATGGAATAGTTGATAAATACACAGGCCACAAATAAAAGAATGCATACCTTTCTGAAAAAAACGTGTAGAAGTTAGCGCTTGACCCCCAATCACACTTGATCCAATCGCGCTATTTTACAACGGTTTTAATTGTTCAGTAAAAATAGCGCGATACAATTTTTTACATCAGCTAGGCCAGAACCAATAACTATTTAAATAATAATAAATATCTTTGCACATACACACTGCGCCATCTAGTTCCACACTAAGCAACTAGGCTTGTATTATGGATACCAGATGGTTCATAAACTATACAAATACATTATTTTTTTTTTGTAAATAAATGCATATACTCGTATAAATGAAAAACATCCATAACTCGGGAACACATGTCTGTGTTCATCATACAAACATATGCCCCTAGCGGGATTCGAACTCGCGACCTTTTGGTAAGCAGCAGAGTTTCTAACCACTACAATACAAAAAATAAATATAATACAAAAAATAAATACAAATACAAATGTGCCGCACGCTAGATGTCGCTGTTACTTTTGAAACCCACTATCGTTGTGTTGTTTGAAATTGCTTACATCTATTTAAAAAAATATATCAATATTGTAAACTCGCTGACGGGCAGAGCGCTGTAAAAAGCCTATCGGCTTCCAGCTTTAATAAATAAAAGTAACTCGCTTAACTTTTTCCTTCATGCGATTTTTCTTGATTATTTTAAGTGAATGTAGGTAATTATAAGGTATAAAAAAAATTGTATATTATTTATAAGGAGAAGATTCTGGCTGCAGCATCATTTCATGTCGCTCATATAAATTAATAGTTTAAGGAACACAAAGTTAGTGGGTTGCAAAATTGAACAGCGACATCTATCGGTCGCCACATATAAACAAAAATATAACAGTTGGGTTAGTCCTATTGTACTCTGTCAGGAGCCATACGAAAGTGTACGTCTAAAACAGATAAATCTTCACAGCATAAAAACCAAGTGTTTTTAGGTAATTATTTGATTTTTACAGTTAATTATGATGAATTATGATGTAATGAAATGATTTGGTGTAGTTAATTATTATACAATTAGTGATTTATTATAAAATTCTATTCTTACCAGGTATATAGAACTGTACTGGGACACCTAACATTGATTCTATGTGTGACTTCATACATTTGCTCAGAAAACATTTGAAGAAATAGTAAAAAGCATTCGACGCTATTAACAAACATGAATCACGGGCCGGTTTTACCTGGAACGTGAAGTATTAACTAAAATTGATGTGTAATTGTGTTGCCCCTAGACGATGCCCCTAAATTTAGCGTCCAATTATGGGAACAGCTCTCACTACCGATCTTTATAACACCGACAGAGAAGCTTCCATCGGGTCACAATCTGGAGTGACCCGTATACTTATCAAACTCACTGATTTTTTTAATTTTCAATAGAGGATAGCATTGGTATTTGTTAAGAGGCTGACAACAGCCAATTGCGTTGAAAGATTATCATTTTTTGTAAAGCCTATAGCTCGTATCATTATAAAAAAAGTTATAGGTAAAATTGATCATATTTCTGACATGATTCATGTTTTCAAAACATAATTACACAATCTTCTCTCGATAGAATTTAATTGCAAAGTAGCATCTAAAAATGCATGAAATCTTATTCTTCTCAGATATGCATTCACTAACATAAATGATATTTTGTACAATATTGTGTCGTATATGTTCCTAAAACAAATTCATGTTTTAGATTTTCAATAATGCGTTTATTTTAATTGAAATAATTAATTTTGTGATTTGGCACTTACGCCCTATAATTCTAAGTAACGCTTTCTCTGTTACTCGTACTCAATTCGACAGTGATCGCTTAGGCGCGTTGCTGGATGGACCTGTGTTGTGCGCTGAGACGCTCTCCCAAATATTCGAACTTTTTTCATATTCATATCCAGGACTTTCTTTTTCTTGTTTTGTTTATTTAATTAGGGTAAAATTTTGTATGTGTGTAAATAATTTTATTTATTAGGTAGGTAGGTAATCACAGTTGTAAATAAATAAGTTGGTAAAGTTAATAACAGAAAATGGACTCGAAAAAAAAAACAAAATCGAAGAAACGGCAATATAAAAGAAATCAGAAACACATGATGGAGGTTGTAAAGTACCTAAGTATAATAACATATTATATCTCTTTTTAATTAATTAAGTAAGTACATGAAACACAAAATTTATAAAACACAACCATAATTATGTTTCACTATTTTGTAGTTGCGTTAATTCCTACTGATACGGGATGTATAGGTACCCTTTTTTCGTCACCACTTGTGTAAGACGTTTGGCTCAGTCGACTTGGGCTTGTCGCTTGAATTTCGTCGTGCTGGATCGATTCCAGTACTTTTCCGTTATCTTTTTTATTTTATTTGCTTTTATTTATTGTAGGTCTAAATAAATCCTGTAATCTTTTTTTACATGTCTAAGTGATACTTACCAAAAATTTCATTTTTGTGCATGGCTGTGTACTTTTCGGCTCAATGATTATAACATCATGTCAGAACAAAAGCGATGTCCGCATAAGTAGGTACCTATATCCACAACGATGGGTTCTAACGCTTGGTGCTGCATGATGTTATATACCTACTTCGTATAGGGTCTTTGATTTTCAGTTCTAAAAATCATTTGGGCCCTGAAGAGTCATCAACCGGACTTGTTTTGCAAGAGTGAGTAAAATTATTATTTTTACCAGTATCTAGGATTTCTGAAATAGATAATCCCACCAAAAACATTCTGTAAAAAACTAGCCAAGTCTCGATGGAGCTGCTTGATTATCTCTAAAAAGTAATGAAATCTATACAAAGTCGTGCCAAGTCTAAGGTTCCTTACTGCGATTTCTTTATTATTATAGTTAATGTTGTGTGACTTGGCCGTTGAAGGGTACACAGGGGTACAAAACCAGGTGATCCATGACACCATTGCACCAATCTGTCGCCAGAACCGCTATTAATGTTATTAATTATGTTATTAAGAATGTTCAACGGCAAACTATTAGCGAATAATCTGTGTGGCGTTTACATAACATTCTTTATACGTTAGTGGCTTTATCAAGCCTACAATTGACTGGTTATTGAATCAACGTTTTCCAAGTGGCAATTTTCCATCGTCAATGCGTAGTGGTTCTGGCGACAGATTGGTGCAATGGTGTCATGGAGCACCTGGTTTTGTACCCCTGTGTACCCTTCAACGGCCAAGTCACACAACATTAACTATAATAATAAAGAAATCGCAGTAAGGAACCTTAGACTTGGCACGACTTTGTATAGATTTCATTACTTTTTAGAGATAATCAAGCAGCTCCATCGAGACTTGGCTAGTTTTTTACAGAATGTTTTTGGTGGGATTTCACTTCTTTTTGTAGAAACGTTTTTGTGGAAATATTGATTTTCATTTTAGATTTTCTCAAAACGTAAACACTTTTTTTGGCCAGCATCGCCAAAGGAACCTCCTAGTACACCGTTCACATACACTTCAAAAGTGAAGGGATAGATTTTTCCAGCAGCCATAAGCTCAGAAGCTGAGCCGTAAGTAGTGGGTTTCATCATATCGCTCGTGTAGGATTGCGCGCTCATGTATACGTCACCATCAGCATCACACGTGTACACTTGCATTTCGTCCCAATGTTGCATTTCGATCTGATACTGCAAGTTGAGTCAGTTCTACCATACACCAAGAAAGATATTGAATGGCTAGATTAAATTAGAAGATGTGTCCCACTACGCTGGATTTTTGCAATGACAGTCGATTTTTCTATGTACCAATAGTAGAAGGGGGCATTACCATATCTCTAATACAGCTGAGACCAGCTGAGGGTTCTTCATGAGATACTTCAGACCTTCGATTTTTGACATCAAATGAAGCGGCCCACCAAGTTGAATATTTTTTGTAAAGGCGGTATATGTCGATCTCTAATAGTTTGGATGGGCTCTTGTGTTTCCTAATCAGGGTCACCAGGTACTCCAGATCTTCGATTATCCTAGTTTTTATAGTTTTCCCTTTATGTGGCCATTAAACCATAACTCTGTACCAAATTTCACCTCTCTGAGTTTATGGGAAGTACTAGTTCTATTTTGATGATCATGAGTGAGTGAGTGAGTGAGTGTCATAAATGCGAAACTTTGCTTTCGCTTAACTTCGGAACTAAATGACCTACAGACTTGAAATTTTGGATTTTAAGTATGTGATTATAGCTTACTGGATGACAAAAATTTCTGCGTTCTAGTCTTATCCAGAAGTTCTAAAATAGGGGCCTGAAAATGCGGCGAAATGGTTCCAGTAAAGGATGGTACGGCAGTGTTTGCTTCGCGCTCGACTTGGCGCGGGCACTGCCGTGCCCCCCGATAGGCAATATTGTTATTTTTGACCAAAAACAAACCTTGTCGAAAGAAATATGTCATCATAAAACAAAAGCATAACTTTGAGATTTTTATAAAAATGATTACCAATGGGACATATAATAAAAATTATTAAAAAAAACTGTTTGGTGACAATGCCAATGATGTAAATTAGTAACTCACTTCAAACTAACTTCAAAAATAACACTTTTTATTTATTTGTTTTGCCGTGTCTGAAACATTCTGGTCCCAAACTTATTTTTGAAAACATTCTATGAATACTTATACATTTATATTTCAATAAATCATCCATGTTCATCATTCTTGTTCATGTGCATCATCATTATTATTTTGTGTTGTTTTTTATTTGCCCTGTCTCAGCGCCACCTGTTGCATTTAGGAGAGCTCTAACTCAAAGTTCAGTTCGCAAGAAGGTTTCCCGTAAGGTCGACTCGTCTGACGGTACGCATATTGACCGTGTCGCAGACGCAGCGCTGCTTTATCGAACATTAAGTGGGCGTATCCATTGCTCAAGGTCGTTGGCTCTATTCAGCGCCTTGACAGGAGTCGACACAAGTGAAACACACCGAGGTTAGTAACGCACTGATTTAATGACATTATGCATCGGTAGGTATACATATATAACAGTATTTTAGCAGGGTATATTGTTCACTTTGTCCCGTTCCTCTCTGGCCACAGAAAAATTGAAACTATTTGTACTTTATTATGCTAATAATATCAAATTTTTTATTTTCTTTTTTGTTCAAGTGTGCGATTTTCTGATGGCTTAGTAAGGTAGTTCAAACAGGTCGAAAGATGGCGCTAAGAGATGGGGCCTCTTATTTCTTACATTTGAATTTAATTTCTACATTATCCAAAGCCACGCCTAAGCATAATAAAAAAAAATTGTTAGCCATTGGAAAGTCACCCATACTTTCTTTGGTGGCAGCAACTACTCTGCAGAGGGGACTGAAAATCAGCAACGCTGCTGAGTCCCTACCCATTCATCACAATACTGTGGTTCTCGATTCTATGTATGCTTGTGTTTTCTGTTTGAGATACTATAAAACAGAAACTTATTAACGAAGCATTATGATCATCAGAACTGTGACTGTGAAATCAGACTATAAAAATGAATCAGACTATTTAGATGATAATCATCCCTGGATATAATCAGATCGTTCGCATGCCAGGCTATTTCACAATTAATAATGAAATATAAAAACCTTTATATAAAATCAAAGCCTGATTTTAAAAGAGCAACCCTTCGAGTTTCTTGCTTGTTCTTCTCAGGGGAAAATTGCATTTTGATTGCAGTAGCTTAAAAAATGTAAAATTGACTATTTTAAGTGTACTCTGTATACCTACAAAATAAAGCATTTTTGACTTTTGATGAATACATACATTTTAATATTATTACTATTATTTATTTATTTATTTATTTATGTATAGAAGGCACTCAATAGACAGCGTAACGGAGTCGGTAGATTCCGAGAGAACACGTCCAAGTGGGCCTTGTGCGATGTGACACCACAAACGACACAAAGGCCGGCAACGCATCTGTGACCCTTTTGGTGTTGCCGGGGTGTCCAGGCAATGGGCGGCGGTGAATGCTTTCCATCAGGTGACCCGCATGCTCGTTTGCCGCCCTCTCATATAACAATCTTCTATGCGTGTCCCGTGATTTGTACGCTACTAGTGTAGTGTTTTTTTTTTTTATATGAGAGGGCGGCAAACGAGCATGCGGGTCACCTGATGGAAAGCAATCACCGCCACCCATGGACACCCGCAACACCAACAGGGTCACAGAACTATCGATACTATTGCTATTTAATATTGCATAACCTATCGATACTATCGACAGTATTGTTCTTATATGATAAAGTATGTTTTGTCTCTGTCAATCATAAGGAAATGTCGTAATGAAAGAAAGTGACAAAACATACTTTAACTAAAACAGGCTAATAAAGGGGTTGTTAATTTTTATGAATAAGAGGGTTAGATTACATGTTTTTTATCGAGTCTTTGTTTGAACTAAAACTGCGCTGTATGTCTTTTAAATTGCAGATTAGCATTATTTCATATTTATTTACCTAAAATGTGATTTTTTTAAATATTTTTCTTGTAGAGTCAAATCCGAATCACTCCTTAAAATTGCTTTACTTTTTTAACACCCTATATATCGGTATATTATTTGTAACATAAATGGCGCTCTAAGCATTGCATTGTTAAGATTGTAGATGAAGATCCAGGTTTACAAAGCAAATACCTTTAAAAGGCCTAAACCCATTTCAAGCTACCATAAACATCTCGGAAATATAAGTTTCCGAAAAAAAAAATTGAAATCTTTTCTGCCGTTCTGGCGCTAAAATGTCATAGACAGGTACATAATAATACACAGAGTCATAGGCTCACATATTATAAACTTCGCTTTGAGTGGGAGTTTAATAAATAACTCAAGGGAAGGCGAGATAAAATTTTAAAATTAATCACCTTATCATTGCTCCTTGCTGTAAAAAAATGGACGACTGGCGGCGCGAGGTTTGAATACGACAAAAGAGATACGTCCATATCCTTAAAAAGAAAGATATGTATTATATATATTAGGAATTAGAAATATAGGTGCTCAAATTATACCGTCACAACACTAATATTCAAAGCAAACTACGAACTTTAACCACCTCCGTGGCTCAATGTAAAGAACATTGGGTTTACGATTCGGAGGTCGCGGGTTCGATCCCCAGCGGGGTACACATTTAAGTACTCGGTTTGGTTGGTGGTAGGGCATTTTAAATGTCCGCCTGTCTAGCTACCATCACCTTATCTAAATCTGCCGCCAAGCAGCAATGTTAATAGCATTGTTGTGTTCCGGTTGTTAGAGATAAGATAGCCAGTCCCCCAAATGTGTTGGGGTTTCCGGGTCAGTACGCTTCCACCTTCGACCTCATCTTCACTTAACATCAGATGTGAAATCGACATCGTTAGACAGAGATGTGAGGAGGCTGAAGCGCGCTCACCCAAATGCCCAACTTATTCGGGGGATTATATCTTATCTCAAACATCCGGAACACAACAATGCTACCAACATTCCAATTTGGTCGCAGACTTATATTAATTAGATGGTAGTAGCTAGCCAGGCGGACATAAAAATTCCCTCACCATTGATATGAATATAAGTGACTTATACCGTCCTGTGTAAGGCTTCCATAATACAAATCAAGTTTTCACAGAAAATCATAAATATAAATAAATAAATAAATATATCGGACACTTACACCAAACATCTAGTCCCAAACTAAGCAAAGCTTGTACTATGGATACTAGATAACGGATCATCCAAGACTCAGAAATAAATGTTCATATTCATCACACAAACATTTACCCCTCGAACCCGCAACCGTTGATCTGACAGGGTCACTATCCACTCAGGAGTAAATGTTCATATTCATCACACAAACATTTACCCCTCGAACCCGCAACCGTTGATCTGACAGGGTCACTATCCACTACACCAATCGGTCGTCAATTTAGATAGTACTTTATCATATTGGTGAACTCAGTAATTACCTTAGCTAAATAAAAAAAATCTAGAAGATTGCCTGAGGAATTTTAATTTGTGTTTGCAAGCCTCTAAAGTTTTATCACTTTCAGACTGTACCTATGAGAATACAGAATTTCCTAATAATAGACGGCAGATGTTGCATCATCATCATATCAGCCATTGGAAGCGGCCTGCATCTAGCGACTTCCCGCGATCTTTATCAGGGGTTCTATTACATAATTTCATCGTTATCGTCATCGGTTACGTTCTGACATCTGATTGGTTGGCTCATCGCTCGCTCGGCAATTTGCCGGTTTCTCATTGGTCAACGTAGTCGATGACGATATCGATGAATCTACATAATCTAAGAGCAGGTCGCCTGTCCACTTAGTGAGTCTCCTTCAGTTCTTCGAGCTATATTCCCAGCACACTGCCACGTCAATTTCCTAATCCACTGGGCTATGTCAGTGACATTCGTTCGCCTATGGATTTCTTCATTCCTGATTCGATCACGTAGAGAAACGGCGAGCTCGTCGTCTATAGATCGTTGCATGACTTTCTTATGAGGCCCAAAATGCTCTACCACCAACCAAACCGAGTACTAAATATGATGGGAATGGAATACGCGCCTCCGGTTTGAACCTTATGTTGTTTACATTTAGCATCGAATGCGTTTATAGTAATTAGATGTACTATGCTGGGTTAAGCCTTTGAGCGCCACGCCGGTCACAATTGATTTTCAATTGTGTCTGCGTCGCGGCAGTTAACGTGTTAATATGCGACCGAAAAACATCATTGAGTGGTAAAACAATCAGTCATACAAACATAATTGAGTGGTGGAACGCATACACAACCAGTCATAAAAACATAATTTACTGGTCAAACGCGTATCCAGTGAGACATAAAATCATCATTGAGTGGTCAAACGCATATACAGTCAGTCATAGAAACATATGTGGTCAAACGTAGATACAATGAGTCATAAAAACATTGAGTAGTCAAACGCATGTGCAGTCAGTCATAAAAACATTATTTATTGGTCGAACGCATATGCAGTCAATCAAACATTATTGAGTAGTCCAACGCGTATACAGTCAGTCATAAAAACAATATTGAGTGGTTAAACGCGTGTCCAGTCAGTCATAGAAACATTATTCAGTAGTCAAACGCGTATACAGTCAGTCATTCAAACATTATTGAGTGGTTAAACGCTTATCCAGTCAGTCATAGAAACGTTTTTCAGTGGTGATACGCGTGTCGCGGTACTGCGAGCGCTCAGGTGCTGGAGGTATTACGTAGGTAATGGGCGCCGTAGAGAGAGGATGAGGTTCAGGGTCGTCGGTTTCAGGCCCCTACCAGGACTGCAGCCACTGATGAACGGTGAAGAAGGTGAAGGACAGGAAGAAGGTATAGGCACTTGTAAAACTTATAAATGATGTAATAATTTAAAGAAATAAAATAAAGAATGGAAAGAATAGTTTCAGTTCACCAGTTGCGTCAAGACTGACTAGTTTTTGAAAATAATTTAGAATTCAGAATTTTGAATAATGTTCCAAAAAAGAAAACGCCAAAGAGATTACCGAAAAGAAGACAGAATTTAGAAGAGGTTGTACACCTCGTTACACGCGTATACAATCAGTCATAAAAACTTAATTGAGTGGTTAATTGCATAATACAATTTGTCATAAAAACATTATAGTATATATACTGTGTATAGAACGTTGTGTAAGTAGTAAAAGTTACGTACCCAAATATGACGCCAATACTTAGGCATGATAGTTTTCACTTTCTGCTTTTCCACATCGAAATTACTAATTATTATATGTATAAATGCTCCTAACATTATATAGTTTATAGTCCAATGAACAAAATGGAATACCTGAAATGATGATTTTCATATTATTGTCATATTTACAATAAATTGTAATTATCTATTTAATATACCACTACCACTGTAGTCCTAGTAGTGTAGTCACTAGTCAAGAGTAGAAGTCTACCACTATACGTTTCTCAAGATACTTCCTATCACGTACGACCACCCTGTGGAACGGACTTCCTGCAGCGCTATTCCCGAACGAGAACGACATTGGAACCTTCAAGAAACGAGCCTACACCTTCCTCAAAGGCCGGCAACGCATCTGTGACCCTTTTGGTGTTGCGGGTGTCCATGGGCGGCGGTGATTGCTTTCCATCAGGTGACCCGCATGCTCGTTTGCCGCCCTCTCATATGAAAAAAATATAATTTTCATATCGTAAGAAGTTTAGTATAGTGATACAAGAAGCTTAACGACTTAAGTAAATGAACTAGAAAAATGGGAATGCTCTCATTTTCAGTAGTACTAAGGACAGGCCACCCGTTAAAGTGGGAATAAAATGATATATGAGAAAATTATTAAACAACTCATCAAGCGCGAGTCGGGCAGGACTTGCGCATTCAGTGTTCCGTATTAGAATAAGAATTAAATGAACACCCTCTATCCAGTAGAGAGTTCAAGGAAATGTGCCTTATTTAAGTTAGTGTATTATTTAAGTTAAATTCTATTCAAGATAATGTGAGCTAATAATTTTCCAATTGCCGAAATAAAATCATGTCCACTGGAATCAGTGGTCATGATTTTATTTCGGCAATTTTCAAAATTTTGACGCGTTTATTCGAAAATATTAAACATTACATTTAGAAGTATTAAACATTATGATATCATTGAAGTGTAAAACAACTGCGGAAAAAAAATACAAACGGCCGAATTAAGACCCTCCTCCTGTTTGAAGTCGGTTAAAAAGTTAAATAGGTATTTAACGTTTTTTTTTCGTAAAGCATGGCTAAGAATCATAGTCATAACTATAATTTATTAATTTTCATAATCATAGGTATACATAAACAGACAGGGAGGGGAGTCCCAAATAACCGTCTCGCCATCACCCAGGCGAGCGGCACGCGTAATGCGTTTCGTGAAGGTGAAAACGGTGAAGGAAAACATCTTTAGGAAACCGTGCATGCCTGAGAAATAAAAATTCTACTGCATGTGAAGTCCCCAACCCGCATTGGGCAGCGTGGTGGACTATGGCCCATACTCGGATCATATACAAGGGAAGGACTATATTCCTGCAGTGGGATGTTTACGGGCTGATGATGATCTTCGAAGCGGCTTAACTGATTTCCATCAAATGGCTAAGAATCTACGCCCAAATGTAATCTTAAATATATTAAAAGAAATAGAAAACCAGATTTTCTTTTTTTCTTTATGCAAGACGGGTTCGTACTTGACCTCAATCACACCTGATGTTTAGTGAAGATGGGGTCGAAGGTGGAAGCGTACTGACCCGGAAACCCCAACACATTTGGGGGACTGGCTATCTTATCTCTGACAACCGGAACACAACAATGCTATTAACATTGCTGCTTGGCGGCAGATTTAGATAAGATGGTGGTAGCTAGCCAGGCGGACATTTTAAAATGCCCTACCACCAACCAAACCGAGTTCTTAAACATGTACCCCGCTGGGGATCGAACCCGCGACCTCCAAATCGAAGCGTATGTTGTTTACATTGGGCCACAGAGGCCGTTAAAATGGGGCAGATTGGGTTCAATTTCGTATTTTCTAGAAGACCGAGATGATTTTGGCCAACCTATAGAAAAGGCCTTACCTTCCAAATATATGTTTTATAAATTTGTCTGTAGTGAAGTGAAGCCACAAGCCAAATGAGAACCATATATATTATAGGAAGATAATGATCTCTAGTAGTCATGAATATTTCTCTACGTGACCTGAAAGAAATTAGCTTTATTTAATATTGACTTCCCAATAACTATCGTCTTCCTCTTCAATTTAAGGGCTATGCTCTTGTCGGTGGAGTAACGACCACGTCTCTCTACTTTCCGCCCTCGTTTTAACCTCTTGGTACGACATGACATTCACCTTTTCTTTCACTTGTCGCGGTTCTGCGAACGCTCAGCTGCTGGAGGTATTACGTAGGTATTGGGCGCCGTAGAGGATGAGGTTCAGGGTCGTAGGTTTCCGGCCCCTACCAGGACTGCAGCCACTGACGAACGATGAAGAAGGTGATGGGCAGGAAGAAGGGATAGGCACTTGAAAACTCAATAATGTAATAATAATTTAAAGATAGAAATAAAAGGAAAAAGAAAAAATAGTTTTGTTCGTAAGCTGCGTCAAGACTCCACTAGTTTTTGAAAATAATTTAGAATTCAGAATTTTGAATAATGTTCCAAAAAAGAAAACGCCAAAGAGATTACCGAAAAGAAGACGGAATTTAGAAGAGGTTGTACACCTCGTTACACACTTGTTCAAAGTAATTAACTTTATTATGGATATGTTTATCCCGCGGGAACTACTTTATCGGGTTAAAAAATATCATATTTCTCAATTCAGGGCATTTCAGGGTATGCCCGACCTACATACTAAATTTTCACCCTGATCCGTTCATCCGTTTCGCCGCGAATGAGCAACAAACAAACAAACATCCGAACTTTCGCATTTATAATACTATTTTAAGTTTACTAGTTTATACAATACAATACAAATGATTTATTTATTTTTTTTTTATATGAGAAGGCGGCAAACGAGCATGCGGGTCACCTGATGGAAAGCAATCACCGCCGCCCATGGACACCCGCAACACCAAAAGGGTCACAGATGCGTTGCCGGCCTTTGAGGAAGGTGTAGGCTCGTTTCTTGAAGGTTCCAATGTCGTACTCGTTCGGGAATACCGCTGCCGGAAGTCCGTTCCACAGGGTGGTCGTACGTGGTAAGAAGTTTCTTGAGAAACGTACAGTGGTAGACTTCCAGATTTATTTGCTATTGAATACGGTACCTTATAATATATTTTGACGACCTGTTTGGTGTAGTGGTTAATAACAGCTCTGCTGCTATACCAAAAGGTCGCGGGTATTCAATTCAATTTTTTGCGGGAATTCATTTTTTACCCGACTGCCCAATGAAGGAGGGTAATGTTTTTGTATTTGTCTAATATTATGATATATTGTACTAAAAGTACTTGTGATCTTGTAGAGAAAATAAGTTTATTTTTAAAATTAGGTCCTTACCTATGAAATTGGCGTTTTGTATGAAGAATTTCATTAAGTCTGTTTTCTCCATACAAACATTTTTGTTTTTTTTTTTTGGGAACGGCAAATCCAAAATAGCAAAACTTTGTGTGTATTATTGGATAACGTTAAGTTAAGTATAGGCAGCGTTAATTTTTAAAAGTAACCGTTTTATAAAAGTTTCAGCGAATCTAAGAAATGGTTATGGGAAGCACATGAAAAGAGCTCTTTTAATTTTTTTTTTATTATGTGATTTAGCCCAGAAATTAAAAAATAATTCATTTGAAACCTTGAAATAATATTCCATTTTCCAAATAAAAAAACAAATTTGGATATAGCTTTGAAAATCGCAGGAATTGGTAAATATGATTAACGAAGAAAAAAACTCCAATTTCATAGGTAAAGGTAATAGTCGAAAGTGTACAATGTACTCGTTGTATTACCTATTGCTTAGCAAATTGAATTGCTGTGTTATAACGTTATGTTTTTTTTTTACCTATAATACTCAATGAATGACATTTGAAAATTCTGTACACTGGTGTCGTTAAAATGTCGAATATATCTGTTGCCTTGGAACGTAACGTTACTTATTCTTGCAATATTGACGAACTCGTTTAACGGGTAACAGTGAATAAGTAACTTGTTCCTCGTTTCTTTGTATTTGTATGGGCACCTGAAATAAAATTACATTTTTGAAAAACCCACGACAGTTATTGTTAAGAGGGTTTATTCCGCCCAGTGGCGCGCTCATTGGATAAATGAAGACTTCTTTTTAAATACAGAATTAATCTAAGAAATCACTCTAACCTGCACTCAAGAAGCCTTATGAATAATACTTATCTTGAATTACGGTTCTTTTCGAGAATTTCAAATTAATGATAAAAACGGACACTTTTATATTATCGTGAATTCTGGAGAATAACCCCCTCAAAGCTATTTAGTATCATTTGCAATTAGCTTCCAGGCTTCTCAAGTGCAGGTCAGAGCGATCTTCTTTATTTATTCTGCATTTAAAAAAGAAATCTTGATTTATCCCATGAGGGCGCCACTGGACGGAATCTTAGGACGGTATAGACCCCCTTAGAAATGGTTATAAACGAGAGCTCTATTCTACGAACACGCCGTGAAGGTAAACTTATGTAAAATACTGTATTGTATGGTAAAATTCGGTCAAAAACCTATTAAACTATTACTAAAAAAAAATATCGCGTATATTACACATACACTCGCACTTATTTTTTATGATTGACTGGATGCGCCTTTAACCACAATCTCACCTGATGGAAAGTGACGATGTGGTCGAAGAT
Source organism: Oegoconia quadripuncta (assembly GCA_949316235.1). Classification (NCBI taxonomy): domain Eukaryota; kingdom Metazoa; phylum Arthropoda; class Insecta; order Lepidoptera; family Autostichidae; genus Oegoconia; species Oegoconia quadripuncta. The sequence continues at coordinate 23,556,145 of OX438747.1, forward strand.
GAAGTACGCGATACCAGTAAAAACCCTATTCACTCTGCTCTTGAAGATCCCAAGGTTGTAGGATTCAGGAAAGACTGACGCCGGAAGGGAGTTCCATGACTTGGCTGTTCGGATGATGAATGAAGAATCAAACTTCTAAGTGCGAATGTTCGGTATATTAACTATATATGGGTGGAATCCCTCCCCACGCCTAGTGGTCCGAAGATGGCACATATTACTCCATACATTTCCTCTCTTCCTTACACCCACAAAAACAAGAATTTGATGTCTCGATAGATAAGGTAACAAAATAAGCTATGTATAAACTTACTGAGATCTATTTTGGCTTCTAAATGTGTAACTTATATTTTAAATTTGTAATTATGGCTGTGATTTCAAAAAATCATCATTATTTTATTAATAGTCTTCGAATAAACATTATGATTAATAATGCACCTGTAGTCCGCCGGACAAAACCAAGACAACTAATCGCCGCATGCTCAGTCGCCCACAAACAGCGGAACGGCAAGAGCGCATATAGCCGCACAATATGGCGGACTGCACTAATCGGCAATGTCGCATAATGATTTTGGAACTTAACGCGCGCGGGATGGAAAAAAAAAAAAAATTTAAAACGTTATAAGTCGCCGGTAATCCTACCTTTTTATATAAATGAACTTTTTACCAGCATTTCGGTAAAATTACGTGATTTTGCATCACTAGTCACAATATCTGTGCAAGTGACCTTGTGATTCGCGTTAACGAGCCGTACAGATATCCTGACGGTGTTGTACATTAGGATCACCATTGACAAACTTTTGAAGCACGTTTATTTTAACGAGTTGAAATTACTGTACAATAGAGATGTAAAAAATTATGGTTCCCATGATGTAAAAGGCCACAAAGAGACTCTCCATCGCAAAACATTTATAGACTTGCACATTTTAACGGTGATGGGCTCACCCTGTCACGTGTGCATTTCTGTATATTTCGATAAGTGCACCATGGATGTTGTTTCAAGCGTTAAACGTTTAATGTTTGGAACACCTAAACGGTAATATTTGGCATATTTCTGACCACGGTTTAGGATAAAGGTCGATCGGGAGAGGGCCGATCCCGCTCGCAGGAGGCGACGTCGCGGGGGGGGCAACGCTCGCTAGCCCCCCTGCACGTCGCCCGAGGGTCGCGGGCGGCTACATCTCGGGGCGATGTAGTCATCGGACGCGTCCCGGGAGCGACCGGGGGTGTGTCGTCGCATCGGGCCCTGCCGCGCTTCATACCGCTCGCTGATCGCGGTGTGAGGCACGGCAGCGCCCCCTACGGAGGGTGCGCTAGGCGCCCTCCGGGACTGCCCCCCCCCCCCTTGTGAGGGGGCGGGGGAGCCTGGAGCCGCATATGCGCTCCCAGGTCCTCCCTACTGACGAAGAAGTTCGCCGCGGGGTTTTAGTGGGTATCCCTCCCGCCAGGGAGGGGAGTCCCACATAACCGTCTCGCCGTCCCCCAGGCGAGCGGTACGCATAAAGTGTTTCCCCGCGAAAAAAAAAAGGATAAAGGTCGTGAAGTCATGTATGTAATCAGTGCTTCTGCAAGATTTGAATAAACATATTTATCGTGTGTCTTAAATTTGGAACACGGCAAACATACCTCGCCCAAGGAGCTCCATTTAACGTGCCGAATATTGAGTAATCCAATAGCAATCCTAATACTTCTACAGCCCACATTAAGTCTAAAAGTGCAACAATTATGCACATTCCACTGAAACCTGGAAAGTAATAAAAATTATTTACGTAAATGTCAGAACTTATACTCATGCTGAATTGGAGACATTTTTGCTCCACTTTGCTTTTGCCATCAAAATGCTTGAATTGTTTTTTTTTATTATTATTATTATTATTATTATTATTATTATTATTATTATCAGTGCTTGACGACGAAAGTTTTAAATCAATGTATGTTACCTGAGGTCACTTAAGTATGGCATTGACCTGGGAGAGTATGCCGAGGAAGGTCGCCGGGGGGTTTTAGTGTGTAGGAAACTGAAACGTGATCTCTCACTAGCCTCATAAGAAAGCTTAAGGTAACGCAACGAGCTACGGAGGGGTCAATGCTCAATGATACACTACGTGATCGAAACAGGAATGAAGAAATCCGTAAATCAAATCAAATCAAATCAAAAATGCTTTATTTTGTATGTACACAGGGTCCACTTAAGATAGTCAGATTTTACATTTTTAAAGCTAGTGCTTGTTCAAAAGGCAATTTTCCCCTGAGAAGAACAAGCAAGAAACTCGAGAGGGTGCTCTTTAAAAAAAAAAGGTTTTTATATTACAATTATTATTATTTATTATTATTATTATTTTATATTATAATATTTAATGATTAATTGTGAAATAGCCTGGTTATGCGAACGGGCTGGTTATGTCCACGGATGTTTATCATCTAAATAATCTGATATTTTATAATATGCTTTCTTAATAAGCTTCTTTTATAGTATCTTTAAATTTATTGAAAGGAAGATTTTGTATATCAACAGGAACCTTATTGAAAAATCGTACACATAGCCCTTTGAATGAATTACTGGCGTAGACGAACGAAAGGTCACCAGATGAAGGTCGCATGAAGTCGAAGGACGCTCGCTTCGGAGATCTATGGTGGAGGTATTTCATTCCACAGCTAGATACAAAAGAGACTGAATTCGACGTCATTGAATTTCTTGACACCACAGAGTATTGCTGCTTGAGATTTTTTATTAATCTAATAAATATTTGAGGCACCTTAAATCATCACGGGAATTACTACTTCAGCTATAAATTAATGTACCCCCTCGAGTGCGAGGTGTCGCAATGCGACAGGTGTCACATGGTCTCAATTTACAAGTTTTTTGTTTAAGGCATATTGCACGGATTTTTTTTCCACTTATGTCATCGTCTAGTCGACACTTAAGATGATTTTACAGGCCACTTAAATACATGGTTCGACACTTTACTATTTGTACAACATTTTCGTTTCCAGAGGCATTTTCAAAATTATCAATATAGTTACTCAATACATTTCTACGATCCTGTAAATGGTTAATAACAGATTGAGCAAACAAAAATCGTGTGAAACTACATACAAATTTAATTGTGAATGCACTCACCAACGAACAGTGGGACCATTTTCCCTATGAAGAAATGGTTGTCACTCGCATAGCTACTTAGAAAGAAGTATATATATGACGTCGGTAGAGCATACATTACTGCATTGGAAACAAGATTCCAAAGAAATCTAGAAACAAATAATAATTAATAATCATTTATTTAATCACTATAAATTTAATAAAGAGGTTACATTTAATTTGTCAGCATGATAAAGGGCTTTGCAGTCTAATGAAGAACGTGTGGCCCCTGTGAGGAATAGTTGAATTGGTAAATGTCAATTGTTTGTCGCCTCATTACTAGTAATCACTCCAACTTTCAGCCCAGAGATAATGTCAAAAATGTATTTTATAAATTCTTTTTGTCAAACTCGTGTATCTCCTAATCCATAGCAGCTAAAGCATCACAACAAAATCACAGCTACGTAGTTTGAGTGGGAGTGTACCATATAATTTTATTAATATTTTATACGTGAAAAATAAAAGAAATAAACGTCAATTCGCTTTTATGAGGGAATTGGTGCACGAACTAGAAAAGAAGTGATACTACCTCACAGTGTTTGATGGGACTTAAAAAAAAAACCTATGGTGTTTATAGTATCATGGGATACTTTTCTTAAATACCTCAATAGTGCAACGTGATTTATGTATCCATACAGGCCTCGTTAAGAGCAATGAGCTAGTCACAAGTCGCACTTTTGAGGTTTTAAGGAGATCTTGTTCTTTGGCGAAAATTTATTTATTTATTTATTTATTTACCAAGTTTATAACTATCATTACAGATTACTTCAATACGATAGTTAACTAATGACAATGATGTATACCAACTATATCTACCTATACTAATTAACATAGTACAAATAACGCGACTTTTTGAAATTCGCTCATACTGCATATGACAATATCCTGTTTTATCTGCTATCTCATTGAGTGTGTGTAGTGCTCATGTCATTGGCCCTTTATTTAAAAGATTAGTATTGCCTTTTTATTTATAATACAATAAATTATAATGACCTAACGTAGTTTGGCTCAAAAAGTAGCAACGTCAATGTCTCTTTGGTTTGCCTTAAAAAGGTCCTTCTCTGTGCAAGAAACTGGAGAGGCAAGCACGACAACAACTGCGCCATATAGATATACCAAAATTAAATCATCATATTATGTACCGCGCTAACCATTTGCATGGAAATTAGCCCAGTTATTTCTGATACTCGTTGTAAGGTCTCAACGTTTTGAGTGTCGTTTAACTTTGGATCGTTCAGAAAAAATAACGCCATACAATTTTTATCATCAGCTAAAGCCTTAACCAAATCTAAACCATAATCAAAAATGTTCCATTTAAAAAATTGCGCGATTATCCCCCAAGACTCTGCTCCCGAATATGGTTAATTTCAGATTTTAGTTGCTGTGAATCTAATGTTTATGGAAACGTCAATAACTTGTATATTGTAAAGGTATTCCGAAAGCATTTGCAATATTTCGAATAGCTTAGCGGTAGCTGCTCACAGACATCTTGATTCGTTCGTGTTGTGGGTATTTAGTTAACTATGTTAGGCCCACTGTTGATAATTATTATTTTAAACGAGTATCATTATAATCCATACAATTATTATCCACCACCGTACAACATGATCTTTATATAATACACAATTATGGTTATTATTGAAAGTTTTTGCGCTGGTACCCTACCCTTGCTTTCTCTCGCAGGGCACTACCTGAAAATCCGTGTCATACCGCTATATGTGAGGATCCATACTGAGCGATGGCCCATTTGTGGTACAGATACACATACAACTCTATTATAAGTTGTACTTAATTTTTGTTTTTATTACTGTGAAATAAAGTTATATTTCGTAAGAAAACACCAAGCAGAATTATTGTTGCGGTCGAATATTTTTGTAGATATGTGTTTCTGTAATTTGCAAATAAACGCTTTATCTATCTATCTGTAATAAAACGACAGTTCCGTACAAAGTTAACACGAAAACTACTACCTATGACAATTTGGCAGGTAGAATTTTTAGGTAGTCCGCTGAGAATGGAATTTTCAGGGGGACAAGAATGCTCTGGCTATAATAATTAGTTCGGAAAATTCCCATGGGAATAGGAAATATGGGAAATTTTGCAAGGAAACGTATAAAAAAACAGAACATTTCCACGGGAAAAGGAATGTGCTCGCTAAAATATATATAAATATATATGCTCACGCCTGTTTCCCTTTGGGGTAGGCAGAGACTATCGATTGCCACTTGCAACGATCCTGAAATACTACGTTTGCTTTTTCCACTCTCATTAAATGCTTCATACTTATGCTTATCTAAATCTGCCGCCAAGCAGCAATGTTAATAGCATTGTTGTGTTCCGGTTGTCAGAGATAAGATAGCCAGTCCCCCAAATGTGTTGGGGTTTCCGGGTTAGTACGCTTCCACCTTCGACCTCATCTTCACTTAACATCAGGTGTGATTGAGGTCAAGTACGAAACCGTCGTGCATAAAAAAAAAAAAAAATACACGTTGGTCGGTTAGTGGTTGATCGCACCTGACTTTTTGTGAGTACGTCAGTCAGTTGATTAACGTAAGTTCTACTTAATCAACCATTACCGATTCTTCTTATCAAGCTTTCATTACATTCTGTATTGTACCAAAATATTATATATTGCTTTCATTAATCTCCTTTCACTCATTCGTTCTACATGCCCAAACCACCTTAACATACCTCTTTCTATCTTAGTAACTACGTCATCTTGCACGCCACCCCTTTCCCTAATCACGTAATTCTATAATCTATCATACAAAGTTACTGCACACATACTACGCAGTGAACGCATTTCTACAGCATTGATTCTGCTTTCATGCTTCTTCTGCCATACCCAACATTCGCTCCCATACATCAGCGTAGGTACCAACACGCCATTGGGGATTGCTACTCTTGCTTCACTTGATAATGACTGACTGACCACAATGGCACGCAAGGCCTCATTCATATAGTTTCCTGCTTTCACCCTCTTTTCTTTCCCGTATATCAGCGTGCACCCCAACACGCTATTGTGGATCACTACTCTTACCTTGCTTGACAATGACTTGTCTTGCACACAATGGCACGCAAGGCCCTTTTCACGCAGCTTACTGTTTTCACTCTCCATTCAAAATCTTCCTCACATTTGCCGTGTCTAGTAAACATACTTCTCAATAACACAATTTTTTTCACCTGTTCAACTTTTACCCCATCTATCATAACATTACAGTCAGTCATCTTATCTTCTCTTTCCACAACTATAACCTTCGTCTTACTCAAATTTATTTTCATTCATTTCTTTTTAAATTCTCCATTGATAAGAGTCAGCATGCTCTGGAGATCCTCTGCCATCGTAGTAACTAGTACCTGGCCATCGGCATATAACAGGCATTTGATCGATAACTCGTCTATTCTTAATCCACAATCATACTCTCGTAGTTCATTCAAACAACTATCCATGTATAGATTTAACAGCCATGGTGACGTAACGCAACCTTATCAGACAACCCTAGAGATGCCAAACTAGACCGAAAATCTACCATTTAGCCTAACTTATGCGCTGGATGAAGAGCCATAGTGAAAAATTGATTTAAGGAAATTCCCACGAGAACGGAAATTACGTAAAATTTTCATGGAAACGTACTCGCCAAAAATATGGAAAATTCTCACTGGAAATTATCACGGGAACTAAACATACGAGATTTTTCACTGGGTCGTAAATAAATTATGCTACTGGAACGAGGTCCACGTGGACGAAATCGCGGGCGGCCGTTAGTATGTGACTATACAAATGAACGAATTGTGTTTTTTTTTTTCGTTAGTTGTGCTGTGACACGTTCTTTCGTGCCAAATTTCATGATTCTGGATTTCAACGGGCAGATTATGGCACGTTAGGATGTTTAACTCGTAAGGACTCTTTTCCCAATCGATGATAAAGAAAATGATCCGTTATGGAGACCGGCTAAGTCACTATCAAGTGTTCTGTCATTTAGATAAAATAAATAAATAAAATATCCTTAGACATACACACAGCGCCATCTAGTTCCACACTAAGCAACCATAGGCTTGTGTTGTGGATACCAGTTTTTTGTAAATAAATACTTATTATAAATGAAAACATATATAACTCGGGTACACATGTCCGTATTCATCACACAAACATATGCACCCAGCGGGATTCGAACCCGCAACCTTTTGGTATAGTGGCCAGAGTTGCTAAACACCAAACAGGTCGTCGTTAGATCTCATCATCATCATCATCATCATCATCTGTCTTACATGTCCTATTGGGACACACTCTCCTCTCTCTGGGGGACCATACTAGACCATAATCCACCACGCGAGCCCAGTGCAGATCGCTGGGTATTGTCAGACTAGTGACCACCTGGTAATCAGTACTTTTACCTGTAGGTTAGATCAGGCTTAACGATTTTTATGTAACTAACCTGTTAAAATGTGTGTGATCCATTGTAATGATTTGAGTTTTTTGTATTGAATTAACCCAACTTCTGAAGAATGAGAGACGTTGCTGGAATGTCGCAGGCACTCTTTCTAGAGAAGAAAGCGCCTCAACCTATAATTTATTTGATAAAATTTAACCTTCGCATTAATACTTTGAGCGCATGGGAGAAACGGAGATCACGGTAGAATTTAGCTTCGAACGAGATAAATTGTTTATTTATTAAAATTAAGTAAATGAAATTACCCCTTGTCCTAGGCAGACGTATTCATCTACAACTTCGAGAATAAAAACAAAATGGAGTTCCAACTGCTAATGATGTAAGCACGGTATGGGCATTCGTCACAATTTTCATTTTGCGTACGTCTACCTAACACAAGAGATTCTATTAGATCGGTTCAACATCGATAAAGAGGTAAAAACTGTGTAACTTCTCCAAAATACTTCACTGCTTCGTTGCGAAGGTCTTCATTCACTGTGGGTAACCAGAGGAGACTCATGGCGCTGAGACGTTGTTTTTCAGGATGGGCTTCATTACAATACTCTAAGTCATGTAAGGCGCTAGGCAAAGGACGATGCTCAGTGTTTCGTTGCGAGGATGAAGAAGAATGAAAATTGCTGACATAGGCCAGCGGAATAGTAAGTTTCAAGTGGCAGTGAGCAGGCTACATAGCTCGACTAACTGACAACATTAAGGTTAGGAGTATAGACAATGCACTGGCAAGCGTAGCATAACCTGAAGGTTGAATGGGAAGTCGTAGGCCCCTTCTAACTTGTCGCATTAGAAAACTTTAGGGGGGTTTTGGCTGATAGGATATGGTGATGAACTGTAATAAATTATAGTTAAATAAACTAAATTACAAGCCTTGTCAGTCAGTCATTAAGAAGTGCACTAGAGGGTCTACTAGTAAACACTGAAGAGTTCGACTTTCCACTTCCCGGTTTAATCATCAGGTCGTCACCAAGTGAAATGCGTGGAAGTCGTCAAAACAATAAAAATTAGCTTATTAGTAGCCTTTGAAGAACTCTTCTATCCATCTTCCAGCTCCAGCAGATCACGTTACATACACTTGCAAGGCTTCAAATTGATACGACAATTAGAATTAGGTGTATAGTGTACATAGGTAAATATGACATACGTCCGGAATGGGTACACAAACCGACACACAATTACGTCAAACATGTATCACTCGTCGTTAGATTATTAATTTGAACATCATTGAAAACAGAAGAGTAAATATATTGGGTCATCTGATACGATACGACACGAACATCATTGAAGGAAAAGTGGAGGGGAAGAGAAAGAGAGGAAGGCCTAGAAGAACATACATGGTACAATAAAGGAAAAAGGAAAATGCCGTGTCGTATCAGGAAGTCAAAGAAAAGGCGGAATGTAGAGAAGTGTGGAAAGGACTCCACGGACAAGAGCATAGCGCTTAAATTGAAGAAATAGAATAGCATTTTTCTTACCTTTTTAATCACCTGAATATTATAATTTTTATGTGATATGTAAGCCCACGATTCTATTTCGAAGGATCGAGAGCTGCTTTCATCGATCTGCCAGATGGCAGACTGTCCAGCCTCTGTGTCGTATGGATGCTGAATCGCGTGTAAACTATCAAAACTCATTTTTTATATTATAACATACAACACGCTTGTTAGATACAAAGAAATATTAATTATTATTTTTATATTTTATGTCAGTCGGTCGTCTACATTACGTTTTGAAGGACGATCGACCATTACTGCCAGAGTCCGGTTTTTTTTTCGTTTTATTCTCTCCTCTCGGAGAAGGCAAAGGGATCTAGCCCATACAGTCATGTCTTATTTCTCATATTTCTTCAATTTATTAGTCAGTCTCAGTCAAAACAAGTCATTCGTCGTATACTTAGCGTATACAGAGTCTAGTCAAATCAGCGGATTAGCAAGTGGCAGTGAGTAGGCTCCATAGCTCGACTAACTGACAACATTGAGGTTAGGAGTATACTAGCATAGTATAGTCATGGTCAAGTCATTCTTCAGTAAAGTGGCAGAATGCTTTACAAAAGATTTTGGCGGCTTCTTGTGGGAACACGAAAGCGTCGTAACGCACTTTAATTTACATTTCCCTTCACTTGTACACCATCACTGACTTTTGTCACACAATATTCTGCTATTATTCCAAACTCAGAATGCACAAAATTATAAGAACTAAAAACAAAAATGCCATGCCATGTTCCCGCCAAAAAGCCCTTCCTTTTTTGTTTGTGCTCCAGGAGTATTGGAAGCAAACGTCTACATACAGCCTTGTCTTCTTTAGGTTTCTTCAATAGGTCTGTTATAAAGGCCAAAGGTCAAGTACTATTCTTAATCTTAGTAGATATATGTATGCACAAAATTATTGCTTATACCTTGCAGTACTATAAATCGGGGAAGTCTTAAAGAAAGGCCAGTCAAGAGTACCCTAAACCGACGAGCATGTATGAACAACCTTATTTATGAGAGTGAAGGAAGCAGAAGAGGTGTGTCAGGATCTTAGCAAGTGGAAGTCTGTGGTCTCTGCCTACCCTTACGGGAAACAGGCGTGACATTATGTATGTATGTATGTACTATATTAATTCTGGGACCTTGCTACACCCACCAAAAAAATATCAAAAAAGATCGCGTGAAGGGAAAAATGATATTGATTATATAAAGTGTATTGGTATAATATTGATAATTAGTGTCTATAATATTCCCGACTGTTTTATTGCTTTAGTATAAAGTACTTTTTAAATAGACGGTTGAAGGCCCAGTATCAGCTGTAGGGAACCATAAGAGCACAATGGAGTGACATAGTCAAATTGACTAAACTCCTTAAAAATAGAAAAAAAAATAAAAAAATAGACGGTTATAAATGAGCTGCTACGAGCGAGTTAGACGTCTCATTTTTTTACTATGACTTTTGAAATTATTTGGTTTTTCAAAAACAATCATAGGTATTGAAGTTTTGAAGTTTGTGGCATCAATTGAATGAACCTATAACTTAGATTATTTACCATAAAGATTGACATCTTGCCTTGACGTTGATGAATGACATATTAAATTGGTTCAACATTTTATCGATTCGAATATTAATAATTTTAAAATGAATGCCGGCAATTTCGATACTGAGAGACCAGGCAGTGTTGGATTATGGCAGCTGGGGACTGGATCAAATTCCCGCTCGTTTGAGATGGAGTCGTGGTCTTACATCCCACTTAAGAATTACAACCTCCAAGTACTGCAAAGGGTACGTATTTGAGTTAAAATATGTAGCTTGATACGTAGCTAAAGCATAACAAATTTAAAACCTATACACCTAGAAGATTCTGTAAAATTTGTTTGTGGACCTTGTATCGTAATCTAAACCTGCCTAGCTATCACCATCTTATCTAAATCTGCCGCCAAGCAGCAATGTTAATAGCATTCTTGTGTTCCGGTTGTCAGATATAAGATAGCCAGTCCCCCCAAATGTGTTAGGGTTGCCAGTTCAGTACGCTTCCACCTTCGACCTCATCTTCACTTAACATCAAGTGTGATTGAGATCAAGTACGAATCCGTCGTGCATAAAAAAACCCACGGCAAGATTCCAAACTGATTCTGAAACGACCTTTAGTATGCAAGTCCAACAAATATTCGGTTGAATTCGGCTATGGTTCCTAGTGGAAAGTTGTTCGTAATCAGGAGTGGATTCACCGGCCGCAAATTGTTGGACTTTCATACTATATCAGAATGGTATCAGAATGGTTTACTTTGTATGGGTAAACGCAATTTTTTTGATCGAATTCGACTATGGTTTTTTTTTTTATGAACAACGGGTTGATGCTTGAACTCAATCACACCTGATGTTAAGTGAAGATGAGGTCGAAGGTGGAAGCGTACTGAACCGGCAACCCCAACACATTTGGGGGGACTGGCTATCTTATATCTGACAACCGGAACATAACAATGCTATTAACATTGCTGCTTGGCGGCAGATTTAGGTAGCTAGCCAGGCGGACATTTAAAATGCCCTACCACCAACCAAACCGAGTACTTAAACATGTACCCCGCTGGGGATCGAACCCGCGAGCTCCGAATCGTAAACCCAATGTTATTTACATTGAGCCATGGTTCTTTGAGGAAAGTTGTTCGTAATCAAGAGTGGCGTCACCAGTTAATAGGAATTACTCGAATTCAAATTCACTTCTTTTGTTACCTCCTGTACCCGGTAACATAAAAATCTACATACATACACACGAAAACTTCTTTTTGGGGCAGTCGGGTAATAAAAATACATAGCCGGTTATAGTACATTATTGCAAAGGCCGGGAAATAGGCAATTGCAGGTCATATAAGTGTGAGAACCGAGCCGTAGGCGAAGACTTCACTAATACAAGACAGTCAATTGCCATTTCCGCCGAGGCATATATAGTGCTTTTCTCAAAAGAATGCAGGGAAATAATAAATATTTAAATAACAAATCAAGACGAATTTTCAGCTTTGCCGCCGATTTTCTATTTATAATCTGTGCCGAAAGTCAAACGCATTTGCGCATACAGCCACGTGAACGCAATTTGTACTAAGCAAAGAGATTTTGGTATGCCAAGAATGATAAAAAAGATCCAATCAAAGAGTATATAATAACCCCAGCACGCCGTTTCATACAACATTGTTGGAGCGTTGTAATGTTCCAAATTCAAAAAACGCTCCTGCAATGGATTTATTTTTCGCTGTCCGTAAATTAGATACTTCGCGTGTTCTTTTTTCGAAAGTAATGACAATATTACCATGCATGTTTGAGAAAAAAATATTTATTGTTTTTAGGTTGAAGCAACATCCAATCGTCAAAGAGTTCCAGCAGGGTTAGAAGAGCGGCTAACATTTTACAGATTGTATACAAACTTGGTACACAAAACTCAAACATTTTCTCTGGACAGTATAAACTTCAACAAGTACGTAAGCTGTTAATTTTAGGCCCTAACATATGAAATGGGCGTTTTGTAAGGGAGTAACCTAAAGTCGTTTTTTTTTCAAAATATAATATATTTATATAAAGACTTACGAAAAAGATATACAAAGCGAATGTGGATGGTAGTGTTGGTAGGGGAAGACCACGGTGAACGTACCATGATCAAAGCGGGGACGTCATAAAGAAAGGTCAAGTCAAGAGTACTCTAAACCGACGAGCATGTATGAACAACCTTATATGAGAGTGAAGGAAGCAGAAGAGGTATGTCAGGATCGTAGCAAGTGGAAGTCTGTGGTCTCTGCCTACCCCTACGGGAAACAGGCGTGACATTATGTAAATTATGTATGTCCGTAATTACTACCCTAAAGATTTAAGGTAATCGGGCCCATTTGGCGGCAGACTCAGGTAAGATGGTGGTAGCTTGCCAGGCGGACATTTATAATGCCGTACCACCAACCAAATCGAGTAGGTACTAAACATGTATCCCGCTGGGGATTGAACCCGCGACCTCCGAATCGTAAACCCTATGTTGTTTACATTTAGCCACGGAGGCGGTTAAATGTATCGAAGGTCTCCTATAATGATCTATCTAATAAGATCTATTTAATAATAATATACACTGGAGGTTTTATGGCTGATAATGATGATGATTTCCCGAGCCTCGACTAGCACTTAATCAGATTTTTTTTTCAGATATTTGTGGAACACCTTAGGAAACTACTTAACATTTGCCTTGCCTATGGTATACATACAAATATTTCTAAGTTCATACGCCAGCGAAGAACATTTCTATTTAACGAAAATGGTTCCGTTATTTTATGGTAAGTTTGAATGATGGAGCATTAATATGGAACATGTTATTTATGTATAAATCTATCTGTCAAAAGATATACACCGAACAATGTAACAAACGCCAACCAAGACCCTCCAAGCAATATCATAAAAATTGGTAGTTGGTATTATTAATTTCTACTTGATCATACTACAAAGTTCCACTGATAGAGATAGTTAGCCGATTAGAGATAGGACGAGATATTTAAAAGTTTTCACAAATTCATTATTCACGGCGTTAATTTTAACCGCCTCCTTGGCCCAATGTAAACAACATAGGGTTTACGGATCGGAGGTCGCTGATTCTATTCGCAGCTGGGTATTATGTTTAGTACTCGGTTTGGTTAGTGATAGGGCATTTTAAAAATGTCCGCGTGGCTAGCTACCACCATCTTATCTAAGTCGGCTACCAAACAGCAATGTTAATAGCATTCGTGTATTGTTGTCAGAGTTAAGATAGCCTGTCCCCCAAGTAGAATTTCCTGATGCTGTACGCTTCCACCTTCGGCGTCATCTTCACTTAACATCAGGTGTGGTTGAGGTCAAGTACAAACCCTTTGTAGATAAAAAAATACATACTAGCCAATTTTTATGACATATCTTCTTTGTGCAGATTTTTTGCCTTAACGATTTTTTTTTAATGACAGCATTCGCTTTTGACCACAATCTCGCCTGGTGGAAAGTGACCATGTGGTCGAAGGTGAAGCACCCGATCACAGTCGATGCCAATTCGCCCTGCTCATGAAAATCTGAAGATTACAGGATTCAGGAAAGACTGAAGCCTTGGCTGTTAGCTTTGTGAATGAAGAGTTGTACATACGGGTGGAACTCCTGACCATGCTTTTTACACAGAAGTTATTATTTGTATTTTTGTTGTTTCAGGATATAGTATAGTAATAGTATTTGCTTCTGTATTCGATTTAGCATTTCAAACGTCCACTCTTGCAACTTTATTAGACTACTCAATAAGTGGGGTGCTGTACAAAGCTCCTTGGAATAGGTATTTGTTTTTTTAATTTACATTAGCCATCTAATCAAACGGTTAGTGTAGTAAATAGAGACCCTGTCAACGAAACCAATGGTTGAGGTATCGAATCCTGCGAGGGGTAAATGTTTGTGTGAAGAATATGAACATTTATTCCACAGTCATAATAATAATAATATAATAATACATACATACATATGCTCATGCCTGTTTCTCGTTGGAGTAGACAGAGACTAATGATTTTCACTTGCAACGATCCTGACATACTACTTTTGCTTCTTCCACTCTCCTCAAATACTTCATATACGCTCGTCGGTTAGTGGTTGACCGCACCTGACCTGTTGTGAGTACGTCAGTCACCTGATTGACATACCTTTCGTCTTGGTCGACCTTTACCGACCCTTCTATTCACGCTGTCGTTATAAATTCCAAAGTGACAAAGATGGCTGGCTCCACCTTCAGACCCTCGTTATCATATGTAATGCTTACCATTACCGCAGTTCACCGTGCTCTTTCTATACCAACACTACCATCAACATTCGCATCGTATATTTCTTTCGTTAGTCTTCTTTCATTCATCCTCTCCGCATGTCCAAACCATATCAGCATACCATTCAATCTTTGTCACTACGTCTTCTTTCACATTGCTTAACTCCCTAATTACACTATTCCTGACTCTATCTTTCAAAGTCATCCCATTCATACTTCACATTTCCACTGCATTAATTCTACTTTCATTCATACCCAGTCTCAGCCTTCACTTCCGTGAATCAGTGTTGGAACCAGCACCCCGCCCTGAACAGCCAGACGAGCTTTTTGGACACATTCTGGCTCCTCTGCAGTGCTCCATTCACCTGATGTCCGACATTCACTCTTCTTTCGATATCCTCGTCACATGGAATAATATGATAATCATGATGGAGTATTTAAAGCATGTTTTAAAAAATATTTTTAATGTTAATCTTATTTAGGAAACATTTGAAATTTTGACGAAAATTTTTCATAGTGTGAACTTCATACGGTATTAACACACTTAGATACAAACAGTACAACCAAACAGATTTCATTAAAACTATTTTAGGTACAGTCACCTGCAACTAAACGCCTCGCCTAGGAGTTGGCGAGGCAGTTATGTGGGACTCGTTTCCCCTAACGCTAGCTATACCTACAAAAACCCCGCAGCGACCTTCCTCGGCGCTAGGGAGGACCTGGGTACGCATGAGCGGCTTCTCTGAGGGGGCCTGTTCCCGGAGGGAGGCTAGCGCGCCTTCAGCGTGAGCGGTAGGAAGTGCGACGGGTCGACAACCCCCGGGTCGCACCGGAGGGTGTCATCCTCTCCCGGGTCACGTCTCTCAACTACATCGCACCAAGATGTAGCCACCGCGACCCTCAGCCGACGTTGCGACGAGAGAGCGGGAGTTGCCGTTACTATGCTACTAGCAAAAGCAAAAGTAGCATGTATCGCAAAAGGAAGCCGCGGCCCAGCACGTGGTCTGTGGTATTCATTACATTAATTATGTCGTTCAAGCCGAAATAAGCTCTGGGTAGTGTCGTCGAAAATTGGAACTTTAATATCCATGGTTTGGTTTGTCTTGAAAACAGCTAGCGCGTTTAAGAACAAGGGGTATACTTTAAGCTGTAGGTGAGTGCAAAATACGACAAGACCTTTCCACAGCGTATTATACCTATACAGTTACTGAAATTTCTAAATCTGAATTTTCAATAGCCCTGTATAGCCTGGCTCCGAGTCAGTCATAAATAAATAATTACGTTATTATATTACAGGTGTCAAGAACTCGGACGTAACCTCTCTAAAGGTTTTATGTACTGCTACGATCAGGATAAATTTGAGTCCATAATAAAAAGCGGAAATTTTTCATCCATTCATAATCGCATGTTTACACGAAAGGTGAACGAAACGAGTGTTGAAGTATTCCACATGGCTATATTTAACTATTTCAGGTAAGCTATCTGCTGCATATTTAGTACCTAAGTACCGCCTCCGTGGCTCAATGTAAACAACATTGGGTTTACGATACGGAGGTCGCGGGTTCGATCCCCAGCGATGTTTAATACTTGGTTTGGTTGGTGGAAGGGCATTTTGAATTTCCGCCTGCCTAGCTACCGCCATCTTATCTAAATCTACCGCCAAGCAGCAATGTTAATAGCATTGTTGTGTTCCGATTGTCACAGATGAGATAGGCAGTTCCCCGAATGTGTTGGGGTTTCCGGGTCAGTACGCTTCCACCTTCGATCTCATCTTTATTTAACATCAGGTGTGATTGAGTTGAAGTACCAACCCGTTGTGCATAAAAAAAAGTTACAATTGTTACAATTAGTTGGAATTACATAAAATTATTCCACCGTCGCCCTTCCATCTTCGGACGGCTAGGCGTGGGAAGGGATTCCACCCGTATATAGTTAATAATACCGATTTGTACGGGAAGACCACGGCGAACGTACCATGATCAAATCGGGGACGTCCTAAAGAAAGGCCAACTCAAAAGTACCCTAAACCGACGTACGTACCTATATGGATAAATGTTAAATGTATTTTCTACTTTTCGTTTACATTTTTTTAATAATCTTTATAAACAAGTTTTTAAAAATCTTATTATATTTTTTCTTAAGGAATTCAAAAGTCTTACATACATTAAGTGTTCGTAAAAATATTGAGATGCTAATGATAATATTTCTATAGCTGGGCAGAGTATTTGTACGAAATGAAAGACGGGTGCCGCAAAGCCAAAATGGTGTAAATAAATAAGTTATAATATTTATCAAAAACATGATCCTAGGGACATTTCAAGTGACAACGAATTCAAAAAAAATCTAACTGACAAGCATTGAAACTCACCAGTACCTACCAAACTTGAACGTTATACGATCTCTTTCAATTTCTAAGAGAGACACTCCTGGACCTAATTAGTAAATTGAATCTATAGCATCAGGAATATTGAAGATATGAATCGATCATCAAAATAGATAACGAAACCTGATATTGATATCATTAATACATCATTCTCTGCAAAGTTCCATTCATTAAAGCAGAGGGGTAACTAATGATCTTTTTTATTGACTGCAACTGCAAGATGATTTCTTATTTTTGTAACTAAGGATAGGTTTGATAGGTCGTTCAAAAGATATTAGAGGATTTCTTGATCAATTTTTCCAATATATCTCAGCACACGTTTTTCAATCTTTGTCAATACGTTTTCTTTCACACTGCTTAACGCCCTAATTACACTATTCCTGATTCTATCTTTAAAAGTCACCTCACTCACAATGATCTTATTTCCACTGGATTAATTCTACTTCAATTCTTCTTTTACCATACCCAGCATTCACTCCCGTAAATCAGTGTTGGAACCAGCACCCTACCATGAACATCCAGACGAGCTTTTTGGGCACATTCTGGGAGTTTCATAAAGGCATGCGTGGTCCATTGACCTGATTAAACGGTGATATTATAACCTAAAGGTAAATCGTAAATAAACTTTCAGAGCAACTATTGACAATGAATTCGACTCGGACCGCTATGTTTACACCACGTATGTATTAATCATATGGATTGTGGCTGGATTGCATTACAAAGCAATTTATAGGAAATACGTTTGGAAGGTAAGTTTAATTTACTACAACACTAGTAAAACTATGGAATGGTACTGTTTGGCATTAAAAAAAACCTTATAATTTCTTAAAGTATGTTCTTTTTGGGTTCCGTACTTTTTTGTTCACAACGGGTTTGCACTTACCCTCAATCACACCTGATGTTAAGTGAAGATGAGACTGAAGGTGTAAGTGTACTGACCCGGAAATCCCATCTTATTTGGGGAACTGGCAATCTATCACAACCGGAACACAACAATACTATTAACATTGCTACTTGGCGGTAGATTTAGATAAGATGGTGGTAGCTAGTCAGGCGCACATTTAAAATGCCCTACCACCAACCAAACCGAGTACTAATCACGTACCCCGTTGGGGATCGAACCCGCGCCCTCCAAATCGTAAACCTTATGTTGTTTACATTGAACCACGGAGGCGGTTAAACTTTTAACGCATTGTCGGAAACTGGACTAAATCAAAACCTGACTACTTTGGTAAAAGTAGTCAGGTTTTGATTTTATTAAATTGTTCGCATTGTATTTGTTTTATTGTAAAATAAAATAACCATTTAACGCGTCTATTCCCACCTGTTCTGTTGATTAGTTCTGCCGACAGAATTGGGATACACTTTATGTGTTGTAAATTTTACATTTGCCTTCTAACCACTCAACCGTCCGGCCCGCGCGGCCAAATTCCAGTCTACTGTCCGCTCCGCGCGGTCACACTGTGCTGCACGCACGGTGCCTTTGTTAATCAAAACCTTCATATCTAGTAAACTACACCTGCTGTAGCGACAAAAATATATGTGAGTATAGGTGAAGGATTACAAATTAAAACAATGTAAATACGAATACAGAAAATATTAGGCTAGAGTACTAAAACTGCGCATAACATAATATATCGGTAAAAAACCATGAAAATTGATGTTGAAGTCATACTCGTAATATCGCTACAAACTGTAATAATCAGTCATTTTGATACATAATAAGCCCAGAAATATGTAAAACATTATCTTGCGATATAAATGTTGGAACATTGTTCCCTACAAATGACTGACTGAACGAACTAACTTAGGCATTTTTTTGTCTATGAGAATAACTGAACACTGTCCTCTATGAACATTGTGCCGTAAGATAATTTATTAGTGGTCACACTGAATTTTTTTTCTCCAAACAGTTTCAACTACATGAGGAATTGTTTCGAACCACATCAAGGTAGCGCGCATTGGTTACTGTTGTAACCACGGACAGTTGACTGGTCTTTTTTTTGGATATAGGTGTAAACGTGGACGGTTGAGTGGATAAGATAGATTGAGATTATGTGACCGAAAATTTTTTGATCGAATTCGACTATGGTTCCTTGGGGAATTTCATTCGTAATCAACGTGTTTACTAGTAACTCCACTTACCAGTAAACATGAATTACACGAATTCAAATTCTATTTTTTATTTCAGATACTTAGCATGCTTCATTGGATTTTAAATGTCTCTATGCTGTTAGTAATTATAGCAATCGTTATTTCTCGTATCGAAGATAGGCCAGGACGACCCGTAGCAGGAACTACACACACCGAGGATTTAGAAGATTTTGAGGTTGGTAACATGCAGTCATTATGATAGGGCTTGCGCCTGGGAATTCTCAATTCCACCGATGCCGAAAAGTGCCGACAAATTCTGGTAACAAGACTGACCGCAACTATTGGTACCGGAGTTTTTCGATCCCATTGACCCCCGTGATCTATTTATTTATTTAGGCTCACCAACAGAATACATACATTGCATCTTGCAAAATCATTTACACAAAATTTTTCTGGTATGAACTCCAATTAATGATGAGCACAACACTCAAATGCATGTAGTACAATAACACTATAAAATTGTAGGCATATAATTTTAAACTATAAAAAAGAATTTTGAAGGTATCTTAAGTAATTAGTTTGGGTAGGTTAAATAAAATATATTAAAAATCTTACTACTAATTACTTATAACTAAGTGTCTGTAAAGTTGATAGGTACATTTACACTGAACACTAAAATAAAATAACAATAACAAAAAGCAGATATAGTAGGTGAGATCAATCGTCAGTCGATGGAATCTTCATTATCTTTCGACTAAATATGGGGAGCGAGTCATGAAATATGTCTATATCAGTATGAACATTACAAATGGAATTATATTCGCTACATATTCTAGTAATAGGCGCATTGTAGCCAATATTTGTGCTGGAAGAGGGGCAGGAAAAGACTTTAGTGAGGGGATAACTGGGAATACGGTGATATACATGTGCAACGATTCTGACATACTACTTTTGTTTTTTCAAATTGTAATCAAATGCTTCACTTTGATTACAATGAGATATTTATTTTTAATCGCTTTCGTGGCTCAATATGAACAACATAGGGTTTACGAATTGGAGGTCGCGGGTTCGATCCCCGACTGGGTAAATGTTTAGTAATCGGTTTGGTTGGTGGTAGAGCATTTTAAAATATCCTCCTGGCTAGCTACCACTATCTTATCTAAATCTGCCACCAAACAGCAATGTTAATAACATTGTTGTATCCTGGTTGTCAAAGATAAGATATAGCCTGTCCCCCAAATAAGATGTGATTGAGGTCAAGTGCTAACCTATTGTGCATAAAAACACACCAGAAAAGCATTACCTTACTTTCTAGGACAGTCGGGTAAAAAGGAAGTAAGGTGCATAAAAACCTTTATTGACTTTAATTTTTCATTATCATCGTCATATCAGCCACAAGGCTTCCACTGATGAACATCGGCCTCCCCCATAGATTTACTGAGCGACCTATGCAAGCAACTTGCGACTTCCGCCGACGTTAATCAGGTCGTTGGTGCGTGGTCTCCATTCTAGGACCTTAATGCCTTAAGTCGACTTCTAATATGTGCCACTTGATCTTACTAATGCCGTGCCGAATCGACGACTTTCGTTCTTCTACGGATTTTCCCAATACTGATTAGATCTCCCTGTGAAGCGCGGAACATCGCCATATCCATATCTCGTTCCGTGACCTTGAGCTTTCTTATGATGCGTAAGGGAGCATGCTTCAGAGCCATAACTTATCACTTTGATTAAAGACTTTCGTATTTAAGCATTGAGGTATTCTGTAAGAGAAGAAAAAATTGCAACGTAAAGTTTGAAAGCAACCTCCTTCTTCTTTTCGAGTCGACGAAAAGAATAAGAGGAGGCGTTGCGCAGTTCCCAAAACGCTGCCCATTCGAGTTGAATTCGATGATCCTGCTCTTTCTCTAAGTGAGACTTATTTGTTCTTTCATCATCATCATCATATCAGCCGAAAGACGTCCATTGCTGGACAAAGGCCTCCCATAAGGATCTCCACAACGATCGGTCTTGCGCTGCCCGCATCTAGCGCTTCCCGCGATCTTTACCAAATCGTCGGTCCACCTCGTGGGGGACCTGCCCACGCTGCGTCTTTCGGTGCGTGGTCGGCACTCGAGAACATTTGCGCCCCAACGGCCGTCGGTCCTACGAGCAATGTGCCCTGCCCACTGCCACTTAAGTTTGACAATTCTTCGGGTTATATCGGGCACCTCATTTCTGATTCGATCTCGCAGGAAGACTCCCGTGAGCATAGCTTTCTCCATTGCCCTTTGGGTGACCTTGAGTCTTCTTATGAGGCCCATAGTGAGCGACCTCATTGTTCTTTACCGCACAATAATTACGGTTGAATTTATGAAAAATTGCTATACCAATTCCGCCTTAAGCAGCGTTCAGTAATGCCTGTTTTTAGAAATACGACAGTGGATCATTAAATTATTATGTAATTGCACCTCCATTGGTCCACTTCCTGACGTCCAGAAGTACAAATCAGGTAAGAACATTTAATTACGTTCATCAATATTTCCAGGACATAGGTTTATACTTCCAGCTGAGTGATGATACCCCCTGAATTTGGATATACAGAGAAAACAGGCCACCACATTCTGGGGGATTGCCCGCGCTGGTCTAAAGCAAAGAGGGTCGTGCTGAATAAAGAATCATCATATAACCATACGGTCTTTTACATTTAGTGGCGAGCCGACATAATTTTCAAGCCTTTAGGAAATTTTACTACGACTACTTTTGTCATTATTACTTGCGGTAACCTTTTGCCACCGGAATATTAACACTCACTGTGTTATTGCGTTGTCCGTGGTACAATAAAAAGGAGTCAAGTGTGTTATGGCTGATTTTGAATTCAGATACTCACAGTTAGCCTCTGTTCAGAGTACTCATGTCTTAATAATGTATGTCAAAAAAAATAAAGCATAATTTAGGAGAAATAGTGATAAACATGATGTCAATACAAGAAATAAAAATAAACTTGCAGGTCACATAAGTCGCTTCCGTAAAGTCAGTAATTCATTCAAAGGGTTATGTATACGCTTTGTCAATAAGGTTCCAGTTGATATACAAAATCTTCCTCTCAATAAATTTAAAGATACTATAAAATAGAAACTTATTAACAAAGCATATTATAAAATATCAGACTAATTAGATGATAATCATCCCTGGACATAATCAGCTCATTCGCATGCCAGACTATTTCACAATTAATAATGAAATATAAAAATCTTATTGTAATATAAAAACTTGTTTTTAAAAGAGCAACTCCTCGAGTTTTTTGGTTGTAATAAATAAAATAAATCGTTGACGCTACCAAAGTAAAACCAAACCCGAAATGTTTGGAGCTAACCACAAGTAATAATAAAACTAGTGTTAGAAATATAGGTTTTGAGAAATTAGAAATAAAAAAGATGTTACACATTAATTTTAAACTGTAATTCTTTCCTTTAACAAAAATGAATGATTAAAATCGACGGAACACGCGGAGAGATTATTCTTCGAGAGTACGCCAGCGAAAAAAGTGAGCGGCTCGTTCTGCATCGCCTTATATGGGGTCGATTCCAAGTGTGGCCAACATCAAGGTGGTGGTATAGGGGAGTTCTCTAACACTAGTTTAATTTCCGTTCAAGTGATTAGCGCGCTACGAAACGTACTTAACGTAAATAGCCCAGGGAAAATACGGTTTGACCCCGGAAAAGCGAATAACCGCGATTTTCTAGAAACTTTTAATAAATGTAGTAACAATTGCTAGAAATCAAGCATTTGTAAGAAACGCAAGTACTAATTAAGTAACTAAATAAGCTAAAGTTGATAAATGTGTTTTAAAAAAAAAAATGCTCAATTGATGGGTATTTCTTTAAATTCTAAACATTTAGGGAAATTATCGTTACAAAATATTAGTTCTCATTTTTATTTCTTGAACAATGCAGCTCGACGACATTTTCAGCTAAAACACATGCATGCCTAACATGCTTAGTTTTTATCAATAAGTTAACTGTGTTCAACAAAAGTCTACTTAATTAAATATCAGTTAGTATTTATTCTTATTAAAAATAGGGTTTCTAAAAAAATCTAGACTAAGCGCTCGTTTTTTTAGCCTTAATTATTCAAAATTACATCTCTAATATACCTCTATATGATAGCAATTATATAAGGTGGTTCTGAATTATATCTAGCTAAGCTAATTTTTTACCGTATTTTCCCTGGGCTATAATGTTTTAGGTTATGGTTTAGCTTTGGTATTATCGTTCAAACATAGCGAGATCGGCCCCCAAGTCTCTGTAGAATAGCGGACGGGCTACGGAATTTAATTGTCACTAACACGGCAGTCACAACATCTTTGATTTGTGAATCTTTGAATCGACGACCGATTGGTGTAGTGGATAGTGACCCTGTCAGCAAAACCAACGGTTGCGGGTTCGAATCTCGCGACAGGTAAATGGTTGTGTGATGAATATGAACATGTATTCCTGAGTCATGCAAGTTTATATAAATATTTATGTATGTTTATCCGTTATCTAGTATCCATAGTATAAGCTTTGCTTAGTTTGGGACTAGATGATTGGTGTAAGTGTCTGAAATATTTATTTATTGTTTATTTAAATCTCTAATGTAGAGTAAATTATTAAACTACATATTTCAGGTTCAACCAGCTCGCGACTCGGCCATGTGGACCTTCTCAACTTTGCTATTTACTTTATTCAATCTCAATGGGTCTCAATGTTATGATAAAACAGTACGTGGAATCTGATCTGGGTATAATTATACAACAGGGACCATATAGTAAGTCATATCCTATTGTGTCCAAAATTACGTTAATAGATAATATGTAAGGTGTTGTCAAGCCCTCACCATAAAGGGGGACCACGCATTATGTTTTATTTTATTTCTGATCTAGCTATTTCATATTTTACATAACAATCGGTTCAGCAAAAAAATTAGCCTATATCTTAGTCCAGGTTGTAATCTGTTTGCAAATCAAATTTCATCCAAATCCGTCCAGCCGTTTAAGCGTGAAGAGGTAACAAACATACCATTTTCAATTCAATTTCATTCAAATTCACCCTGTATATGTAATACAGGGTGAATTTGAATTCGTGTAATTCCCATTAACTGGTGACGCTACTCTTAATTACGAACAACTTTCCCCAAGGAACCTTAATCACAATTTTTTGAGAATACCTATTCAAACTAAACCAATCTCAAACCACCTTTATTATGGTAGTCCAACAATTTTCGGCTGATTTCTCCACTCCTGATTATGAACAAATATCCACTAGGAGCCATAGCCGAATTCAGTCGGAAATTGTTGGACTTCCATACTAAAGATGGTTTCAGATGGTTTACTTTGTATGGGTAATCGAGAATATTTTGATCGAATTCGACTATTGTTCCTTGGGGAAAGTTGTTCGTAATCAGGAGTGGAATCACCAGTAAATAGGAATTACATGAATTCAATTTCACCCTGTATATACAAACACAAACTCTCGCATTTATAATATTAGTTGGGATTAGTTAGAATAATACAGAACCAACAACAACGTTATAAATGTTATTACACAAAATATATAAGCCAAAGTAATGCAAATTACAGATTATCATTTTTTATTACAATTCTTTCAGATTAATTCGGTGGAAGGTCCCTATTAAATAATAATCATAAAAAAATAAAAATAAAACGTATATATACCAAAGTAAATAAAAATTTACACAATAAATAATATTAGTGTAAGTGTAGTAAGTGGTTCATTCAATAAGTGTCAAAAAAAAGACAATGAAATCCAACAAAAAATAGAACAAAACGAATGTAGGTAATAATCAAAGTCCAAATATTACTAGCAAAGTGTGTCCCATTTTTGATGTGAAGACCTAATATATTATAACTGTTAACGTCGTTCCGGCGATACCAGCGCCACCTGGTTTACTTCCCATTAATCGCGTATTATGATAGTCAGTTGACCGTCCGAATAATGAATTCTATCGCTAATCTATCGCTATCTACGACATATGTAGTACAAAACGCTTTGTTTACAAAGAAACAAATTGAGTAATAATTTTTCTATATAAACCTAGACTAAGTTTCCTCTGTATGTATTTAATTGTTTTTTTGTAGTAAAATAAGCCATTCTCCTTGACACTGCAAATTTGCCTTCAAATTGGCTTGCTCAATGAAATAGCTACGAATTCTTTATGTGTATCTTAAAATATAATAGCACTGTTTATGTGCTTTGAGCTCTATTAGGCACTTATTATTGGCTTAGTGGAAATCTCCGAAATGGACTGTGCGCAAGCTACTACATATACTTACTGTGGGGATTTAGCGGTATGTATTTCTTGAATGTTGGAGAGTTTCTCAGCACCTCAGAGGTCTCGCTCGATTACCTACTCCAAAACAATCCCGAAACTTCCATATCGAAAGTTCGATGGATGTTCTCATGTAGTTAATTTATGTACTTTGTTGTATGGATAATAAATAATTATTTTTTTACAGATTACCTGCTAAATTTCCTGCTCTATCCGTTATATTTTACAAGGTTTTTTTTCGGTGATATCTTCTCGACTAGCTATTTCGTATTAACGTTTTTAAGTGAATTTTACACATTCGTAAGTTACACTTTCAGTTTTTTATTTAAAATATGATTTGATCAATTCGAATTTTTTTCTTCGTTTCACATAAACTCAATATTTTTTTAGGTAATCACATATAACTGTCTGATTGAAGTAATGATAGCGGAGTGGCCAATATTCCGGCGATGGGTTTTATTATG
Organism: Oegoconia quadripuncta; assembly: GCA_949316235.1. NCBI lineage: Eukaryota > Metazoa > Arthropoda > Insecta > Lepidoptera > Autostichidae > Oegoconia > Oegoconia quadripuncta. The sequence continues at coordinate 23,582,237 of OX438747.1, forward strand.
TGTATGCCCAACAGTCGCATTAATTTGTTATTACCTAACCCATGATGTCATGGTAAGTTATTAAATATAATCGAAAATTGCAATAATTTCTTAATTTTTCAATTATTATAAATTTATTCTATAATAACAATAAATTTGGTTTAATAACTTAATTAGGTAGGTATATTTTATTAATTGAATCCAATACGTTACGGGAATAATCTTACACAATATTCATTTACCAATAACGTTAGTTTTAATTTGATAACAGCAAACACATTTCAAAATTCCATTTGTCCCATGACCAACCCTCAGCTTTCAGCAGAATACCAGTGTTTTGCCCGCCTCGGGCAAATCCATACACTGAGCTGTAAGCCTTTTTGTATACTGCGGCACACACATAATATTTGTAGTTTCTTTACTTGTGTTTTATTGTTTTAGTTGTATTTTTCATATGTAAAATTTGTTATGTGTGTGAACATGGTTGCAAATAAATGCTTATCTATCTGTCTATCTTATTAATTTATTTTATTTATCATTTATTGCACACAAGAAAAAAAACATACATAAAAATAACAGGTTCTGCTTATTTCTACAATGAAATTTTATCTTATTTTCTATTTAAAGTTTTTTTTTTCGTATAAAAAATTTAAGCACTCCTGGAGCAGTTACATTTTTGGGTAATTTTCGTCACAGTACATTTTTGAAAATCTAATATATGTAAAAATAATATGTATATAGCTTAGGAAAAATAGTGATACACATGATGTCAATAAAAGAAATAAAGGTTACCTTGCATGTCATATACTCCGACTCCCCAAAATCTGTTAAAGTTATCCCCAAGTTCTTTATTTGGGACATAATATATTAACCGCCTCCGTAGCTTATTGTTAACAACATTGGGTTTACTAATAGGAGGTCGCGGGTTCGATCTCCAGCCGGGTACATGTTTAAGTACTCGGTTTGGCTGGTGGGAGGGATTTTATATGTCCGCCTGGCTAGCTACCACCATCTTATCTAAATCTGGCGCCAAACATTGTTAATAGCATTGTTGTGTTCCGGTTGCCAGATAAGATAGCCAGTCCCCCTAAATATATTAGGGTTTCCACCTTCGACCTTGGTGTCGTTGAGGTCAAGTACGAACCTGTTGTGCATTAAAAAATATATATATGTGGTACTTTAAGGTTGGATACATATAGAGGATCTCATATTTAACCATCTCGGCATGCAATATTTAAATTAGACTATTTAATAGCATATAAATTAGTAAGATTAATTCCTGTAAGAAGATAGAAGTAGTGGGCTTCCTTTGAGTCATAGAGGGACCCGTTTGGTAGTAGAATGAATAATAATAAATATTTCGGACACTTACACCAATCATCTAGTCCCAAACTAAGCAAAGCTTGTGCTATGCATACTAGATAACGGATAAACATACATAAATATTTATATAAACATCCATGACTCAGGAATAAATGTTCATATTCATTTACCCGTCGAGGGATTCGAACTCGCAACCGTTGGTTTCGCTGACCACTACACCAATCGGTCGTCATTCTCAATTCAATTAATTCTAAGGGGAAGAATAATAATTATCATACCATACTAAACATTGTTACATACACAAAACTTCGCATTTATAATATTAGTTGGGATAGTTGGTATTGGGATGGGATAGTTGGGATGTGTGATATTGATTAAATACTTTTTTCTTTCTGTCAATCTTTAGAAAATACAACTGTAAATTAAAAATTTTGAAAACACCCCGTGAAATAAATAATCCATCATCAACAGCACTATTGGGTCACAGCCTCCTCTCACTGGGAGAGTATGGGCCATAATCCACTAAGCAGACCCAGTGCGGATTGGTGGATTTCTGTCAGTTAACGTGCCCACCGCACGGAAACACTCGTATATAATACTCGTATATAACCGCCTCTGTGGCTCAATGTAAACAACATTGGGTTTACGATTCGGAGGACGCGGGTTCGATCCCCAGCGGGGTACATGTTTAAGTACTCGGTTTGGTTGGTGGTAGGGCATTTTAAATGTCCGCCTGGCTAGCTACCACCATCTTATCTAAATCTGCCGCTAAACAGCAATGTTAAGTTGTCAGAGATAAGATAGCCAGTTCCCCAAATAAGATGGGGTTTCCGGGTTAGTACGCTACCACCTTCGGCCTCATTTTCACTTAAAATCAGGTGTGATTGAGGTCAAGTGCTAACCCGTTGTGCATAACAAAAAAAAAACAACTAGTGGTCACCCATCCGAGGACTGACCGCGTCAGACATTGCTTAATTTCGCTAATCGAAAACGAATACGGCTCAACCTATTTCGATCAAATATGCCTAAAATACTATTTCCGAGTATCTATAAATTATTATTATTAAGAGCCCATAGTGTCCCACTGCTGAGCAAAGGCCTCCCTCATCTGTTTCCAGTCGTTTTTGTTCTTGGCGAGCACAAACCATCCCTTATTAGAACTGTCAAGCTCGTCTCTCCACCGTTTTCGCGGTCTGCCACGTTGGCGTCTGGCGGTTGTAGGAGTCCAAATAGTGGACGAATTTGCCCACAACTCGCACGGCATGCAGCCCACGTGACCCGTCCAGTCCCACTTCAACGTTTCCGCTTTTTTCCCTACGTTCTCTTTTCATCTATAAAAAAAAAAATTGAAAACCCTTGAAATACTAAGATATCATAGAAATGCACCAAATAGCGACACACACGTACATGTGTGTGATGAAATGTTACTAGGTGAACGTGTTTAGAAATGACGTAGGAACCCACAAAAATAAAAGGCCATGTCAGTCAGCTCCTCCATTCCCGGAAAATAGTGACAAGCATAATTTAAATTTGAGATATAAGACCAATTGGCTACCCCTATGTTCAGACTAAACAAAGTTAACACATCATTTATGGGACACTGTATAAGCTTTTATAACCTTATACCTGGGAATATCATTAACCTAACTGAGAAAAATTTAAAGATCATTTCAAAACAACGTTGGCAAAAAAGGCTATTACAAAAAGTAAAATGACTATCTGAATGACAAATACGCTTGGTTTACTTCAACCAGCTTCCAAAAATTATAAAATTGTATTACTTGCATACTTGTCATTAAAAAAAAAAGGACAACTATGATCCTGTGGGTTTCTTGCGCCGCTTCTTTTACCACAGTTGATTTCCCTTTCCGAAACGGTAGTAGCTTGGACAATACTGACTGACAGATAAATGAAACAAGACTTTTTATTTCCAGTAGATTTAAATTGACATTCAACAAAATGATATCATCAATCTTACGTTGAAATAAATGCTTGAAGTTTCCTTATCGTAGAAATGTATATTTCAGAATCGACTTTATCTTCAATTAACTGTTAATGAGTTAGCCGGAGTGATGGAGTTATGCGTTATTGCATATATATACCCAATTACTAGATTTTTGGATGACATAACATTCCATTATAACAGCAAACCAAAAAATAGCATGAAGTTCATCGCACTCATCATTCCCATGTGCTTGTTGGTGAGTTTCACATGCAGACGTATAAAATTTTTAGATCGAATATAAGGAAAAATGGTAGATTTGTAGGTTGAATTTAAGGATTAAATTACGTAGCCTGTTTCCATACAGTATTAGGTATTAGATTAGATTTTGTTTTACCATTTTGTCAGCGTGATTATATGTATGTAGAAGGAGGAAGATAATCATCGCCTGAACTTATTTCTAGCTCAGTATGTCGAGTATTAACGCTCGAGGATAGATATAAAGTTATTTATTAGAGGACAACGTTTTACGTTTGTTCTGATAGATGTAGGAGCAATATGCCTGCCGTAGGTAGGTGTGTATATTAATTTTAATATCACATTTACATACTATGCGATTAAATCTCACCATCAAAGATAAGTATAAAAGAAAGTTAAATGAGAGATTTGATGGTTTAGATGTGAATAACATAGAAGAATTATGGAAAACGCTTAAGGATGGAATGGTAAGTGATGCAAGTGAAGTTTGTGGTGTTACAAAGAAGGCGTATGAGGTGCAAAATGATTAGTGGGATAAAGAAATACAAGAGGTAGTTAATGAAACGAAAAAAGCATGGTTAGATTGGTTAGCTACAAAATCCAATCAAATAGTACAAAAGGATGAGGATGTAGAGAAAGAAAGAGTGATGTATAATGTTTTGAAAAGAAACCTTAATTTCATTTAATTCCAATGCTATTTCACTAGTAATAATTTATGATAATGTTGATATTATAATAATAATGTATAATAACAAGTAAATGTAATTAATAGGAATGTATAATTTAATTTAACTTGTACTAATTGAATTTAATTAGATTAATTTCATTTAATGAATCTTGTTCTCTGACAATAAATGAATTATTATTTTCAATTTATCCAACGAGAGCGCTACTGGACGCAATACACCCTCTTAATAGAATATAATTTGTAAATATTTTATTTTTTCAGTACAAACTCTACTTAGTTAAAGTAGCTCTTTCTGATTTATTTGCTGAGTTTTTATTGACAGTCGTTCTATATGGGTTTCACATATTCGTACTTATACCAGGATTTGTTGGATTGGTTTTTGCTATATGTAAATATATATTTTGGAAGAAACATGTAAGTAATTTTGATCTATATTCTTTCAATAATAAAATTAGAACAGCCTTAAACGTGTCCAGGTTGGGGCACAGTTTTCCCTCACAGCTTTGACCCTTAATACAAAGCGAGATCAGTGTGGATTGGTGGATCTATGCTCTGATATAGATCTATCAATCCGCACTTAACGTACTTAACTTCACTATACGAAACGAAGATATGTAATTTTAAACACAGTTCAATTAAATTTTTTATTGCATTCCATGTTGTATATGCTATGATAACATGATAATTATATCGTTACAAACATGTATACGTACGGCACAGTAAAAGTACAACGTCATTGAAAACTATACAAATAAGTTAGCCAAATTGAAATCATTCGTAATCACTTTTATCAGCTTCTTATAAATTCTCATCGAATTATCCAAAGGTAATATGTTTCCAATTATGTTTGAGCGTCTTATTATAAGAAAATTATTATGTCCATATAATATAATAATGACACCGTTTTATATACCGAGATAACGCTCATTTAATAACTAACTTGTATTCAAAGCCTAATATTTGATAGTAGCAACCTTGCTTTCCTGATTCGGATTCACATTCAAATTCGATTTAATTCAGAAGCGTAGCGATACCATCATGCGCCCGATAAATGATTTTGTAACGACAAATCTTCGCAAAATTCCTCCTTTTCTTATTATACAGTGTGAAATTTAATTCGTGTAATTCCTGTTAACTGGTGACTCCATTTCTGATTACGAACAACTTTCCACTAGGAACCATAGCCGAATTCGGCCGAATATTGTTGAACTTCCATACTAAACGTGGTTTCAGAATCGTTTACTTTACTTGTTTGATAAATCAAAGACTCAGATGGAATTATAATTTCTTTATTTCACAACTAGTATATAATTTATATCCACAATTATTATGTAGCGAACAGAATTGGTAAATACGTACAGACCTTATCGTATACGACCTTTCAGTTCAGGATTTGCAACCAGACTGCTGTATGGATCGACCAACTCGACTTCCCCGCTACCGATACTCATTAAAATTGGCGAGCGCTCGGATTGGTCAATCGTAATCGTGCGTAATTTCCGAATTTTCTCGACCAATCACGCACAAGTGGTAATACAAAATCATAATTATATTACATAATTGCTAATACATCTATCTTATCTAAATCTGCCGCCAAGCAGCAATGTTAATAGCATTGTCGTGTTCCGGTTGTCAGAGATAAGATAGCCAGTCCCTCAAATGTGTTGGGGTTTCCGGGTCAGTACGCTTCCATCTTCGACCTCATCTTCATTTAACATCAGGTGTGATTGAGGTCAAGTACCAACCCGTTATGCATAAAAAAAAAAAAAAAAAAAAAAAACAAAATCATAATTAATAGCGATAGAACAAACAAAAGTATAAAAATATCATAAAATTATTGAGAATCATCACACTTGTATGGGGTAATGGAAAATTTTTTGATCGAATTCGACTATGGTTCCTTGGGAAATGTTGTTCGTAATCAAGAGTGGTGTACCAGTTAATGGGAATTACACGAATTCAAATTCACCCCGTATTTATCCGAATTCATTTCAGGGCTTGAAAACCGGTTAAATGACTATGTAACCTTAACGAGGTTAATAAAGTGTTTTGTTAATATCTTTCATGTTTGTCGTAACCGTACCCGACTGGGCGAAGCCAAAAAGGAAGGTTATGTGTTTGACCTGTATGTATGTCCGTCCCTATGTTCCCTCGTAACTAATAAACCGCTGAACCGTTTTTGCTGAGTGATACGTTGTTAGGTTCGTCTATATTGCGCGAGTGTCACTGGCCTGAAAAATAATATAGTAACTCTTTTAATTATAGAAAATTTGGGACAATCAAGACCACTTCAACTCCTTCCATCCATTTCCACTTTTCTCACATAATTAAATAAATAATAAATAAATATCTTTGCACATACACACAGCGCCATCTAGCTCCACACTAAGTAACTAGGCTTGTATTATAGATACTAGATGGTTGATAAACTACACAAATACATTTTTTTGTTGTAAGTAAATACATATATAAATGAAAACATCGATAACTCGGGAACACATGTCTGTATTCATCATGCAAACATGTGCCCCTAGCGGCATTCGAACCCGCGGCCTTTTGGTATAGCAGCAGAGTTTCTAACCACTACACCAACAGGTCGTAAAATTTCCACAAAGAAGTCCCAACTGCTCCCAATTTTTTTATAAAAGACTATTATTGTAATACAACATAAGTACACCTTTATTGTACAAAGGGAAAACATATATTTTACAAAACAATACAATAAGATATTACCGTCTTTCATGGCCGTAGTCGGGTAAACAGAGTACAATTGGGCGATTTTCATTCCATAATGATTTCCTGGCATTTTTTTCCATATGATTTTATGCCCACGAACATAAGTACATCGATTAGTGTCGTTTTTTTTTAGTTTTACTACTTTTTTTAATTTGTTGGATTGTGTGTTTGATATATTTAATATTCTGTGGGTCTCTAAAAGGCAGATATTTTATAGAATTATGTTTATGGCCGTGCCGGGAACCAGAGAAGAATAGGATCAACCTTTTCTTCACGTGGGTATCTGAAAAGCGACTAAATGATCGTGGGCATATACCCTCTGTAGCGGTAGGACAGATAAGCAAAATTCCGGAATATCAAAGTCCTAAATTAGCAGAGGGACAAATTTGCATAGTGGCAGAAATAACAGACCCACACAGAAAACAAAAATGAAATATAGCGTAGATCAGAGATGAGCAACAGTCATTGGTCTGGAGCATTGCGAATAGGGCCAATCTTCGAGCGGCTTATTATCACTACATCTGATAGATTGATAGATAAATCGTTTATTAGTATCTCCAGTCACACACATACTATAAGTTCCAAATCAATTGGATAAACATATTTTATAACAATTCATAAAAGTAACATCAGGATACACTAGAGTATGTGTGTGCTATAGCCGTACAAATGGGTCATAGCTCAGTGTGTATAATTGCTCAGAGAGCAAAACACTGATTTTCAGCTATTGCCCTGGTGTAGTGGACTTTAATATGCTTCGTGTATGATATATGATGTTTATGTTACTATGTTTTAGAACTGGCGTGTTATGCTACGTCCATTACCTACTTGGGGTCCACGGGATCACATTCAGCGACAACTGCGAAAACAGTTCGATTCTCGTGTAGTAAGATGCTTCTTTTATTATCAACCGCCGCCTTTTGGTCGCTTCCGTGGCTTAATAATAATAATAATAAATAATAATAAAATACTTTATTTTCTTCTTCACAACCATACTTAAAAAAATAGGTATACAGGTGGTAACGGTGCTGATAAGTACGTGTGAAGACTGGTGCCTGATCTAAGCGTGAGCCTGTTTCAGGTCACCAGTACCTCAGATGTACTTCCCGGATGTGCATCGTACTTATGATTTTAAAATAAACAAATATATCAGTCAGTATGGTGGGTACTAATGTGAACAACATACGGTTTACGAATCGGAGGTCACGGGTTCGATTCCCGTATTTAGTACTCGGTTTTTTTCTTCTCGGTAGGGTATTTTAAATGTCCGCCTGGCCGCCGCCGCCAAGTCTGCCGCCAAACAGCAACGGTTATAGCTTTGTTGTGTTCCGGTTGACAGAGATAAGATAGCGACCGGTTCCGTGTGTGAACAATATACGGTTTACGAATCGGAGGTCACGGGTTCGATTCCCGTATTTAGTACTCGGTTTTTTTCTCGGTAGGGTATTTTAAATGTCCGCCTGGGTAGCTATACCACCATCTTATCTAAGTCTGCAGCCAAACGGTTATAGAATTGTTGTGTTCCGGTTGACAGATATAAGGTAGCCAGTCCCCAAAATAAGATGGGTTTCCGGGTCAGTACGCTTCGGCCTCATCTTCACTTAACATCATCTGTGATGGAGATCAGTGTAAACCCATGTGCATAACAAAAATATGATAACCAAGACCTCATAGTAGTCCACATTTTAAAATGTCACGGTCAGATTGCATCGCGCAAAATTTGTCAATTGCTTTTTTCAGTATATATCATCACAATCATCGAGATATCTGAGCCGGTATCTAACATCAAAGATAGAAGAGAAACTTTATAAGTTGGACATTAATTACGAAAGAGGTGGCAGACCTTCAACTGTAATACATGACACGTTTCAAATGAATAATGAGAAGAAGAAGACCGTGTAATATTTAAGTGGCCACTTGTACCTAGCGCTTTTGAAGGTCATAAAACAAGTAATTTTTTTTATTTTTTTTTATGATTGACTGGATTCGCGTTTGACCACAATCTCACCTGATGGAAAGTGACGATGTGGTTGGAGATGAAGCACGCGATCTCAGTAAATGCCTATATTCACTCTGCTCTTGAAGATCCCAAGGTTGTAGGATTGAGGAAAGACTGACGCCGGAAGGGAGTTCCATGCCTTGGCTGTTCGGATGATGAATGAAGAATCGAACTTCTTAGTGCGAATGTTCGGTATTATATACTTTACTATCTTACTATCTTTAAGATATTGATCCGCTTACACTCGCTATAAAAGAAGCTAGTATAAAGGAAAGCATCGACATCGGTACAATATCGCAGTACGTACAATTCTCTGTTCACACAAATTATCAATTCGTACACTGAGCAATTAGTACAATTCTGGCATTGGTACAATATCGCCATTCGCACAATATCTCTGTTCACACAAAATATCAGTTCGTACACTGAGCAATTAGTACAATTCTGGCATTGGTACAATATCGCCATTCGCACAATATCTCTGTTCACACAAAATATCAGTTCGTACACTGAGCAATTAGTACAATTCTGGCATTGGTACAGTATCGCCATTCGCACAATAGGTACTCTGTTCAAACATTTCCCAGTAGTACCATTGAGTAGTAACATTGCACAATATACAAGTATTTTCTTCTGGTTTACTCACTTAAATGAAAATGTTTTTTTTTTTAAATAGGTAAAATATAAACTTTTTCTAAATGGGTTTAACTGTGTCCACAATGAGGTTTGGGTGCATGCATTAGTTTGGTTTTAAAATCTGAATATCGTGACGGGTAAACGAAACCCTGCACTACGCATGACCCGAAACGCACTTGGCCTGAATTTTATATAATATGGCCATAGGTCATCACGCAGGCCCAGAGCTGATTGTTGTATTTGTGCCAGACTAATAACCATTTAAGCCACCGTAGACCACCGACTTAGCTTAACGACTGCTTAACGAATACTACAGGGCCCGACTAGTTAACATGCCCTTCAAAGCAGTGGTGAGCCCTCTATACCTACCCTAGAAATTGTAAACCTTTTTCTAAATGCATTATCAAGACAGCTGATTCATACTTATATGAACAGAAAATATTCTAAACAGCTGCGAATATTGCTAAAAGAGTTATAGCCCAGGGAAAATACGGTAGGTAAAAAATTAGCTTAGCTAGACATAATTCAGAACCGATATAAATAATTGCTATCTTATAGAGGTATATTAGAGATGTAATTTTGAATGTTGGTTGGTGGTAGGGCATTTTAAATGTCCGCCTGGCTAGCTACCACCATCTTATCTAAATCTGCCGCCAAGCAGCTTCACCTTCGACCTCATCTTCACTTAACATAAGGTGTGATTGAGGTCAAGTACCAACCCGTTGTGCATAAAAAAAAAGAATAATTAAGCCTAAAAAAAATGAGCGCTTAGTTTAGATTTTCCGAAGTCAAACCGTATTTTCCCTGGGCTATTAGTTATTATTTTGTAGTTGTATTTTTTCTCATTTAATAGCAAACTTAATAGCCTACCCTGTGACAAATCGTTGTGCACGCCACTGCTTCAAAGCACGGATATACTCGTATTAAAGTGCCACTAGTGGCCACCCATCCAGGGACTGACCGCGCAAGACATTGCTTGACTTCGCTAATCGAAAACGAATAGCGAATGCGACTGCGCCATGAGTTCTTCTGTATTCCACGAATGCCCGAGAAATTGTTGATCCTCTTCTCATCAACCATACCAGAAGCACTTCATCTTCAGGGAAAACCAGCACATAGCGAAACTAATTTAATCCGACCGGATATAACAGGGCTAATTGTCATTGGGCAATTTTGCCCTTCCGACCTTAGATTAGACGTGTAATAAAATTTTATTCGATAGCTTAACTTTCTTAATTTATGTGGTTAAAGTTTAGGAAGGGTAAAGGATCAATTGGTGAGATTTTGTTGCGTTAAGAGCATTTATCCCATTCGGCATTCCATACAAACTTTCTAATGAATTAAGAAACTTTATATATATAAAAACCCAAAATATATATATAGGCCGTTCTGCAGTACTGGCCATTTCAAATCAAAATAATTTTTGTTTGGCTAAGAATTCTAATTTCAAATTAATTTTATTTTAAAAACATGGAATTCTTTTTCCAAAAGTAGTCATTTGTTTATTGATTAGTGTTACATTTTCATCGCATTATTTAAATTGACTGCTCATTCACAAAGCTGACTCCCCAGAAAAGAATGAGCAAGAAACTCTAGGGTTGCTCTTTTAAACAGATTATGGTTTAAAATTTGTAATTTGATAATTACTGCTATGTCCATGCTTGCTTATCATTCAAAGAGTCAGTGATTTTAAAATAGCCTTTCAGCAGCGTTTCCCCACAATAATATGCCATATGACATCAAGCTGTGGAAATAGCTAAAGTAAAAAAGTTTATTAGATATGTCTGGAAAATGACGAGTTAAATTGGTTGTTCCTTGTTCCTCCAAACAAAACACAGAATACATTAAAAAAAAAGGTAAATTGTATGTCGTCGAATGACTGCTTTGTGAGCATATTAATACCGTTTCTTGCGCTTGATCAATTTAGATTTAATGTCGGATAAGAGGGCTCGAGGAGTCGTTACGCGGATATGATAGATGGTCCCTTGACAAATGTATCAATAAAAGTAATTTATCAAACTCAGCCGTCAATCCCAGACGTGTTCTCGCCGTGAGAAAGATTTTGTCGTAATTTCTTTACGTGAAGACTGAATTTGACCGGTTTGAAACTAAACTGCTTCGTTCTACAACTGTAATCCAGGATTAACAATTACACTCTGCACGGCGCCTACTGAAGCGTATCGCTATTTTTACCGTAAGTCCCAGACTAATTAAAGAAGAGTTAAAGGTATGACGTAGGAAAGAATGTACCAAACCTCCCCTCGGCAAATGGGAGTGTAACTAATTAAATTCAAAATCAGCCCTAATCTATGGGAAGAGGATCCAATGATCCTTGACACGATAGTTTCATAAATCAAAGACTCAGATAGAACTACAACTCCTTAATTTCTTTTACTGATATGTAATTTATTATTTACTAGCTTACAGACCGCGGCTTCGCCTGCGTTGAATAACTTTATCGCGGATATTTGTTTATCCCGCGGGCACTACTCACTTTATCGGGATAAGAGAGTCTCACTGACCGACTGGATCCCCTGGCGTTGCAAAGAGACGTCGCGTCCCTCTGCATTCTCTATCGCATATTTCATGGGGAGTGTTTTGAAGAACTGTTCGAGCTAATACCCGCTGCTCAATTTAACCGATACACTTCTCGCCGAAAATTAAATTTCCATCCACATCACCTGGTTGAGTGGAAGTCTACCACTGTACGTTTCTCAAGAAACGTCTTACCACGTACGACCACCCTGTGGAACGGACTTCCGGCAGCGGTATTCCCGAACGAGTACGACATTTGAACCTTCAAGAAACGAGCCTACACCTTCCTCAAAGGCCGGCAACGCATCTGTGACCCTTTTGGTGTTGCGGGTGTCCATGGGCGGCGGTGATTGCTTTCCATCAGGTGACCCGCATGCTCGTTTGCCGCCCTCTCATATAAAAAAAAAAAAAAAAATATGTCATGATGAAATCCGTTTATCCGTTTCGCCGTGATTGAGCAAGAAACAAACAAACAAACATCCAAACTTTCGCATATAATATTAGATAGTCTAATAAGGACTTCCTAGAATCTTAAAGTTCGTGATTTTTTGCACTTGGTATAATGTCAAAGTCAAAGTCAAAAATGCTTTATTTTGTAGGTACACAGAGTACACTTAAAATAGTCAATTTTACATAGTAAATTTTAAATTTTTTAAGCTACTGCTTGTTCAAAATGCAATTTTCCCTTGTGCTCTTTTAAAATCAGGCTTTGATTTTACATAAAGGTTTTTATATTACAAACAGGTTTTTAAATTTCATTATTAATTGTGAAATAGCCTGGCATGCGAACGATCTGATTATGTCCAGGGATGATTATCATCTAAATAGTGTGATATTTTATAATGTGCTTTCTCGATAAGTTTCTGTTTTACAGTATCTTTAAATTTATTGAGAGGAATCAATGATAGAATAAAAATGTTTTCTAATAAATCGGTAGCTTGCTTTAGATAGGTATTTAGTTATAAAAAATAGACTATTAGATTAAAATTACCACTATGCATATCATTACGTCGGTGAATAGGTCTATTCCTACCTGTTCTGTTGATTAGTTCTGCCGGCAGAACTACAGGGAATTTTTTTCCAATTAGTTCTGCTAACAGAACAAGTGGGAATAAATTTCCCAGTATTTCTGTTTACAAAACTTGTGATTGAAAACTACTTCTTCTACATGTTGTTTGCTATGAATATACTTCGACTTAGTAATTATTTTCGAAAAAATCGATCATTGACTTCCTTATATTAAAGAAAAATTTAATATCCCGACTCAATAAACTAGTTCTAGAAAATGTAAAGTAGCCATTGATGAATTTTTAGAAATTTTATTTTAGGAGATCTTAGCATCTACAACGCCATGAAATTCATAGTGGTAACTTTAATTTAATATTGTAGGTAGGTTTTATAACTAAATATCTATACTATACCTAAAGCAAGCTACGGAATTGTTAGAAATCATTTTTATGCTATTACTGATGGGTACTCCCTTATACAAAAAATCAGGAACTTTGAGATCTTGTCGGTGGAGTAATGACCACGTGTCTCTACTTTTATATAGAAAGTTACACCACAAAAATTGCGTATTTTTACTGAACTAGTAGCGAACAGATGTAGTATTTTGGAGCTATACTAAACCCTCTTCTTTTTTATGAAAATAATATAAAAAATTGAGAATCATTTTTGTAAATAAAAAGACATAGTTACAGCTTATTAATCGTTTATTTCACCTAATATTAATTTAACATATAATCTATAGATGCACTATCTACATAAATATTTGTTTGTATGAGATAATTTGAGCTGACTACTGATCGACGTTTGAAATTTCTTTTGCAGTTCACTCGTTAAAGTATCCAGAGCGGTAAATATTTCAGCTAGTATAGTATCTTTCCGCCCGCGACTTCATTTGCATAGATCACGAAATAAACTACAAAATTATCAGATTAACACATATATGTCGGAGATGCGCGTGTGGGGGTGTGGGCGTTGCTAGCGACCGGGATGGTGCCAATCGCGTGGTAAAGGGTTGCTCGGGCAATTACAGACAGATTTACCCACAGACAACGTATTAACATTCAGTTCAATTATGACCATGAAACCTGAGATGCTTTCTGTTGAAGAGAAAACGTGCACGCCCCTCGTGTCATACAACTTGGCCCTCGCGTGCAGTCTGTGGAATTCAACCGGAGTAATCTACAATTCCTCCTTGCTCAAATCCCATGATCAACTTCTTACTAGCTAACGACTCACCGGATCCTTCCAAGCGTCGGTGATAATGGTGATCAAATCACTCACAGTCGTAGATTTGTTCAGTGGAGCTCCGACTCCTTTGAAGGCTCGTAGCAAAAGTGTCTGTCATTTTCGATGTGCAGACCTTATATTACCGTTAACGTCGTCAACGCGCCGTTTCCGGCGATACCAGCGCCACCAGGGTTTACTTCCCATTAACCGCGTATTATGATAGTCAGTTGACCGTTCGAATAATGAATTCTATCGCTAATTTATCGCTATCTCCGACATATATAATCAGAGCGTCACTCAGAAATAGTGTAGCTAACACTATGCAGTGTTGTATGATTTGTCTGTTTTTAAAAAGATATCTTAAAAAATAAAATCTAAAGCGCTACGACAGAGGGGCGGGACGAAATAAACCCTCTTAAGCATTGAATCTTTGTAACACATTTAGCATTTTGCCTGTACTAATTTATCGTTAACATTAAACTTATTTTTCAACTATTTCTCTGTTTTACTTTGGATTATCACCAAAGTTCGGAGCAGGGCCTGTCCAAGTGATCTTAGCATCTTGCCACCTGCAAAAGGGAAATAATTGCTTTACCAATGTCTTGATATTCAGTGATTTAAAAGGGGAGCTACGTGTGCCATCATATAAAATAATAATAATAAATAAATAAATATCCATAGACATACACACAGCGCCATCTAGTTCCACAGTAAGCAACTATAGGCTTATGTTGTGAATACCAGATGGTTGATATACTACATAAATAACTACATATTTTTTTTGGAAATAAATAGTTATTATAAATGGAAACGTCCATAACTCGGGTACACCTGTCCGTATTCATCACACAAACATATGCCCCTAGCGGGATTCGAACCCGCAACCTTTTGGTATAGTGGTCAGAGTTGCTAACCACTACACCAAACAGGTCGTCTATATATGAAATGTAATTTTAATATTATGTTAAACTAAGTTTTCAAGTGCAAACATTGCAATGAGCAGTAAAATTGTTTATGCCGTTACCAAAGATTATAATTTTAACCGCCTCCGTGGCTCAATGTAAACAACACTGAGTTTACGATTCGGAGGTCGCGGGTTCGATCCCCAGCAGGGTACATGTTTAAGTACTCGGTTTGGTTGGTGGTAGGGCATTTTAAATGTCCGCCTGGCTAGCTACCACCATCTTATCTAAATCTGCCGCCAAGCAGCAATGTTAATAGCATTGTTGTGTTCCGGTTGTCAGAGATAAGATAGCCAGTCCCCCAGGTGTTGGGGTTTCCGGGTTAGTACGCTTCCACCTTCGACCTCATCTTCACTTAACATCAGGTGTGATTGAGGTCAAGTACGAACCCGTCGTGCATAAAAAAAAAAAAGTTAGTATTAACATGTTGAAATTTTACACATAACAAAAACAGATATATTTCCCATATTGCATGTGTAAGCGGGTGAATGTGTGTAATAGAGGATGTTTGAGTGTGTGTGTGTCATCATCATCATCAGTTCGTAAACATCCCGCTGCAGGGATAGACCTTCCCTCATATTGACGGAGTATGGGGCCATAGTCCGCCACGCTGGCCTAATGCGGGTTGGGGACTTCACATGCCTTAGAATTTAAAAACTCATTGGTACCTGGCCTGCCTGGGGTTCGAACCAGGACCTCCCAAATTGGGAGACTGTGACTCCTCTGAGCCACCGACGCTCGTGTGTGTCTAACTTCAACTTTTGGCATATGTTTAGTAATATTTGATCTATACAGCCAACTCACTTTGTATGGATTAGTTTCTCGAGAGGAGTGGCGCTTATGTCATCGTTCCTCAGTGTTCCAACGGCGTCATCGTGCGCTCGAGTATCCACATTCAGTAGGACGTGACACCCGCCACAGGTGTAGTAGTGAATGTCAAACCTTAGGAGAAACAACAGGGTTTCATATTTCTTTTTTTTTTAATTTTGGACACTTACACCAATCATCTAGTCCCAAACTAAACAAAGCTTGTGCTGTGGATACAAGATAAACGGATAAACATACATAAATATTTATATAAACATCCAAGACTCTGGAATAAATGTTCGTATTCATCACACAAACATTTACCCCTCGCGGGATTCGAACCCGCAACCGTTGGTTTCGCTGATAGGGTCACTATCTACTACACCAATCGGTCGTCAATATTGGATCGCTAAGTCCTTGAGGGATAGCAGCCCCAGTCTTAACAGTGCTAACAAACGGATAGCAATTTTCGCTCGCGGCATCGAAAACGTGGATTAACTTTATCGCGGATAGGTTTAATTTGTTTATCCCGCAGGAACTACTCACTTTATCGGGATAGCAATCATACTATATTTTAATCCAGTTAATATTCTAGCTATATACCAAATTTCATTCAAATCCGTTCATCCGTTTTGGCCGTGATTGAGCTACAACCAAACAAACAAACATACAAACATTCGCATCTAATGTCAACCGAAGTGTAACTTCTACTAAATAACTTTTCACAAATATTTCCATATAAAAGACGACCAATAGATACGGAACGAGTAAAATTATTTAGACATTTTTGATTAAATTCTATTGCAAAAGTTATTCATATTGTTGAACATTTTTTACAATGCAAAACCTACTTTTTGTGTTTCAAAGTACATACCTTCTTTCAGCATGATAATTTCGCAGGAGCTCGCGATTGGTATTGAAGAGCACGCCGTAATGACCTGAACAGCTGGTCACCTAATCAGAATGTGTAACATAAAATTAATTACAATGATATAATTTTCAATTTATTAACAGCCTCCGTGGCTCAATGTAAACAACATTGGGTTTACCATTCGGAGGTCGCGGGTTCGAACCCCAGCGGGGTACATGTTTAAGTTCTCGGTTTGGTTGGTGGTAGGGCATTTTAAATGTCCGCCTGGCTAGCTACAACCATCTTATCTAAATCTGCCGCCAAGCAGCAATGTTAATAACATTGTTGTGTTCCGGTTGTCAGAGATAGAGAGGTAGAGGAAGACCGAAGAAGGTGTGAGTAGACTGCGTGAAGAATGGTATGTGTGTGAAAGGGGTGAGTACGGAGATGACGGCTGATTGAGGAGAGTGGTAGAGGAAAACATGTTGTCCCGACCCCGCCTAGAGTGGGATAAGGGCAGCAAGATGATGAGCTTGTAATGCGCTTACAATCAAGTGACCAATTGGTTTATGCACGCAGCAACCATCGCTCGTTAGAACTTTGTTACATCTAAAGATCGCTTACCCATATAGGCATAGCCGGAGTCTTAAGCCTAGAACCTGGATATTGTTTGTTTATGTTCTTCGATCCGCTGTCGTCTCCTCCATACCATACAAGCAGTCCCACCGGGCTTCGTGATAGGACCCCGAATTGGGGCATAGCCTGAAAAATGTAAGAAGTTATAAAACTTACGTTATCCCGTTTTATATTACGTACATTCAGCTGCAGAATAAACTGACCTGCCGTTTATATACCATTATTTCTTTACAGCAGTTAAGTATATAATATTATGGATATCAACAGTCTAACGCCCCTATTTCTGCGATCACTAGGAGATTGATCAGATTAGGCCACTTGACAGTTTTTCCAAGAAACAATGAGCATCGACTGTTTACCGAACCCTGTGATTCCCGTAAATTCTCGTATGAAACCATTTGGCCCATAAGGTCCATTTCTTAAACATGAAAATGCCAAGTGGTCACCAACATGAAACGGGGCCGGACCCATACTCCACCTAGGATTGCCAGGGACTTGCCCTCCCCGTTCACAGTGTCCTTGCTTCTGTATCAAAGTGGACCTCTTCCTCGCATCAGATAACACCGTAGCCGTCGCCGAGTACTGGATCCTTGGATCCTTGACGAAGATCCAAGGAATGGTCGTATCCTGATTCTAAAATCTAAATTACTTCTGTCATCAAACTGCTCGGCAGTTAAGCTTCTAAGTAAGCCGGTACGCTTTTAAATACATGCTTCACACACCATTCTAGTAAACCTCAGGCTAAACATAAACATCATCTTAACTAAATCTGCCGCCAAGCAGCAATGTTAATAGCATTGTTGTGTTGTAATAGCGGTTGTCAGAGATAAGATAGCCAGTTCCCCAAGTGCCTTGAGGTTTCCGGGTCAGTACGCTTCCACCTCATCTTCACTTAACATCAGGTGCATAAAAAAAATCATCATCTACTACGATATAGGCCTCCCCCATGGATCTCCAGAGTAACCAGTTCGAAGCGGCTTGCATACAAAGACTTCCCGCGACTTTTATTAGATCATGGGTGAACCTTTTGGGTCTTACCAATTAGGTGGACGTCCCATCCCACCTATTAGGGAAAGATTTCATGTATCAATAATAGTTAAGCCCTCATCATGCACCGCCTCCGTGGCTCAATGTAAACAACATTGAGTTTACGAATCGGGTTCGATGCTCGGTGGGGTACATGTTTAGTACTCGGTTTGGTTGGCGGTAGGGCATTTTAAATGTCCGCCTGGCTACCTACCATCATCTTATCTAAATCTGCCGCCAAGCAGTAATGTTAATAGCATTGTTGTGTTGTGATGTTGTGAATCGTAAACCCAATGTTGTTTACATTGAGCTACGGAGATGGTTCTCCTGCGGATCTCCTCATTTCTGATTCAATCCCGCAAGGAGACTCCGAGCATAGCTCTCTCCATTGCCCTTTGGGTGACCTTGAGCCTTCTTATGAGGCCCATAGTAATGAACTACGTTATACAATATTTGTTTATATTTACGTAATGATCCTCATCGCCCACATAAACGACACCGTTATGTAAGTACGGCGTGGCTCGTCCAGTTAGAAGTAGGGTCACAATATTCAGAGATCCTTCAACAAACGAAGACACCAAGTACGTCAGCTTTCCGTCCAGGTCTTTCTTGATACTGAAACAAAGGCATACATTTACAGACCGTATACCTTAGGATGTCTGAAATGGGTCAAATGAGTATACTAAAGTACGACTAACCTCAAAAAATTACTTTTCAATAAACTTTACGTAACATCATCTTCACTTAACATCAGGTGTGATTGAGGTCAATTGCTAACCCGTTGCGCATAAAAAAAATAAAAAATAAAAAACAAAACAAAACTTTAAAACTGTCTTGAAAACATTTTAAGAGAGTTTATCCCACACGGCATTCCATACAAACTGTCATCATCATTTTTCCAAATGAATAGACTGATTCTAATGAAACCTTATACGTATAAGCAGGATACACTGGTCTAAAAATTTAGTAGCAAATATTTTCTAAATATCGAAATTAAAAGAATATATTGTATTCTTTTAGTTTAATTCAATTAAAAAACTCTTTTTCGAAAATATTCTCCATTAACATTTTAGATCTGTGTACATGCTTCATGCGTATAAAGTTTCATTAGAATCGATTTATTGGTTTCGGAAAATTTGAACTTGGAAGGTACTAGGGTTTTTTTTTTATGATTGACTGGATTATGTCCGCCCGGCTAGCTACCACTATCTTAACTAAATCAGCCGCCAAACAGCAATATTAATAGCATTGCTGTGTTCCGGTTGTCAGAGATAAGATAGCCAGACACCCAAATGTGTTGGGGTTTCCGGGTCAGTACGCTTCCACCTTCGACCTCACTTAACATCAGGTGTGATTGAGGTCAAGTGCCAACCCGTTGTGAATAAAAAAAAAGCCGTGCGGCATAAACTTTCTTAAAATCTACACAACTTATAAACACTAACATGTGTTACATAAAATCTACAAGTTAAAATATGTTATGTATCTTTCTTTCAAACAAAGATTGTAGTTTTGTGAGTAGCAATGTTGGTATTTTATTTTCTACCTACTATGACCTCATCAGCCAATATTTGAAGATTCAGCCAAATTGCTATCTACTTGTCGTTTCCTCTAATTATCTTTCCACAGTGCTCTGCTCCTTAGGAGTTAAGGATTTATAACATAAAATTTAAAAGGTGTACGGCCAAATTTGTTTGTCGAAATCAAATATTAATTAATTAATTTTTCTAAAAGCCCCTTGAGGGTCGAACACTGTATTACATTTTGAATACACACAAAAGCACGCTAATGGTTTTCATAAAATTTGTATATCCCCATGGGCCCGAGATACCCGACAGATTTTAACCATCGATTGCGATGCCTATTTAGAGAAGAGAACGTTCCGTAAAATTTTCCGAAAAAAAACTTTACATTCGAGAACGTACTTCTCACAGCCTCTTGATAGAAGAGCCGAGTAGAGAAGCAACAGCGCTCCTGGTCCATCCTCTGCTTGGAACTGTAACAATATATTCGAAAATAGCCGCCTCCGTGGTTTTATGTAAGCACCATAGGGTTTACAATTCGGAAGTCGCGAATTCGACCCCAGCAGGAAACATCAGCAATGTTAATAGCATTGTTGTGTTCCGGTTGTCAGAGATAAGATAGCCAGTTCCCCAAAAAAAGATCGGGTTTCCGGGTCAGTAGGCTTCCACCTTCGGCCTCATGTAATGATAATTCTTTACCTAACATCAAGTGTGATTGAGGTTAAGTTTTTACGTACAGTAAAAAAAATACTATAAAAGTTTACTCCTGGACTAAACACACATAATATATATTCATTTACAGCTTATTAAGGCTGCCCGCCCGAAGTTCACGCTTGACTTAAGCCTCTCCCAAGGCTCGATATTAATTGTTTATATTTTCACTATAATGATTTTCAACATAAGTCATTTATAACCAACACCATATTTAGGTTTCTACTTACCAAATACAAATAACGCTTTACGAAGATTTGAATGTCCTCCAGATTTTTGAATTCAAACAAGTGCAGCTTGAAAAGGAAAGTTTTTATGAGTACCGCTGAAACAAGTGTACAATAAAGAATGAAATTATAATCATAAAACAATTTTGTAAGTACCTACATGTTTTTTTTTAATGATAACTAATTAAAAAGTAATGCAATGAAAGGAATTGCATATTACAGTCCCGAATTTTTTTTCTCACAATTTATAACTAGCAGTAGTATAATAGGTAGTGATTGAGTTATATATATATTAAGTTCAAAAGTTTGCCACTAGATGTCGTTGATCCATTTTAAAACGCGGTATCGTTTCTGTCTTTGCGAATGGATAAGTTAAAATTTAATTTTTAAAAATTGACCTTTTAACTATTTATCTTACACATGAGTGTTTGTACGTATGTATGTACATCATAGATGAATTCGTTAATGATAAAAACTTCGAACTGGTCTAATACTTAGTAAATATGAACGATATGACAAAGATAATGACAGTGTTATTCTCAAATTAACTAAATATAAAATTGCATACATAGAAATAGACACATAGAAGAAAGTTACCTACGCATGATATAATTAATTTAATTGACATTCTAAAATGGATTTATGCATGACATTATTAATATTATTATTGACATCTTATTATATTCGTTGAAATAGGATAGGGCGTACTTTTAATTTGTTATTTTTTGTTTATTGTTGATTGACTGTGGAATTGGAGCACTTTCTTTAAGCTTACAACATACATACGTAGCTTCATAAAAATTATAACTATTGGTTATTGAAACGACATTATTAACGTAAATATCCCTTTCCTCCATATTGCCATGCCTGACAAGGTACATGTGTATGTTAGTACTTACCTATATATTGTAACTATGATATGTGTAATGCAATAAATATATGAATATGAATATGTAAAAAAATGAATGAAATTAGGCAAACATAACACGACAAGTGCCTTCTGACCCTATACTAGATGAATTTGAATTCGTGTAATTCCCATTAACTGGTGACTCCACACTTGATTACGAACAACATTCTTCTAAAAACCATAGTCGAAAACGACCAAAAAATTTTCGATTACCAGTAAACCAGTGTTATGAAAAAGAAGAAAAAAATTAAACTACCTATGCCAATACCTTCTATTTCACTTACCTAATATGCCCTATTTTTTTCCATAAGTTAAAAAAACTCATCCGGCATAATGCGCTTACACTACTATAGCAACATATACAGATAGATAGATAGCATTTATTTGCATCCATGTACACACACATAACAAATTTTACATATGAAAAATACAACTCATATGCTGTATTGTATTGGCCGCATGCAACGTCGTCGTCATCGGGGGTTCAAGATAGTAACAATTTTATTCCCGCGTTACAGGCGAGAATCGTGCACAAGCACTTAAGTTTGAGTTATTTACCTTCTCAGTTACTTGATCTTGATAATAATGAGAACTATGCTGCACATAAGTAGTCTCGCTTGGTAGGACTACCACCGCTTTAGGGTCAACACCAGTTTGAGGGTTGAAGCCTCCTCCGCATCTCCAAATAACTTCGCTGCAAGACCGCCAGAGGGCCTCGTCTTGACGCTCCTCTGAGGGACGTAGATATCTGCAATGGTATTAATCTTTTCGAGTTCCACACTTCAATAAAACCTGAAGCTCTAAAGGTCAACTTAGAAAAGACAGAAAAACAATCTTTAAAAAATCTTTTAGTGTATTGAAATTACTCGATCCAAAGTAAAAAGTAAATAAATCGAAATTAAGAAGGTCGAAAAACTTACTTCGACTTATTTAAAGTTTTGTAAAAATAATAGTAGAGATGGGGTAATTTCTTCTAGAAAAAAGTTTGTCCCTAAATATCTAAGTGTTGTCTACTAACAAAAAGTTGGTCAATGTTTACATAAAAATTAACCTTATCGTCGATATAGATAGAGTTGAAAACTGTTTGCCGTATTAAGTATTCCGGAAAACTTCCCGGAATTAAGCAAAACTGGCAATCTTCACTTTTGACACGAATAAAAACCTTTGATAATTAGTTTACAGAGAAAATTGCCTGGTGGTTTTGGTAACTTGTCAGGAAACTTTATCAATTGTAGGCAAAGATCCTCGCAGTAGGATTATAGGAAACAGATTCCTCCAAGACGCATGCATTTTTCAGATACCCCAATATCGCCTGTCCAGCTCTTATCTAAATCTGCCGCCAAGCAGCAATGTTAATAGCATTGTTGTGTTCCGGTTGTCAGAGATAAGATAACCAGTCCCCCAAATGTGTTGCGGTGTGAGCTGATACCAACCCGTTGTGCATAAAAAAAATATATATACCATTTGTGTAACTACCTACATAATACGATTTGCTCATCGTCCTTGAACCAATAAAAATAAATATATATCGTTCTCAATATAAGAATATAGAGCAAATAATTTAAATAAACACCGTAGAATAGCTCGACCATAAAGTCGTCCATTCCAAGTAAAATATCGTCCAATGGTGCATAGTGCAGAGTTATGCCTAGGCACGTGGCGGGTTTGAGAGTTATGATCGGCGTTTTGGAGCTATGTTGTGTGTTCCCTAGTGTATAGATGGGGTTATATTGAGAAACGATATTAAGAAGTCGTTACTACAAATATTGGGTCTTTACCTATGAAATTGGATTTTCTTTTCTTCGTTAATCATATGTACCAATTCCTGCGATTTTCAAAGCTATATCCAAATTTAATTTTTATTTGGAAAATGGAATATTATTTCAAGGTTTGACATGAAATATTTTTTAATATCTGGGCTAAATCACATAATAAAAAAATTTGAACAGAGCTCTTTTCATGTGCTTCCCATAATCATTTCTTAGATTCGCTGAAACTTTTATAAAGCGGTTACTTTTAAAAATTAACACTGCCTATACTTAATTTAATGTTATCCGATAATACACAAAAAGTTTAGCTAAATTTGGATTTACCGATCACAAAAAAAAATCAAAAATGTTTGTATGGAGAAAACAGTCTTAATGAAATTCTTCATACAAAACGCCAATTTCATAGGTAAGGACCTAACTTGCACCACATCAGAACCAACAGTGTCCAAAAATTTCTGTTTCAATTTATTTCGTAAAGTTTTCAATTGACAAACATATATAAATAAATAATAAATAAATATATATCCTTGGACATGCACACAGCGCCATCTGGTTCCACTTTAAGCAACTATAGACTTTTGTTGTGGATACCAGATGGTTGATATACTACATAAATATTTTTTTTTGTAAAGAAATACTTATTATAAATTGAAACATCCATAACTTCGGGTACACTTGTTCGTATTCATCATACAAACATATGCCCCTTGCGGGATTCGAACCCGCGACTTTTGGTATAGTGGTCAGAGTTTCTAACCACTCCAAACAGGTCGATTTATATGTGACGACCTTTATCCCAAATGAGAGGTCAGAAATATCCCAAACACATGTTTGGGTGTTCCAAACACTAAAAGTTTAATTCTTGAAACAACATTTACGGTTTACATTTCGAAATATAAACAAATTCACATGTGAACCCATCGCCGTTGAATCGCGCAATGATTTTGGTGGAAAGTCCCATAGACGCGTTTTGCAAGACCCCGTCTTTTAGAGTCAAAGTCAAAATAATTTATTTCATAGCATAAAATTGTCACTTGAAAACGTCACAAATTAAGATTAATATTAAATTTTAATTTACTTATCATTTACAAAGCTGACTCCCCAGAGAAGAATGAGCAAGAAATTCAAGGGTTGCTCTTTTTTTTTTTATGCACAACGGATTAGTACTTGACCTCAATCACACCTGATGTTAAGTGAAGATGAGGTCGAAAGTGGAAGCGTACTGACCCGGAAACCCCAACACATTTGGGGGACAGGCTATTCTTATCTCTGACAACCGGAACACAACAACGCTATTAACATTGCTGCTTGGCGGCAGATTTAGATAAGATGGTGGTGGCTAGCCAGGCGGACATTTAAAATGCCCAATCACCAACCAAATTATTTATTTTTTTTTAGATACGGGTTTCAATTAAAATTTTGTTCAATTTGTTGTTGTTGTAGTTTGTACAATTGTAAATTGGATTACAAATAACATAATGATATATATTTTATGCAAGAATAGGGTGTAAAAATTAATCTCTGTTATGTAATAATACAAATCAAATACGAAAACAAATTGTTAAAAGAAAATGCAATATGAGATAAAATTATCAGTTAATAATATGAAAAATTTAATATTCAAGAAATGTATGTCATTTTCAATAGGCACTAATTAAACTTATCATGAAATTTTAGAGGGTGTGTACAGAATAAATTCATTTGTACATTTTGTATACAATGCATATTATTTCTGTAACAATTTTGTGTACAATAAAGATATTAGGATTAAGATATATATATATTTTTTATGATTAACTGGATACGCATTTGATCACAATCTCACCTGATGGGAAGTGACGATGTGGCTGAAGATATGGCTATCCATCCTGTATTCACTCTGCTCTTAAAGATCCCAAGGTTGTAGGGTTCAGGAAAGACTGACGGCGGGAGGGAGTTCCATGTTTTGGTCATTCGCATTATGAATGAAGAATCGAACCGCTTTGTGCGAATGCTCGGTATGTTAACTACATACGGGTGGAATCCCTCCACGCGCCTTGTAGTCCGAAGATGGAATGGCGATGGTGGAATAAGATTGTGTAATTCCAACGCACGCTCAATATTAAGAAAAAACTCTAAATTCTATGCAATAAGTCACCTACATAGGTATTCGTATTCTTGAATAGCTCGAGTAAACGGAAATTGAATGTAATAGGCATACAATTTGCGTCGGTTAACAAAACTGCAAAATTTCATTAGTTTAATAACTATTTTAGTTAGGTATATTATAGTTCCTCGAGTTCCCGGTGACATTATCATAATCTTAAGTTTTTTAATGACTACCGCTCTTAATATGCTTGGCCCATTGAGAAAATACAAATCAATTGATGGATTTGTTACCTCTAATTAATCCACTGTAATCTGAGCGAATCTGTGTATGTGATTTAGACAATAATCTCGTTCCACTTACATAAGCTCAGAATTAAGGATGCATCAATGTGTGAATGCGGATTGGATGAGGGTAACGTTGACCATATATTCTTTTCATGCTCACTCCATGACCACTCTGAACTCTTTTACTCCCTAATAACGCAAAAAGTCCCTTTCCCAATTAACATAACTTCTCTATTAGCTGCAGCATTGGATAACGAATCAATATATATAACTGCTTATCTAACTTTAAGCCCTCAATGATATCAAATTTTAACCCCCTCTATGCATAATCAACTTAAAATAATATATCTATCTGTACTGTGTATTTATCTCAGACAATATATAATATAATAACCTTTCTGTGTTGTCCATTAAGCTTGCAGAGGAGGAAGAGATCCAGTACTCAGAAATACCTTTTCAAAGTTATCCGTCTATACTTAGACTTATCTATTGAAACACTCGGTTAATGACAGGACGCTGGCAGTAATGTTAAAACAATTGCCATAATTAAAAAAAATAAAAAATAATCTCGTTCCACAGAATCGTACCCACACACTTTAGTTCGGCGGCGTTCGAATTAGATCGTTTATTATATCCAACGGCATGATTTTGAAAGGGAGTGCTTGTAATTTTTATTCCGTCGCCTCTGGCTTGAAACAATATTGCCCGGATATCGCAGCATACACCTTGTTTTGAAATATTACTGTAACAGAAACCTCCGGCTTTAAAAATTGTTCGTGTCGGTGGTGTGTAGGATTTTTCATCTTCCACTCTTATTATGAAAGCTACGAGAATTGTGCTCCGCGTTATTCCTTGGCATATCTTTAGTGTTATATGTTTTGGAGGTCACTAACTTTCGTCTTATGAAATACGTGATAAAGAATATTGGTCTATATCGTACCCAGCTATATATGCGCTTATTGTGTTTGAGGTAAATAGAGGGGTTGTTAAATAGATCTTTACTATATAACACGGAATATTTTAATTGTTATCAGTGCAGAGATTCAAATATTTATAAGACGTCATTGTAAACTCGGATGTGTTACCAGGGATGACTTATGGCACTGAAACATGGTCTTTACCTGTGAGCCTCATAACAGAGCTCAAGTCACGCTACAAGTTATGGAGGGAGTGATGGTATCTGTTTCACTACGAGATCGAATCAGGTATAAGGAAGCATACAGAAGAATGACAATTACCGACAATAGTGTCGATTCGGATGTACACCAACTAAACTAAAACCAGCATCGTACTATTCCAGGGAGAAAGAGACAGTACTACTTTAAAACTGGTTTTAGTTTAGTTGGTGTACATCCAAATCGACACCATAGTCTAGCATATTAGTAAGCTGAAGCGGCATTGGGCAGGGAATATAGCTCGACAAAGTTGGAGGATTAAACTCACAAGGTTGGACGAACGACCTCATGAAATCACTGGATATACTCCGCTGCCAACCGGTCTTTCTGGAAATATATGCGGGAGGCTTCTATTTTGCAGTGGATGTCCTGTAACTGATTTGATGATAACAATGACGCAGAATATAATGTAATTACTGTCTTCTAGCAAGATTATTTCCTGGTTGAAAGGATTAAATTCATTCGGATATCAATTTATTTTCTTCGCTCTGTATAAGATGTACCTACCTAAAGAAAATTAATAACACCATTATTATCTCCTTTTTCATGAAGCAATATTTGGAATCATCGGTTTTTGGATATGTGGTCAGTAGTGTCATTTTCATACGAATATTTCCGTACTTCGAAGTTCTTTTCATTAACTAAGTTGGTCTCGATTATTTTCAACTGAATGCAGCCGGTAAGTCAAGACGGTAGTCTACAGTGGGGGCTTGCAAACATTGACTTCAGGTGACCATCTGTCGACACGAATCCCTTATAATCTGCACAGAGATAGCTAGAGAAGCTAATGTACGGCTGTTCATAATAATAACTAAAAAAACTCACGTATCTGGTGGCACAACAGACTTGTTATCCTTGGTGATGGGTCGAGAGTCGAACAACAACCACTTGATGATATGAGCTTGGAGACCAGCTAGTAAAGACCTGGCGCCGTTGCGCGGAGCCGCCAAACCGTACCCTAGAGGTTGGTCAGATGGTCTCATGACGAGAGGAGACCGCACCCATTCACCTCGAGGTGGGCATGAAGCAGTACCGAATGCTGTTATACGAAGCTCCTGTGAAAGAAAATGGTAAGGAAATACAAAAATGATATATAATTACTAACAAGGAAGTAGTTCACTGGCAGAGGTTTGTATTAGTAGAAGTGTACTTCATCGTAGTCCATTAATTACTATGAAGGTATGAACTCCTAGTTAAGATCAGTTTTCGTTGCCGTTTTTTACTACTACTAAAGTAGGCGTTACTGTTCTCTCCGATTTCATTTATATTATCCTTCACACAATCCATCTTTCTTTTCCGGTCTTTCTCTTTCCCTCCATCCAAATTTACTTAATTTTAAATTAGGTAGTCTCAATAATTTTGTTTAACAATTCTTTATTGCAAATAAACACAAAAGATACAATTGTCAGATACAAAGATACAAAGGTGAGCTTATCTCTAAGAGAGATCTCTTCCAGCCAACCCTATAAGCGGTTAGAGAGTGTATAACGGGGAATAAACGGTTTTGTAAACTTTATAAAGAAAAATAAAGCGTTTATAAACAAACAATATTCATATTGATCACTCTTAGTAAAATGCATTTCATCTTTCCTCATATCATGTCCATACCAATCAAATTGATTTTTCACTACCATTTCATTCATATTATCCTTCATACAATCCATGTTTCTTTTCCGGTCTTTCTCTTCCCTTCCATCCATTAATATTTACATAATTTTAAATTAGGTAGTCTCAATAATTTTGTAAACTATATAAAGTACAATAAAGCGTTTATAAACAAACAAACAATATTCATATTGATCACTCTTAGTAAAATGCATTTCATCTTTCCTCATATCATGTCCATACCAATCAAATTGATTTTTCACTACCATTTCATTCATATTATCCTTCATACAATCCATGTTTCTTTTCCGGTCTTTCTCTTCCCTTCCATTCATTAATATTTACTTAATTTTAAATTAGGTAGTCTCAATAATTTTGTAAACTATACAAACTACAATAAAGCGTTTTTAAACAAACAAACAATATTCATATTGATCACTCTTAGTAACATGCATTTCATCCTTCCTCATATCATGTCCATACCAATTCAATTGATTTTGCACTCCCATTTCATTCATTATTATCCTTCACACAATTCCCCTCCATCCGTTAATATTCATTTTGATCACTCTATTAGTAACATGTATTTCATCCATCCTCATATTACGTCCATACCAATCCAATTGATTTCCTTTCAACTTTCCCTAATCCCTCTTCCTAATCCCTCTTTTCAATATTCACAAAATTATCTTCGTAGCACACAAGTTTCCTTCATCGGGCATCTTCACGCCTCAACAATCCAACACATTACGACAAGCCTAAATCTGGGGTGTAAATTTTGCCATTTAACCATGGGGCATCTGTTGTCCACGCTTTTATGTATTTTGCTTAAATTGGATATATTTCATCTTACCGTTGCCAACTCTTCAGTAATCGGTGTACCGCCAACAACGGCTGGTTTTGACCCTGGTGGATACTTATTCCTCGCATACAGGACTCTTTCTGAAATGAAAAAATTTTCATAAACTTTATAGTTTGCGTCCGCGTGGATTTAATATCATTCTCGGGAATTCCTTGAAATCACGGGATAAAAAGTGTTCTATGTCTATTATTTATTACAAAACTTCATCTACGTGTGTTTGAGATAACCTGAGTTGTCTAACACTATTGGAATTATTTTGATTTTCTACTTTTAAATTTTACTTTTCTGTGATTATTATAAACAATTATTTTTAGTGAACATTTATTTTATTAGGTCTTTACCTATGAAATTGCCGTTTTGTATAAAAAAATTTAAACGAATTTTTTTTCATGTATTTTTTATTTGTATTAATCGAAGCAATCACCCATGCAATCAATGCATCTTTGCCAACACAGTGGCAGTTTATTGATGCCTTTCTTAAAGAAATCAGCTGGACGGGAGGCAACAAATTCTTCAAAGGCATTTTGTACTGCCTCTCGGGTATTGAATTTTTTTCCTGCCAAGAAATTATCCAAATTCTGGAAAAAGTAGTAGTCTGTAGGCGCAAGGTCTGGTAAGTAGGGCGGATGACGGAGAGCTTCCAACCCCAGTTCTTGCAACCTGGAGACCGTCTGCTGTGCAGTATGAGGTCGCGCGTTGTCGTGCAGGAGCAGCGGAGAGGAGCGATTGACCAATGCTGGTTGGAGATGTGCCAGCTTCTCCATCATTGTGTTCAGTTCTTCATAGTACACATCTGCAGTAATGCTCATCCCGTTTGGTAAGAAGCTGTGATGAATCACACAATCATCACACACCGCTAGACCACCAAACAGTGACCATCACTTTCCTAGGTGTAAGTTTTCGTTTAGGGCATTGTTTAGGTGCTGAACCAGGATCCAACCAACTTGCTGAGCGCTTGCGGTTATCAAACAGAATCCATTTTTCATCGCAGGTAACAATGCGGTTCAAAATTCCTTCATTTGTGTGTCTGTTGAGCAGTGCAAGGCACGTCTCGACGCGTACTTCGCGCTGGCGATCATTGAGTTCGTGGGGCACCCATTTGTCAAGCTTTTTTACCTTGCCAATTTGACGCAAATGGACCAATATTGTTTTGACGCTAACGTCGAAAGCTGCTGCTAATTCAGTTGTAGATTGTGTATCATCAGCTTCCACAATCGAATTTAATTCGTCATTGTCGACCTAAGTTTTCGGACGACAGCGAGGTTAATTTTTCAGGTCGAAATTCCCGGAACGGAAGCGAGCAAACCAATAACAGGTGGTGCGTTGATTTGTAGTGTTAGCTCCGTAAACGTCGTTGATGTTGCGTGCCGCTTGTGCCGCGTTGCTGCCACGACGGTACTCATATTCCATAATTACTCGAATTTTTAACGTATCCATGATGAAGAAAAAGACTGAAATGCGATGAAAATGTAACACTAATTAATAAACAAATGACTACTTTGGGAAAAAAATTCCATGTTTTTAAAATAAAATTAATTTGAAATTACAATTCTTAGCCAAACAAAAATTATTTTGATTTGAAATGGCCAGTACTGCAGAACGGCAATTTCATAGGTAAAGACCTATTATTTTTAATGTATCTATTTATGTAATACTTGCGAAGCATATTTCATGACTTTCAGCCTCCCGAATAAACCGATTTCTAACAAGGCTATAGTGTCGTATACCACATCCATACGCTGCGGCGGGTTGCGAAGTCCGAGGACTACAACTGGCCGCTGTGTCCAGCGTTTGTGGGCTCTAAAAAGCCTTTAATTTGATCAAGACCTGAGTGGTGCTGAAGTATCTCCAGCGGTGCCTTATTGACTATCAAAATTTTGAAGTGTTTATATAACCACACGATCGAGATCAGAGCATGAGCGTGATTGCATAGCCGGGAGGCGTGAGGATAAGAGATAAAATCTCCCAGAAACTAGTCACTGCAATGCGTGAAAACGGCTTGAAGCTCCCAACCGGCAAAGATTCGGCAGCAACTCAACTTTTCGGTTTTTTGTAGACATGTAGTCATGGCAGAATCGATGAAAAATTTCGGCACGATGCTGGAAGGCAACACTCGAGTATCCCAAAAGGTGAACCTTAAGAGGAATATGAACAAAACCACTGTGTTGCGCTCAGAAAAACATCAGTTGGTAACTCCATTCTCGAAGTTGTAGACTAGTACGTCTACTTAGCTATATAGGAAAAGTGAACTAATAAGATATCACCAACTAGGAGACATCGTTGAATCCAACTCGGATGGGCAGCGTTTGGGAGATTGTTTAAGTTTTCTCGTCGAAAATGCCTCAGTGCTTAAAGACAACAGCCTCTAATCAATGTGTATTACCTGTGATAGCTAAATTGCACTGAATAGTGATCTCTGACTAAGGGTAAGAAAGCTGAAGATTATACAACGAATGAAGCTCGGTGTTACACTACGAGATCAAATTAGAAATCAAGCGATCCGCAGAAGAACGTAAGTTACCGACATGGATCAGCGGATTAGTAATTGAAGTGGTAGTAGGTAAGGCATATAGCGCTAAGGACTGATGGTCTTTGCTACATAAAATTTCTAGAGTGAATATCACGCGTCGGCAAAAGCCGCTTGGTACATCCTTAGAAGGTTAAAGGTCCCTGGGAAGTCGTTGAATGTAGGGTACTTCCAAGCGGTCAATCTGGAAGTCTATGAGGGAAGGTCCATGTTCAGCATTGGACGTCCAATAGTTTTTATAAAAAAATGTTAGTCCCATATGTTTACTTAAAAGGTAAAAATCTTTATTTAAACCAAAAATTACAGGCTAAGAGCTTGGAAATTTCCGTTTTAAAAATTTGCAAATACTTTTTTGACAATCTTATCGAAAACCATTTAAACAGAATATGGACCATTATCCACCATGCGGGCCCAGTGCCACTGAATTTGAGCTAGTGACCACATGATAGCGTTTTCAAACGGCCCATGTTAATCACGCACTTGGTTAGTTACTTATTTTATCAATCAATTAATCTCAGCCCACATCCACTCACTACTGGGTGTAGGCCTCTTCTCCATTACGACAAATCTCACGGTCTTGTGCCACTACATTTATGTATAAGATATTTATTTATAAGAAAACAATCAAACCGAAAAACTCTTCCTGTGACGTTCCAAGTGTGTTTTTTCTCAACATTACTTATTTTATCACTCCACTTTCGAAAGGCAAATATAGAATAAAAAATCTGTTTTATCCTAAAATGATTGCAACCAGTGATTTCTGTTCACCGTAACGGAATAATAACAGCACTTCGAGTGTAGGCAACACTATATTCAAACTCCCGTTGACGACCAAAATAGATCGAGAAAGACCCTTATGGTTGTATAGAGTACTTGAAAGTCAACTGAAAGCGAGCCTGACTTTATTTAAAAATATCTCACAATTTTCCTCTATATCTGTAACATATTCCAGTTTTGAATGGTCCACTTGAGAATTGTTAGAATGATACTAAATTTACAACGAGCATTAATTTTTTTATAGTAGTATACAATTTAAACGAATAATATTTCACAAAATCTTCCCAAAAAAGGTGATTAGGGAGGGGTAATTTGAGATGACTGTTTCAGGTGGCACAATTTGAAAACTAAACGCAGAAACAGAAGACTATAATAAAAGTTGGATAGTGACTGGTGAGAGGCTATAGTTATGGTAGTATAAACTTTATAGCTTATTTATGTGTCAGAGATAATTTGTTAAAACACTTGGATAATAAATGCAGTTATAAAAGTTAACAGCAGCGGTAAAAGTCGGATAAACAAAAGTTGGAAGATGTATTTTGTTTTGAATTGTTTGTACAATGAAATATTTAAAATGCCCAGTCTAAAAGGTCTGAATCGAATATACTTTGTTGAAGAAGTGACTTTAAGTCAAAATACACTAGCCTACTAAGGTGATAATCTGCAACATGTTAAATTTTTACTAAATTATTTTAAAGTTTAATAATTTTAAAGTGGAGCTTAGTTGGAAACCGAATAGTTTGTAGTATTCCTTAACCAAATTATTCACAATAAATTTATTCACGTTATCTAACACAAGCATAAAGGCAACTAAACAGAATAAGACTACACTGCAGCTAGGTGTGAAACGTGAACCATTATTAAGGGGACTGCACACCATGAAAACGATTATAGTAATTTAGTACCTAAAGTGATTTACATAACAGACATGGGGAATAATTCAATTTCCAAGAAAGATCAATTTGGTTTTATTGCCCGATTGCGGCAAGAATTTATTTAGGTGAATGTTGGCATTTTGGAATAGGAAAACGAGTTTAAGGTAATACAATTTTCCAATGTGTTTCACGAAAATTTGGTTATGAGTAATATGCTATATTATGTTTGAGTTTATTCTTATACTAATTCTGTTCAAACATCAACAGAACATTCACAAATAGTTTTCCACAGACAACAAAGAGTGTTAAACTGCAATTCTGGTATAATAAAAATTTTATCCTTCACAGTCAAAGAAAATCTTGAATAACTAAATCAGAGACAGACAACAGATAATAGAATGTGATTTATCAATCAGAGACATCACACATGCACATTTTATTTAATATAAATTCAATCAGCCAAAACAACTAAGATTCCTATTCAGATGTTTCGTGCATTACACCGAGAATGTATAGCCACCTTAGCAAATTGCATTCGTGCTTCACGCTTCGTATCAAGGACACCAACTACATTGAATTCGATTGGTTTCGTGTAGTGGAAAGTAATGGATAATTACATTTTACAGTTAAAAGAAAGAGAAAGGTTATTTGACTTTTTTACAGTAACAAAACTAAGTGGCAAATTTTTACTGCAGGACTTTGATCTTAATTGCACGAATGTAATGAGAGGTCGATCCACTATGGAATTTCAGTGAAATACTTGCACGAGGAAAATTGACTACACTCAGGCATTTCTTTAGAAGTCACTACTTCTACGTAGGTACTCCGTGCCAAAATTTACAACACCGTTAATCCCACTTTAAAGGGTTATATTATTTGACAATAAAACAAATACAATGCGAAAAAAATATATAAAATCAAAACCTGACTGTGTGCCTCTGGGCAGTGCAGTTTCCGTTAATGCGGGAAATTTTCATATAGCTAGTCATTAAATAAGATCGGAATATTTTAAGTGTACCCTGTGCACCTACAAAATAAAGCATTTTTGATTTGATTTGAAATATCAGAGAATCTAGCGATAGCGACGAAAAGTGGTGAAGCTGTTAGGGTTATAAGTTGAAAAAGACCAGACATGGAAAGCCTCGATGCACACACTTTACGGTACGCTACTTTACGGTAGGATATAACGCACCGGATTTTCATATATATAGATTTATTTGCATACCTTCGACTTGCGTAGGAGTCCCTTCCGAAGCTACCCCTGCCATGGTTCGACTGCGGTAAACAAGACATTTCAAACAAGTTTTATGACAAAACAAGTTTACAACTGAAGTAATCAAAAAAGTTACGGCAGCAATAAACCCCTTCGTGTAGTCTATAGGAACAGAGATAAAGTTTACTTACAGTCATAATAATTGCATCCGTTTCCCTAAGCAAGATAACGCAGGGACCATAGATCACCGTTTGCACGATCTTGACATATCATGCTTTAAAGAGTCTTTCATCAAATCAACATTAATGTACCTTCCACACCACAGCGCATTTGAAATAGCTCATCATGAGAGCATTTACACTTAACAACTATTTTTTTTATGCACGAAGGGTTCGTACTTGACCTCAATCACACCTGATATTAAGTGAAGATGAGGTCGAAGGTGGAAGCGTACTAACCCGGAAACCTCAACACATTTGGAGGACTGACTATCTTATCTCTGACAACCGGAACATAAAAATGCTATTAACATTGCTGCTTGGCGGCAGATTTAGATAAGATGGTGGTAGCTAGCCAGGCAGACATTTTAAAATGCCCTACCACCAACCAAACCGAGTACTTAAACATATAACCCGCTGGGGATCGAACTCGCGACCTCCGAATCGTAAACCCAATGTTGTTTACATTGAGCCACGGAGGAGGTTAATTTAGCTGGTATGTAGAGAATGGTGATTAAAATTTTCGATAACTCGCATAAATAATGCTGATGTGCAGCACCAAACACTAAACTACTTATTTAAGATACCCTTAGTCACCTTTTATGACTAGGAATATATAAATGAGTTTACTGGATTCATGATGCCTTAATACATCATCATAGAAATATATCGCGCCAATATTTCACTGAAGCAATTTTTCCAGCAAAATAATATATATTTCAAATTAATCGTGGCTTGAATGACCAAATAACTCAAATAAACGTTTATAATAGAGGTTAATTTAAATTTGAAATAATCGTCTGTGTTATCATTTATAGTTTTATCAGCCCATAAACATCCTACTGCAGGAGTATATGCCTTCCCTCGTATAAAGAGGGAGTATGGGCCATGGTCCGCCACGCTGGATCAATGAGAGTTGGGTACTTCACATGACTTTGAATTTTTATTTCTCAGACATGCAGGTTTCCTCACGATGTTTTCCTTCACCGTTTACGAGCAGTCGGATAAATGCACATAAGTAATGAAATTTAATTTAAAACTCATTGGTACATGGCCTGCCTCATTTATAGGTTAAATTTATGAAAATAATATTTCTCTGAATTAAAAGTTAATAATTATAATTATAATGTACATTCAGTAGTAATCGAGAAAATATGATTTCTATAAAAATACTTTTAATATGAATGAATGAACAAAACAAATCTAAATTATTTTTTAATAAAAATTCTACGTTAGTAACGCATTTTCAAAGCAAAGGGAGTGCCATCCAATCAAAGTCCCTAACCAAAACCAATTCTACTTAATCGAATATCACTCACATGCCCAGTATAAGCCGCAATCAAACTGTCGACAATCAGATATCACCTCTATGCACCAATAAAGACGGTATACTAATACATATTAGACGTCAAGTCAGCATAGGTGATGGTACGAAAATGCTTGCATTTGTTGGCAAAAACGATAGCAACCGAGAATTCTCGGGTGTTACACGTTTATATAAGTGTTAAAACAAAGAAATATGAATATTAGAACCTTTCAAATGGACGCGGCATTTTCATGCAGACAACTGATGCGGTTATACCTTGATTCTATATTTCGTTAAACTTACAAGATTGTATAATAACCATTCCTTAAACAAATCGAGACAATTTGGTTTACCAACACCATACTAGTAAATTTTATAAAATGTCCTGCTCTTTAGATACTAAGCTGGAAATAGCCAGAGTAAAACACTTGCACTGACGTTATGAGCTCCCGTATAAATAAAAACCTCAGTAATAAACCCGACAAATCCAATTTCAGGCTTGCAACTATGTTCTTACATTGAGCCACATTAAAGGCAAGGCAAGCCACATACAAGCTCATAGGAAATTAATCTTTTATTTTTAGCTTCGATACTTGTAAGTGTGGGCTTTCGTGTGTGGACGCTATAATGTTGTGGCAATATTTCAAAATGGCGGCCTCATCGGGATCGGTTTTTTAAAAAGGCCGTTACATTTCTAGTGAGCGGAAAGTGATTTACTTTTTTTAATTTGTCATTGTGATTATTTTTAATACAGTCCTGTCTTACGTGATGGAATCAGGAAAGAAGAAATCAGTTGAATAAGTAAGTCAACGTCGTAGCCCAGCGGATTGGTCAGATCATATAGCTATAAGGGCCGGTGGAGCATTAAAGTTCTCGAGTGGAGATCACGCACGGGCAACGCCACCGCAGGACATCTACTCAAAAAGTGAATGCACGACTTGATGAGGATCGCGGGAAGTCACTGAATGCAGGCCGCTCTCAATCGGTCGCTCTACAAATCTGTTGGGGAGGCCGATGCTCAGTCGACGTCCTGTGACTGATATGATGATGGTGATGATATCTTGGTTGGTGTTACTATGAGTGCATTATTTGCTATTGCCATCAAAATGATACAGCTATGTTTCGACATTCGTGGTAACAGGCTGTTAACATTTTACTTTTCAATTCATACAAATCATTTTGTTAGTCGTTCACAATGCCTATTCTAAAACAGAACCGTATATTTGACTATCGTAGAACATAAATTGTATTATCTTTATCAAGTTTTTTATTATGATTAGAATTTTTTGGAGGGTTTAAAAATATGCACCTTAACACTCAAATTATAATTAATTAACAAAAAGACAACAACATTTACATGCATTTTGACACTTAGAATGTTGGTACCCGGATTTTTAACCGTTTCTTCCGCAATAAACCTACTGACTTCGAAGATCATCCCATAGTCAACCCACCTCCTTTCCTGCTGATTTCTTGTTTAATATCTTGAGCATTGATTTCGTCTATTTCCATTGCTTTTAATTATACTCACTAATATTCTTCCAACACAATAGCACTTCGTAAGAAGCCAATTAACTACTAACTAAGTCATCGACTTACTTCACCCGAATCCGCGGAAACTTTTTTAATGGTTTAAGAGATGAGCATTAGCGAGGGTTTTTTGGTATTTTTGTCCTCATCACATTTCTCGATCGAGATTAATGCTCTAAAACATCACAAAACTTGGGAGTCAAAGAATTCTAAATAATAAAAAAAAAAACAATTTGAAAGGAAGAAGACAAAACATAATCGACGACCGATTGGTGTAGTGGATAGTGACCCTGTCAGCGAAACCAACACTTGCGGGTTCGAATCCCGCGACGGGTAAATGTTTGTATGATGAATATAGATATGTATACCCGAGTTATAGATGTTTTTCATTTATAATATGTATTTATTTACAATAAAAATGTATTTGTGTAGTTTATCAACCATCTGGTATCTATAATACAAGCCTAGTTGCTTAGTGTGGAACTAGATGGCGCTATGTGTATGTGCAAAGATATTTATTTATTATTTATTTTTATTTCAAAATTGCTTTTTTAAAAAATCATTTTCTTTTTATTTTAGATTAAACCCGGAGATACGTTCTCAGTTTATATTTGATGGAAATAGATTAACGGGATTCGTACCCACGACCTTTTGGTATAGCAGCAGAGTTTCTAACCACTACACCAAACACGTCTTCGTACACCAAAAATCTGTGTTAAAACCTAAAAATCTGGCTAAGAACCCACTGTTTCAGTCTTTCGTATAAAAGAAACCGGACTCAAATCGGACCATGTATTACTGATATACGTCCGGACAACACCCGTCGTTTTTCGTCGGTGTATATTGAACGTTATTCCTTTCGGACAGTTCACAATTTAGACATTTTGACCCAAAAGGGGTGGTTTTACTAATTTTCGATGGCATCCAACAGTATTAAAATTCAGCTTCATTAAAAACTAATGATACCTTATTCGTGTATGTACCAGCCAGCTTAATTTTCCCACATTGCTCGTCTTATACGTTATCATTTGGACCAACGCCGAAATGTGAAATGCGCAGTTATATTATGCAGCGATAAGCTAAGCAACAGAAGTAGACGTAGGATGAATGTCTTGATGGTTTATTCAACTAATTCTCCAAAAATATCATAAAATTGTTAGGTAGATTTTCTTGACCTTTGATATTAAATAAAACAAGAAAAAGGAAGAGCACGTTGAACGATAAATGTGAAGTCACAAACCGTGCGACTTATAACCACCGACGCAAGCAGAGACAAAACAGTGCTTGAAGTCTGTTGTTGAAGTTGTCTGCATGTGTATCAGTCTGCCTATCTTATGTTAGTATTGTGCAGATATCGATGTAATATAATTATGTGCCACTAAAATTTTAGCATTAAAAGTTCTCCAGTTTAAAACCATTAAAAGGTTTCTTTTTACATTATATTATTATTATTATATTATATTCTTTATTGCACCAAAAAAATTACATATAACAGAGTACAAAGAATAGGTCATGTACAAAGGTGGACTTATCTCTTTAAGAGATTTTTGACAATACTTGTATGACAATTAGGCTGATCACAGAGATCATATACATAAGTCAATGTATCATAACAACCTATACACCTGTGTATCACAAATGACAAAGTGATTGATTAATAACTTTTTACTTGATATGAAACCGAAACAACTTATGTATGTGTCGGTAGTTTGAAAGATAAATAATGGAAACTTCGACAGACCGATGTTTCATTAGATTGAATGACAGACAGGCCTTTGACCTGAACGGTAGGGTTATATCATCTCGCCGGAATCTAATAAAAAAAAATTAAGACATATAACGTTAAACAAATTCGCTAATACATCGAAACTCGCATAATTGATTGTGAATTTTTCAAATATTAAAAAGTGACAATAATAAGTATAATGATGACGAAACCAATGAAGTATCAAATTCAATTGTACCTAAGCTTCTTAGAGACTAAACAAGTACGTACGGGCCGCAAACGTTTCAAGGTCTCGAGTGGTACGAGGAAATACCACATCGTTACTGAACTGATAATTGGTATACGTTCCAAGAAAATGTGAGATATAAATAGCAAATAGAAAATTGTTTATTGATTCAAGGAAAAGGAAATTAAACTTAAATGCCTGCATGTTCGAGGCTTCAACAAATGTAATACTCATGCATGAGTCATCATTAACTTTCTTTTAATTATAATTATTATTGTACGTCCGAAATGAACAAGCTGTTGTGTCAAAAAATGAATAACATCTCCTGTACACAGTTTGACAATAAAATTCTATTGTATTCTATTAAAAAAAAACACAATCATATCAGCTACAGAACGTCCGCTGCCCATAGGGCTCATAGCTAGAGCTAAATAATAGTGGCTTAATCCTTGGTCTTGCGATGCGTTAACCAGGCGCTCGGACAGCTCTTGGAAAATATAAGCGCCTGGTATCCACAAGCGTTTCTAAGCCACTAAATAACTACCTTACTCATACTTACCTTCAATGTTTCTTCCAAGATCCGGTGATAGTAGCAGTAGCCTCCTGT
This sequence comes from Oegoconia quadripuncta, assembly GCA_949316235.1. Taxonomy (NCBI): domain Eukaryota; kingdom Metazoa; phylum Arthropoda; class Insecta; order Lepidoptera; family Autostichidae; genus Oegoconia; species Oegoconia quadripuncta. The sequence continues at coordinate 23,623,006 of OX438747.1, forward strand.
CGAATAGTCCCTTCTCTGGGTTTTCCCTCTTTTGCGATTTCATCGCATCGTAATCCATGGAGTTGCGGCATTTTGGCGTTCTATTGTACACTACGAACTTTGTTAGATGGTCTTCCATTTTATGTATTTTTTGTAACTTTTCTAATTAAATTGACTGTGATTTTGAATATTGCTGATAGTGTTATTGTTTTTGGTTATATCATTAAGTTTATATTGATTATGATGATGTTGTTTTTAATAAGCACTGGACCATCATTTTTCTAAGGTCGAAAACGTTTCTTGATCGCAGTTGTTTTTGGGTTGTCCTTATTCTTATAATTAAACGTATTAAAATTTTGCAAGTTTTTCTAAGAATCTCAATAGATAACAATCTCAAATTTTACCGTCATCCATATGTTTCTCAAAGGTGGCAAAATTATAATTTCTAGGAGCATTAACAAAATCCAAAGATAAAACAAGTTGCAGGTGTGAACACCACAAATACGTATGGCTGAATAATTCTGTAGCAACAAAATGTGGCAATGTGGCGAGGAATGTTTATGCAAATCACAATTTACATTACTCGGATGGTTGGCGCTTTAAATATGCAGCGGTGTGAATATTGCGGATCATTGTTTGGAGGTCTGACTTTGTTAAACGCTCCTTGCTTGCTTACTTCAAGCATGTCATCCAGAGGTCACAAAATGTTCACTATTATATCGGTACAGAGTATTCATAAAGGCAGCTTCTCTAAATTCATCCATCCATTGCGGAGTTGCTTACTGAATCCATTTGCCGGATTGTTTGTCTAAGATGAATCCTCTAAATGGGAGCCTAATGAAATATGCATATTGTTTTCGGAAGGAGTTTTATTGGATGATTTGAAAGTCGCCTATTCTTTGGTGACAGCATCTAGCCTAACTCTGCCAGGTTGACTGAAAGTTTCATGTTAAATTATATTCTTTCTTTATTACTTGTTAAATTCCTTTTGTGGTAGTTATTAAATTCCATCTATGTTACTTGTTAAATTACCTTTGTGGTAAACACATTTTATTATTTTTTCCAAAAGTGAAGACTCATAACGTTTCAACATCCACAGCCCTACAGCTCCACTTTTGAGATTTAGCTTCTCTCTTCCTTCCTTCTAATTATTTAAGTAAACAAATAACATTTCAATAATAATGTCATGCTGATTACGAACCTGCTACATCTGTAGAAACCTATATCTACCAACATTAGTATGTAGAGGTAGTTACCTCGCTTATCGCCACTCGCAACACAGCAGCTGCGAGCTTTTGACATTAATATTCTTGATACTTGTATACATTATAACGTTTGTATATTTATTTCATGTAAAAAAATTCCCGTCACCCAATAACAGGGCGTATAATCTAAAATGAGGCATGTATCAATTATGGAATTGAAAACAAAAACCCACAGAAAGACCATAACTTAATACATATATGGTCCGAATCCCGCTTGTGTGATGAATAAGGATATTTGTAGCCGAGTTATGAATGTATTCATTTATAATAAGTATTTATTTACAAAAAAAAATTATTTATATAGTATACCAACCATCTCATATCCACAACACAAACCTATAGTTGCTTACTGTGGAACTAGATGGCGGTGTGTGTATACCTAGGGATATTTTATTTATTTATATATATCTATATAGCGTCACAACTGCATCCCAAAACGCGGTATCACAGTTATCCCAAATAAAGGTTAGTGTTCGAAACAACAACCATAATATTGAGAATAGTGAGATATCGCCGTTGAATCGTGCAGGTCTCTAGATGTTTTGGTGTAAAGTCTCGTACGACACCCAGTCGAAGAGACGACCTGATTCGATTTCGATTTCAGCACGTGTATATTAGTGTAGCTGTCTGATACTAATTTAATACAACATAGCTTAACCATCGTGAGTGTACTGTACGCGCGTTCACCCTGAAGGGGCACCAAACTAAAAGATCATTTACAAAGCATGTAACAGCTGTCTTTGTTTGGAATATTTAACTATTTTCTCCAGCCTCTTTCAATAACTACGACTCCCATTTGATTGTCTCCCTTTTTATATAATATTACATCGCAGGCAGATCGGCGAACTAACCATTTCATGAAATGCCAGGCGGATCCGCCTTATAATTCGAAATCATCACACAAATATTTACCCCTTCCGGGATTTAAATCCGCGACCGTTGGTTTTGCCAAGTAAAATTTGTACTAACACCTATGCACTGTATTCGTCTGAAATAAAATATTTTTATTTTTTATATTTTTATTTTATTTATTTATTTGCTGCTCGAGTCACTATCCACTACGCCAATAAGTAATTCCTTCGATTTTGTTTAAAACATGTCTATAGAAACAGCTCTATAACCTGCTTTCAAATCAAAAATCGGTTCAACCGTTTAAGAGCTACGGTGCCTCAGACAGACACACAGATAGACATACATACATAACGGTCAAACTTATATAATGCTTCTTTTCGCGTCGGGGGTTAAAACATAGAAAATTTTGAAAGATTGTGAAATCATCGAAATACACCAAAGAAATATCACTAAACGCTAAATATCTTCGAAACGTTTTAACCGATTTTCATCAAAAATGGCTAAGAACCTCTCCCCTCCACGTCGTTTTTCATCGGGGTTTAAAAATGAAGAGCTTCGCCATACAAAATCGAAGCTCGCGACAGTGCTGCAAGTTTCTATTTCAAGGGCTCTTTCACAAATTAGTTGGCAGTTGGCACATCATACAAGTATCAAGATATTGAGCGGCGCTACGTTTAAAATTAGAATGATTTGTAATTGGTTGGTATCACGAAGTATGTCTACCTTGCCTTTTATCACACCACACACGTTTGCATTTTGCGCTTATCAAGTAAAATTTTAGCTATGTTATGTAGATTGCTTATCCGTAACTTTCAGTTACTAACAAACATAATTTTTCAGTCCGTGGTTCAAAGTGTTGTGAAAAATTTATGACGAACTATGGTGTAGTGGATATTGGACCTAGTGAAACCTACGGTTGCAGGTTCGAATCCCGCGAGGGGTATATAAATAAATAAATAAATATCCTTGGACATGCACACAATGCCATCTAGTTCCACTTTCAGCAACAATAGGCTTGTGTTGTGGATATCAGATGGTTGATATACTACATAAATATATTTTCTTTTCTTTTTGTAAATAAATACTTATTATAAATGAAAACATCCATAACTCAGGTACACATGTCTGTATTCATCATACAAACATGGATTCGAACCCGAAATTCAGAATTTCTAACCACTACACCAAACAAGTCGTATTCATCATACGAACACGTATGATGAATACGAACATTTATTCTCGAGTCATGATGTTTATATAAATATTTATGTATGTTTATCCGTTATCTAGTATCCATAGTACAAGCTTTGCTTAGTTTGGAACTAGATGATTGCAGGAAGTGTCTGCAATTTATTATTAATGCTTTATGGTTCATGTAACGGAACCTTAAGTTTAATAAGTTTGACACGTACTTGGGTGATGTTTTGTTTTAATGTGTTTATATCTTTTTCATTTGCGTTTCTTTGTTTATAACTTTTTTCATTGTTTATAACTTTATTTTGTCGATTAATATACAGTGGGTTTATAAGACTCGCACTAATGTTTCCTAAGGCTTCGAATGCCAACGTGGACACATGGTGTCCGCTAACAACGGATTTTCATTTGTGTCAATGTGCAATTCGTGTTGTCTGTCTGCATTATATAGATCATCTGTATTTTACCGATACTTATATACAGGGTATAAAGTTAATCTATTAGTATGACAGGCAGCAGCCAGAACCGAACCATTTGAGTATTATGGCGTCGAAACATTTTAATATGAGACCATCATCTCTATTGTTGTTGATATACAAAATCTTCCTTTCAATAAATTTAAAGATACTATAAAACAGAAACTTATTGAGAAAGAAAAATCTCAATATTTGCGGAAGCAACATTTATAGACCGTTGTGCTGTTTTCAATTAAATTTATTAAGTTTTTTGTAATCGTTACTAGACTTGTAATAACTTAATTATGTTTAGAGATGTGTATATCTCTTGAATGTTGTATACGCCTATTATTGGCACATATATCAGACCTGTTTATACTTGAACCTGTTTGATATGTGAGTTGAAATATGTGTGCTGTTGGTGTGTCTTATTAAATAAATAAATAAATAAAAGCACATTCATGGACATAACCAGCACTATCGCATAACCAGGTTATTACACAATTAATAATGAAATATTATAGTATAAAATAATAATTAATAATTTTGTAATATAAAAACCTTTTTTTTTAAAAAAAAAGAGCAACCTCTTGAGTTTCTTGCGTGTTTTTCTCAGGGGAAAATTGCCTTTTGAACAAGCAGTAGCTTTAATAACGTAAAATCTAACTATTTTAAGTGTACCCTCTATACCTACAAAATAAAGTATTTTTGATTTGATTTGATTTGATTGACTATAGTTTTTAAAATCGACCAAACAACATTTTCTCCCAAGAAAAAAAACATCCCCCTCCATCCTAATTCTAGGAAACATAAGTCATAAGTAAGGGATATTTTGAAATGCCGTTTATCGTGATGACTGAACAATATTTTTCAAATTGCAGAACTAGATTATTCCAAACACCAAAAACCTTTTCTTTTGACAAAGTTTCTGTACCTGTCCGTCCTAAAAATTTTAAAAATTTGTTATGGAAGTCCGTGAATGAAGGTTATTTCCTCAGCATCAAGTTTTGGTAGCTGCCTGTAGTACATCAACTTTCCACCCTGTATACTGCCTGCAGCTCTCAATATTTTCAGTTTATTAACAATAAATAAAAGCTAAAGTGTAATTATAAAACAAGAGAGCCGCAGGCAACTGTTTGAATCAAAAGCTTTTTCCTTCTCGTTTATTATCCGAATACAAAACCTTTGCGAAAATCGTTGGAAAAGGTAATATTTTGCAAAAAGAGTAAGTCTGCGATGCTCTTGTTTCTGATTTAATTATTTTAAAATGTAAAACAACTAAAAATAAGCAAACCTTACCTGTAATGGAATGAACTGCAAATGAATGTGTTAATATTAATGAATGAGTTCGTTGTCATGTCATACAAATACGCACATGCACGGACACAGTGGCGTGCACAGTGTTTTGACACAGGGTAGGCAGATGGATAAAATTAGCTATTAGATGAGAAAAAATACAAGTACAAAATAATAATAATAAATAATTGGTTCAATAACTTAATTAGGTATATTTTATTAATTGAATCCAATGTGTTACGGGAATAATCTTACACAATATTCATTTACCAATAATTAGTTTTAATTTGATAACACGAAACACATTTCAAAATTCCATTTGTCCCATGACCAACCCTCAGGTTTCAGCAGAATACCAGTGTTTTGCCCGCCTCGGGCAAATCCATACACTGAGCTGTAGCCTTTTTGTATACTGCGGCACACACATAATATTTATTGTTTCTGTACTTGTGTTTTATTGTTTTTGTTGTATTTTTCATATGTAAAATTTGTTATGTGTGTACATGAATGCAAATAAATGCTTATCTATCTATCTATAATAATTTACTCTTATAGCACTACTGATACTCTTATAGATCTACTGAGATCGCGTGCTTCATCTTCAGCCACATCGTCACTTCCCATCAGGTGAGATTGTGGTCAAACGCCCAATTCAGTTATCATAAAAAAAAATAGCAATCCTCGCAACTGTTTAGAATATTTCCGTTCACATCAATATGGATGAGCTGTCTTGACAATGCATTTCGAGGATACATGTATGGAGGGCACGCCACTGCATGCAGACACACACACATACACCAGCGCGCACGCATATGTAACTTACACAGGCAGAGAACCGCCTCCGTGGTTAAATGTAGACAACATAGAGTTTACAAATCGGAGGTCGCGGGTTCGATCCCCAGCGGAGTACATGTTTACAATGCTATTAACATTGCTGCTTGGCGGCATATTTAGATTAGATGGTGGTAGCTAGCCAGGCGGACATTTAAAATGCCCTACCACCAACCATACTAAAAATGTAATCCAATGTTGTTAACATTGGATTACTTACATAAATATAAAAATCGGTAAGAAACTAAATGATTTGTTCGGCTGTATTTCGCGGCATGTGAACCCACTACAATCTACAATCCCGCTTCACACGTAAACACACTTCGTCAGCCTACCGACACCGGCAGGCGCCGCGCCGCTCGGTGGCAGGTTAACAAAAGTACTCAACTACCGTACATACCAAATAAACACGTACACACACACACACATATACTCACAGACGCTACAATCGAAGTCGTTAATTTGTACACATGCGACAACTTATTGTATTTCATCATTATTTTTATTAGTTAATTGTTACATAGATCTATAGTTTTGACATTTTTATTTGGCTTATATTATTACTTAATTCTTTTATAATTAAAACGTTACCCACTCCATTATAACGATAACCACTGTCGGTAGCATAATGAGAATCACTAATTGGCATAAGTTTGGTATTAGTTTACCATAATATAATTTCTGCAATAATGCTGTTGATTCTATGTAAATAAATAAATAAATAAACATTGAGCCACGGAAGTGCTGGTCTGAGTTATAAAGCTTAATCTAAACAGATGGATATAGTTAAATCTATATAACTTAATAATGGTGAAGTAAAAAAATTGCAAATAATAGATAATATAGTCCCACTAAAAAGGATAACAGTAAACTCACCTTTATTCTCTTTGGTGAGATTGACCACTTTGTTAAGGGATGACCTTTGAGCAATCGCATCGCTTTGTCTACTTGTTTGCGGGAATAATTTGACGCTTTTCCAACGATTTCCGAAGTCTCTATTCATATTTAAAGTTAATAGCAGTTAAAACACAGTCTTAAAATTTAATATTGAGTTTTTTTTACGCTTCTATGTCTAGTTTAGGTGAGCGGTGTCAAAAGAATAAATTTCTTGTGAAATGTTTCGATGGCAGTTTTTCTTGGAGGAGTTCAACCGCTTTGTGCTTTGTTTTCTTTATAAGTCAACTTCAGTGTTTTGATACTTTGTTTTTTCAGGGAATAAAATGTACGTGCGCATATCTTGATGACCTGTTTGGTGTAGTGGTTAGCAACTCTGACCACTCTACCAAAAGGTTGCGGGTTCGAATCCCGCTAGGGGCATGTTTGTGTGATGAATACGGACATGTGTACCCGAGTTATGGATGTATTCATTTATTATATGTATTACAAAAAAATGTATCTGTGTAGTATATCAACCATCTGGTATCCACAACATAAGCATATAGGTAGTTGCTTACTGTGGAACTAGATGGCGCTTTGTGTATGTCTAAGGATATTAAATAATTTATTTATTTATTATAGTATGCCTGTAGTAGAAGCTTTTCTGAGTTTGGAACTACATGATTTGGCATATTGTGCGGTATTAAATAAGAACGAAGAAAAAATAATATTAGGAACTCAACGAAATTTAGCCAAGGATCAAGAATATTGCACTACCAATATAACCAATATATAGGTATACTTATCTATTTAAGTGCCAAAGTGTTTATCGCCTGCCGAAGGTCACGACCACCGCCACAATAATGTGGGCACAAATTGGATGCCAGGTAGGGTTGCCATTAAATTTTGACGTTCGAAAATTATGGTCATTATTAATGGCCTCTGTGATGTGGCATTATAACATAGGCATCACCAACTTAACGGCCGTAATGGTGGCCTGACAGTTCATCTTGTTAATATCATGAAGCTTCTCTTTTTTCCGCGGGGAAATTCGCATACCGCTTCGCCTGGGATTCGGTGAGACCGTTATGTAGAACTCCCCCCCTATGGCGAAAACGTTTCGCTAGTAAAGCAAGGCGACTCACGGAGTCGCGGAGTGGGAAAAATATGTATAGAGAGAAGTGAACTGTATTAAGCGATAATATTCAGCCTTCAGGTACAACAAAATGCTATCACATTACGATTGTGATATGCTGTACTATCAAACCATTCGCACTGAATGAAAATAGGCAAAAGCACCACTCACCTCCGTTCCTTAGTAGAGGATAACAGCCACGGGCCGCTCTCTGCTGGACACGCTAGGTTGATGCTGTATGTGAGCCTTTATCTTCAGGTTTTCAATAATTATTATAGCATATGCATAGTATCCATGTCTTAAAAATTTGCAATTGACATTTTTTAACAATTGCATGGTGCGCCTATAACGGGCGCATGCGTCAAGTGGCGCCCTCTCACTGGCGAAGTGCGAACCACGCGGTGAGCCCCGACATTTGTCACCTTTACCTAAGTCAATTCAGACGAAAGGATGGATCTAACACCCCCTAACAGGAGGAATACCCATTGAAACTCCGCGGGGACCATCCTCTGCGGTAGGAAGAACCTGGGTTCACATCATTGGATTCCAAATCCGCCCGCACTCCCTCACCCAAGGGGTTCGCCCTCAACGTGGGGTACTGTCGAACCTCACACCGCGATTAACAGGGCCCGTTTCGACAACACGTCTCTGGTCGTATCGGGTATTAATGTTATCCTCTCCCGGTTCGCGTCCTACGTCTACGCGACTACATCGACCCAAGATGTAACCGACCGCGATACTCAGGCGACGTGCGAGGGGGCTAGCGGGTGTTAGATGTGGCATAGCCGTGGGACGCCCTGTATATTTAGGGGTTAAAAGCTTTCATAATTCATTAAACCATGCAAGGTAGGCTTGAAGATATAGATCTCATCCGACGTCACTAACACCCGCTAGCCCCCTCGCACGTCGTGCCCGTGGCCCGTGGCTGTTGTGCATATATAGGGTGAATTTGAATTCGTGTAATTTGTATATACATCGACCACAGACCTTCCACGCTACTACAGTCGAGAGGTGCTGTGTGGGTTCGCACTTAAAAATAATAGAACCAACCCCTCTCATGTGTTTTAAAAGGCGACTATGGGACTTTCCATCAAAAACATCTATAGACTTGCACGGAGGCGCGCGTGACTGCTAGTAATATATAAATAGTCGGCGTAACTACAGTAATTCTCAACCCTAAGTAAAATGGTTTGTAAACTATTATTGTAGAACACAATAAGCTGGATTGTAAAGGATATTCTAAACTCTTATAAGTGGTTTTAACGAGCGATTGTGATATAGCGTTACTTGCGAATTTCACATTTCGACAAAAATTTAATGAAGTAAAATTGGAAAGTACTGTGTGGTTTCGAGCTCCGGCACTCAAATAGAATAAATAATAAATGAATAAATATTGCGGACACTTACATCAATCATCTAGTCCCAAACTAAGTAAAGCTTGTACTATGGATACTAGGTAACGGATAAACATACAAAAATATTTATATAAACAACTATGACTCAGGAATAAATGTTCGTATTTACCACACAAACATTTACCCCTCGTGGGATTCGAACCCGCAACCGTTGGTTTCGCTGACAGGGTCACTATCCACTACACCAATCGGTCGTCCACCAATAGAAGACAACCAACCTGTCTCTTCCCATGGGTGACGTAAAGTCGACTAAGGGACTTTCCATCAGAAATCATCTATAGATTTGCACGTTTCAATGGCGATGGGCTCACCCCCTGTCATGTGCGCATTTCTGTATATTTCATAAGGAGAACCGTGGATGTTGTTTCAATCATTAACCTCTTAATGTTTGGAACACTCAAACACTATTGTTTGGAATATCTCTGACCACCCCATTTGGGATATAGATCGTGACGTTATGTATGTATGTAAAATTGAGAAATTCAATAATAGCATGCAATAAAATAACATACATGACGAAACGAATCACGAGGCGTTCAATCGCTAGCTGAAAACTGTTTATTGAAAAATGATTTTTTTTTTTAAAGAGTGATATGACATTTTCATTATCTCCTGATGCTGTCCTATTTTAACTTATGCTCCACAGTAAGCAACTATAGGCTTGTGTGTGGATGGTTGATATACTACATAAATACATTTTTTTTTGTAAATAAATACATATTATAAATGAAAACATCCATAACTCGAGTACACATGTCCGTATTCATCACACAAACATACGCCACTAGTGGGATTCGAACCCGCAACCTTTTGGTATAGTGGTCAGAGTTGCTAACCACTATACCTAACAGGTCGTCTATAATACTTATATCTTACGAAATAAACAGAAATACACAGGCGAAAGGGGGTCCTCCTTCGCCGTCAAAAAATGCAAACCTATTTAGTTCGTTAGTTAGTTAGTTAGTAGTATATAGTATACATATTTTATATACAGAATACAAACCTTTTATGAAAGGTCCTGTTGAAGTATCAAGGGCCGTTCTCAGTTATAGATAGATATCATCAAATAACTGAGCGACATAAATCTTTTTGGCGGCAATTTTTTTTATTTTGCGCACCAAATGAATCAGCGGACCGTTACTCGTCCATCGCAGTTGGGACCAGCTGTTACCACCACGGTATTGCGAATCCAATTCAAAACTTTTGCTTTATATTTGTTGTAGGTTTTATTTGAAGCGATATTTGATTATAATATACTTAGGCCCGTATTAATCAACCAATCCGTATCATTAAAAAACCGTACTAATAAAAATTTGACGACCGGTTGGTGTAGTGGATAGTGACCCTGTCAGCGAAACCAACGGTTGTGGATTCGAATCCCGCGAGGGGTAAATGTTTGTGTGATGAATACGAACATTCATTGCCGAGTCATGGATGTTTATATAAATATTTATATATGTTTATCCGTTATCTAGTATTCATAGCACAAACTTTGCTTAGTTTGGGACTAGATGATTGGTGTAAGTGTCCGAAATATTTATATAATTAATCTCAATACAAGTCTTGAGGCTGTATCATCCGAGATGCGTCTTCAGAAGTTGACACTATCTCAACCTTCGTGCTAATGCAAATAAATGGTTATCACTATCTTTGAAACTTACAACAACAAATATGTATATTCATCTAAATTACAAACATTTATCAAGTTTTATCAACCATGAAATAGCCGAAGCCGTTTTTGGCACACGTGCCTGTTACAGAGGTAAACTCTCTCCCGGGGATAGACTATAAAAAATTACGATTCTGCCCCGGATCGCTGTGGAGAATTCAATCGACACACTCTAGTTTTTTTATTCGGTGACGCCCCGGCTGCGGCGGCAATTTGTAAAAACCGAGTAGAATTTTAAATAGGTCCAGTCCTGGTTGGTATACCATTGTATACGTTAAGGTTAACACATATTTCAGAATTTGATGTTTAGAACTAGACTAGATCAAAATTTTGAACTTTGTTTGGTTTGGTAGCAAGAATTGAACTAAGGGGCTTTTCACCAAAAATATCTATAAATTTGCACGTTTTAACAGCGATGGGCTTATCTTCCGTCACATCTGCAACCGTGAATGTTGTTTTAATTGTTGTTTTTTATATGTTTCATTTCACCGAAAATGCATGTTACAGAAGTTCGAATGTACGATATTCAAGTGTGATTTTTTTTAATTTACATTATGTTTTAAAGTTCAACCGAATATTTAGCCGAAGCATCTATTATAAAAACACAACCTAACATCAAAGGTTAAGGCGGGAACGAAGTTTAACCTTCTGAACCTAACCAACAGTGTCGGGTTGCTCCGAAAGACAGACTTTCACAGATGTACTTGACTAGACTGGATGATGGACGGTGGACCAAGGCAGTCACGAGTGATGATCAAGAGAGGCGACAGGCCAGTCCCGTTTATCGAACGACATCGTACAATCGGCCAAATCCGAAACTTTACAGAATAGGTAAGCGAGTACCTCTAAAGAATCTATGGTACGTCAAGCAAATTCATGTCTTCTGAACTTGCGATGTCATGGGAAAAGCTACAGATGTCAACCAATGTCGCAATAATCAGATGTAAACCAAACACAGCCGCTTACATGTGCACAAAAGCCGCTACATCTATTACAAAATGTCTGACAGTAAATCGCTCGTCCCGCGAACACGGTTTCGTATTCAAACTTCGGCAATTACGTTAGTCAGGATTAAAGTTAAGTTGGTAACTTTCAAAATGGGACGGATGGTTACCGTTGTTGCTTTATACTGCTGTGCAGTGCTGTGAGCCAAATATCATATTTACTTTATAATATCAGTAACCTATCCATACACACATATATCTCTACACATGAGCAATAAAGGCAAGAACAATAATTATAACTTTTACTTAGCTATATCTAATACAAATATCATATTTTTTTACAAAATTTTCAGTTAACTTTTCTATCTTGTTACAGTCAATTTTAAAGTATGTTCGAGCAAAGGAAGAGCGAGGCCTCCTGGTACAAATATCTTAAATACTTAAAAGATTGGTCTCAACCTCTGATTTAAATTGATGTATGACTATAATTTGAAAATAATGTTTTTTTGTATTTTTTGTATTTGTATATTTTGTATAATAGTCAATCTCCGCCAACTAGAAGAATATACCGGATGAGCTTTTTACCGCAAGGAAAAAAATAGGGCTTATTAGGTAAGTGAAATAGAAGGTATTGGCATAGGTAGTTTAATTTTTTTTTCTCTCAAAATCACGCGCCAACCAGAGATTGATATGCGTAGGGTTCATGCGAAATTTATTTGGAATCAAATTTTTTACAAGTATTTAATGATGTAATTATGTAGAATAGGCTACAAACGCGACCGTCAAATGATACAACGCTTCATTATGGTTTTGAAAAAAATAATTAAACCACCAATGCCAATACCTTCCATTTCAGTTACCTAATATGCCCTATTTTTTTCCTTGCGGTAAAAAACTCATCCGGTATAGAAGATACCTAGGGGGCAAGATGAGGAGTTTTTTTTTGCATATATTTCTTTTTTCATTTAATTATTTAACAAGACTTACAAATAAGTACAAATTATTAAAGTCTAATTAGTAATTATTATAATTAAAATAAAAAAACTTATTAAAGATTAACATTCTTAATTTTATTGGATTTCAAATCTTAAGTACCCCGTCATGCTCTCCCTCATCCCCTCTCCACTACGCCACTGCGTTAGTCGCCTTTTACATCACCTAAGAAACGAGATAAGTCGCTGCGAACGGTTCAAATTAGGATCAGGGATCCTTCGTAACATAGGATGACTGAACAAATTGTTTCGTACATAATTAAAGCCTCAGTATGTTTACAGTGGAGACGTATGAATATATTAGGTCGTTACCTATGAAATTGGCGTTTTGTATGAAAAATTTCATTAAGACTGTTTTCTCCATACAAACATTTTTGGGGAACGGCAAATCCAAATTTAGCTAAACTTTGTGTGTATTATCGGATAACATTAAGTTAAGTATAGGCAGCGTAAATTTTTAAAAGTAACCGCTTTATAAAAGTTTCAACGAATCTAATAAATGATTATGGGAAGCACACGAAAAGAGCTCTGTTAATTTTTTTTTATTATGTGATTTAGCCCAGAAATTAAAAATATTTCATGTGAAACCTTGAAATAATATTCCATTTTCCAAATAAAAAACAAATTTGGATATAGCTTTGAAAATCGCAGGAATTGGTACATATGATTAACGAAGAAAAAAAACTCCAATTTCATAGGTAAAGACCCAATATTAAAGCTGATGTGCATGTATGCTCGCTGATTTAATCATCCGTGTGTAGTGAAAGGTGCTTAACCACAGACTCGACAATCACACTTTACTGGCCTTTAAATGCAACTGTTGTTTGTGATCGGACAATTTATGTACCTTTTTGCTATAACGCTAACTTCCTATAAGAGGCTCCAGGCTCTGCTTTGGAACGTTACCTAACATCTAGAGCACTCTTTCCGAATTGAATTTTATGTTCGCATTAGTAAATTTTCCGAGTGCTTGAGAAGTTGTTATCAGTTGAGTAGCGACTTGTTTGAGGAAAGTCTGAAAGGAGTTGAATTGTAAGCTGGATTGAAGTAAAATTGGTAGCTCTTTAAAACAAGTACCGTCATATTGCTACTAGATTAAAATTTGTTTGGTAACCTTGTTTTTATACGTACGTAGTTCGGTGCAAAAAATTAATAAATCAATCAATAAATACATATTTCGGCCACATATTAAGTAAGCAGTGTATGTTATAGATACTAGAATCATAATATCCATATATTGGAAAAAACATTTATTTAAATTTTTACAAAATTTCCAGTCAAGTTACAATGCCCATTTACAGCAGCTTAGTAGCTATTATGAACAAATACAAAGCGTATTTGCAGCAGTTACATTAAGCTAAATTGTCTTAATTAATTTATATTGTGTAAATTATTTATGATTAATCAATGCCATATTGTAAAGTGCCTTTACAAAATAAATTATTGTATGATAATTATAACGGACATGTCCAAGTGCTCGGATGATGTCTACGGAAAGAATAAATGAGCATGTGCGGAATTAGAACCCGAAACCGTTGGTTTCGAAGGCAACTACCCACTGCACCGATCTCAATCATAATGTTAAACTTGCTGCTCATGTCACTAAGTCATATACGCTAATAATACAAGGTTCTGATAGTCATTCGAAGTTCGCTTTTAAGTAAATTTAAACCTATTATAAAACGAAAACTATCTGCAAAAGGGTATTATAAAATTTCAGACTATTTAGATTATAAGCAAATATGGATATGAGTCGCTCGGCAATATTCAGTCTAATTGTCATTTATTTTTATTTAAAAAGGGCAGCCTTAGAGTTTCCTGCTTGTTCTTCTCTGGGGAGTTAGCCTCGTGAATGTGCGGTAATTGAATGTCATGACGATTTCAAAAGTTATTTTATTAATTTACGAAATAAACTTATTTTGATTCGATTTGACATAATATAACGTCATGCCCTTTATACTATATGGGTCGTTTGGAATATACTCTAGAACAAATACCTGCATAAATAATTACATGCAATTGCCACAGCACATGGGTTCGATTCTATAAGGTTTATTGTGCAACCCGCATCTCAACCCGCGACTTTACGTTATACCGTTCACAGTGACTTGAAAATTTCCCGCGGCTTCAAATGTGACACGCGCAATGATTTCCAGTGACTGTGTACTTTATTGTATTATGACTTACGTTGATTTTCGTTTGGAATCTTACCATGGGCTACGATGCGAGGTCCACAAACAAGTTTATCAGAATCTTCTAGCTGATATAGGTTTTAAATTGATCCCGGTTACGCTTTAGCGACGCGTCAAGAGGCATGTTTCGCCTAAAATACATACCCTTTGCAGCACTTGCAGGTTGTAATTCTTAAGCGGGATGTAAGATACAAGCTTTTTTATGCACACAATGGGTTAGCATCATATCACACTGATCATAAGTGAAGATGGTCGTTGGGCACTGTCTAACTTATTTCTGACAACCAGAACACAACAATGCTATTAACATTGTTTTATGTCGTCAGATAAGATGGTGGTAGCTAGCCAGGCGAACATTTAAAATGCCCTATCACCAACCAAACTGAGTACTAAACATGGGGGATCGAACGCCGTCTAGCTCGCTCGTACTCAGTACGCTGGTGCCATAGCCCCATTGGCAAACGCTCAGTTGAAAAAAAAAAGAAAAAATATATGTACAGTATCAAAGACTGCATAAAGTATCCTATTCATAAAACATTCATAGAACGATGCTTTTTTTAACGGCTCGCGCGTTGTGTCCAAAATCAAGTTTATTTGCATTTGACAGCATTGATGAACAGAAGGTTGATAAATATTGATGTGTAGACAGATGCGATTGGCGCTTTGTTTATGGATTAAGCTTGTTTTTGTATCAATATAAAATCGAATATAACGAGCCAAAATATTATTATTATTAAATTATTATACAAGCATTATGTCACAGTGTTGGAAGAGTTCACATTGTTCATTATGTTGTTATTCAGTCAATATTTAAGTCATCACTAGTTTAAAAAAAAATTACCAATCTATTCTTGGACGAATTCACTGATTGGGTGGAGACAACCTCTTCCGGCTTATTCCAGGCCTGAACAACACGGTTGCTCAGAAAGTGTCACGTCAGCGTGAGTGCGGCTTATTCGCAGAGCGTGTTCTCGTAATAGTCGTATGTCTTTCATCCTAAATATGTCGTGAAAGTGAGGCAGTGTATTTATAGGTGAGAATTTTGAATGTCTCGATGAGGTCACCTCGCAAGCGGCGCTCTTCAAGGGTTGTAAGATTCAGAATCTTCAGTCTCTCCTCATAGGGTTTCCGCCGTAGATTAAAGGGTATCTTAGTGGCCTTCCTTTGTACACTTTTCAGTAGATTGATGTGTTTGACAAAATACGGACTCCAAATTTGGAAAGCATACTCGAGGAGCGGCCTGACATAAGTTTTATAAATTTTGATGAAAAAATATATTAATATATCATAAAATTAAATGTTTATCACATCACTACATTAAGCGAAGTAGACCCAAACATCATTACATTTCATCATTAAAATATATAAAATTTACAATACCGTCAATTATCGGAGCGCAAAGGGTGAGCCTTGCTAATGATGATGATGAACGAGGCAATGCCGCCAGTCTACACGTCGAGACTTTTCCAGCCGTGCAAGATCTGGGACAATTTTTTTATTTATAAATATTTTTAATGATGTAAGTATTCAGTATTTTATTTCGGTTTAATCTTTCATATTTAGCTATAGGTTTTTATTGACATAGTTTCTGTAATATTTTTTTTCTCACCGGAAAGTGACAATTTTACAAGTGAATTTAGTAACAATACATAAACGTCACCAACCAATTCAACTTAGGAATTACACAATGGTGCCGATTTGGATGTACACCAACTAAACTAAAACCAGTTTTGGAGTGGTGCCGGCGCATCGTACTGTTCCAGGGAGAAAGAAACAGTACTACTTTAAAACTGGTTTTAGTTTAGTTTAGTTGGTGTACATCCGAATCGACACCATTATACGAGTAATGTACAATCATCACACATTTTATGTGACCAATTTTCCAAATACTTGATATTCAGCTGTTGTGTGCACAGTGAATCAGTGTTGGAGCGATGCAATTCGGTGTCGGGTAGTTTATGGGTCGTAAAGCTACGGAACTCTTGGAATAGCGATTGAGGATAAAAAATTAAACTCGACATTGACACGTTTATTCCGCGATATTCATATCTTCACTTATATTTCTGGAAGAGTATCGAGTGAATTGAGATTTTTATATAGCTACTGGTTTTCCACGTACAGAGGAGGCTTGAAACAAGTTGAAACAGTTGCCTAGGCTGGCTAGGCAGCTTTGTAAGCTACTTGTTGTAATAAATAAATAAATAATAAAACGTATGATAATAAATTAGGTCAAACTGTAATGAAAAGGTAGGGACTCAGCAGATTTGCTGATATTCAGTCCCCCCCCCCCAAGTAGTTGCTGCCACCAAGGAATTAATTACTATTACTCTATGAATAAATTTAATCTTTAAAATTAAACAAAAAAAATCTATATGTCGTAGATGGGCCTCTGGGGGTGGGCGTTGCTAGCGACCGGGACGGTGCCAGTCGCGGGGTGAAGGGTGGCTCGGGCAAAGGCGATATTATTGCAAACTACTATAGGCGAATATACAACGTATTCACATTCGATTATAATCATGGAACCTGAGATGATTTCTGTTGAAGAGAAAACATGTGCACGCCCCTCGTGTCATACAACTTGGCCCCCGCGTGCAGTCTGTGGAATTCAACCGGACCTGGTATTCAATTCCTCCTTACTCAAATCCCATGATCAACTTCTTATTAGCTAACGATTCACCGGATTCTTCCAAGCGTCGGTGATAATGGTAATCAAATCACTCACAGTCGTAGATGTGATCAGTGGAGTTCCGACTCCTTTGAAGGCTCGTAGTCAAGTCCCTGTCAGTTTCGATGTGCGGACCTTATATTAACGTCGTCACCGCGCCATTTCCGGCGATAGCAGCGCCACCAGGCTTACTTCCCATTAACCGCGTATTGTGATAGTCATTTCATTATTGAAATAATAAATTCTGTCGCTAATTTATCGCTGTCTACGACATATATATATAATCAACTCACAAACAACTGTAAGTGATAAACCATAAAAAGCTAGACACGAAAAGGTATCATATAGGTATGTATTTGGTAAAATTTCAATACTTATGTGTGAATTTGTGAGTGAATTTAATTGTTGGGCCAATACCTACCGAGGAGGCTGCGCTTCAACTGAGGGCATGTGAAAGGCTGCTGATGTTAATGTAGAAAAAAAAAACAGTTCGTTACATTTACCGCGGACGACACAGAAAAGCGATACGTACTAAACCACTTGAATTTTTTGTTAATGCGTTTTGACATGGCAAATAAATATTAATTAATTCAGTAAACAGCATCAAGATGTTTAAATACTAAAAAGCCTCCACTCGTTTCTCTGTTCCGTTCTTAGAAGCAGGTAGAATAAAACCTGCTCTAACAAATACCTACGACGCTCAGAGAGACGTTGATTGAGTCGACACATTTATCCGAACCGAACGGATCCTGTACACATAATATCCGCTTTATTAGTTACAGTGAGGAATTATAGGTGTCTAATAAAGGACGGGTTTGTTTTGTTACATGTTGGGGCCGTGACCAGGATCTGATGTTTTCGGAAACTAAGGATTGAATAGAAACCACTTAAGTCTTCTTTGATCAATATATTTTATGCTGTTAATTATAATTATACAAAGTGAATGTGGATGGTAGTGTTGGTAGGGGAAGACCACGGCGAACGTACCATGATCAAATCGGGGACGTCTTAAAGAAAGGCCAAGTCAAGAGTACCCTAAAATCTGTGGTCTCTACCTACCCCTACGGGAAACAGGCGTGACATTATGTATCTATGTATGTAATTATTATTAGTTGGAGCCCACACTGTTGCCCTTGTAAATTATTATTTACAATAAATTTTCTTTTAGCTGTGCTGTAATTTCTTCAAACTTCCCAATATGTAGCTCACAAAGCAGTATTCTTTAGAGCGCTTAAAATAAAGTTCATTTTCTGAAAGATATTGATAGATCGGGGGTCGAACCAAGTGAAATTTAAAAATCCTCTTGGTCCGATGGTCGAAGCAAGTGGAATTTTAAAAATCGATTGTCGATCGAAGTGGAATATAAAATTCCTGATAGCCCGACATGTCGGTCAGCAAAGAATTAAAATTCCTCGTCGTCCGACATGTCGGACAACGCTGTCGAACCACGTGGCCGGAGTGGAATTTTTGTATCATATAAATATCACATTTATTAACTCTTTTTACCGGACTGACCCAAGAAAGAGGGTAATGTTTTTCTATTAATTTACATAAGTATGTATGAATGTAGATATGTATGTTACATATTGCAGCTTATACAGCTTGAACGACTTTGACGTGCAAAGTGTTGTTTGATTCGTCTTGACTCCCAGAGAATCACGGGATACATTTGATAGTAAACAACATTATCTTTCTTCCTGGGGCAGTCGGGTGAAAACACAACATGTTGCCCGAATATGCAGTCAGGCTTTTTGGAAATACTTATACCTATTGTTTTTTCCTTAGTCATTCCTGTAAAATAAACATTATGTCCAATGCGGATGGATCGTTTGGTACAATAACATGATGTGTATCCCAAAGACATCCTTGATTTCTCTTTAGCTCCACTGAAAGCCAACAGCGTTTTAGTTTATTTCGCGAAACTTAGGCAGAGAAGGCGAATAAAGACACCACTTGATACTTAAAAATTAAAGACATAAGAAAGAAAGATAAAGTTTTTATTCAGTGTCACATATCTATGCATAAACTAAACAATATGTGGCATTGAAAAGGCATCCATTCAATATATGCCGAGGAACCAGTGAGATACTACGACGCTGGTCTACCGTGGACTCCTTGAACCAGAGAAGGCAACTACGCGCAGCACTAGTTTGGATTAGCAACAAATTATATAATACGAGTACATTCAGAACATAACAGACGACCTGTTTGATGTAGTGGTTAGAAACTCTGGCCACTAATATATTTGTGTGATTAATACGGACATTTGTACCTGAGTTATGGATGTTTTCATTTATAATAAGTATTTACTTACAAAAAAAAATGTATTTATGTAGTATATCAACCAGTATCCACAACACAAGTCTATAGTTGCTTACTGTGGAACTAGATGGCACTGTGTGTATATGTATAAGGATTTTTTATTTATTTATACATACCTAAGTAATTCTTACAACTAATAAATGTTGATTGATTTTCTTTGCCATAAACCGTGATTATGATACGACTATTCCATATTTCTGGATGTTTGTGTAATATGGTTTGATCCGTTAAACTTCGATAGGTCAAATGTAACCTGCAAATGGTGCATTACATTTTAAGCTTCTGTTTATATTGAAAGGGGTGTAATAAATTACAAATTGAACTCATCTGTTTTCACCAACACGAGTTCTCTTCGTGGAACTAATATTCTTGCTATGCAAACTGAGCCGAACACTTTGGCAGACGAAATTGCGCCAGCATCTATATTTACTCCTCCAAGCCACTTCACGGATGCAGACGTAGATGCACCTAGGTTTTTGTCCGTTGAATATTTTAGATCTACGAACAGGAAAGAAAATATTGCTGTGTCGTGTACGGGGGCACAGGGGAATTCCACAGACCTAAAATCCAAAGACGAGTGATACATAAACATACATATCATTTGAAAGATATGGAGTAATCATTCAAATCCCGCGAGGGATAA
Source organism: Oegoconia quadripuncta (assembly GCA_949316235.1). NCBI lineage: Eukaryota > Metazoa > Arthropoda > Insecta > Lepidoptera > Autostichidae > Oegoconia > Oegoconia quadripuncta. The sequence continues at coordinate 23,643,731 of OX438747.1, forward strand.
ATGTTTGTGTGATGAATATTTATTCCCGAGTCATGAATGTTTATACCGTATGAGTTTTTTTTTCAGTATGGAAAAAAATAGGACATATTATTATTAAGTAAGTGAAACAAATGGCATATTTAGTTTTTTTTCCAAACCATCATCGGCGCACGCGCCGGTCGGAGATTGATACGCGACTGGCGGAATTCGTAGATTTCCTATCATGCGAAATTTATTTAGAACTCATATTTTCTATCTCTTTAATTGTTTAATTTAATTATGTAATTATGTGGAATAAGTTACAATCGCGACCGTCAAATGACACAAGGTTTAATTCGATGATGGTTAAAAAAAAAAAAACTACCAATGCCAATACCTTCTATTTCACTTACTTAATAATAATAATAATAAATAAATAAAATATCCTCAGACATACACACAGCACCATCTAGTTCCATACTAAGCAACTATAGGCTTCTGTTGTGGATACCAGAAGGTTGATATACTACATAAATACATTTTTTGTTGTAAATAAATACTTATTATAAATGAAAATATCCATAACTCGGGTACACATGTCTGTATTCATGACACAAACATATGCCCCTAGCGGAATTCGAACCCGTAACCTTTTGGTATAGGGGCCAGTGTTGCTAACCACTACACCAAACAGGTCGTAGTTAAGATTTTTTATTAATATGCCCTATGTTTTCCTTATGGTAAAAAATTCACCAGTATAAATATTTACGTATGTTTATCCGTTATCTAGTATCCATAGTGTACTACTTTGCTTAGTTTTTAAATGATAAATTAAATTAAATGCCGAATTAAAAAAAAAGGGACAATTTTTTACATGAAAATTTGTATATTTCAAATAATAACAATGTGGGCACGGTAATAAAAACCTTTAGCACCATTTTTTTGTTGATATTTATTGGAAATATTCTTCTCTATGTATGTTACCTGAAATATCGAAACAAAAAATGTATTTTTAAACAAGTTGCTGCATTAATAGCAAATTTTATCATTCTACCTATCCTGTGACGAATGTTGTGCACGTCACTGGTATGAAATCATTGAAAATATTCGAATAGATGGAAATATTTAACTTCAAAACGTGTCAATTTCAATTTGCGGTTATTCTAATCAGAAACTTCATTGTTGTCCGGCAACTGCCCAAATAAAGTTTGACAGTGGGGACTACAATTTAGTTACAAGATAACTGGAGTTTGTAACCATTGTGACCTCTACTAATTCATATTTTATCAAAGGTCCAGATTACGTCAATTACAACTACCTACGCAAATTAAACAAGACGATTATCATAAAATATCTAGGACACCAGCCCTTGGGAGTGACCGCAGCCAAAGGGAAGCTTACTTTGTAAAGTTGCTTTGTGGTACATTTTACAAGCAAATCGTGGTTAATCTTACTTAGTCCTTTGATTAACAATTTTACTAATTTATGGCTCAATGTAAACAACATAGGGTTTACGATTCAGCGGTCGCGGGTTGATCCCAGGGGGGTACGTGTTTAGTACTCGGTTTGGTTGGAGGTTGGGCATTTTCAATGTCCGCCTGGCTTGCTAAGCTACCACCATCTTATGTAATTCTGCCACCAAACAGCAATGCCAGTAGCATTGTTATGTTCCGGTTGTCAGAGATAAGATAGCCAGTCCCCCAAATAGGATGAGTTTTCCAGGTCACTACGCTTCCACATTCGGCCTCATCTTCACTATAAGTATATACAAATACTCTTTATTGCGCAAAATAATTTACAATATATTTTTCTCTCCTACTCCTCCTCCTACTACTCCTACAATACTATATTTTCTCCTAATACAAAAATAAACGCTAACATCTTCCATTTGAACCAAACTTGTAAGGATATTAGCTGTACCGAGGTAGGTAGATTATCATCCTCTCGAGGGAAATGCCTCTTAATTGAGTTTAATGCTGCCGTTTTGTCGTGAGTTGCAAAGAGTTTTTGCTCAGCTTCGGTCATTAGTTTGAGAACCTCATGAATGTCGACTACGTACAGCGGACACGTATACGTGACAAGAAGTGTATCAGATGGCGAGGTAAGATTGTTTTTGTTGGTGGAGACGTCTCTAGTTTAAGGTATTTTAGATATTGTACGTACTACTTTGAAGATAATTGTGTTCTGAAGTGACTCCACTGAATTAAATTAAAACCAATTTGAAAGCAATGCTGTCTCTTTGTACCTGCACTATTAAGAAGTGATAGTACCAGTCTAAAACTTGTTTCAGTTTAGAGAGGTTAAGTCAGAATTCAGTTTAGAGTTTCTGGGCGAATCCAGAATTCACTCGACATGAAACACGTATCCCGAATTCGTGAAGAGTAAAACTTTAAAACTGAACTTTCCGAACAAACTTTTGAATTGCCTAATAAATATTTAGAAAGGCATCATCATTAGCCACAGGACACCACTGCTGGATATAGGCCTACCCCACAAATTCCCCAAGCGGCCTACATCCAACAACTTCCCTATACCTTCATTCAGTCGTTTCTCTACGTTGTGGGTGGAAGTCCTATTGTGTTATGTAGAATACATTAATATCACAAGTAAAACGGGTTAGTACTTGACCTCAATCACACCCGATGTTAAGTGAAGATGAGGTCGAAGGTGGAAGCGTACTGATCCGGAAACCCCAACACATTTGGAGGACTGGCTATCTTATTTCTGACAACTGGAACACAACAATGCTATTAACATTGCTGCTTGGCGGCAGATTTAGATAAGATGGTGGTAGCTAGCCAGGCGGACAAATGACCTACCACCAATCGAACCGATTACTTAAACATGTACCCCGCTGGGAATCGAACCTGCGACCTCCAAATCATAAAGCCAATGTTGTTACATAGAGCCACGGAGGCGGTGTAGTGATTAGGAACCCTGACTGCTATTATAAAAGGTCGCGATTCGATTTCCGCTAGAAGTATATTCTTGTATGATGAATACGGAACCAATTATAAATTTTGAGCATATTGAAATAGTGGCTGAAGTGATAGTAGGTGCGGATGAAAATGACTATTTAAGTAATAAATAAATAATAAATAAATAAATATTTCGGACACTTACACCAATCATCTAGTCCCAAACTAAGCAAAGCTTGTACTGTGGATACTAGACAACGGATAAACATACATAAATATTTATACAAACATCCATGACTCGGAAATAAATGTTCGTATTCATCACACAAACATTAACCCCTCGATGGATTCGAACCCGCAACCGTTGGTTTCGCTGACAGGGTCACTATCCACTATACCAATCCGTCATCAGTATTAAAAAACAAAAAACCCAACAGAATACTTTTGTATTTCGCCGGCGCCATGTTGGATATTTCCTATGATACTCGACGAATCGAACAACACCTTACATTTCAAACTCGGTCGAGTTGTTTATGCTACAGGAGGTAACATAGAAATCTACATACTTACATACATACACACGAAATATGTATGAAAAAAAAAATGTTTTAACCGCCTCCGCGGCTCAACGTAAACAACATTGGGTTTACGATTCGGAGGTCGCGGGTTCGATCCCCAGCGGGGTACATGTTTAAGTACTCGGTTTGGTTGGTGGTAGGACATTTTAAATGTCCGCCTGACTAGCTACCACCCTCTTATCTAAATCTGCCGCCAAGTAGCAATGTTAATAGCATTGTTGTATTCCGGTTGTCAGAGATAAGAGAGCCAGTCTCTCAAATGTGTTGGGGTTTCCGGATCAGTATATGCTTCCACCTTCGATCTCATCTTCCCTTATATATATATTACCCACCTTTTTGGGGCTGTCGAGTAATGAAAATTGCTCTCTCCTTGAACATTGGATTTATCTTAAACTGTATTATAAATATTGTTAATTAGCTAAATTGTTAAAGAATTACTTATACCTCCGTTAATTATCTCTAATAACTAACGTTTCCGCGAGCATTTCTTTACATAAATTATATATTTTTATATCAGTGTTGAATAACATCGCAATTCTGTTGTGTTAATATGCAAAATGGTTTACAAATTAACATTAGATTCCCCTGCGGTACTCAACGAGGCATTATGCAGAAGTATTACATACATATTCACTTTTCTGTGTCATTTGTATGCGCGGTATGGGAATTGTAATTGCTATACTTTATAACAGCTTACATTTAAATTACAGAGTGGAAGATCAAAGGAAAATAACACAGTAATATATGTTGGGATAGGTTATAATGTTTCAGAAAGTTACGCGGGCTCGCTTGGAGAAATGAATCCTATTATTTATTGTGGTAGACTGACATCTTTAACCGACTTGAGAATGTTCCATTCGACTAGTCGTGCCGCAATGGCAGTTCGTTTTCGATTACCGAAGTTAAGCAATGTCTAGCTCGGTCAGTCCTCAGATGGGTGACCACTAGTGGCAGTGTAATACGAGTGTTTTTGTGCATTGGAGGGTATGTTAAATAGTCGGTCCCGGTTGTTTTCAGTTGAAGGCATTTTTTTTATGCACGACGGATTCGTACTTGACCTCAATCATACCTGATGTTAAGTGAAGATGAGGTCGAAGGTGGAAGCGTAGTGACCCGGAAACCCCAACACATTTGGGGGACTGGCTATCTTATCTCTGACAACCTGAACACAACAATGCTATTAACATTGCTGCTTGGCGGCAGATTTAGATAAGATGGTGGTAGCTAGCCAGGCGGACATTTAAAATGCCCTACCACCAACCAAACCGAGTACTTACACATGTACCCCGTTGGGAATCGAACACGTGACTTCCGAATCGTAAACCCAATGTTGTTTATGTTGGACCACGGAGGCGGTTAAGACTTAAGCCAATTCGGTGGCCTACAGGGGCGTCTTAAAAACACTGATTATCAGATGGTCACTAGTCTGTCAACTCCAATCCACGCTAGATCCGCGTGGTGGCTTACGGCCCATAAGAGTGTATGGGCCGTAAGCCCAGTGAGAGGAAGATGTGCCCCAACAGTAGGGATGTATAAGGCTGTTGATGATGAATTCCACTATTTAGTTTCACCTGTTTTATCTGCCTCTGTGGCTCAATGTAAACAACATAAGGTTCACTATAGAGGTCGCAGGGTACATGTTTAGTTGACGTAGATGGTGAAAGGGCATTTTTAAAGTTCACAAGTATTGCACGTGCATTGTGTAGTGGTTCGGTTGTGGCTGCGATGAGGTTCGAGTTCATAAAATTGTCATTTACAAAAAAATGTATTTGTGTAGTTTACCAACCATCCATAACACAAGCCTAGATGCTTACTGTGGACCTAGATGGTGCTGTGTGTATGTGCAAAGACATTTATTTATTTATTTATGTATCCTGATGTTACTTTTATGAATTGTTATAAAATATGTTTATCCAATTGCTTTGGAACTTATGGTATGTGTGTGACTGGAGATTCAAATAAACGATTTATCTATCTATATATTTATTCCTGTAGCCATGATCTAACGAAAATTTATAAAATTTGACACCCAATAAAATTTGAAATCTTTTATTAACGAAGCCGATAATTCCACACATCCTTTGCATCGAGCTCGAACTCATTTTCACATTTATGGTTTCCTAAACCTTCCTGGTAAACGTCACCCGTGAAACATACCTTTACCCTTGACTTACATCTCATGTGTCCTGAGTAGACCTTTATTTGTAATTGAAGATCCTTTTCATTTACCTTCTCCATTTACTTAGGGATCTTAAGCCCGCCTACGCTCCACTCGAAGGGATATGCCTACGCGTTCATTATCCTTGCGTTATTTAATATGACTTCCTTGATATTATAGATGCGTCCACCCACATCTAGCAAGATGCGACCGACCGACCGTCATAACCGCCTCCATGGCTCAATGTAAACAAGATTGGGTTTATGTTCCGGAGGTCGCGGGTTCGATCCCCAGCGGGGTACATGTTTAAGTACTCGGTTTGGTTGGTGGTAGGGCATTTTAAATGTCCGCCTGCTTAGCTACACTACACCCTCTTATCTAAATCTGCCGCCAAGCAGCAATGTCAATAGCATTGTTGTGTTCCGGTTGTCAGGGATAAGATAGCCAGTCCCCCAAATGTGTTGGGGTTTCCGGGTCAGTACGTTACCACCTTCTGCCTCATCATCACTTAACATCAGGTGTGATTGAGGACAAGTGCTAACCCGTTGTGGATAAGATAAAAAATATTCGCTACACTTCCATTTGCCGGTGGAAGTGGAACTTTCTTTCTTTCCTACTTTTTCACCCTTTAATCAAATCAAATCAAAAATATTTTATTCAATGTAGGATACAAATCATCACATATTGAAAGTCAACTTGTTATTTTTTTAACCAAAGACATCGCTTTACAAGGTGCTATGGTTAGGGAGAAGAAGGTAGAGAGAATTCTTTCTTTGATTAGTTTGGGGTCTCAGGCCCGTATTAATAAATCAATCTCAATACAAGTTTTGAGGCTGTATCCCCCGAGATGCGTCTTAAGCAGTCTTGACGTCTACTCAGCTGAGATCACTTCTCAAGAATCCGCTTCAGCGGCGAATGAATGATAGTCTTGAGTTTCGTTTATTAATACGTGAAACGCCACGCACGACTCAAGTGAGTACTGCTGGAGTATGCACGTGCGTTTCAGGTCTCAAGTAAGGTTTATTAATCAACACCTTTACTATTCTCAGCAAACTATTCTCAGCCTTGAGAACGGTTTATTAATACGGGCTTAAGGTATTAATAGAGTCATTTAGGACACCGTCTACCTTCAGTCGGCGCTATGCAGGGGACCATTGTACTGTTTTACAAGATTTATTGGGTAATACCGGATGAGTTCTTCACCGTAAGGAAAAAAATAGGGCATAGTAGGGAATTATACGAATTCAAATTCTCCCTGTATATTGTGAGGGGCGCTGATTTCTGTTTCTGGCGAGTTTAAAAAACAGAGTTCCCTTTTGTTATTTAACTGATAATAAGTAAAAGAGTGTCACTGTATGATATGATTATGTAACATCCATGGATACTGCAATAAATTATTATTATTTTATTCCTTATCAGACACCCGCGGGGACAGCCTGTTTAATTCTTTGCCTGTGCCACCCACTCTCAACAACAATTGATATGAAGTTTTGATCAAGACCTAATGGAAAACTCACTTGCGAGAAGTCGGCAATCGTAGATTTCCTGGTAGATATTTTGTGATATAATTGACAATTTCTTGAAATTACTTTAGCTATATATTTATAGTATTCCCCCTGGCTAAGTTTCATTACGTGCCAGTTCTTCGTTAAGACGTGGTTTGGGAGCAAAATAACAAACAAACAAATGCATTTACTCCTTAGGTGTATAACAAGTCATTTACGGGGCAATGTATACGCTTTTATAATTAGGGTTCCAGTGGACATTCAAAATTTACCTTCAAATAAATTCAAAACCATAATAAAACAGACATTGCTAACCAAAGGCTATTATAAAATTTCTGACTATCTGAATGATAAGCAAGCTGAGGAATCTGGGGAATCTGCGTTGCGAATGAGCAATAATGTCAATAATTTTAATATTAAGATAATAAAATGTGACGTTTTCAAATGATAATTTTTATCCTACGAAATAAATATTTTTTGATTTGATTTGATTTGATTTAATTACTTCGCTGAAGATGAGGCTGACGGTTGAAGCGTGCTGACTTGGAAACCCGATTTTATTTGTGGACCGGCTGTCTTATCTCCGGCAACATAACAATGCTATTAATATTGTTGTTTGGCGGCAGACTTGCGGACATTAAAAAGGGTACCACCAACCAAATATAATAGGGTAATGAAGAATTGGGCTAACTCGGTTCTTCGTGTAGGTGTGGTAACAGAGTCATCGTCAGCAAAATAGTAGTTAGTTGAAAACGTCACATACATATACCTAAAAAGAATAGGTAGGCACCAATCCATCTCTTCCCGTGACGTAAGGCTAAGGCTTTCACCAAAAATATCTTTAGATTTTCCGGAATCAGATATTTTACAATCTATTTCTCGTCCGATAATTGCGTGCGACAGAGACAGCGATAACAGATAATCAACAGACTAAATCACCTCGATAAATTATTCAGAGGGATCTGATCGGATGATAAGCTTGGCTTATTAATCTTACATTCATTGGCCGGCATAAATTAATTTCGAATTTGATTAGCGAATCAATAATTCCTTTGTCCTCAATATTTTAGGTCAAAGCCTATTGAGAGGTTTTGTTAATAGTCCATGGTGGACTAGATCTATACCACAGAATTAATATAGTACTAACATATTCATACAAATATAAGGCAATGATCTTCCTGACCCAGAGATCACCGCACGGCCTAAACTTGTAGTAACTATGAAGAAATATGGCAGGTGTATTCTTTAGGTTACTTACGCACAAAAAAGGCATTTCTTTAAAAAAGGGATTCCACTTGTGAGGGGGTCAAACGTTTCAAACAAAATCAATGACTCAAATTTGGTATCCAAAACTCTACTATGGACAGCTCTTTCAACATTATTCATGACCATTTCTAAAAGCAACAAGATCTTCAAATTGTGATTATTCAATGGCGAGCGGTCCATAAATAAAATGCTAGATAAGTGTTTTAAAATGCTCTGTTGTTGTTATCCTTTTGCTATATTTCAGCGTGATCAAAGTAGTGATATTTTCGTGATTCATATGGGCGAAGTCGCGGGCGAAAAGCTTTAGGTTCGGTAGGTAAATAACAGGTTGCAATTTGCGTGCGTGAGAGACGAGACAGCGGAGACGACAGATAATTTCCTAATGTTTCCTAATATATGACAGTTAATTTCCTACTGGAACTTGAACTAGGTATTTATCGGAACATCAACATCACATAATATTATACAGTCATATTAGTCTAATATATATTAAAAATACATACCTAATGGTCAAAAAAACCAAGAACTGACCGAGCCAGATATTGATTAACTTCACTAATCGAAAACGAATAGCGAATGCGATCACTTCACGAATGCTTTCTACTTTCTACCTAACTAAAAACTAAGTTTTTCTTTCGTCGTTTGGAAAATCGACTTTGTAATTTTACTGACCAGTAATTTTAATATTAAGTTAAAGAAAAAGTTAAAGTTAGATATTATGGCTCGAAACAACTTAGTTTACAAGTAAGCCTCTGAATTTCCTTTACCTTTGAAAATATTTTTAATTCTTGTACAAAATCAAAACTCAAAATCAAAAAATGCTTTATTTTGTAGGTACACAGGGTACACTTAAAATAGTCAGATACAGTCAAACGTACTACATGCTTGCATGCAGCTTGTAGCCAAAAGTATTGTAGTGTGCAACAACTTCTGACGTGTTATACGTTCTGTTATCAGTGAATGCACGAGGTGGCGACTGAAAAACAGCTATTTTGCTGAGGCTCCAACCTATTTGTCCACTAAGTTAGAAAATCTTACTATAATTGATGATCATTAGTATATTTTTTTAAGTGGCTGAATAAATATCTTTTTATGTTTTTTATTTATTTATGAAACCAGCAATTGATATTTGCTTTTATTACAAGTGCGTTTGATAAAATCTGAGTTGATAAAAGCTAGGGCAGAGGGGGTGCGGTTTGTGAACAAGTCTACTCTCTCATTTATATAATTTGTGGTTAACTTTTATTAGTCTATACAATTTAAGTAATAACTAGTTGAATATTTGTGTTTTAAGACTAACCTGAATAAATAAAAAATAGATAAAAAAATGTACCTTAAATTAGCATAGTGAATATAGGCAACAGGATTGTTAGACCCTAGTAGAGTTAGATGTTGGCTAATGAATCTAGTATAATGAGACCAAAGCGCCTGCTAACACTGGGGTGTGAAAATGTTGAGAACTATTTACAGAGCACCACTTCTGCTGTAACCACCGTATGTGTATTATAGCATAAGAGTTAGAATCGTACAGGAGAAATAGAATAACGGATGAATCGCGGACTTGACATTTGTCTGAATAGGGTCTAATGGAAACCATTCTGACATTTAGAGTGACACGAGCGTTTTTAGAGAATGCGACGTACATAACATGCTGTATATTCCTGTTAGCCTTATTAAAATTAATAAGAAAATGGACACATTTTCGTTTATATTTGATAATATTTTTTTTTCATGCACAACATGTTGATACTTGACCTCAATCACACCTGATGTTAAGTGAAGATGAGGTCGAAGGTGGAAGCGTACTGACCAGGAAACCCCAACACATTTGGAGGACTGGCTATCTTATACCTGACCACCGGAACCGGAAACTTGGCGGCAAATTTAGATGAGATGGTGATAGCTAGCCAGGCCGACATTTAAATGCCCTACCACCAACGGATTAAGCTGTATCTATGACGATATTATTCTACAGTGTCATAGTTCAGAATCCTCACAATATCCACTCCAGAATACCAATTCGACTTATCATTGACAAGAATAACATACCATTTTCTTTTCTATTACCCCCAAGAATGTTAGGTTCTAAGCCCAATTTGGGCGCCAATATAAATTCTATAATTAAATATCACACCTGATTTAAATAGCAATTATTTAAATAGGATTGTGTTTAAGAAATATCTATTATAAAATAAAGTTGGGGGCTGATATTAAGTAATTGGGTAGTAATAAGTGGGTAGGTTCTTAAGAGCCCAATTTGGGCGCCAATATAAATAAAGTATTGATTAATTTCTCTACGATAAACTGGAGTTGACTATGAGCATATTCTCACCAGAAGGAAATTGATAATCAGTGGAACACGCGACCCCAGTAAATGATTTTTAAATATTTAAAAAATTATAAAACATCAACGCTAGCATGAAATTAGGCAAATTTGTGTACGGTGTGAATATTTCTTACAAAACAATACAAGGTAATAATTATGAAAATTTTATATTGATTAGTGGCCCCATTAATTTATACGCATTGTAGAGACAACGCCATCTGGATCAATCCTTTATAACCAACTACTAGCAACGTGTAATCACGAGCTCCTTTACGCTCTAATTCGTGAAGATAAAGGTAGATGGCGTTGTGTTGTAAGTAACCTTCACCTGGGTTCCATTTGTGTAGTTTATTCTTATTGTCAATAGAGGACGCTTTCTCAACTAAAACTTGTGTAGGGTTTTTTACTCGACAGCTCCAGAATGGTGGGTAAAGTAGTTCGATCCGAGTCTGTGTATGTATCTAGATGACAACCACCAAAAAAATTGCCGAGTGATTATAATTATTTATCATCCAGGAACAAATCAATTTACATCAAACATGACTAAGTGCCATCTTTCATACACTAGCTCTCGAAAATGAGAAACTGTATTCAAATCGATTCAACCATTTTGGCGGTACAATGCCACATACAGACGCACAAACAGACAGATGGACATTCTTCAATGGCTTCAAAGTTAATCGCCCCACTTTTTGCGTCGGGGTTAAAAGTACACGAATTCGTCAACCCGTTTATAGTCCAGGATGCTAACGATTTTTATTTGCGATAATCTTAAATTTCCTTTTGACATGGGTAGAGTACTTTAAATATGTTTTTTAACAAATCGCTTGGTTGCTTTACGTATTTCATTATAAAACGGACAATATTAAATTAATATTACCACTGAACTTCATTGCGTCGCAGAATATAATAAAAACTCCTGTAACTAGTCTCTAAAAGACAAACTCAAAATATTTATGCATATCGCAGTAGTTTATATACAGCTGATAGGCTCATTTAATAGTTTCATTTAACGTCATGTTAGGACACAAGCAATTTCACTAAGTAAGGTTTTACATTAAATTATTTATATTTATGTATATATTGACGACCTGTTTGGTGTAATGGTTAGCAACTCTGACCACTATACCAAAAGGTTGCGGGTTAGAATCCCGTGTTGTACATGTGTACCCGAGTTATGGATGTTTTAATTTATAATAAGTATTTATTTACAAAAAAAAAATGTATTTATGTATTATATCAACCATCTGATATCCACAATACAAGCATATAGTTGCTTACTGTGGAACTAGATGGCGCTGTGTGTATGTCTAAGGATATTTATTATTTATTTATTATATTTCATTATAGCCGTGTGATTTTCGAACGGAAGAGGTTAACGACACCTTGGTCAAGTGGTGGACAGCAGCGTCACAGGCTTGAAGCCCAAACCGACAATGATGGGTGATTTATTAACTCTTATATTTATTTAAGTATGTTATTATTATGATGTACAATAAGTTGCATTTGAGTTAATTTAATAATATGCATATGTATGCAACTGATGTTGCATGCCATTTGTTAGAAAATATTTATATTCTACAAAATTAAGAACTGTAAGATTACTTTTTTTTTGTCCACAACGAGTTAGGACTTGACCTCAATCACACCTGATGTTAAGTGAAGGTGAGGCCGATGGTGGTAGCGTACTGACCCGGAAACCCCATCTTATTTTTGAGACTGGCTATCTTATGGTCTATCTAATTTTATATGAACTTACACCTCAAAATTTGCATAAGCTTATTGGTCTACTGACAGACCAGAGAAATTGAAGACCATATTCCAGTTGTAATTAGTTTCTGCTTGACATCCACAGATGATATAGCAGTCGGTAGGTTCAGGACATAAATTATTAAACATGGTCCCTGTAAACCTTTGCGGTCACGAAGATTAACCTTCGTCGAGCCCTACGGTTCAGTATTTACTATTAATTTATTCGGGTACAACACTAAATCCACGGTGTAAATTATTCCGTCACTATTAATTCAAGTCTATTTAGTTGGGTATATACGCTATCTGATTGAAAATACGAACCATAGTGTTAATAAGTAACGTGTCATGAATTACTATAGTATAGTATAAAACGACATGTCAGTTGTCACAATCCTTTTTGTTTCTGCATTTTTATAGATACAATACAAATACACTTAGTAAAAAAAATACAGTTTCAGAAAAGTGGTAAGAATAGAATGTACAATTTGGCAACCTTATTTTTTATTTTATTTTATTAAATAAGTTCACAAACGCTTGTTACATCGCTTAGAGTAATGAAGCCTTATGTATATTAGTTATTAGCTAAATCTACAAACAATTATATGTAGACACCGCATGCATCAGATAGATTACAGTCACATATCAGTCATTCTAACTAATATACATTATAATACTAGCTTTCCGCCCGCGACTTCTTCCGCGGAAAAAATTTAATCAAAATCGGCTCAGCAAAAAAAAAAAAAAAAAAAAGCCTATCTAAATCCAGCTTCTAATCAATCTGTCTACCAACGAAGTTTCATCCAAATCCGTTCAGCCATTTGGACGTGTTACGTGAGGTTACAAACATACACAAACTTTGGCGTTTTTTTTAATATTGTTTATATTAGTTATGATTAGGATATTATGATAAATCTAAATCTTTATCTAAATTACATTTTATGTACCTATATCACGTAAATTATCAAAATATAAACATATATATTTTATTTTATTTATGTCATCGTATTTAAGTATGTAAATAATATACATATATACTTTAATATCAGTTGTATGTATGTATAGTTTTTATTTATTTGTATGTATTTAGATTGATTAATGTATACTCATTTATTTATGTAAATTTCTTCTTACTTATTATATATACTCATCTTGATTTGTATAATTGCAGTATACTTTCTTTTGTAGCTTTGTGTATCAGATGTTTCTCTCAACGACAATGTGTGTATTATTTAAGTAGTGGATAACTATTTTGGCTGTATGAGTAGTAACTATTTGTTGTAAATTAATGTAATGTTAGCTGTTGTTATCCCAAATAAATAAAATAAAATAAAAATAAAATACATAAAAATTATTAAATTCAAAAACAAGAAAAATAAATAATTTAGCGAGAAAAAAGTGTACCCATTTACCCTAAATAAAAGTTGATTATTCAAATAGAAGACAAGCCCAGCTTACATACATAGTAGTATCACGAGAACCATCCCAAATTGGAGGTCAGAAACATCCCAAACACAAGCTCTTAGGAGACCAAATACCATGGGCCTTCAATACATTATGTTAATACTTTGTAATATTCAGATGTGTACTATAGACACGTGACAGATAGTAATATTCATGCAAGCCATCAAAACATTCAAGTCTTGCAAGCAATAGACATTTTTGATCGTGAGTTAGTATCACTAAAAGCGACCTCTTCCAGGCAACCTTTGGGTATTAGGACAGTATATTTGAAATAGGCAGGTTGTGCGGTATTAAATAGCGATTCAGATACAAACTACGTGAATAGATTTCATATATTTACATACAAATAGATAATAAAATTGTACATGTAAAACTAACTACGTAAGGAGTATTGTGATCTGTGCTAAGTAATTACTTACCAACTATCTTTATAATACTGAGTATGTTGATACCCTTTCATAGTGCTGTTTGGATCACGAACATTGATTAAAAAAATATTTAAAATATTTTGAAGGTAATCAAAAAGGTTTGCAATTCATGCCAGCAGTTAGAACCTGTTCAAATTTAATTTACACACTAACTAATGGGTTCCATATTCATTAATTCTTAAATTATCTAATGCAAAATAAATTTAAAAATATAATAAAAGATATTCCATTACAAATTCCGTCGTTATTTATTTCTTCCTGTTGACTCCAAAGAGGAGGATGTGTGTATTTTTTTATTTAAGTTCACTCATATTATTATTAGGTAAGTCAAATATTAACCCAGTTTGATGATCATTTTGTTGATTAATAGGATCTTGGGTTGGTTCTATTTTTTTAGTGCCAAAACTACACACCTAGTTTTGACACTGAAGTAAATAGAACCTACCCGTTTCTTCTCATTGGGGGTCATGAAAGGCGACTAAGGGACTTTCCACCAAAAACATGTATAGATTTGCTGCACGTTTCAACGGCGATGGGCTCATTCCCTGTCATGTATGGAATTCTGTATATTTCATAAAGTGAACCATGAATGTTGATTTAATCATTAAACTCTTAATATTTGGAGCCCCCAAACACTGTTGTTTTCTCTTATTGATATTTCTGACAACCCCATTTGGAATAAAGGCCGTTAAAAATTACGCAGGACGATATAATTATTTTTGTTCCATCAAAGGGTATAATATTCTAACTATTTCGTTACAGCACATTCTTGAAAATTTATTAAATGTAAAAAAATGCATTATTTAAGAAAAATAGTGATAAACATGATGTCCATACAAGCCATACAAGCATTAAAAACAAACTTGCAGCTCACTTAAGTCGCCTCCGCAAAGTCAGTAATTCATTCAAAGGGTTATGTATACGCTTTTTCAATAAGGTTCCTGTTGATAAACAAAATCTTCCTTTCACTAACTTTAAAGATACTAAAAACAGAAACTTATTAAAAAATATCAGACTATTTAGATGATAATTAACACTGGACATAACCAGCTTATTCGAATGCCAGACTATCTCACAATTAATAACGAAATATAAAAATCTTATTGTAATATAAAAACTTGTTTTTAAAAGAGCAACCCCTCAAGTTTCTTGCTTGTTCTTCTCAGGGGCAAATTGCCTCTTAAAGAAGCAGTAGCTTAATAAATGTAAAATCTGACTATTTTAAGTGTACTATTTGTACCTACAAAATGACGCATTTTTGACTCTGATTTTGTCGGGCTTTTCTAAATTTTTTCAACCAAAATCACTTCGGGCAGTCAAAATTTTTTAATCTTTAAACACATCCTCAGCAACCCTGTAACAAGTTAAAAATCAAATATCCTATCTGTGTACACCTCTGGAGATCAAGCTTCCGCCGCCGATCGCTTCCATTCCCGCGTTTTCTCGTGGACCGACTTTAGAATAAGCGATATGTCCCGATTGTCTTGTCTGTTGTTGGAGTTGGGCTGAAGTAGAGGACGAACTTAAGGCCGAATAGCAGGCCCGAGGGGATTGTACAGAGATGAGAGAGTCGTACAGGTATCTTATGGCAACGAGGTGATTATAAAGGTCATTGGTTAGAAACTCTGGCCATTATACCAAAAGGTTGTGGGTTCGAATCCCGCTAAGGGCATATGTTTATATGATGAATACGGATATGTTTTTTTTTTAACAACGACGGGTTAGCACTTGACCTCAATCACACCTGATGTTAAGTGAAGATGAGGCCGAAGGTGGTAGCGTACTGACCCGGAAACCCCATCTTATTTGGGGGACTGGCTATCTTACCTCTAACAACCGGAACACAACAATGCTATTAACATTGCTGCTTGGCGGCAGATTTAGATAAGATGGTGGTAGCTAGCCAGGCGGACATTTAATATGCCCTACCACCAACCAAACCGAGTACTTAAACATGTACCCCGCTGGGGATCGGACCCGCGACCTCCGAATCGTAAACCCAATGTTGTTTACATTGAGCCACGGAGGCGGTTAAAAAATGCGGTGTACCCGAGTTATGGATGTTTTCATTTATAATAATGCAGTTTATCAAGCATCTGGTATCCACAACACAAGCCTATAGTTGCTTAAAGTGGAACTAGATGGCGTTGTGTGTAGTATTTATGTATTGCTTATGTCTCAGTTCTTAACGGATCACGGGAATCTGAATACCAAACTATTTTCTTTAGCATTGGCATGGTATCTTCACGAAATTACGATTGACGAACAATCGTCGCTTGACGCTTATACAGGGTAAATGATGAATTTGAATTCGTGTAATTCCCATTAACTGATGACGTCACTCGTGATTACGATCAACTTCCCCAAGGAACCATAGTCGAAATCGATAAAAAAAATCGTTTACCCGATACAAAGTAAACGATTCTGAAACCACCTTTAGTATGGAAGTCCAATAATTTTTGGCTGAATATCGCTATGGTCCCTAGTGGAAAAATGTTCTTAATCAAGAGTAGAATCACCAGCCAACGTGACGTCAAACATCGCTAAGAACCTATCTACGGGTTCAATCTTAAATATAATATATCCCATCAAAAACAATACTTGTCAAAAAAACCAAGTCTCGCAACTCAGTTGTTCTGCGGTAAAAAGTTGTGAGATCCATGTAATACCAAGTCGGTTGTTAATTTATTCAGTCTCTACTTAAGCGACTTTCTGTCTTAATACGTCCAGTCTCTAAGACCACGATCGTGGTCCATAACAATTGAAAATCAATTGTGTCTGGAATCTCCGTACTCGAAGCATTAAGTTGTTACGTAATAATTAACAGCATCTTATAGTGACGCATATCAATATTAAAATTCTTTAATGTTTTATATAAATATATCGAGACTTGGCCATCGCACTAAATAATTGAATTTACATGTGTTTTCAGGCGATTGAATTTACACGTCTTTTCAGGCGATGGCCAAGTCTCAATATATTTATATAAAACATTAAAGAATTTTAATATTGATATGCGTCACTTTAAGATGCTGTTAATTATTACGTAACAACTTAATGCTTCGAGTACGGAGATTCCAGACACAATTGATTTTCAATTGTTATGGACCACGATCGTGGTCTTAGAGACTGGACGTATTAAGACAGAAAGTCGCTTAAGTAGAGACTGAATAAATTAACAACCGACTTGGTATTACATGGATCTCACAACTTTTTACCGCAGAACAACTGAGTTGCGAGACTTGGTTTTTTTGACAAGTATTGTTTTTGATGGGATCCCATTTCTTTTTGTATTTTGTAGACAGTTCTACTTTTTTCCTTTTCGGTACCTTCTACTTATTGTATATATGTATATCTACCAGCAACGAATTTTCTTAAAGCCCTCTCTCTGACTTATGAACTTTTCTTATTTTTGTAGGTAGCCTTCCGTTTTCTCTTTTCCGGTACTACTTCTTGAGCTTCAGCTACAGTTTTTCTAAGAGCCCACTCCCTGTCTCTATGGATTTTTCTGGGAGGCTTTGATTTTACAATTTTAGCCGTAAAATAATAAAACATCGTTACGAATAAAGCCAATATTGAAAAATTTAATTAACTGAAGACTTGGCTGTATGGGCTTAATTTTCTTTGCTGTCTTTTCTAGATTTTTTAGTTTTTCCTTGATTCATACACCAAACACTACTTATATTCCAAATTTGAAGCTTCTAGGTCTGCTAGAAGTGCCTTAGAATTTTGATGATCGGGGAGTCAGTGAGTGACAAAATTAAGAAATTTGACCCGTTATAATTCTTAAAAATACTGGTTCAAATTGAATGAAATTTTAAATATACGTGTCTTTACAATGCCTGCATAGTTACTGAAAATTTCAGTCTTCTATTTTTATCCACAACGAAGTTACAGGGGGTCGAAAATGGTCTGAATTGCTTCGAGAAACGGATGGTACGGCCGTGACGCTTTTTTGCTCGACTTGGTGGGGGCACGGCCGTGCCCCCAGATTTTGCGCAACAAAGACTATTTGTATTGTATTGTGTCGTGTCGTGACGTATCGTATCGTATCGTATCGTGTCGCGTCTTGTTGTCTCGTGCCCTGTCGTGTCGTGTCGTGTCGCGTCGCGTCGCATCGTGTCGTGTCGTGTCGTATCGTGTAGTGTAGTGTCGTGTCGTATCATATAGTACTGTATTGTAAAACTTAGAAGAAAGAAAATCATCGAAAAACACATAACACCCGACGTTTATCGTCTGGTGTTAAAAGACTCCGGACTAAATCGTTTTTCATTTTTTAACCCCAAGTTTACGCCCAAAAATGGGTTTTCATAAAATAATAAATAAATTACAGGCAGGACACGTACTAATGACTTTTTAAATTTAAATTTATTACTTATTTGCATTTATTTGATTACTCTTAAACGGCTAAGGAAAACATCGTGAGGTAACCTGCATGCCTGAGAAATAAAAATTGTAAGGCTTGTGAAGTCCCCAACCCGCATTGGGCCAGCGTGGTGGCTTATACTCCCTCATTATTCCAGGGAAGGCCTATATCCCTGCAGTGGAATGTTTACGGGCTGATGATGATGATCTAACTAATTATTATAAATGCGAAAGTTTGGGTGTTTGTTTGTTTGTTTGTGTGTTGCTCATTCACGGCGAAACGGGTATTTTTTATCCCGCTAAAGTGATTTGTTCCCGCGGGATAAACAAATTTCTGCGATAAAATTATTCCTCGCAGGCGAAGCCGCAGGCGGAAAGCTAGTGATGAAATAAATTAAAATGACGACCGATTGGTGTAGTGGATAGTGACCCTATCAGGGAAACCAACGGTTGCGGGTTCGAATCCCGCGAGGGGTAAATGTTTGTGTGATGAATACGAACATTTATTCCCGAGTTTTGGATGTTTATATAAATATTTATGTATGTTTATCCGTTTATCTTGTGTCCATAGCACAAGCTTTGCTTAGTTTGGGTCTAGATGATTGGTGTAAGTGTCCGAAATATTTATTTATTATTTATTAAATTACAAAATATTACCTAAATTTTCAAGCTACCTATAAATAAACACACCTTATCTGGTCCTGTAATTTAATAATAATATTGCCTAACTAAATTAAGATGAAAAAGATTTCTCTTTAGATCAAATTTAGATATAGAAGATTTTGTATATCAACAGGAACCTTATTGAAAGAGCGTATACATAACCCTTTGAATAAATTACTGACTTTTCGGAGGCGACTCATGTGCCCTGCAAGTTTATCTTTATTTCTTGTATTGACATGATGTTTAACACTATTTTTCCTAAATGATGCTATATATTTTTTTACATACATTAAATTTTCAAAAATGTACTGTGACGAAAAGGTTAGAATATTATACTCTTTAAACCTATCTCTAAGTGAAGATGAATCCACGCTTCCGGAGACCAGTGAGCTGGCGCCGGTGCCTACTTTGGTCAGCAGCAACTTATTCATTCAGAGGGGCAATATTTTTATACCCTTGTTAAAACTTAAGTTTTAATTTACTTAAACATTTTATTGTACACACACATTAAAATGAATAAAATACAAATGTACAAATGTACCTATGTATCCCTATCAGAGATCTCTTTCAGCAAACCCGCGAAACGAAAACAATTAGGTTGTTACGTAAACTAAACTTTGTAACAGATTTTTTGTAATCAAAACTTTTACACCTCACAAACGACATCACAACAAAGGCTATTCAATAGAAAAACCTTATATTAAGCTCATAAATTTGCTAAAGGAATGGCTATTTTGTACCATAATAGATTGTCGCATGAACTTAGAGCGAACTTCCTGGAAAAAAAACGCCTTTATAACTCGAAACCGCCAAAAGCAACGTAAATAAACTCCCGACAAAGAAACCGCTTCCCGTCCGTAACAATAAAGTCACCCCTTTAGGTGTTGAGCGTTTTGTATTACTTTTTTTTATTTTCTCTGCTTAGAAAATAAAAAAAAATGCTCTTTATACAACACAACAAAAGCAATATCGGATGTTTAACATTATTTTCCTTTTGAAATTATGAAATATTTTGCATCTTAGCGAAGTTTGTTTCCACACCACTATATAAAATGAAAATAAATTTAGAAGGAAGCATGGAAATAAACCGCTTGGGAATATTTAATTTCCTATTTTGTATGCACAAAGGGTTGGCACTTGACATCACACCTGATGTTAAGTGAAGATGAGGCGAAAGTTAGAAGCGTACTGACCCGGAAACGCCATCTTCTTTGGGGGACTAGCTATCTTATCTCTAACAACCGGAACAGAACAATGCTATTGGACGACAAACTTAGATAAGACGGTGGTAGCTAGCGGATATTTAAAATGCTCTACCACCAACCAAACCAAGTACTAAACATTGTATCGTGTATGAAGATCGAATCCGCTACCTCTTATTCGTAAACCCTACGTAGTTTACATTGAGTCACGGAGGTCAAACACCTCTTTCAATTAATCACTTATTTGATTGACTCCACACACACACAACCACTTGCACCCCCACACATGCATACACACGCGCACACACACACAGATGCACATTCACATATAACACCCATATGCACATTATTTCATTTAACGCCTTACCTTTGTTTTACTTTTTCTATTTGTAGTTTCGGAACTACTGAATTATTAAATTTGCCTAAAAGGAGAATCTAAAAGCTAGCATCATTATTGTTAAACAGGTCTAATCAGGCCGGTTACAACCTTCACGTCGAAAGCGTTAAATACCTGATCAAGAGGGAGAATTTCAAAATTGGAAATCAAAGAAACTTACCAACTCAGCAATGATACAGCACTTTCACAAGAAGTGTGTAAGGTGAGTGTAGACCCAATAATTACTTAAATATTAATTAACAAATGAAACAATTATAGCGGTAACCATTCAACACGGCTAACGAAGTAGATTAGAAGAAGTAAAGTTGTCGAATAACACCGCAAAGGCGCTAGTGTACAAAAAAAATATAAATTGTAAGGCACAGGCATCGGGCCTGTCTACGGTCTAAAAAATAAACTATTTGTAAAAAGTATATATATTTAATAACAATAAATTGTGAATGTAGAAAACATTTATAATCATCCAGATAGATCTAGACCAGGGGATACTGTAAAAACTAAATATCTTGACGGGTTGGTTCTGTTCTTTTTTACGTGCCAAAACCACACAGCACTATGCTTTTTAAATAGCAAATAAGCTAAAAACAAGGTCTTAAACTGAAAAACTTTTCACTGTAACCCGTTGCAGAACTCTATCGAGAGCATTTATCTTGAGACAGCGTAGTAAGAACCTTATCTATTTTGGCTCGAATTTTTTGAAAGTTCTAAGTGGAAAGCTGAGACAGTGATGTGTGGCGGTCGTGTCGGCTATTTGTCACAGACTGGAACAGCTATCTAGCGGGAACAGCTACTCTAGTTGGATTATTACAACCAATTTTCAGTCGAAAATTTATTTGAAATACTTCAGACAACTTAATTATTTAGTTGGCGGTATGGTTCCGGGCAGAGCAGAATAGGACCACGTCT
The DNA here is from genome assembly GCA_949316235.1 of Oegoconia quadripuncta. Taxonomy (NCBI): domain Eukaryota; kingdom Metazoa; phylum Arthropoda; class Insecta; order Lepidoptera; family Autostichidae; genus Oegoconia; species Oegoconia quadripuncta. The sequence goes on from OX438747.1 coordinate 23,665,614, forward strand.
CTTCATTTGGATGTCTGCCTTGGTCAAACCCTTGATTCTTATATTGATATACCTGCAGTTAGTCTTGTTGGTGTTCTGATATGTTACATGCTTATGTGTCAAAGAACAGATTTTTATTTATTGTCAAAAATTATTATTACCATATTCAGCAATTCCATTACAATTAATAGTCAAGCACTTCAATTATCACCAGCTTACGGTGTGACGACGATGTTCACAATTCCGTATATAACAAAGTTATTACATTTTATGATATTATCATTATCTTTATCCGCTCCACGATGCTGAAAGAGGTAATAATATTTATGACGAACGACACCTAAAACATTATTATGCTTATATAATTTTAAGACTCAAAGTTGGATACTTAAACTGCACTTAAAGTTTGAATAACTCATCTTAAGGAGTCTTCAAATAGCTGAGTAAAATATTCTCCACGGCTCTTAACTAGTTTTAGTAGTATTAAAAATTTGTCGCCTTGAGCGTTGGGTGCGGGATAATGTGTACACATTCACAAATAATACATAAACAGCCTATGAATGTCCATTTATAATGTCCGTCTGGCTAGCTACCACCATCTTATCTAAATCTGCCGCAAACCCTAACACATTTGGAGGAATGGCTATCTTATTTCTGACATTGCTATTAACATTGCTGCGTGGTGGCAGATTTAGATAAGATGGTGGCAGCCTGCCGGCCGGACATTTTAAATGTCCTATTTATGGATAAATTGGCGACGGAATTTATAATTTGGACGGTCGTATGACTTAAATAATACGCGGCTTGCTACAAGAAGTGAAATGGTGGCGCTGCATATTGCTACCAGCCATTAAAGGAGACGGACCAAAACTAAAACATCAACGAATGTTAGTGACTCTGATTACCTATTAATACCGACGCTTGGAAGAATCCGATGAGTCGTTTAATAAAATGCCCTACCACCAACCAAACCGAGTATTAAACATGCACACCGGGGATCGGACCCGCGACCTCCGATTCGTAAACCCTATGTTGTTCACTTTGAATTACGGAGGCGGCGGTTCTTCAACCTCCCCTGTAGGCGACCTGGCTTAAAGACTGCCTTCCATTGAAAACAACCTGGACCGACTATTTAACATGCCTACCGAAGCACGGGAACACTCGTATTATAAAATGCCACTACACCTATGCAAGGACTGACTATGCGGGAAATATTAATTATGAATACGCTTTTTCAATAAAGTTCCTGTTAATATACAAAATCTTCATTTCAATAAATTTAATAGTCAAAGTCAAAGTCAAAGTCAAAAATGCTTTATTTTGTAGGTACACAGAGTACACTTAAAATAGTTAATTTTAACCTTATTGAAAAAGCGTAAAAAAAAATATAAAACAGAAACTTATTAAGAAAGCATATTATAAAATATCAGACTATTTAGATGATAAACATCCTTGGACATAACCAGCTCGTTCGTCTGCCAGGCTATTTCAGAATTAATAATGAAATCTAAAAACCTACTTGTAATATAAGAAACTGTTTTTAAAAGAGCTACCCCTCGAGTTCCTTGCACGTTCTTCTCAGGGGAAAATTGCATTTTGAACAAGCAGTAGCTTAAAAAAATGTAAAATTGACTATTTTTATTAAATGTAATACCCTGTGTACATACAATCAAAAAGCATTTTTGACTTTGACTTTGACAGACACTGGTACTACTAGCCGCGCCGCCCTCTCATAAAAAAAAAAAAAAGTTTAGTTTAGTTGGTGTACAACCGAATCGACATCATTGCTTAACTTCGAAAACGAGTAGCGAATGCGAGTGCTTCTACTCTTCGTTACTTTTTTTAAATATTATCCTTGTTCCGTGTGACTTTACTATTACAACAAACAGTTGTGTAAGTTCTCTGAAAGTGCCTTTTAAAAAGTTAAATTCCTCTGTTTTCAAGAATTTTCTATTCGCAGACGTAGGCAACTGAGTGTAACCCAGCCTCTATACTGTTTGGAGCGAAAGTGGAACGAATTGCGTTGATATAAGGCTCTTTTCGGTGTTACCACTAAATGAGCTCAAGGAAGGCTATATTCAGATGTAGGTCATTCCTAAGCGCTGCTAATGTTAGTTACGTTATCCGATTAAAGGTTATACCTCTGTAAAGGGAGTAAAAACAGACTTTGCAAATGGGTTGTGTGTTGTCTGTGTGTGTCCTATTAAATTCCTGAAATTGCTATTAAAAAAAAGAAGAATTTTCTGAATCGGTTTATATTTGACTGAGAATGAGTTCTGATGTAACATACATTTTGAAAATACAACCGAATTGATAATTTTTGAAGTCGCTTAAAAACTGAAAGTATAAGTAAAAGGGATTATAATATAACATATATTGAACATTTAGTATACAAAGCAATTAATTATTTTAAAAATTAAATATCTTCGAAACGGCCAAAAATATTACAATCCAGCTTAAAACCGTAGGACAGGAGAACCATGGTGACCGATATAGCCCGAAGAATTGCCAAACTTAAGTGGCATTGGGCGGGGCATTCGAATGGTGACCACGCACTGGAGGACGCAGCGTGGGCAGGCCCCCCACCAGGGTGGCCCATGATAAAGATCGCGGAAAGCCGCTAGATGCGGGCAGTGCAGGACAGATCGTTATGGAGATCCTTGGGGGAGGCCTTTGTCCTTCAATGGACGTGATATGATGATGATGAGTGATCAAAATATTTCCCCTTATCTAGTTTCAAATATGAAAAGAAACCGCATTCAAATCGGACTCATTCTTGAGATACATCCGGATGTATTTACCCAGGCAAAGACTTGACACACTCACAACGTCGTTTACACATAACACTGGTCGTTTCGGGGTTTAATTTGCAAATAACACTGGTCGTTTTCTGTCCGAGTTTAATAGTGATGTTAGGAACGAAATTCCCCGAGCAAACATATAAGTAATATTCAATCTCAACTCTCACTGACCTCTTTAACTGAGTAGCAATCCATTTCACTCCTGCTAGTGTAGCATTAGAGGGCGTAACGATCCTCTAAATCCTTAAACGTTTTCAAGCCGGTGACCCTCTTCAGCGAGAAACGACCTATATTTGTTTGGAGGGCGGCCATATTTGAAATATGTTGGCAATTCTGACCATTGCCCAACACTTATGGGAAGGTCAATGCGGTTGCTCCCAAATACTTACTCGTTGCGTTACACATATAACTCTTTCTTTTAAAAGCAATTTAAGAGGAAATTTTTGGCATAGATTTTTTTTTTATTTACAACGGGTTGGTACTTGACCTCAATCACACCTGATGTTAAGTGAAGATGAGGTCAAAGGTGGAAGCGTACTGACCCGGAAACGTGTGTATGTGCAAAGATATTTCTTTATATTATATTTACTGTTAACTTAGTCATCAGCCCCGCCATCGGGTGGTATTTTTTTTGTGAAGCACTAAATCTTATTTCAATAAAATTTTAAAATGAACAAAAATAAGAATAATTTTTATTACTGAAGTGCTTTTAGGTTTCGACACGTAAAAAGAATAGAACCAACCCGTCTCTTCCTGTGGGTGTCGTAAAAGGCGAATAAGGAACTTTACACCAAATAACATCTACAGACTCACTCACGGCGATAGGCTCAACCCCTGTATATGTATCTGTTCCTGTACCTATTTGAACTATCGATGTTGTATCAAGCAATGAAGGATTTAACTAATACCCAAAAGTTAATCTGCCACTAATTTGGGATTAAAGTCGTAACTTATTGCTGACGGTTGTGTGAATATGCTCTTAACACCGTCCTTTGATATCGCCCGGTTTCTTTCAATGACTGCCGTAATCCAAATTAAGCTCAAACCTGTAAATCCGAAACCCAATTTATCTTTGACACCCGGTTTTATACTTCTTTACCGAGCTTCGACTAAAGTGCTACCATTCATTATAGAAACGTGGATAAGGTAAATTAGAAGTAATACTTCGTTCGGTGTTAGTTTGAAGCCTATTTCTGTCTCCGTGAGTGACACTTTATCGTCAAAATGGCAAAACCGATTGTCTTTCCCGAAATCTGAAACGGATTAAAATATTTCCAACAGCAATCATTTCGAAGCACACCCCGAAAACTGCAGGTAGCAATATTTTGTACTAGCTTTCCGCCTGCGGCTTCGCCTGCCTGGAATAACTTTATGGCGGATATGTTTAATTTGTTTATCCCGCGAGAAGTACTCTCTTTATCGGGTTAAAAATATTCCATGTCTTAATCCATGGTATATTCTAAATTTTCACTCTGATGAGAAATTAACAAAAATCCAAACTTTCGCATTGATAATATTAGTTAGATAACAACTTCAACATGTGTTCCCGAGTTATGGGTGTTTTTCATTCATGTATTTATTTACATAAAAAAAGTTTGTGTAGTTTATCAACCATCTGGTGTCCATAATACAAGCATAGTTGCTTAGTGTGGAACTAGATGGCGCTGTGTGTATGTGCAAAATTTTTATTTTTATTTAACACATAAAAAGAGGCATTGAATAATACGTAACTATGGTGTATATGATAGAGTAATTACACTACTAGTTACTAATATTAAAAATGCAAAAGTCTGTCTGTCTGTCATCTTTTCACATATAAACCTCTGAATCATTTACTCTTGTTTTGCTCTCTAAAAACCGTAGAGGATGTTTATTTTAAAAGAACTACAGTAACAGGACTATACATACACTCATATCGTTCTTTTGTGTGCGCGTAGTTAAAAATTATAGACTGACCTAAATTTATTTTGAAGCCAACCGATTCGACAACATTACTAAGTTAGTTTGTAGTCATCTATTTCTTCCACTCCCGTATCAGGAATTCTATGTAAACCAAAAACTGTTCGACGTATCCTTTCCGTACGTAATTTAATTTGTTATCAAAATTACTACTCAACACTAGCTGTATCAACAACGGACACTTTTCACTCACGATTGACCACAAATGTACACGCAGACGGGAACATGCGCGTACTTTTATGCACTCGTACTTGTAGGGGTTGTAACTGAAAACCAGTGTTTCGCTCTTTGAGTGATGTGCCACACTGAGTTATAACCCATTTGTGCTACTGCGGCACACACTCGCTCTTTGTTTTTATAATAAGGTTCCAGTGGACATTCACAATTTACCTTAAAATAAATTCAAAACCATCATAAAACGGACATTATTTCCCAAAGGCTATATTATAAAATTTCTGACTATCTGGATGATAAGGAAGCATGGACATAGACCGCTCGGCGATATTCAGCCTAATTATACAATATAATATAATTGTAACCCAAACTTATTTAAAAGAGCAACCCTTGAGTTTCTTGCTCGTTCTTCTCTGGGGAATCTGCTTTGCGAATGAGCAATAATGTCAATAACTTTAATATTAAGACAAAAAATGTGACGTTTTCAAGTGATAATCTTTATTCTACGAAATAAATATTTTTTGACTTTGACTTTGTATTTTCTATTCTTTACTTTAAAAATTGTGTAGTTATGTGAACGCAGTGGCGTAAATAAATGCTTTATCTATCTATATATCTATCTATCCCATATTACACTCAAGTGATGTGGAATTTGCCATGACAGCAATATTCATTACTTTAGTAGGTTGAGTTCTGCAGCGTAGCCGTCTGGAAGATCAGACAGGTAACAGATGTGGCTACTGCAAGATTGGTTTGCTTTTGCTATTTTCACAGTGTCACGACCTACGGTCTTTTGCTTTGGAACGAAGGGCTGATGCTGAAAATATTCCTATTTTGCAAAGAGGGCACTATCAGCCATTTATAAATTAAAATTATATAAATAACAGAAAGTTATAAATTATAAATTTAGAAAGCCCTCGAGAAAATATGAACATTTGACGACCGGTTGGTGTAGTGGATAGTGATCCTGTCAGCGAAACCAACGGTTGCGGGTTCGAATCCCGCGACGGGTGAATGTTTGTGTGATGACGAACTTTTATTCCCGAGTCATGGATGTTTATATAAATATTTATGTATGTTTATCCGTTATCTAGTATCCATAGTACAAGCTTTGCTTAGTTTGGAACTAGCTGATTGGTGCAAGTGTCCCAAATATTTATTTATTATATTAATATCATCCAAGTCCAAGTTATTTCTGAGCAAAGAAATTGCATGTATTTACTTATTTCATATATGTATATATGTCGAGTTGGTAGCGACCGGGACGGTACTAACCTCATCTGGTATAGCTCGGGAAAGTCCGATGATACCTCAAGCTACTAAACGAGAATACGATATCAGAATAACACTAGGAATTTAACAAAATTACCATGATGACGTATGCTGTAAAATTTATGTAGTGTTTGTTAATTGTGCAATAAAAAGTATTTGATTGATTGATCTGTTCATGTCCATGAATGTTTATCATCTAAATAATCTGATATTTTATAATATGCTTTCTTAATAAGTTTCTGTTTTATAGTATCTTTAAATTTTATGAAAGGAAGATTTTGTATATCAACAGGAACCTTATTGAAAAAGTGTATACATAACCCTTTGAATGAATTACTGACTTTGCGGAGGCGACTTATGTGACCTGCAAGTTTATCTTTATTTCTTGTATTGACATCATGTTTATGACTATTTTTTTCTAAATGATGCTATATTTTTAACCGACTTCAAAAAAGTGGGAGGTATTCGGGGCGTTTTTTTTTTTTGACATACTCGTATAAAATATTATTGTGTCGAGGATGAATTGAAAAATATTTTTTGGATAGGTATCCAGTTAGTCATATCACTTCTTTCTAACATGATTGTAAACGAATTTACCGCAAGGCAATCACAGTAATTACAAGTTTAACTCGCCACGGACTCCACACTGGAGCTTCCACTTCCAACCTAGAGCAAGTTGAATAGTCTCCGGGGATTTAAGGCGGATCGGAAAGCTTTTTGCCCGGACCAAAAAATAAGCATGAGTTTGTAACTGTACTTGATTGCTGTGGCATTGTAAAATACATACATAACCTTAACGATCTTTATCCCAAAGGGGGTGGTCAGAGATTTCCGAAACATCAGCGTTTAGGTGTTCCAATAATTTAAAATTTCTTGAAAGAACATCTACCGTTTCGAAATATAAAAAAATGCACACGTGTCAGAAAGATCAATGCGGTTGCTCCCAAATACTTACTCGTAGCGTTACACATATACTCTTTCCTTTAAAAGCAATTTAAGAGGACATTTTTGGCTTAGATTTTTTTATGCACAATGAGGTCAAGTACCGATGACCTCAATCACACCTGATGTTAAGTGAAGATGCGGTCTAAGGTGGAAGGGTACTGACCCGGAAACCGCAACACATTTGGGGGACTGGCTATCTTATCTCTGACAACAGGAACAGAACAATGCTATTAACATAGCTGTTTGGCGGCAGATTTAGATAAGATGGTAGTAGTTTGCCAGGCGGACATTTAAAATGCCCTACCACCAACCAAACCGTGTACTTAAACATGTACCTCGCTGGGGAGCGAACCCGCGACTTCCGAATCCTAAACCCAATGTTGTTTACGTTGGGCCGCGGAAGCGGTTAAGACTTAAGCCAATTCGGTGGCCTACAGGGGCGGCTTAATGTTGATGATGATGACCATGCAAGTGCAAGTCTATAGATGTTATTGGTAAAAAGTTCCTTAGTCGCCTTTAACGTCACCCACGAGAAGAGACAGGTTGGTTTTATTCCTTTAATTACCAAAAAGTTCATTGAAATTTTATTTTATTTAAAAACGGCTGACTTGTACTAATAGCATGACAGGCGTGATAGATATTTATGTCGCGCGAGTTTATATTTTGTCATCCTCAATCATTTGGACGAAATATACAAATATTCTACTCTGACGCCGCGTCGCGCGCGACAACCAATACCATGCTACGGGGGCTGGTTCATGAAGGGAAATTAATTTTACACTTTATTGCATATTTAATACTTTATTATATGTTCATTATTTAACACTATATGAATTATGAAAAAAAAAATGAATTACCTATTGCATATAAGTATACAAACATACATTGAACAAACATAGGACAAAAATTATAATACACAAAAGGCGAGCTTATCTCTGTAAGAGATTTCTTTCAGCAAATCCTCGGAAGGAAAAACCAATTTAAAGTTTGTTATTGCAGACGAAGATCGATACTTATAATATAGAACAATACATTAACAAAACATCACTGTTATAGGAACACAATTGACAAATGACAAAACATACACAATTACATAAACAAAAATAATTGTTTGTACCTAATAATGAGTAGATGAATATCGTTAGGTATCTAGAACTATTAAAAAGTCACCATATTATCGGAGGCATTTGACGTTAGGCTCCTCAGAAAACCAGCGCTGTAGCAATTGCTATATGCATATGCTGAGATGGAGTCCATTTTTGTCATCACAATGCATTCACTGCATTTCTAAATCTCCCTGTTTCTGTATCTTGTAGTAATTTTCTTGATATAAATAATATTGTTGCTATTATAGTGTGGTGTCAAGTAAATATAATTGTCTATTATTATACGTTTACGTGTCATTTTTTCGCTAAACCTTGAGATTTAATTTAGCATATTTATGTCGTTCCAACCCCAAAAATATCCTTTGATTTTATCCGAAGTTACGGTCCTAAGTTATTATGTTACGAAATCGAAGAAAATTTCCCCGAAGATTGAATAATGTATGTAGCTGCTGGGCACAACTTTATGCGTCACCCTTTCCATCATTGAATAGATATTTTTGTTTTATTACGGTTAGTGCTGTGTGGTTTTGGCACTCAAACAGAACGTCGCAAAATTGTGAAATGACCTGACAGAAACTCAGGTTTCTGACCATAACACCAAACGTCTCGTCTATAATTTCATTAGGAATTGAAACAATGTTATCTTATCCTTTTTCTTTCTAAGAACCACACTGAAGATGTTATAGCCTACCAAAGTGAAAAACTGAAAAGTTGGAAGCGAGAAGTTCTCAAAGTGAATTTAAAATGACATAGATAGTTCTGGTTTCCATTCGTGTTGACTTTTAAACGTAGTTTTCTTACCCATTTGCTGATCTCTCAGTTCGCCGTAACAAATCAATGGCTGGAGAACTTGGCTATGAACTGGATGTAACCTCATCCTACTAGTCAATAGAATAATAGAAACAGAGGCCTTTCCTCAAATAATAAGCATACCTGTGTTATTTATTAATGTTTTATTTAATAAAAATAAAAATTAACTACCTATGCCAATAACTTCTATTTCACTTCCCTAATTTACCCAATTTTTTTCTGTTTATATAAATGACTAAATGATAGATATTAATGACACAATTATAATAATAATCGTATAATGTAATAATTTATAAAACATTTATAATGACAATTTTTAAATTCTAATATTTAATGTAAATTAATATGGGACAAGTTCCTGCAACAAATTTTTTATTTTTTTTTATTTGTTATTTTTTATCCTTACGGTAAAAGTCTACCAGACTTTGATATTTTGTAGGTATTTTACATTAGTTATTCTAATATTTTAGTTTAGCCAGCCGCCATGTATACACTATCGACCGTGTTTCATTATATTGTACCGGATGAGTCTTTTACCGTAAGGAAAAAAATAAATAAATAAAAACAAAAATAAATTATTGCAGGAACTTATCCCATATCAATTTACATTAAATATTAGAAATTAAAAATTACATTAATTTTTTTTTAAATTATTACGTTATACGATTATTATTATAATTAATTTATTATATTTTTTTCCTTACGTTTAGAAAACTAATCCGGTATATTAAAATGCTTTACATTTCCATCTACAATGATCTAAGGCTAATGATGATTGGTTTGATTAACCTCATCCTCAGTTTTTAACCGACCTTAGAAAACAAGGAGGTTCATAATTCTACTGTATTTTTTAATGTTTTCATTTTCTATTTCAACGGGTATTCGCCTATAGGGTTCTTCGCGGCTCTCTGTAATCTATTTTGGCAAGAAGAGTTGATGGCATTACATGTGTATCTCCAGTCTTTATCCGAATTATCGCAAGAAAGCGTGGTCCGAATTGAGGTCGGCTGTCTTTACATTTAATATTAAATTAAAAAAAAAAAAAAAACTTTAGTCTGTATTGGGTTCGTTGCACAATAAATATGAACGCTGGTGATTAAAATAGGGAAAGGTTGTTAGCCAATTTTGATGAAACAGCGTCAGCAGTTTTGAAGATAAAATATTATAACATTTGACGACCTTGACGACCTGTTTGGTGTAGTGGTTAGCAACTCTGACCACTATACCAAAAGGTTGCGGGCTCAAATCCCGCTAAGGGCATATGTTTGTGTGATGAATACGGACATGTATACACTAGTTATAGATGTTTTCATTTATAAGTATTTATTTACAAAAAAATGTATTTATGTAGTATATCAACCATCTGGTATCCACAACACAGGCCTATAGTTGCTTACTGTGGAACTAGATGGCACTGTGTGTATGTCTAAGGATATTTATTATTTTTATTTGGAAGCGGCTTGCATCAAATCGTCTATCCACATGGATGTCCCACGGCTGCGCGTGCCGGTGCGTGGTCTCCACTCGAGAACATTATTTTTCTACTGGTCATAAGTTGTTTGAGCCTACCCACTAACAATTCAACTGATCAATCCGCTGAGCTATTAGTTCATTCGCCTACGGATTTCTTCTTTCCTGAATTCTAAATTAATTTTTAAATTCTCAATTTATATTAAATAACTTAGGAAATAAAAATTTTCCAAATTGAACTGAACTACCAGTTGGAGCGAGTATGCTTGAGTGCAAAATTTATCACCCACCACGATAAATTGGATCGCCTTTTTTCGTCCGACTCGTAAAACTCGCATCCGAGCCGAGATATACGGGCGCTGAGCGTGCATCCAATGGGTAATTAGAATTACATAGAACTCGTTCAATTTCCATTGCGCGCAGTTTTTTGGCAATTCAGTTTAAAACCTATTGCTAGTTTATTGGGTGATTCAGGCATAGAGCAAAGACAGCTTTTAATAGTCAAATAGCATGCAAGAACTGCCAACCGCCTCCGTGGCTCAATGTAAATAATATAGGGTTTACGAATCGGAGGTCGCGGGTTCGATCCCCAGCAGGGTACATGTTTAGTAATCGGTTTGGTTGGTGGTAGGGCATTTTAAATGTCCGTCTGCTTGTCAAAGATAAGATAGCCAGTCCCCCAAATAAGATGAGGTTTCAGGGCCAGTACACTTCCACCTTCGGCCTCATCTTCACTTAACATCATGTGTGATTGATGTCAAGTGCTAACCCGTTATGCATTTAAAAAAGAACGTCTCATTACAAAAATCTGTCTTCAATCAGAGTACAATTACTTCTGATTGACTGTGAACACTCTGAACCCGTTCTGATTTTAGTGGGTGGTATGTCGGAAGCGCTTGTGTCGTAGTCGCATTTGCTATTCGTTTTCGATTAGGGAAGTTAAGTAATATCTGGCGCGGTCAGTCCTTGGATGAGTGACCACTAGTGGCATTTTAATATGAGTGTTTCCGTTCTTCGGTGGGCACGTTAAATAGTCGGTCCCGGTTGTTTTTAATTGAAGGCAGTTGTTAAGTCAAGTCTGTCGACTTAAGCCGCCCCGGCTTAAAACACTGACTGTCATGTAGCCAATAGTCTGAAATAAATTCACCAATCCACACTGGGCTCGCGTGGTGCCCATACCCTCTCACAGCGAGAGGAGTCTGTGCCCTGAATGGGGATGTGTAAAGCTGTTGATAATGTCAGAACATACGAGTAAACAGCGCTAATGTAAACAGCGTTAATTTAAAATTTGAAATTGATACATAATATTGGCTTTTTGGCGGGATCTCGGCGAGTGAAGTTGCATTTTTCTTTATAATTCTTATAATTTGTGCATTCTAACTTTTGAAGCTTAATAATGGCAGAATATTGCGCAGCAAACGTTAGTGATGGTGTACAGGTGAAAGGAAGTGTAAATTAAAGTGCGTAACGGAGCTGTCGGGTTCCCACAAGAAGCTGCCAAAATCTTTTGTAAAGCATTCTGCCACTTTACTGAAGAATGACTTGACCGTGACTAGACTCTGTATACGCCAAGTATACAAATTACTTTTGACTGAAACTGACTTATAAACTGAAATAATAAGAGAAATAAAATTCACTCGAAACTGGCAGTAATGTCCCTCGACAGTGAGGTTGACTGGTTGCCATCCTCAAAAATAAGAAGAAGAAGATACATAACATAATGGAGGCTATTTAGTTGTTTAAAATTGATTCATTCTATGTTACTGTTATTGTTTAGCGAATATAATTAATTTCACCACTATTTTAACATGACTACCATATTTGTATGCCAATTTGGCTGATCCCAGAGATCATGTTTATAAGTTAATGTATCATAACAACGTGTACACCTGTGTATCACAAATAAATAAATGATTGATTGATTGATGTAGGCGACAAATATGAGTCGCCGAAGCGAACGTCTTTATTGCGGACCATATCACACCGAAATAATGTTGTAGGACGTAAGCTTTGAGTCGGCGCAAAAAATCTGACACAGACTAAAGACTAACTGACAGAAAAAAAAGACAACAATCGGTGGCCGATTAAAAACAGTTGTCTGCGATACTTCTATTATAGTACAGCACCAACCAAACTTAGGCCCTTATTTATAAACTATTCACAAGATTGAGAACAGTCTTGTGACTGGTCTCAAGTAAACGTGTTGATTAATAAACCTAACTTGAGACCTGACAAGCACGTGCACACTCAAATAGTACTCACGAATATACGAAACTCAAGACTATCATTCATTCGCCGCTGAGGCGTATACTTCAGAAGTGATCTGAGCTCAGTAAACCTAAAGATTGGTTTATAAATTAGCACGGAGCTTGAGATAGTGTCAAATTCCTAAGACGCATCTCGGGTGATACAGCCTCGACTCGTATTGAAATTGGTTTATTAATTAAATCTATATATACTAAATTTTATCTTAGCACCTAAAATCTTATAGCAGTATTATTAGTATCAGCAGAATAAAATCCATTACAGCATTATTTCATAAAATAAATATTATTTTATTATTGAATAAAAGTAAAGGAACCTACACATATTAAACAAGGGCAAAACTTAATTACACAGAAGCGAGCATCATCATCATATCAGACGCCCAGTGCTGGACAAAGGCCTCCCCCAAACATCTCCACAAAAACCTTATGCCAGTGAATGAAGCAAAAGAGGTGTGTCAGGATCGTAGCAAGTGAAAGTCTGTGGTCTCTGCCTATCACTATGGGAAACAGGCGTGACATTATGAATTAATAATCTATTGACCAAGCCGGTAGATGATCGAACCGAAGATAAAAAATAATCACAAATAAACATCCCTGTATTATTAATGTAGCTCTCTATTTACCATTGAAGCAAACAAACAATATAACTATGAGACGACAAAGTGAAAATGCAAATAGAGGTTAATGGCCCACTGATCACGTCTTGTTCAGAAGCACCAATTAGTGCTAAGTAATGTATACTGTAAAACTGAACCTTAAATCTTGAGATGTAAGTTTCATTTTATCATCAAAGAAGCATGTGGGATACCGTGCATTTCCGATATCTATTCGAATTTGAATGGTATAGGTATTTCGATAAAGAATGTTTTAGTTTTGTTTGAGATTTTAATGGCACATTAGGGATAATGCGATAGAGCATATACTATTAGATAAATCAGTTGATTATTACGCAGATTGATGGAGTAACTACTGGGTAAGGAATTAACATTTGAAGTCTCGTATAACATTTTTAGGACTCAGGAATACTGCCAAGCGATTCTAATGTTCACCAGTCTAATAGATATAAGTGCCGGCCTTTAGAAGTATACGGGCACCGATCGGTGAAAAAATTTTTTTATACCGTCAACACTTGCGGAGACCGATCGGTGCCAACGGACATCCGACATTCAACTCTCAATCCTAATGATTACAGAATTCGAATTCCTTTAAACTGTGTTTGTACTAACTAGTTCTCTATTAAATTCCGCATCCAATAATCCAATAATGTGTGCTTATGTTACCTATGATATTTAGTCTGTATTTCCGAAGAGAATTTTTTCTTTTCGGCTGGGAGTAAAGGCGTAGAATTCCAACTACTATTTTTATTAGAACTTAACAGTCAAGAAAAGTGAATCTTAGTGTCATAGCAATATAATCCATATTTCTTTGTATTACGTTGGCCTACAATACTAAATTGAAATGAGCGTTATCGCAATGTGTTAAGATTAATTTATCCGACATAGTCAGTTGCCATTTCGCTGACTGTACCCTCGGAATGAGACGACACGCTAAGTCCCATGACAGGATTAGACGGAACGTTATCTCCGTTTGTTGTGTGTAAATATGTGTGTTTGTCTTTCATATTTTCGTCTTTGCGTAGTGTATGGCTACAGCTGGATTTGGGGTTATATAGAGTGTTGACAAAATGTTTTAAGCAAGGATTCAGAGTGTCAAATACTTTGCACTTCATTGTACTAGGACTAGGTAATATTAGCAACTAACTTAAATTATTTTAATTGAATTTAACACAATATAATAAATAGAGAGATACAAATACAGAAGGAAGAGAGAGATTCAGATATCAGATTATTTCGATGATAAACATTCATGGACATAACCAGCCCGTTCACATAACCAGGCTATTTCACAATTAATAATGAAATATTATAATAAAAAAAAATAATAACTAATAATTTTGTAATATCAAAACCTTTTTTTTTTTAAAGAGCAACCTCTCGAGTTTCTTGCTTGTTCTTCTCACGGTAAAATTGCCTTTTGAACAAGGAGTAGTTTTAAAATGTAAAATCTGACTATTTAAAGGTACCCTGTTCGAGCTAATTTAACCGATACACTTCTCGCCGAAAATTAAATTTCCATCCACATCACCTGGATGAGTGGAAGTCTACCACTGTACGTTTCCCAAGAAACTTCTTACCACGGACGACCACCCTGTGGAACGGACTTCCGGAAGCGGTATTCCCGAACGAGTACGACATTGGAACCTTCAAGAAACGAGCCTACACCTTCCTCAAAGGCCGGCAACGCATCTGTGACCCTTTTGGTGTTGCGGGTGTCCATGGGCGGCGGTGATTGCTTTCCATCAGGTGACACGCATGCTCGTTTGCCGCCCTCTCATATAAAAAAATAACCCTGTGTACCCACGAAATAAAGCATTTTTGATTTGATTTGATTTAGAGAAAGAAAGAGAGATACAGAGATTAAAAACCTATCATCTACACTTACTGTTCGGGCACAGCCTCCTCTCACTTGGAGAGGGTAAGGGACCATAAACCACTACGCGGGCTCAGTGCGGATTTGATGGATTTGTGTCAGATTGGTAGCCACCTGACAGTTTGACGACTGCTTTCAATAGAAAACAACCGGGATCGACTATTTAGCAAGCCCACGAAGCAAAGAAACATCTGTATTAAAATGCCACTATGACCACCCATCCAAGGACTGAGCTCGCCAGATCGAAAACGAATAGCGAATGCGGCTGCGCCACGAGAGCTTCTGCGACACGAGCGCTTCTAGAAACCTATCATTATATCAGCCACCGGACGTCACTAATGAACAGCGGCCTTCCCCATAAAATTTCAGGGTGACCGGTTGGAAGCGGCCAGCATCCAGCGATTTCCCGCGACCTTTATCAGGTCGTCTGTCCACCTTGTGAGTGGATGTCCTACGCTGCGCTTGTTAGTGCGTGGTCTTTTTTTTATATGCACGACGGTTACGTGCTTAACCACAATCACACTTGATGTTAAGTGAAGATGAGGTCGAAGGTGGAAGCGAACTGACCCGGAGACCCCAACACATTTGGGGGACTGGCTATCTTATCTCTGACAACCGGAACACAACAATGCTATTAACATTGCTGTTTGGCGGCAGATTTAGATAAGATGGTGGTAGCTAGCCAGACGGACATTTAAAATACTACCGACCAAACCGAGTACTTAATCATGTACCCCGCTGCGGATCGAACCCGCGATCTCCGAATCGTAAACCCAATGTTGTTTACACTCCACTCGAGAACTTCAACTTGCTAATCCGCTGGGCTGTGTCAATAACCTTCGTTCGCCTACGGTCTTCATTCCTGATTCGATCACGTAATCAAACATTGAGTATGGCCCTCTCCATTGCTTGTTGCGTTACCTTGAGCTTTCTTATGATGAATTAAAAACTTATACAAGGCCTCCGCCTAACCTAACCTAACCGCCTCCGTGGGTCAATGTAAACAAAATAGCGTTTACGAATCGGGGGTCGCGAGTTCGATCCCCAGAGTACTAAACCCAAACCCCAGAGTACTAACCCCAAACCGAGTACTATACATGTACCCCACATGTATAGTACTCGGTTTGGTTGGTGGTAGGGCCTGGCTAGCTACCACCATATTATCTAAATCTGCCTCCAAACAGCCATGTTGTTGTGTTCCGGTTGTCAGAGATAAGATAGCTAGTTCCCCAAATATTTGGGTTTCCGGGTCAGTACGCTTCCACCTTCGGTCTCATCTTCACTTAACATCAGGTGTGATTAAGATCGAGTGATGACGAATGAGTGAAACGAAAGCAATCAAGTGACTGATGGTACACAAAAGGTCAGGTGCGGTCGACCACTAACCGCCGAGCGTTTATGAAGCATTGGAAGAGAGGACAACGCAAAAGTAGTATATCAGGATCGTTGCAAGAGGAAATCTGTAGTCTCTGCCACATCTGCCTACCCCAACGAGAAACATGTGTGAACATATGTACGTATGTATGTAGAGCATCAATTTATTTATTACAGTAAATCCAGTTGCCATGAAATTGCCCACACGCTGTACATAAACGAGGTACGTGCGTGTTTATTTTTCCTCGAGCTCCGAGGGGAAGCGCGTAAATGTTGTTAATGCACACTTAATTATAACGTAGTGTCGCACGCCGCGCTTATTTCAATCTCGGAGTCTCTAGGGTTGCGGCGAGACACGAGGTTTTCATTTTCAAGTCATAATAAAAATCAAAATTTTAGTGACAGTCTCCCATGGCTAGTATAACCTCATGTTACAAAGCGCGATAGAACTATATTTTTTGTTTGTTTGTTTGTTTGTTTGTAAACGCTTTATTGTACAAAATGGCAATACATTAATTTTGCATTGATACATAAATTGAGTACAACGGCGGACTTATCACATAGAGGGATTTCTTCCAGTCAACCATAGGGTTCGTTAGAAAACAGTAGATTGGGCGTATACAAATTACAGCAAATTCAAACTAAAGCAAATACCTACACTACACACTAATAAATATTATATATATATATGAAAGTAATAAGAATAATATATAATAATACATAACTACACCTTCATAAAATATTTTATGAAGGTATAGTTATGTATTATTATATATTATTCTTATTACTTTCATATATATATATAATATTTATTAGTGTGTAGTGTAGGTATTTGCTTTAGTTTGAATTTGCTGTAATTTGTATACGCCCAATCTACTGTTTTCTAACGAACCCTATGGTTGACTGGAAGAAATCCCTCTATGTGATAAGTCCGCCGTTGTACTCAATTTATGTATCAATGCAAAATTAATGTATTGCCATTTTGTATTATATTTTATTTTATTATTTAAGATAACCTTTTTTTTTAGTTGTGACGGGGGGGGAATCTTTAAAAGATACCCAGAACAGAAAATACCAGAACAGAAACAGAACAGAAAGGGATTTTCACCCACTAAACCCCCCCCCGGTGATCCGCCTCAGCGCTTGTCGGAGAACACCGGGAACTCAAAGGACGAACTATCGGTGCTCCCCTAGCACTCCGCTGAAGCCCTCCCCGGGCTGGTCAAGTAGCCAAGCCGCACAAGCTCGCCGATGTCGGCTGCAGCGGGACGAAACCACGTCGTACCACCGCTGCCATCCATGGGGCCGCTACCACTGGTGAAAGCACGGCCAGAGCCCTCACTCTGACCGCCCATGACCCTGAGCGCCCCTGCTCAGGGTCATAGTCGTGACGCCTCCCTACAAAACTATAACAAACATGATGCACCTGTGATGTGTGATGTATTCTAAGTGCTGCCTTAATTATATGTTACCACCGCATGTGTAGTAAGAAAGTATACATAATTATATGTTACCACGGCATGTGTAGTAAGAAAGTATACATAATTATATGTTACCACGGCATGTGTAGTAAGAAAATAAACATAATTATATGTTACCACGGCATGTGTAGTAAGAAAGTATACATAATTATATGTTACCACGGCATGTGTAGTAAGAAAGTATACATAATTATATGTTACCACGGCATGTGTGTTGAGGTTGTAAAACTCCAGCTTTTAATCCTGGCTAGTTCGCAAGGTTTTTGTGGGTTGACGGCGGTTGTCATCTGTCGCTCTCTCTGTGAAAAATTCTACGTCAATCGTAAATGTATTTTAGACTTCTATTGCTGATTTATATTTCCAATAATGTGTAGTCAGAAAGTAAACATAATTATCAAACCCATAAACTATTACAGTTATTATTATGTATATCTTCGCAACCTGGAGATCAGAAAAACTTAAAGATAGGGGTGACATATTGGTTGCGCTTTGCTAACCATGAGCAATCTGCTCCGATATGCTCTATTTAAATATTCGCAGACTATCTGAGAATGTGTCTGTCGAATTTAGCGAACTCAATAAATTATTTGACGACCTGTTTGGTGTAGTGGTTAGAAACTCTGCTACTATACCAAACGGTCGCGGGTTCGAATCCCGCTAGGGGCATATGTTTGTATGATGAATACATGCTTGTGTTCCTGAGTTAGGGATGTTTTTCATTTATATATGTATTTATTTCAAAAAAAAATGTATTTGTGTAGTTTATCAACCATCTGGTATTCATAACACAAGCCTAGTAGGCTTACTGTGGACCTAAATGGCGCTGTGTGTTTGTGCAAAGGCATTTATTATTATTATTATTATTGCACTGCCTCTGAATCTTATTAATCGTGCGTAGTGCAGCCTGCATGAGTAGGTCATGTAATTTCGATACTAATGACTTCTTTTGCTTGCACGATATAATTAACGCAATACGAGTAGATATAGCGTACTGGGGGTATAATTATCGCTGCAGCTTACTGTACTACAAACGTGTCAATTGTAATTTGATGACAATTCGTGATTTATTAATGATAATGTTGGACGACTTTTTATGTATGTTTAAATATAACCGGCAATGTATGTCGAATTGTCATGGTAAACTAAATGGTACGCTTTGAAGGACAAATTTACGACCTGTTTAGTGTAGTGGTTAGCAACTCTGATCACTAGTAATCTACCATCTGGTATCCACAACACAAGCCTATAGTTGCTTACTGTGGAACTAGATGGCGCTGTGTGTATGTCTAAGATAAAAAAGGAGGTTACAGCTACTAGCTACTGTAAACCAAATTTTTAAAAAGAAATAAAACTTTTATTTTCTTTATTTTTTAAACTACTTCGATATACGATATCGATTTTTTTTTAATGTACAACGGTTGGTACTTGGCCTCAAACACAACTGATGTTAAGTGAGGATGGTGTCGAAGGCGGAAGCGTACTGATCCGGAAACCCAACACATTTGGGGGACTGGATATCTTAACTCTGACTGCTTTGCTTCATCATTTATAATGCGGACTGCTAAGGTATGGAACTCACTGCCTGCGTCCGTTTTTCCCGACACTTACAACCTTGGGATCTTCAAATCTAGAGTGAATAGGCATTTACTGGGTGCGCGTGATACATCTTCGGCTACATCGTCACTTTCCATCAGGTGAGATTGTAGTCAAACGCGAAACCAGTTTTTTAATAAAAAAAAATGCTTCTTAAAATAAAAAAAAAACAATGTACAGTAAATGAAGTAATACAATTTAGCTGCACCCTAAACAGCAACAAGTGCTTTTACATTTATGAGGAAATTACAACATAGTTGGAAAAACTACTTATTTTAAAAGTAATAAAGTACTCTGTTCCTTTTATCGTGGAAGTTGAAATAAAATTCATCTCTAATCCCTGTCATAACAATGGCTTGTGTTAGAATGGCTCTTCGCCTTTTCTCTTCATGTTTGACTTACGTTTCTGCTGACTTTGCTTCTAAATCCGAGATTATTGGAACGTTTCACAACTTCGATCCTGACAGTTGCTTTATTCGAAGTAGGCTTGGCTTATCCATTCCATAAAACTCATATCCATATTTAATTTCCGTTGCTATTTTAAGTGAAGTTATTAAATATATGTGAAGTGACTATGGGACTTTCCACCGAAAACATCTGTATATTTCCCCATTTGTTGAAACGAGCTATGGGCTCATCCATGTCACGTGTGCAGTTCGGTATATTTCATAGGATGAACCGTGACTTCATCTTGATACCATCGGCACAATGGGATCAGCCGTTTATGAGAATAAGAGTATTGATACATGTACAGACAGACAGATAGGCAAACTATAATAAATACCCAATAATAAATAAACCCAATAAAAAATATACAATGATAGGTTAGACAGTGTTGACATATTTAGTTTTTCTTTGGCAAAATTCAAAACATGTGTTTCTAAAGAAATGTCATATAGTTTTCGAACCCAGTTCTAAAGATCAGTTAAGATTTCGACATTTGATTCTATTTTATGTTATGTAATTTACCTAATGCACCTTAGATTATAATAGATTATGAAATTGATATAAGTAACTAAGAATAACAATAATTGTATTGGATACAGAAATAAATATACACAGTACAAAATTGCGATGATAGCTACTGTAGTTGGAAACTGTAGTGTAGCTATAAACGCCCAACAAATGTATTGTTATACTTAGCATTATATAAAATAAATATTGTAACACAACAAGTAGAGAGTATAACAACACCACCTAAATGAAACAAAGAAAGAAAAATTACAAAAAAAATAAAAAATTCTTAAGTATCTACATAACTCACAATTGTTGTTTGTTATGTATATATAAATGTGTTTTGTTTGTTGTCTCTCAAATAAATAAAAAAAAGCTATTTATTCACCACAAAGCTAATTTAACTAGTAATTCCCAAAGAAAATATGAAACTGTGTTATAAAGGTATAGGAACTCAGCAGATATACTGATTTTCAGTCCGGTGTCGCCCCCTAGTAGTAGTTACTAACTTCTTCCTTTGGACTATTCTGAAAAGAATTACTCTATAAATATAATAAAAATAAAATAATATCCTTGGACATATACAGACAGCGCCATCTAGTTCCACACTAAGCAACTAGGCTTATGTTGTGGATACCAGATGGTTGATACACTATTCAAATACATTTTTTTTGCAAATAAATACATATAGAGATGAAAAATATCCATAACTCGGGTACACATGTCCGTGTTCATCATACAAATATATGCCCCTAGCGGGATTCGAACCCGCGACGTTTTGTTATAGCAGCAGAGTTACTAACCACTATACACCAAATAGCTCGTCATAAATAACACTCAAACAATAACATTTTGATTGAAAACCAAGTTTTTTTATGTTTAGTTTTTCTGAAATGTGGTAAAAAGGATTGCTTTGAAATAGTATACATACTCTTTGAATAGATCACTGATTTCACTGAGTTGCCTTAAGAAATAGAAGAAGTAAAAGAATTTTAAACTAAATCCAATGAGAAAAAGTATATCTGTAGCAGAAATCGTTGAAGTGCTAACGCTTTGGAAGATAAATTGCTTTCCTTTAGTTGCCGAGGGACGGTCTGGGAGAATATCTAATTAAAACTAAATAGACCAAGTTTTATTTTATTGCGATTCAGGTTTAAAATTGCCATTTAAAAGATTAAAGTTAAAATTAAAGTAGCTGGTAGGAGTTTGTGATAAGATTTAAAAGTTAACAAGTAATCACATTTTTTATGCACAACGGGATGGTACTTGACCTCAATCACACCTAATGTTAAGTGAAGATGAGGTCGAAGGTGGAACTGACCCGGAAACCCCAACACATTTGGGGGACTGGCTATCTTATCTCTGACAATCGGAATACAACAATGCTATTAACATTGTTGCTTGGCGGCATATTTAGATAAGATGGTGGTATCTGGCCAGGCGGACATTTAAAAATGCCCTTCCACCAACCAAACCGAGTACTTAAACATGTACCCCGCTGGGGATCGAACCCGCGACCTCCGAATCGTTAACTCAATGTTGCACATGGCTAATGAATTTTGCACTAATTTGTAATGCATTTGTATGATATCATCCAAACATTAAGTATAAGCAGCGTTAATTTTTAAAAATAACCGCTTTATAAAAGTTTCAGCGAATCTAAGAAATGTTGGGAAGCACATGAAAAGAGCTCTGTTCAAATTTTTTTTATTATGTGATTTAGCCCAGAAATTCCATTTTCCAAATAAAAAACAAATTGGGATATAGCTTTGAAAATCGCAGGAATTGGTACATTATGATTAACAAAGAAAAAAAACACCAATTTCATAGGTCTTAAGACGCAATATATAAGTATCTTCGAAACGGATATACCGATTTTCATCAAATTTGGCTAAGAACCTAGCCCTTAATTAATCTTGAAAACAAAACCGCACTTCAAACGGACGGCCCAACATTTTATTATGCCGACAATTATTTTTCCTTCGTGATGTAAGAAGTTTTTTCCATTATTTACAAATGACCCTGCAATATATTTATCTGAATAAAAACACTCATTTTTACAAGACACTTAAATTTTTTTTAATACGATTTCAGCGGCAAGAATCAAATTTCCTGCTTCCGTTTACAACGTGGAATCGTATCTCCTGTTTTAAAAAGAAATTTCGATTGATTAAACATCTTAAGGTTTCACTTTGTTTGCTTGAATATTGGAAACACTTTGGATTGGGCGCAGAATATAAATTAAATATGATAATAATAGACTGTTTTACTGAGTAATAGTGATGTTTCGACTAGACGGCCATATTTGTAGTCACCGACGTAATTCAACTTTGTTTTATTTTTTGCTAATTAAAAAACTAAAAAAACGCTGGCTCGCACGTAAATAATGATAGAAAATATGCAATGTAAACAAAAACGCTGGCTCGCACGTAAACAATGATAGAAAATATGCAATGTAAACAAAAACGCTGGCTCGCACGTAGACAATGATAGAAAATATGCAATGTAAACAAAAACGCTGGCTCGCACGTAAACAATGATAGAAAATATGCAATGTAAACAAAAACGCTGGCTCGCACGTAAACAATGATAGAAAATATGCAATGTAAACAAAAACGCTGGCTCGCACGTAGACAATGATAGAAAATATGCAATGTAAACAAAAACGCTGGCTCGCACGTAAACAATGATAGAAAATATGCAATGTAAACAAAAACGCTGGCTCGCACGTAAACAATGATAGAAAATATGCAATGTAAACAAAAACGCTGGCTCGCACGTAGACAATGATAGAAAATATGCAATGTAAACAAAAACGCTGGCTCGCACGTAAACAATGATAGAAAATATGCAATGTAAACAAAAACGCTGGCTCGCACGTAAACAATGATAGAAAATATGCAATGTAAACAAAAACATGTCCCTACAAGTCCGCCTAGCCGTCGAGCGCCACGCACCTTTTCCTACGAATCGAAAACGTAGACACGAAAGTGATATCGGCAAGATATCACCCCAACTCTTGGCCATCTTATCGGCCATTTTACAGCCGACTAGTCGGCTAGTCGGCCAAAGTCATAGTCAGCCCATCTCTACTGAGTATTTTGCTTCTTATTTAAAAGAATTTAATTAATACGTTTCCTATCGTATAACAATATATCCTATACGCTTATATCAAGTATGTGTCCATATTAATATCAAAAGTTAGCGTAAAACAACTCCCAATTAGTGAGCTTGATACCAACATAACTCGGTAAATAATAACAGCGGCAACAGAGAAATATAACGAAAATTGTCATACACTGAATCGTTAACTGTCTGTTTTTGGTACAAAAGCGGACTAGTTATTCTTGTATATTTATATTTAAAATTAATAAAGATAAAGTGAGTAATTCATTCAAAGGGTTATGTATACGCTTTTTCAATAAGGTTTCAGTTGATGTACTAAATCTTCCTCTCAATAAATTTGAAGATACTATAAAACATAAACTTATTAACAAAGCATATTATAAAATATCAGACTATTTAGATGATAATCATCCCTGGACATAATCAGATCGTTCGCATGCCAGGCTATTTCACAATAATAATGAAATATAAAAACCTTTTTGTAATAGAAAAACCTTTATGTAAAATCAAAGTCTGAGTTTAAAAGAGCAACCCTTCGAGTTTCTTGCTTGTTCTTCTCAGGAGAAAATAGCATTTTGAACAAGCAGTAGGTTAAAAAATGCAAAATTGACTTTTAATTGTACTCTGTGTACTTACAAAATAAATCATTTTTTACTTTTGACCTTTGACTGATACATACAAACACTAAAACAGCAGATTATAAGTAGGTATAATGCATAACCACGCAATCAGAATATTACTATCTGTGCTACGAGAGTCTACGATGGTACTACGCTAGGGCTACGAATTTACTACGCGTTACGATTTGAAGATAGACGTGCCCTGGCCCGGAATTCCCAACTTATTTGGGTGATTTGCTTCCTCATCTCTATCACTTGGAACACAATAATGCTGTCAATATTTCGGCTTGGCGACAGACTTAAAAAAGACGATTAGTGGACATTCCAAATGTTACACCGCCAACCAAACCGAGTACAAAATATTTGCTCCACTGGGAATCGAACATGCGGGCTACATTTTGCACTGCTGGATACAAATCCTCTCCTATTGGCGCAACTTGCTCTCCTTGGGAGGAGCTCTTTAACCACCCATCACTCTGGGAAGGTTGGCGATCTCAGATAATTTCCAAGCGCGCTACTTATCACTATATTATGCTATATAACTCAATTATCCGTACATTTTACGATACTATTTTGTTCCCATTGACGAACATAAATTTGTAACAACGCCATCTCGTATCACCGAAAGGAACGATAACAATGGCCAGTCTGAAAATCTCTTTCCGCGGAGACAGGCAGCGCGCAAAAGAAGGTTCCGATTTTGAATGAAACACAATTCCATCCAGGCAGTTGCCATGCGGCCGTTCTCGCGCGCGGACGTGCTCTCGCGCGAAACATTCTGAATTCCAGAATTACCGCGGCACAGTAAAAATTTAAAAATAAAAGTTCCTTGTACATTTTAGTAGTTAATTGTGACTGTTGTTGTATTTAAATTTTAGTTGTGTATAAAAAGTGTAATCGAAAAAATACGTGTATCGAAAGTGACGATATTACGCGTCGTGTACCATGAAATCCAAATGGATATTTGATCTGACGACATGTTCGGCGAAAGGTAATTTGTTATTCATTATTTCACTTCAAAGGTGCAATTACCCTACGTCTTAGGAGGCGGTTGTTGAGGTGACCTAATTTTGAGTACGTTTACATTTTCAATTTTGGTTTTATATATACAAAGTATTTTGATTCTTCCATTAGAATAAATGTATAATTTGTAATTATAATTCGTGTCTTGAAATTTAGAAATTATCCGAAGTAATTGTCATGCGGAGAAAAGAGTAAATGCTGGCACATTTGAAAAAAAAGCCTTTACTGATAAAATAAACCTTAACATGCTTAACACTTAATTTATTTCGTTGATTACAACATGATTAAGGTTTGAAAATCGGCTGTATTTTACGGAAAATTACCCCACATTCACATGACTGACTCCGAGGAGAAAAATCGGATTATACTCTGTGGTTGCTCCTCTTAAATAAAATAGTGTTAGCTGTACATTTTGTGTTTCGGTAAATGGTTAAAGATAATGAAGGAACATAAAGCAGTTAAAATGTAATTCCTAGGCTTTGACACTCTCGTGATCAGGCGAATCAGAAAATGTCTCGATAATCCAAATGCCATGCCTGCATTTTATATGTCGCTACCTGTCGGCAAACTACAATTGCAGATTTTTTTTTAAGTGTAATGCCATTGTGGTTCTTGAGTTGAATAGTATCATTTTCTCTTCTCGTGGGTGTGGTGAAAGACGATTAAACGATCCGGACCAGAATAGCATTATAACAGTTCGAAGTCCGAAGCTCCCAGAAATATCTATGATCGCCAACTCGTCTGCCCAGCATGGCGATTACATATATCCTTCTATGGAAAGCGGTGCCAATCGGAAAAGGCTCATGACTAGTACTTGTATAGTATTTTATAGTCTGTTTATGTGTGTGTATAAAGTCCGTTAGTAATCAATTTTAATGACGGTATGTTCTTTCTAAAAAGCATCCGTCCCATTTTTCTTTGTTTTATATCGAATAACGCTTCATTATATAGACTCGTTATACGTTGTTACGTGTGAAAGCTTCATGGATACGGTTGAGGTGCAAATTTTTAATGTTCTGTTGTAGTATGTATAAGGTAATATACAGATATTAGTGTACCATGTAGGTACAAAGAGTAAATAAATACGCTCTGGATTTTAGCTATGTGCATTTCTATATTGATTTAAATTGGGGTAAAGTAAGTGCAGAGTTCTTGTCTCGTATACGTTGAAAATATGCGCGATATTATAGCGAGTATGTGTAAAAATGGTATCATAAACCCTTAGCTTCTTATTTATTTATACTATTTTTTTAAATTTACAGAAAACTAGCTTTCCGCCCGCGGCTACGCCTGTGTGGCATAACTTTATCGCGGAAATTTGTTTATCCCCCAGGAACTACTCATTTTATCGGGATAAAAAATATCCTATATCTTAATCCAGCGTATGTTCTACCTATATTCGAATCCCGCTAGGGGCATATGTTTGTATGATGAATACGGACATGTGTACCCGAGTTATGGATGTTTTCATTTATAATAAGTATTTATTTACAAAATATGTATTTATGTTGTATATCAACCATCTGGTATACACAACGCAAGCATATAGTTGCTTAATGTGGAACTATATGGC
Organism: Oegoconia quadripuncta; assembly: GCA_949316235.1. Taxonomy (NCBI): domain Eukaryota; kingdom Metazoa; phylum Arthropoda; class Insecta; order Lepidoptera; family Autostichidae; genus Oegoconia; species Oegoconia quadripuncta. The sequence goes on from OX438747.1 coordinate 23,692,631, forward strand.
ATTGTATGTACGTCCAAGGATATTTATTATTTATTGTATACCGAAGTTCATCCAAATCCGTTCATCCGTTTCGCAGTGATTGACAACAAACAAACAAATAAACAAATCGTTGAGTCGTTAAGTTGCTTCTTTGGTAAAGTTGCATGTAATCATGAGTATTACAACATAGAAGTTACATACGTGAATACACAAAACTATTATCTTACAGAGATAGACAAACGTAAAGACAATCGTTATACAGTATTTAGATATAGAAAACAAATAGCTATATATTCCAATATGTTACGGGAATAATCTTACACAATATTCATTTACAAATAACGTTAGTTTTTAATTTGATAACACCAAACACATTTCAAAATTCCATTTGTCCCACGACCGACCCTCAGGTTTCAGCAGAATACCAGTGTTCTCGGGAAAATCCATACACTGAGCTGTAGCCTTTTTGTGTACTGCGGCACACACTGTAGGAATCTTGTAGTGGACTGTGTAGGGCTGGTCACAATGTTTTTTTTATGCACGACGGGTTCGTACTTGACCTCAATCACACCTGATGTTAAATGAAGATGAGGTAGAAGGTGCAAGCGTACTGACCCGGAAACCCCAACACATTTGGGGGACTGGCTATCTTACCTCTGACAACCGGAACACAACAATGCTATTAACATTGCTGCTTGGCGGCAGATTTAGATAAGATGGTGGTAGTTAGCCAGGCGGACATTTTAAAATGCCCTACCACCAACCACAATAAACGTCCAAGTAGAATTTCTATAAGTCCTTTATTTTGCACTTTATTAAAGTTAATTGACACTGTGAGCGTGTACATTCGCGAGAGAGCTATAGAGCAGAGACCATAATTGTTGTCATATAAAATAACATATATTTTAAATTCAATATTGCCAGCAACACACACATAATATTTGTTGTTTTTGTACTTGTGTTTTATTGTTTTAGTTGTAATTTTCATATGTAAAATTAGTTTTGTGTGTGTACAAGGATGCAAATAAATGCTTAGGTATCTATCTATAATATATGAGTAGTTTCGCCACGTTAAAAGAATACAACCAACCCATCTCTTCCTGTGGGTGTCATTAAAGACCACTAAGGGACTTTCCACCAAAAATTAAAAATGCTATTAGTACGTGCAAGTCTATATACACTTGCACGTACTAATAGCATTTTTAAGTGTGCATTTCACGCATTGTTTCAAGCATTAAACTATAAATATTTGGAATACCTAAACGCTAATTTTTGGGATATCTCTGACCACCCATTTGGGATGACGATCGTGTTGGCGTTATTAATATAAATATCATGTATAAATTGAGAATTTCGTATGATTATGTTATCCAAATAAACAATCAATTATATTTAAAAGAATACAGAGCCGTATTTAAATCCATTCAACTTTAATCTCACGAACAAACGCACATATACACAGACATACATATACTTTAAACTTTCAATACCCCTTGCTTTTGCGTCGGGTGTTAAAGCCGTATCCGTGCATCATCATAATGGTAATATCGCCCACGATCTTTTTTATGCCAATTTAAATTTACGAATGCTAAATATCATGACCAATTCTAATATTTCCCTGAAAAGGTTGTTTTTATTAGCTGGGAGGTTTTCGTTAGATGCCCTTTGATCTCACGTAACATGGCTTTCGTAATTTTAATTAGTTTCCTTGCCTTTTTCATAGGGTAATTGAAAATGTTTGAGATTTTTTTTAATGATTACGGTATTTTTGTTTCATAAGTTTTTATCCGACGGCCCTGTTTATATTGCTGTTCAAAGAGCAAATGCACTTATCCTCTTAGGCCCGTATTAATAAACCAATCTCAATACAAGTCTTGAGGCTGTATCACCCGAGATGCGTCTTAAGAAGTTGACGCTATCTCAAGCTCCGTGCTAATTTATAAACCAATCTACTCAGTTGACATAACTTCTCAAGTATTCCCCTCCGCGATGAATGATAGTCTTGAGTTTCGTTTATTAATATGTGAAACTCGGCGTACGTATCAAGTGAGTACTGCTTGAGTATGCACGTGCGTTTCAGGTCTCAAGTAAGGTTTATTAATCAGCACGTTTACTTGAGACCGGTCACAAAACTATTCTCAATCTTGAGAACGGTTTATTAATACTGAACTTAGATTAGCTTCAGTAAGATCTGCCTCACGTTCATGTTGGCCTTAAATCTCGGGTACAATTGTGGGAAGAGGTCTCACTACCGACGTTTTTACGCCTCCAAAACAGCTTCCATCGGGTCGCGATCTGGAGTGGCCCGTATGGAAATCACCGGGGTCGGTAGATGCCGAGAGAACATGTCCAGGTAGGGTACACGGACGACAACCGGGGCTTGTACGGTGACACACCACAAGCTATGGGGCATCTTCTATGATGCCCTGCGTGTCCCGATACCTGTACGCTAAAGGACCTCAACAATGCCACAAACAATGATCTGCGCGTGGCCTCGAAAATTTGATTCAATAAAAAGAGGATAGTTTTATTTTATATTATATGACGATATATGACGACCTGTTTGGTGTAGTGGTTAGAAACTCTGCTGCTATACCAAAAGGTCGAGGGTTCGAATCCTGCTGGGGACATATGTTTGTATGATGATTACAAAAAAAAATGTATTTCAAAATGTGGCCGGATTCTGGTCCTCAAGAATTTGATGTGTTTGCCATATGATGAAGAAGTAAGATCGGGACAAATGTTTATTTGTAAATGTGTATTTATTTATTTCGAATTTGTAAATATCTAAAAATACTACCCCACGAAGGAGGATAATGTTTTTCTCGTGTACGTATTTAGTTTTCTATGTTACCTCCTGTATTTTTAACATTTTGACCAATTTTGAAGTGCATAGTGACGATTGATTCGTCTATATTTAAAATACAAAACACGCTGTCGAGTTTTTTGGTTTTTAAATTCTAAAATTGTTATTTTCATCATCATTCTCAGCCTTAAACGTCCTCACTGTTAGGGCACTGCCTTCTCTCAGGGGTCCAGTATGGATTGGTTGATCTATGTCAGACTAATAGTCAACAGTCAGTGTTATTTTGCTATATATAACGTTGCACTAATCGGCCACCAACTTGGCTAACCACTTGAAAACAATCCAGACCTATTTAACGTATTTTGTGAAGTATGGAAATTCTCGTAAAATAGTGGGTACTTATCTAAGACTGATCTGCCAGACATTACTTAAGTCCTTTCAAATATGATTTAATTACATTTACCATCGCAATCCGTAAGAATTCATTGGAGAAGAAACGAGACGGGAACTTTGTTCGAACATTTTCCTCAATCGATGTTCACCGATTCCTTCTTGTCGAAAGAAATTAGACGTGTAGGTTCGTGTAATGGATTTTTCTATCGAACATCCTCAATAAAGAACGGAGGAAAATTATAGCTCAATGACCCGAAATGTATTTGCCACAAAATACTATTACGAAGGCTTGCTAAAATATTTCTGCAAAATTTCTGTCTCTTTGGATTAAATATTAAGAGATTCGTTTATCAGATAATATAGTTACCGACTCATAGTCACACCAAGTTATCACACTATTGTTACAAACAGGATTCTTTTTCTTGTTAGTCACACTACTAATTTTTCCACACCATTTATTGTATTTATTCCCTAACTAGTGCTGTCCTAGCCTGTCCTGTCCTGTAAAATGGAATGTCATCTGGGATGTCATCTATATTTAACTGGCGCAAGCGAGCCGGACGAGTGCGAGCGAAGCGAGCACGGGAGTTTTTGGCACCCCGACATGGATAGGTTAGGTGCGCTCTGCTCACCCGGCTCGCTTCCGCCATACCCTTCGTGTTAGGTTGACATTATTATATATTAGTTTGTTCCTGTTAAACCAAAATTTTCAACAGGTACAGCACTAGCAATTATAGTATAAATGGTGTGGAAAAATTAGTAGTGTGACTAACAAGAAACAGAATCCTGTTTGTAACACTGGTGTGATAACTTGGTGTGACTATGAGTCGGTAAGGGATAATATAGGTGCGGGTTGAATTCGCAGCGCGGTACACGATCAGTTTGATTGGTGAAACCTCCGACGAAAAACGTTATGTGCTTGTGGTGTTATGTGCTTCGCGTAGTGTATTTGTCCAGTCTATATCGGGATATATCTCAGTAATAATGATACGATGTGATTATCATGATTTTTTAAGAGCCTCTACACACGGCTACGTGTCAAGCTATGCATAACCAACATGAGCTGGCCACGCGACGCTATGCGTGCTTCAATCTACGCGAGGCTATTTATGCTGATTATGTATAGTTCCACGTGTAGCCGTGTGTCTGTAAATCCTCTCCACTTGGCAATTTCTTCTTGTTCACGTCTTTTTAGTTCGACGTCATAAGCAGTTGGGTTTTTTGGTTTTATAAATTAACTTTTTTTTTTCAATTTTCTTTGAAACCATGATTTATTCAATAATAATTTGCATACTACATTGAAATCTATTCTTTGACTGCAAAGTTTAATAACCGTTCAACTTAAATAACAAGATTTATGATGCTATAACATACATACATACATAATGTCACGCCTGTTTCCCGTTGGGGTAGGCAGAGACCACATACTTCCACTTGCTACGATCCTGACACACCTCTTCTGCTTCCTTCACTCTCATAAGGTTGTTCATACATGCTCGTCGGTTTAGGGTACTCTTGACTTGGCCTTTCTTTAAGACGTCCCCGATTTGATCATGGTACGTTCGTCGTGGTCTTCCCCTACCAACACTAACATCCACATTCGAATCGTATACATCTCTTTCATAAGTCTTCTTTCATTCATCCTCTCCACATGTCCAAACCATCTCAGTATACCTGTTTCAATCTTTGTCACTACGTCTTCATTCACACTGCTTACTCCCTAATTACACTATTCCTGATTCTATCTTTCAAAGTCACCCCATTCATACTTCTCAATGATCTCATTTCCACTGCATTTATTCTACTTTCATTCTTCTTTTGCCATACCCAGCATTCACTCCCGTAAGTCAGTGTTGGAACCAGCACCCCGCCATGAACAGCCAGACGAGCTATATGATGCTATAATATATGTACAAATAGACGTATTTGCTAATAGGTTAAGGAAAAAGTTCCTTTTAAGGATAAAATATTTCTCCTTTCAGAAAGCAACTCTGCCCAACATCCCTTATTTAACCGTAAGATCTTTCCATTTACTAAAAATATCCACTCAGAGTAATGTAAAGTAGTAAAATACCTCTATAAAAATCTCAGGCTAAACTGGCTTTTCTCCCAAAGGCAATGCTAGGCGCGGTTAGATACTAAAATATTCCATATTTACGGATTGTTCCGATGGAAATGGCGGAGAGCCGTACATACATAATGTCACGACCTTTATCCCAAATGAGGTGGGTAGGTATATCCCAAATGAGGTGGGTAGGTATATCCCAAATATAACGGTTTGAGTGTATCAATCGCTTGAAGCAACATTCTCGGTTTAATATTTTTTTATTTTTTATGATTGACTGAATTCGCGTTTGACCATAATCTCACCTGATGGAAAGTGACGATGTGGTCGGAGATGAAGCACGCGATCTCAGTAAATGCCTATTCACTCTGCTCTTGAAGATCCCATGGTTGTAGGATTCAGGAAAGAGATTCAGGAGTTCCATGCCTTGGCTGTTCGGATGATGAATGAAGAATCGAACTTCTTAGTGCGAATGTTCGGTATATTAACTATATACGGGTGGAATCCCTCCCCACGCCTAGTGGTCCGAAGATGGAAGGGTGACGGTGGAATAAGATTATGTAATTCCAACGCACACTCCCCGAAATGTATCCTTAGTTCATATTTAACTTAATGATATTGACGTACATAGTAAGAATTTTGAATAGTCAATGCAAAAGTGAGTGACATCAGCTTTGCTGTACCGGGACAGATGTCACGGTTCATGCCGTTTTTCAGTCACCCTACCGTCGTTTGTGTTTACTTCTCGAAATATACAGAAAGTCCCTTATTATCGCCTTTTACGAAACCCACGTGAAGAGATGGGTTGATTCTATTCTATTTACGTGTCGAAATCATGAAGCACTATCCGCTCAATTTCGATATTAGTTTTTCTATATTTATCAGTGGCATCACTTTTGGTCTCTGCTACATCCATATGAGTTCCTTTTTTCTGTACTATTTTGTACTGTGTATTATTGGAATAAAGAAATTGAAAATTTGAAATTTGATAACTGAGAATTGAAAATTATTACGAATTTTAATTAACATAAATTATTAGCCCACGAAAATGTATAGTCAATAAGCCGTTTTTGTCTAATATTATAAAAGCGAAAGTTCGGATGTTTGTTTGTTTGTTGTTCAATCATTGTGACGGACGGATTTAGCTGAAATTTGATAAACAGATAGAACATATTAAAACTATCCGCGATAAAGTTACTCCACGGAGCAATGACGCGGGTGAAAAGCTAGTAAAGAAATAAAGCAATGCTTTGATAATTTGTATTTTGTTAGACCATCAAAACTAGGGAAATGATTTCAGTGTTTTGAGTATCAAATTACTCGAAGTGTTGGGCCATGAAGAAGACGTATGAAAATTAATTGCATGCAGGAGAGATCAGAATGTTGATATGGACGAGTGAATTGACGAGGATGGATAAAATAAGGAATGAATATGTAAGACCGAGTTTAAAAGTGACACCCGGTACAGAAAAGGTGAAAGGAAATCATTTGGCTTGGTATGGACATGTTATGAGGAGGGATGAAGCGCATGTTACTAAGAGAGTGATGAATGTGGATATCGATGATTGGGAAGGAAGAGGAAGACCACGGAAAAAATGGATGGATTGTGTGAGGGGTGATATGAATGAAAAAGGCGTGAATGATGAGGTAACGGCTGTTATAGGAGATTGAAAGAAAACGATGTACAGACCCCAAATAAATTGGGACTAGGGCAGTTGATGATGAGTATCAAATTACTATAATTTTTATATTAATTGAAGATTTGCGGTAAGCAATTAATTGTACAAATTTGTCCGTTGAGTTTGACTTTGGTATTTTTTATTATTAAGAGCGGTAAGAAATTGAATTTGAAAGAAAGAAAGAAAGAAGAAAGAAAGAAAAAAATATTTAAACCCATCTCATGACACAAACAAACAAGTACAAATATTACACAGTTTGCACACACAGACAGACACCAGGTGAATATATAGATTTATTTACCATTTTCAGCACGGAACACTAAAGTGTTCGTGAAAAGAGATGGTTTAACGTACTCGAATTTCTCATTTACACTCCAATAGCTTTGAATTGTTGAAAAATAACGTCGAGGATCCCGAACACAGAGACCCACCGATCGTATTTAAACTAAAAAAATGAGGAACGCTGAACTGAGATAAGAGGTGACAAAGACGAAAGAATAATGTTAAAGGATCCCACGTGGAGTCACTTCAAGTTAGAAGATATATATGTCCATTGTTTTGTCTGTTGCATTGTCTCTCTTTTGCCGTGGAGGGGAAAACCACTTTTCCCAAGTACACACCTTTTCTTTCTTTAATAGTGTGGGGTCAACGGGTGCAATAGAGTCACGTAAGGTACCGCCCACTTTCAGTTGGAGCCTTGCAGTGCACCATTGTTGATCCTAATTTATTGCAGTTACAGTAAGAGGAGTATGTGGAGACGGGACTCTCGTATTTTCTATTTATCGATGGAGATGGAGATGAATGGGTTACTCGTCAAATGTCTCCTCTATGCCGATGATCAAGTAATCCTTGTGTCGTCACAAGAAGTGTTACAAGAGTTGGTAACACATATGAATAAGGCTTTGAAAGATAAAGGAATGAAAGTCAATGGAATTAATGCTGGGTATGGCAAAAGAAGAATTAAAGTAGAATAAATGCAGTGGCAATGAGATCATTGAGAAGTATGAATGGGGTGACTTTGAAAGATAGAATCAGGAATAGTGTAATTAGGGAGTAAGCAGTGTGAATGAAGACGTAGTGACAAAGATTGAAACAGGTATACTGAGATGGTTTGGACATATGGAGAGGATGAATGAAAGAAGACTTATGAAAGAGATATACGAATCGAATGTGGATGGTAGTGTTGGTAGGGGAAGACCACGACGAACGTACCATGATCAAATCGGGGACGTCTTAAAGAAAGGCCAAGTTAAGAGTACCCTAAACCGACGAGCATGTATGAACAACCTTATGAGAGTGAAGGAAGCAGAAGAGGTGTGTCAGGGTCGTAGCAAGTGGAAGTCTGTCTCTGCCTACCCCTACGGAAAACATGCGTGATATTATGTATGTATGAAGAAGAAGTTTGCAGACTTAAAACAAATATAATTTAATGCTTATATGTTTTACATTACAACATCGTGAGGAAACCTGCATGCTTGCGAGAAATAAAAATTCAAAGACATGTGAAATCCCCAACCCGCATTGGGCCAGCGTGGTGGACTATAGTCCATACTCCGTCATATACGAGGGAAGGTCTATATCCCTGCAGTGGTATGTTTACGGGCTGATGTTGATGATGACAAACATTACATAATACATAAAAATTGTTCGTACTTCCTTAGCCTTTTGTTACACTATCTCTTTTGCAGTAGTCTCTTATCCATGCATCTCGAGAAGTGCTTCGTTTGTTATCCCCTCAATTTCCCCTTAAAAAATAATCGATTTGTAAACAAACGGATGCGAAATATAAATTGGGGGAAGTTGTCGAAACCAAAACATCATATTTATGTACCAAGTAGTGTTTTATTATAAAAACGGCGAATTAGAGCATTTATGGGAACACCTCCGTGTCTGTCTGTCACGGACATTTATTTCAGAAACTAATTGATTTAGGCAATTGAAATTTAGTTTAATTGCAGAAATTTCAGTGTTCATGTGTTCAAACACAAACACTAAATGTGTGTGAAACACGAAAAAATAACAAACTTACGTCTGAATTTACAAATAAACGGCTGGCATTAAGTAAATAGGTATTTTAGGTAGAAGCACTTTGAGTGAAAATTAAACCAAATATACTTAGGTATGATCTAGTGATTTAATTTTTTTTTAGAGAATTATGTAAAATCGTCATAAATATTGAACATAGGAGATTAAAGATAATTTATCAGATTTGTATCATTAGTTTGGGTAGTTTTATTGTAATGGCCTTTTTGCCCCTCATGCTACACAACTTGGCCCTCGCGTTCAGTCTGTGGAATTCTGCCGGAATAGTCTACAATTCCTCCTTGCTCAAATTCCATGATAAACTTCTTATTATGTAACGACTCACCGGATTCTTCCTAGCGTCGGTGATAGTGGGTAATCAGAATCACTCAAAGTCGTTGATGTGTCCAGTGGAGCTCCGACTCCTTTGAAGGCTGGTAGCAAAGTCCATCTCATTTTCGATGCGCAGACCTTATATTACTGTCAACGTCGTCACCGCGCCATTTCCGGCGATACCAGCATTACCAGGTTTACTTCCCATAGCAAACCGCGTATTATGATAGTCATTTGACTTTTCGAATAATGAATTCCATCGCTAATCTATCGCTATCTACGACATATTATATATTATGTTTTTACTTAAAACCAGCCCCTAGATTATGTAACTCTATCGGTATCGTCATCGATAACGTTGACCAAGGAGAAACCGTTGAGAGAGAAATGAAACCAATGAGAATTCGCCCCGATGAGGCTTAGCGGTCAGGGTCTCTAATCTCTATATTTCTACAATTTTGTGAATTTCAAAGGTAGGTTGAATAGGCATCTACTGAGATCATGTGCTTCACCTTCGACCGCAACGGCAAATTGTGAGATTGCGGTCAATGGCGTATTCCGTCAATCAAAAAAAAACAATGACAGTACGGAATACACATTATCCTAGTTCCATCTCTCCCTGGGTCGTTTTTTTTTAATTAACTATATAAATCGGTCTGAAATACTTAAGTTGTCGACGGGAAATTTTCAGCAATTCTGCACTTGTCAATACTTGTCAATGCCATATACTTTCATAGTCTGTGGGATATCTTTAAATATCTGGAATCCTTTAAGTATTCCGAATCAATATCATACAAGTCATCCATAATAAACAATGCGTTAGTGTTTGCTTGCTGGTGTATTTCTCACGTCATTAAGAGTATTACAATGATTTAATTTTTATACTAGTATATTTTAAAGGCCAGAGAAGTACGTACTACCACGGCGGAATAATGATGAGCTAATGATACACAATCAACAATCATCATCTGTCACAAGACATTCACTGCTGAACATAGGCCTCCCCATACATTTCAATAGCGATTGGCAACCTTCACCCAGAAAATCACAATAAGTACAGTATAGTGATTTACAGAAACATTCTCAGACACCGTTATTTATTTCTGCACAAATGAACACCTGTCCATTTCGATATAATTGTTTATTTATTGCGTGACCTTTCCCAGCTCTAGGGGATGCTATCCATTTTCTGTTGCAAGATTTTTTAACACCAACAATATTTCAAGAGGGGCGGCTAACGTAATTTCCCCAAGGTCTTTAGACAAAATAGACTCAAGTAGATCTAATGTAATTGGTTGGGAAAAAATTGTTAAATATTAAAATATGACATACTAAACGTTTTGGTTTACGTTGGACGGTTTGGTTGGTGGTAGGGCATTTTAAATGTCCGCCTGGCTAGCTACCACTATCTTAATCTGTCGCCAAGCAGCAATGTTAATAGCATTGTTGTGTTCGGGTTGTCAGAGATAACATAGCCAGTCCCCCAAATGTGTTGGGGTTTTCGGGTCAGTAGCTTCCACCTTCGATCTCATCTTCACTTAACATCAGGTGTGATTGAGGTCAAGTACGAACCCGTTATGCATAAAAAAAAACTAAGAATCTAACTCTAGAACCTCTATAATACTAGATAGTAAATTAGATAGATAATTATATTAAACTTAGGGATAAGTAAGTAGATACTTATACCTGTGAAACGGAAGCGTTAATCCCCCTGACTCCCAAACTAAGTGAGAACCTGTGCCATGGGAGTCAGTGTTACTCTGCACAAATTATATATAAATAATTGTATCAGAAAAGAAACACTGCCCTTAGCCACATACTTAAAGAAATATACATAAAGTACTAGCGTTCGTCGAAGCAGAATTTAGTCGCTGTATAGTTTATCGCCAAAGCAATGTGTCGACCAACAGAGTATCGGAACTACGATTCTTCGGACGTTCTTCGCACGTTTGTATTTCGAAGTTCAGTGACGCCAGCTAATTTGTCAGCTACATTTTTGTCAGAGAGAGCGCTGAATAATCATGTAGTTATTTCATCAGTGTTAAATTTATTATTTATCCCAGTTAATAACTAGCTACTAACCCGACTAATATTATAAATGCGAAAGTTTGTGTGTGTATGTATATGTATGTTGGTTACCTCTTCACGCCAAAGTGATTAAATAGATTTGGTTGAATTAGTTTGGTAGACGAACTAGGACCTTTTTTTTTGACGCGGGGAAACGCATGACCCGTACCGCTCCGTGAAGGGAGGGATACCCACTAAAACCCCGCGGCGACCTTCTTCGGCAGTAGGGAGGACGTGGGAACGCATAACGCGGCTATGCTGGCAACAGAGGAGACAGACTAGGACCTAGATTAACAATAGGCTACTTTTTTTCTCCAGAAAAGTGACTGGTTCCTGTGTAGGATAGGTATTTTTAGTGGGAAAGGTTTTTATGAATGAACTCTATGAATGTGATAAAACGAATTCTACGCAGACGAAGTCGCGGGTAACAGCTAGTAAACAATAAAAACACATAGAATTTGGGTGGTATGGATCAAAAGGTTTCATCATAAATTTAGTGTTGACTTCGATATCCTAATTAAATTGTATGAGGTGAAAAGTACGAACAGTATCTTAAAGTTTTGTTAATATTTCAATATATTTTCATAGATCGAACTGCGAAATATCATCTCGTCGAGAATACGTCAGTGCTTAAAGACGCTAGTCTTTAATCAATGGTGTTATCAAGCAGTGATTTGTCATGGTACTGAAACGTAGTCCCTCACTATAGGCGTCATTACAAAGCTCAAGGTTACGCATCCAGTTATGGAGAGGTTTTCCGTTTCACTGCCAGATAGAGTCAGGAAAGAAGAAATCCGTGGAGGAACGAAAGTTTCAGCCAGACCAGCGGATTAGTAAGTTGCAGTCGCATTGACTATGTGCCCTAGGGCACATAGTCACCGCCGTTGGGGCATTAAGATTCTGGAATATGAACCACGCACCGGAGCGCGAAATCGGAAGTCGCACAATGCAAGCTGCTTCCCATCGGTCGCTCTGGACATCTATGGAGGAGGCCGATGTTGAACAGTGGATCATGTGTCTGATATAATGATGATGATAGTAAGGAAGCGGATAACATATTATAATATCATAATTCATAGAATGATCAATGATCCAAGCGATCCACCCCGCCCTTATCCTGCTGCTTAAAAACCAGAGGACTGAGCTATTTTTAGGGCCACGATTTAATCCTTATTTCACATTGTCCGTGTGAAAGTGAATGGAAGTATCTGCTGAATTGTTGAGGATAATCTTATAATCCTTTGTGATTTACGTTAGGATTCGTCGTTAAAGTGGATTGGAGTGGATTACCTTGCTGTCTGATATTGCGGTGGATTAATTTTTTTTTGTATTTTGCGACCTTCGTGGTAGCTCGTTCATCGGAGCTGCTACTGTATGAAAGACGAAAGCAGACTAGTGTGAATCTACTTTAGGCTTCCGTGCCTTTTCATCAACACCCTTACACGTAGCCTCATTTTACAGGGAGAGGGTATGTGACATAATCCACAATGCGGGTTGATGGATTTGTATCAAACTAGCATCCACCTGATAGTCAATGTTTTAACAGCCGCACTTGTTGACCACCGACTTGGCTTAAGACTTCCTTCAATTGGAAACAATCGGGACCGACTACTTAACGTATTAAAATGACACTATAGATGTCACCCACCCAAGGACTGATCGCGCCAGACATTGCTTAACCTTGCTAATCAAAAACAAACAACGAATGCGACTGCGCAACAAGTGCTTCCGTGCCTTTTAAGTAACGTTTTTGGCCCTGAAAAGTAATTATAAGAAGTATGTTGCTAGACAATGAGATAACAATAAGCGTTGATTTTTTTTACTAATATAAAATTAGAGTGTTTTCCGGATTGCAAAATGTTATATATTATTGTTATATGGCATTACATTACATATAAATGTATCAGATAATAATCTATTAAGAAATTAATGTTACGTCATCATGTCATACGAGAAACGCGAAAGGAGAAAATTGCCAAAGTTTCACATCTTCGAAAAGTAGGGTATAGGTTGGTAAACTTTATTTGAGGGTTGTGCAAAATAACGTATATATGTATAAGATTTCAACTGAGAGTTATACATACTCATCTCCTCAAGGTACCCATCGAAGGTACATGACTCTATTGCTAGCTTGAATCCCTAATTTCTACGATATCAGGCTAGATAACAGAGTTAAAACCACTTTGATTACACTCACTGTAAAACTTGCTACTCCGTGCCACACGTGATTCTATAGCTAGCTTAAACACCAGAGAAATTACATTAGATACCAGTCTAGCATAACCGAGTTAGAACCACTTTCATTATACCCACTGCTGCTAGATTTCACACGTGATTCCGCTGCTAGCTTGGACTTCAGACTAATTAGAGCCAGTACCAGTCTAGCTAAACAGATTTTTACATTTGTTATACCCACTACAGCTCAGCTATACGATGTTATATGTGACTTTATTGCTAGCTTGGAACCCAGACTAATTCCAGTCGTTATCAGGCTAGCATACCCGAGTTAAAGCCATCTTCTTCACATCAATTGTCACATTTGCTACTTGGACCCCATAGTATAATTGAGTCAGAGCCGCCTTCAGTATACCTAATGTAACACTGCTACTCGATGTCACACATGTTTCTATTGCTAGCTTGAACCTCAGACTAATTACAGCCGATACCAGTCTAGCATAACCGAGTTAGATTCATTTCCATAATAGTTCGGCTACACGGCGCCAGACGAGACATTATTGCTAGCTTGGTACCCAGAATAATTGTAGCTGATACCAGACAAGCAATATTGAGTTAGAATAACCAATGTATAGAATAATACTGCAATACTTACCAAAGAAGTCATTGTTACATTAACAATTAGGTACATATCCTATCCTATAGTCACTCATTAGTCAGTGCCACACGAGACACTATTGCTAGCATGGATCCCGGAATAATTACCGCCGATACCAGGCCAGCATAACTGAGTTACAGTCACCTTCTTTACACCCACTGTAACACCGCTGCTATGATAACTAGGGTGCCCAATGTGACCTTGAATCCCAGTCTAAGTACGGGAACAACACGGTTTGTTACCAGGCTATCATATAACAGACGGTAAGCTAGAGATTCTCGAAAAATTAAACAACAGTGAACTTTAGAACAACGAGAGAATAAAATATAATTATTAATGCAAGGACATAGTTTATGTTTTGGGTGAAATTAGTTTAAATTAAAATAAAGTAGTTTTCCGAGTTGAAACGGCGGCGTAGTTTGTGGGTTGCCAGCGGTAAAATTAATTAGTTACATTATGAACTAAGGCCAACCTCTGGAATATTTTTAATTTCATAAATTATAATAAATGGAGTACATAGTACATCCATTAAATATTTTAATGAATAAATAAATATTACAGACTCCATTCAATTATACCGGATGAGTTTTTTTACCGTAAGAAAAAAATAGGGTTAAATATATATTTATAATAAGTTAAATAGAAGGTATTGGCATAAGTAGATATTTTTTTTTCAAAACCATAAGCCAAAATAAGGCGTTATAAATAAAAAAATGGCGAAAATATGAGTTCCAAATAAATTTCGCATGTTAGGAAGCCTGAGAATCCCGCCAGTCGCATGTCAATCTCCGGCTGGCGCGTCGTTTTTTTTGAGAAAAAAAAAAAACTACCGATGCTAATAAATTCTATTTCACTGCCCTATTTTTCGTTTTTTTTGAGAAAAAAAAAAACTACCGATGCTAATAAATTATATTTCACTTACCTAATATGCCCTATTTTTTTCCTTGCGATAAAAAAACTCATCCGGTATACTCCAACAACCGTATTGATATTAGATAGTTGTACCTACTGGTTGGGCGATACCGACAATTTTATTATGGGCAAGGATTGCTGCCACCGACCGATGGCGGACTTTCAATTCTTAACTGAAATGATTAGTGAGTTCAACTTCCTATGGATAGTATTTGTACTTTGTTACCTATTAAATTCTGCATCCAATAATGTGCGCCAAATTTTTTGTCTGTGTTTTCGACGTTTTAGAAGTGAAATTTTTCCTGTTTATCATCCATTATAATTATCATTCATAAGCATTCTCAGCTCACATCCTCTCACTACTGGGTAAATAGCTCTTTACTCTCAAGGGAAGATCCTGTCCTGTACCAGAGGCACCCCCCAGAGAGATTCCATATAACCTCCTCATAGTGTGAATGGATAATGAGTGTAGGAAAGGAAAAATCTTCCACCGCACTGTTGTTTACTCGGGAACTGCAAGCCAACCATTGCTAGTAGCGTCTTGCCTTATACAATGTCACGAGAAAATTTCGTTACCGCGTTGTAGGATTAGCCTTCTTGGTTGAGTTAGTAACAAATGAGCCTCCAAGGCCTTTAATAATTTACTGTTCAAATAATCCATAATAACGCCATCTATTGAGACTAATTTGAATTATATACCACATAACAATTCAAGTAAATCTCGTGCAAGACTACAATAATCACATTTTCCTCACACAAAGGCGTTCCGCTGTTACTGTAATTAACTATGTATGGTTAACTGAATAGGTATTGGTATCGATTCGGCTTTCCATAAACGTTTGTTCGTCGTAACTAGATCAATGGGGGCTTTCATCTCACCGGGTCGGCGCTGTGAACTCAATGAAATGTCGCTTTAGTTATAAGTGCGAGGTTTCAACGGTTTCATTTAAAAGAGGTAGCGGAGTTGTTATATTTTTCATTCACATCTTCTTCTTTTCGTGTCGAGGCAAGTTTCAAATTTTATAGGACCAAAACTTAGACACTCAAACAGCACTGTCTGTGGCGTTAAAGAGGTCGTCAAAGGTGCAGCTGTCAGGACACGCGGGGCAAGACAATAAGTGATCCATTGTCTGTGGGGAGACTCCGCACTCGCATCGATCACTCCCGCCATCGGAGAAGCCCCATCTGCACAGATTATCTTTACTGCGACCAACCTGAGTTCGAAGCCGATTTAAGCATTTCCATGTTGGCCATGGCAAATCGTGTCCAGGAGGAACGACGCAAGAGAGTATCTTTGCCGCAACAGACTGCAGCGAACATCCGCAGCCACACCTTGTACGGGAGCAACGCACTTTAAAAATGATTACACATCGATGATAGATATGTTAGGAAAATAGCCGGCCAAGTACGTGTCGTTACGTAGGGTTCCATAGCCAATTTAAAGTATGAAGTTATTTTTGCTAATGTAATACTTACAGACCCAACTACATATCTTAAGTGAGCCTAATTACAACTATTACATTTTCCAAATATTCAATTTAAGTTATTCGAAAGAGTGTAAGAAAAACATCGCAAAATACTTATGAACTTGCTTACTATGGACCTATAGATAGCGCTGTGTGTTTGTGCAAAGACATTTATTATTATTATTTATTATTCAGTTCAGTAAATATTACATATAAAACTCTCTTTTTTTCGCTACTTTCACAACGCTGAATTGCTTATCGCTTTTAAATCGCACCAACATAAAGGTTCAGGCCACAGCTGGCGTGAAAGGTTCCCAGGAAATAAGGACCGGCACACTCGGGTACCCAGCGAAAATATATTCCACCTTTTAATAAATTCAATGACAAGGCACAGGTGCCAACATGCTTTATACTTACTTACACTTTGTAAATTTGCGTATAGGAACCAGTTTTGTTCGGCTAAGATGGTTTTTGCGGGAGGAAAATATTGCTGTGTTTTTGGTTACTTGAGTGTAAAATAGGCAATATCTTATGAAAACATGGAGTTCTGCGAGGGAAAGATAACATTATGTTTCAATTTATAAATTCAGAGACGTTTTTACTTTATTTAGGTATATTTTTTTAAGTGACAACGGGTTTATATTTTCCCCCAATTACACCTGTTGTTAATTGAAGATGATGATAAATTAAACCACGTCGTGGTTGCTCCAATCCGAAACATGCTGAGTGGTGACCTTTTTGGATTTAGTATAGGTATTGTAAACTTATGTATAAAATACTCACAGAAATCCAAATAAATACTTTTTCTTTCTTTCTTTCTTTCAAATATATACAAAAATAGAAGAAAACATAGCCTGCCAAAAATGTCAAGGATATTGGTACGTTTGGTATAGTACGTACATAAATTAGTAATGATACACTATGTATAATAAAAGCAAATATATGTATAGTATACTACACTTAGTGTGCAAGACATATACATAAAGATATTTAGCTAATTAACGAAATACCTAAACTACAGAAACATTACAACATCCATCTGAAAGAAGCTTATTTTTTTTTGCACAACGGGTTGGTACTTGACCTCAATCACACCTGATGTTAAGTGAAGATGAGGTCGAAGTTGGAAGCGTACTGACCGGGAAACCCCAACACATTTGGGGGACTAGCTATTTTATCTCTGCCAACTGGAACACAACAATGCTATTGACATTACTGCTGAGCGGCAGATTTAGATAAGATGGTGGTAGCTAGCCAGGCGGACATTTAAAATGCCCTACCACCAACCAAACCGAATACTTAAACATGTACCCCGCTGGGGATGGAACCCACGACCTCCGAATCGTAAGCCCTATGTTGTTTACATTGAACCACGGAGGTGGTTGATGACGATAATACCGACGAACATAGAACTTCTTACTATTTTGGAGTCGGTTAAAAATGGCATATAGTTACCTACGCATTAAATAAAAAAAGTATAATGTAAAAGATAATGTAACCAGCATTGTAGCCAAGTTGTAACTTAATTGTTTCACATTACTCGTACCGTTTTCGGGGATAATTTCAACCATAACATCGGACTGTTTCAATGTAATCTGGCAAATTGCCAGCACGATACACTGTATTTTTGTTAAAGAATACACACAACACGAAATTTACTTTGTGTAAACTCAACTCTACTCCGCTGTAGTCGAGTAAATACAATTGATATTGCTATTTTAACCGCCTCCGTGGCTCAATGTAAACAACATTGGGCTTACGATTCGGAGGTCGCGGGTTCGATTCCCAGCGAAGTACATGTTTAAGTACTCGGTTTGGTTGGTGGTAGGGCATTATAAATGTCCGTCTGGCTAGCTACCACCATGTTATCTAAATCTGCCGCCAAGCAGCAATGTTAATAGCATTGTAAGTTCCGGTTGTCAGAGATAAGATCGCAAGTCCTCCAAATGTGTTGGGGTTTCCGGGTCAGTACGCTTCCACCTCCGACCTCATATTCACTTAACATCAGATGTGATTGAGGTCGAGTGCTAACCTGTCGTGCATAAATAAAAACGCTTATCCGATTGACGTTCGTCGTCACTAAGACCCATCTTGCAAAGACTAGCTTCAGAAATGTAATCTTCAAATTATTTCATCTATTAGCTCCTTACCTATGAAAGCGTTATGTATGAAGAATTTCATTAAGACTGTTTTCTCCATACAAACATTTATGATTTTTTTTTGGGAACGGCAAATCCAAATTTAGCTAAACTTTGTGTGTATTATCGGATAACATTAAGTTAAGTATAGGCAGCGTTAATTTTTAAAAGTAACCGTTTTATAAAAGTTTCAGCAAATCTAAGAAATGATTATGGGAAGCACATGAAAAGAGCTCTGTTAAATTGTTTATACTATGTGATTTAGCCCAGAAATTAAAAAATATTTCATGTGAAACCTTGAAATAATATTCCATTTTCCAAATAAAAAACGAATTTGGATATAGCTTTGAAAATCGCAGGAATTATGATGAAAAAACTCCAATTTCATAGGTAAAGACCCAATATTTGGCGATAAAATTTCAAAGTTATGCGTCTAAGCATCAGGGATTAGAAACTTTTATCCTGTATCATTATAGACTAAAGATAGACTTGCAGGTCACAAAAGTCGCCTCCGCAAAGTCAGTAATTCATTCAAATGGTTATGTATACGCTTTTTCAATAAGGTTCTTGTTGATAAACAATATCTTCCTCTCAATAAATTTAAAGATACTATAAAACATAAACTTATTAAGAAAATATATTCTAAAATATCAGACTATTCAGATGATAAACATCCATGGACATAACCAGTTCGTTCGCATGCCAGGCTATTTCACAATCAATAATATGATTTAAAAACCTATATAAAAACATGTTTTTAAAAGAGCAACCCCTCGAGTTTCTTGCTTGTTCTTCTCAGGGGAAAATTGCTTTTTATTTTGAACAAGCAGAAGTTTAAAAAATGTAAAATTGATCATTTTAATTATATCCTGTGTACCTATAAAATAAAGCATTTTTTACTTTGACTACGGGCCATGCTACCCTAACAGGCCAATGTTATCCTTCACTGTACCTACCCGAAACTTCAGAAATAATACAAAAAACTTCCATTTTTAAGACACGTAGGTAAAATGGAATAAAATTTACGAAACCCTTTGTGTGTTGATATTATCCAATAGCACTAGGACCGTTTTGTTTACGGGAAGACCCTTTTTGTAGCCTCGAGGGATTAAACCAGTAATTTGCTTTCATTTCTACCTAATAAATGGGATGGACCCGTTTCGATCGAAAATTGTTTTTTTGAGGATCAATTATCAGAGGGTTTGACCATACTTCGTTGGCTTTTTATTCAGGAATATATTATTTTTACTAGCTTCGCCCTGGTGAACTTAATTTATCGTGGATTGAGACACTGTGAGAGGGAATTAAAAGGGTTTATTCCATCCAGGTAGTTATTTTTTTTTTATCCACAACGGGTTAGCACTTGACCTCAATCACACCTGATGTTAAGTGAAGATGAGGCCGAAGTTAGCGTACTGACCCGGAAACCTAAGATCGACAGTGATACTGGACACGACGCCTACTATTGTTTTCAATCGAAGGCATTCATTAATTCATTAAGCCATGTCAATCCTGTCCCCACACACCTCCCACTATGACAGTGGTACTCAACACGGCGCCTACTACTGAAGGTAGACGGTGCCCTACGTGACTCTATTTCTACCTTGGACCCCAAGCTAATTAAAGAAAGAATATGGTGTGTAAGTAAGAAAAGACGCTTCCCACTTCCCCCTTGACTGTGCCCACAACAGTGAGACGTGTAAGGTTAAATTTATTGCATATTCTCTATAGTAGATATTCTGTATTGGAAGTTGTAGCGATGACAAGCGGTCATTTAGACGTCGCTGTTATGGTAATGCTCGTGAAAGCGTCAATACAATCTTTGGAGCGCGTTAAACTGTCAGAATGCCTAATACTAACTAGCGACGGTACACTTCCACGACTTGTGTCCGTGGGACGTTACTCTTACAAAGGCCTACGATGAGAAGCGGTCATTTGGACGTCAGTAATCCTTACATCTTTACCGGTTATCGTGGTCTTGGAGAGATTTTTTGTCGACAAATATTTTAACATTGGAAATGTTTTTCGATGGTCTAGGAAATAGAAAGACATTAACAAACCGTCGCGGTTATTGAGAGTAGAGGGATGAATGTGTAGTCCAAAGATGTGTCTTCTCAAGTTCAACAAGATGGTGGAAATAAATTTTGAATATCCTGGAACATTTTATTAAAATTTGAAAAGGGGAACAAAATTTGAAGTATCTTGTCCAGTTGTCGTTTTGGTGTTTACAAAGTTTGTAAACGGCCTGGGAAACAAAAGGGAAATGTCTTGAGGTCTTTCTTTTTTTCCATAAAAATACAGGATACAAAACAGCAATTTGCTTACGAAAAAAGAATTTAGAAACTTTTCCAAAGAGTGCCCCGAAACTCAATAATATGCGGATAATGGAAATGCAAGAGTTACGAAATTGTTTTACAACGAAAAGTAACTCCACCAAGCTTGTAACCACATTACATGGTTAGTTTAGAAGTTATGCCTAGCCTTGTGGCCGCACAGCTCGTCGACCTTTCGCGAGTTTGATCCCGAAATCTAATATTTCACATAGCCGAAGTTCATGGGAATTTTGGAGTTGACAAGAAATTCTTTTGTGAAAAGGTTATTTGGTTGGGAGTCGTTAAATACCTTTTCTCGAAAATTTATCTTTTTGTAAACATCCCTTGTGGTTCCACCGCTAACATTGTTTATGGGGTAGCTTTGTTGTAGTAAATATCAAGAATTATTATTACTGAATTCTTTATTGCACACAAAATAAAATATAAAAAACATTTAACATAATTGATAAAGTGTATCTTCCAGACAACCTCAGTTAAAGAAGCTTTTTAAATCGTAGTTGGATAGTTCAAAGTAAAAGAATTATTGTTTGAGCAGGAAAAGAATGTATTTCAGTGATCGGCATGTAAGAAACCACGGGCATAGCTAGTACTCGTAGGTACATAAAAATTTTGATTGATAAAAGTAAAAACCTAGTAAAATGCCAACATAGTTAAATGAATGTCACATTTTGATTTGAAAGTTAGACGAGCCTTGTTAAATATCTTGCCCATAAATTATATCCTGTGACACTGAGGATCAAGACGAATTAAAGGACACCTTGCACTTCAAAATCGGTCAAGCCTGATGTAGTCGGGTAAAAGAACATTTAAGTTGTAAAGCCCTATAAAAATAGTTTGTAAGTTTCATATCACTTTTCACAGTTTACAGGATTTATTCGGTTGGGGATTAGTTATTAGGTGCCTACTAGCATTCCGCCCGCGGCTTCTCCTGCGTGGAATAAGTTTATCCCGGGTATGTTTAAATTGTTTATCCAGATAAAAATATTTAATCCAGGATAATGTTCTACCTACATACCAAATTTCATCCAAATCCGTACAACCGTTTCGCTGTAATTGAGCAACAAACAAATAAACATCCAAACTTTCGCCTTTATAATATTATTTAGATTAAAGTAAATACTGACTTATCACGAAGTACCTCTGTGTGGTTTTACTGCTACCTCATGGTAGACCTAATTTTAAAAAGCTAAATGCAGGTCCTGTATTAATTCCCAGTTTTAAATAAGTAAAAGTCAATACCACTCAATCGCAAACTCTTGCCAATGAGACACACAGCGCAGTATACCGAGTGTAACTGACCAATCGTGTCTGAAACCACTACACTGCCCTCTAAGACCCAAGCTGCTGACTTGGCGGCTAAGCTAAGACTACGCTGGCGATGTCTGTTGCACGCCAGATGAACTGTTAGCCAAAATAAGAACAATCTCTAGAAAGAACGCGTCTCGGTATCCTGAGAAGGATATAACGGGAAGAGCTGGATAAGTTCCTCAACGACTGGTGGCCAGTAGTGTCCCACTAGTATAGGTTCCTAATAATAGAAATAATAAGTCTGATAACGTGGTCATAAATCGATTAGCGCGCCTCCATTCCCCATGATGAGAAAGTTAACCAAATACATGAAGCTGGCGCATGAGGTTACTACCATGTGGGCCGTGGAGTCGACAATCATTGCCCCAACGTTATGGCTAACGATCTATAAGCCAAGATCCTCCACGAAAACCTACTTCGTAGCTGGATCAAGTGTGAGATATCTATAAGAGCTGGCATTAAGAAATTTTAAATTAAGTTGCATTTACTGTTAAGGCATTACTGTTATGGTCCCCAAAATAAATGGACCGATATCTCTTTGAGAGGTAACTGCGAAACTACACTTGAGAGAGTGTAATTCGTGCTATTGAATTGCTCTATAACATTTAACGCCCCAAAATCTAAAATTTGCTTATCATCGCTCATCATCAATCGATCAATAAAATCATCATTTTCTCGACCCAACTGTTGTAAGTGAGCCGCAAAATCAAGACGTTGGTGATGAGGGTTTGGTACGTTGATTAATGGTAAAATTTTCCATGATACATCTCCGAAATGTTGTATTTGTTTTATGAAAAGAAATGCCCATCAAATGTCAATGCCTAAGTAAATAAATACTTTTTACAACAGTACTTCTAGGTTTTGTGCTCTAATTTTTTAATTAAAAACAGTAACAATAAGGTAAAATGCGCAATAATGAAAATAATATTGAAGTTTAATCGTGATGTTCTAAGGAAATTATCATTAAGCCGGTCGGCTCCATTGTCTGGACCAGCTACCCGCAAAATTTTCTAACGTCGTTACCAATAACAATTGGAGCCCATCACCCACCGTTTTATAAATGAATGTAATAAAATTTCATTACTGTTGAGTAGGGTTACCATATTGTAATTTTTGTAAAGACAGGCGGTCTTTGCGAGAGATTATTTTGAAGTGGGTCGGTATGGCAGCTTCGCCGCTGCGTTGTAATAGAATGATTATTACCTTTCAGAAGTACTAAAGTACTGTATTTTTTCACATTATACGTACAATTTATTTATTTTTTATGCACGACGGGTTCGTACTTGACCTCAATCACACCTGATGTTAAGTGAAGATGAGGATTTATTACAAATAGAATAAAGATCTTCGAAAGATTTATTACAATTGTAATAAAGCTTTCGAAGGTTTACATAAAAGTGATGGCCAAACATTAAATTCTTTTTTATTTTTATATTTTATGGCAATCGGTTGTCTTTAATGCGATCAACCATTACTGCCAGTGTTCGGTTGTGCTATAGTGATTATAGAAAAAGTCACAATGTTGATTATGACATTTTAGTTATCTCTCTCAGCCCGTAAATATCCCACTGCAGGGATATATGTCTGCACTGGTACCCTACCCTCGCTTTCTCTCGCAGGGCACTAGCTGAAAATCAGTGTCTTACCGCTGTAGGTGAGGATCCACACTGAGTGATGGCCCATTTGTGGTACAGATACACATACAACTCTATTATAAGTTGTAACAGTTGTAATTCATTTTTGAATTTTTAAGAATAACACAAGCAGAATGATTGTTGCGTCGAATATTTTTGTATGTGTTTCTGTAATATGCAAATAAACGCTTTATCTATCTATCTGTCTATATAGGCCTTCCCTCGTATAATGAGGGAGGAGTGAAGTCCCCAACCCGCATTGGGCTAGCGTGGTGGAATATGGCCCATACTCCCTCATTATTATAGTTACATTTCCATTAAAATATTGGATAAATTTTATTAAAATAATTTAATTATATTTTCCACTTTAACATTCCACTGTACTCCATTGTTTTAATTCTATTATACCCAGATATATGTTATTCTTTCTTTATTGCACATAAAAAACATGTTAACAATATATTTCAGTTGACATGTCAAATCTTGTTTTTATTTTATTTAATTGGTAAAATACAATTTTAATTTTACAGTAGCCCGTTGGATTTATTTATTTTTTCAACATTTTAAAATTAAGTATGACAATACAATTATTCAGCTTATCGTGACAGTGCTGGATGACAGCTTTTATGGTAATGTCTGCAAGCTGTGCATCTTTTTAATGGTCTATGCTAGTATATCGTCAACACATATACCTTATATACCTATTATAAATAACATATTATATAAGTTCACTGTTGGACACAAGTATCTCCAATTTTAATTCTACTAAGTTCATGAAGAATTCCTAAGTGACTTGCCTACAAGAAACTTTTAGGCCTATTTTTTGAATCATAATATTTTTTTTTGCTATAAATAGAATAACTACTTTCATATGACTCTTGTTCAAAATCTATTTAGTAAACCTTAAAATAAAAAATAAACTTATATTTCTGATACTTCAACATCGTCGTCTAGTCCCAAGCTAAGCAAAGCAAACTATGAAAATTAGATGAATAAACGTATAAATATTGTTATAGTTAGATAGATAGAATAAAGCTTTATATAATATTAATAATTGATTATACTCGAATCTCATATAGTTTTGGCTTATTTATATTTTTGTAATTCACTTAATGAGATATTGATCACTATTTTGACCCTTACTTAAAATCTTTTCATGTGTAAATCACCGATTTATTATTATTGCCAAATTTATAGTTGTAATATAGTTTATATAATTTAAAAAGGTCAATTCTAATTTAGTTCATGTATATTGCTACTAAATTATTAATATTCATCCATTACGATATAATAAGTAGTTCAATTGTCCAATATTAACTAACTTCAGATCATTCAGATCACTTCCTTAACAGACGTCCATAAATAGTAGTGTCTGTAGGTAACGATTTCATTACTGCTTGTGTCCTGAACTGAAGAAATGCAATAAACATCGTACACGTCCATCTGGTTTTCCTTTGCTGTCCCGCTGCCGATTACAATATATATATATACTAACATTTATGACTCCCGTAGTAAATGTTCATATTCATCTCACAAACATAGACTCCTAGTGGGATTCGAACCCACGATTATTGACTTCTAAGGTAGAGTTACTGGCCACTACATCAATCGGTCGTTAACTAATCAAATGTTGATTAATATAAAGTAAACCTCATATCTAAATAAATATTTCATAAAAACTCTAAACCTATGCTCACCCTACCAACGACAACGACTCAATTAAACGTAGTCAATATTTCAAACAAAGAAGATGAAATTCTTAACTGTCATTTCGTTTAAATTCAATTTTAATTAACTTATTCACTTTGGACGAGATGTTCTCGTCATTTTAGTAGGCAGTTTCACTTTATTAAAATACGCAATGGTGATGATTGTGACCAACCCACAAGTAACGACCATATAATAAGGAAGGTTATGTTGTCCTTATAAATGACCAGTCCGTTTAAGGCGAGGACGTAAATAATTTTTAATAGTTCCCTGAACGTGAGATTCCAGTATTATGTAGTTATAAAAGCGTAGTCAAATTTATTCTAATCATCATCAGCCGCAATACGTCCACTGCTGATAATAGGCCTACTATGTACGCTTTCACAACGACCGATAGGAAGCTGTTTGCATCCAGCGGCATCCGATGAGCTCGTCGACCATCGTCCACCCACCTTATAGGTGTATCTTACGCTGCGCTTGTCGGACCGTAAACTCTATTCCAGAACCTTAATGACTCATCACCCATCAGCTCCTCGAGCTTTGTGCTATGTCTGTGACGTCTACTGATGAGCTTAGGCCTTTCCCATAGATTTATAAACCGACCGGTTCGAAGCGGCCTGCATCTTGCGACTTCTCATGTGGCTGGACATCCTACGCTATGCATGGCGGTGCATGGGTATCTACCCAACTATCAGTTCTTTCAACTATATGTACAATGCTCACTGCACATTAACTTACATCCCAGCGGATTACGCTGGGCCACGTCGGTAACTTTCGACTACGGGTTTCCTAATTCCTGATTCGATCACGTAGTGTAACACCGCGCATCGCCCTCTCCTTATGCTCGTCGTATGACCTTGAGCTTTCATATTATGAGGCCCATAGTAAGCGAACACGTTTCAGTGCCATAAATTATCATTGGTAACACAGAAAATTCAAATTTTAAGTTAAATTTAAAGTTAGTTGAGAAGTGATCACCACCGCTGTTATCGGTGAGAGCAAGCAGTTGATATTGAAGTAAGATACGTCTATGTCGTAGCAATTATGTTTTAATAAAGAACAATATTGCCGCTTTGAACTAAAACAAACAAAGAACAAATGAAATGAGGTGTTAATGATGGTAAAGGAGAAGAGATGCCTGTTAGCCACAGTTGAGAACCGAAGAGGAAAAATGATAGGTCACTTGATACGACACGATTTTTTTTTGAAGAACATAATTGAGGGAAAGATTGAAGGAAAGAGAGGAAGGGGAAGACTTAGGCGTAATTACTTTGATCAAGTGAAAGAAAAGGTGATTGTCGTGTCGTACCAAGAGGTTAAAACGAGGGCGGAAAGTAGAGAGACGTGTTCATTACTCCATAGAAAGAGCATAGCTCTTAAATTGAAGCGAGCCAGCGAACTAAGACAAGATTGCAATTGTTTTTTTTATGTATTAAAAACTCGCACACCTATAGTTTTAGTTCTGACGTTATCACAGAACAAGCTACACTATAGGCCAATAATATTGTACAAGAATAAACAAGAAGCACTGAGCCTGAATTATTGTGAAATAATTGAAAATATGTCATTCACTTTTCAGCTGTCACTGGGGAATACTGCGCCTTAATATTGACGCATCTGTAGCTACAATGCGATATCCAGTAAACTCATAATCTCTCGGATGACGTTTCTACGTTGACAGCTTAAGAGGCTTACGCAGATTACCCACGATTTAATATTTTTTCCGCGGTCCCAGGTGCGACTGACGTTAGGTTTTCGCCTGTCAACTTTGTTTCGGGAATTTTTTTATTTAATTTGTGGAAAGAGTTCAGATATAGGGTTGCCTAACACAAGATACTTCGATATAAGTAGTCAGACGGTACATTAAAAGTCAGTTCACGAAACTATCACAAAGTTTTGGGGGAGTTAATTTCTATTTCTGAATTTACAGAGTAGATTATTTGAGTAAATAATCCTGCAAAATTTTCAAATTCGGTATTTATAAAATGGTGTATAGATTTTGGCGCCCAGTGTGGGCTTAATAATAAAGTAATTGAACTATGCATAATTAGGATAACTGTGTGCTCTCGTGGCACGGTCGTCTTCCCTACTCGTTTTTGATTAGGTCGAACATACCCTGGTATAAAACATAGGATAGTTTTTAATCCGATAAAGTGAGTAGTTCCCACAGGATTAGCATATTATACATACTCGCGATAAAGTTGTTCCACGCAGGCAAAGTCGCGAGCGGAAAGCCTATCGACTCCATTTATACACTGTAAACTCTTTATTAGAAACTAAAAGTCATTTACAAGTCTCCATTGATATTTTAGAATTTACCCATAACATAAAAAATCATATCAATAAGTTTTTATGTACCTCAATCATACCTAATGTTAAGTAAAAATGAGATCGAAGGTGGCAGCGTAAGTAAGCGTATAGATCCGACAGTGACGACTTACGAAAGTAACACACATTTGTAAACAGCTGCCAAAGTTAGTATGTACCTATCCGCCTAAACATGAAAAATGGAAACTATTTAAAATTAATATTGAATATTACAAAATATTATTTTGAGTTACATATTATTAGATGATCAAACGAACTTACCTGAAGTGAAGTTCGATCTTAATTATCCTGTCTTCGCCGAAGAGATTTAATCCTTGACCATGTAGTCGTCCTGCTACGCTTCAACCATATCGCACAAGCTTCAGAGTAAGAGAGAGAAAAGAAATATTTATCTCACTCTAACAACCTAGCGTGGCAGCACGACCGCCTCGCTATGAACTTCATTCTTTTCAGAGTCCGTAGACAAAAAACCCCATGCAGTGTGAGCAAAGCAACATTGATCTAAGGGGATATCCTGAATTAAGGGCAGGGAGGGACCTTAAATCTCTTCGGCGAAGACAGGATAATTAAGATCGAACTTCACTTCAGGTAAGTTCGTTTGATCATCTAATTATCCTGTCTTCGTCCTCCGAGATTTAATCCTTGACCATGTAGATGTTTAGAGAACAAAACGTTCAATGTTGCGAATGAAAAAAAAAAATGAAAAAAAAAAAAACGTAAACACTATATAAAATTATAATAATAAAGAGAAAAAAAATAAATTAAATTCTCCAAGAAATTAATTATTTGTTTCTATTTCTGAGCAATAGAGTCAATTAGGCTAGTGACACGATTGACAATGGGTCGATTATAGAAATTAGCAAAGACAGCTGATTGTGAACTCCAACCAGCTGTCTTTCTTATGACGTCGATACTAAGACCAGCCCGCGAAGCACCGGAGCTAGAAGCATGTCTCGTGCTGTGAGCGGTGAAAATCGAAGTGTCGACGCCACTATCAGTTAAAGTCTGTTTTATCCAGCGTGCTATGCTTTGTGAAGTAGCTGGCCTATAAGGTTTCTTGTAAGTCAGGATAAGAGAATCCTCAGAGTTCGACCGTATACGCGATGTAACTGCCAAGTACTTCTGTAAAACAGATGCTGGACAAATA
Organism: Oegoconia quadripuncta; assembly: GCA_949316235.1. Classification (NCBI taxonomy): domain Eukaryota; kingdom Metazoa; phylum Arthropoda; class Insecta; order Lepidoptera; family Autostichidae; genus Oegoconia; species Oegoconia quadripuncta. Next base: position 23,721,781 of record OX438747.1, read on the forward strand.
CCGGGGCGAGGACGGTAAAAAGGCAAATTTAGGACGGGCTGAGCTTTGCCAACTGCCGAAGTCTTGATTAAATTTGTGATTTTTATAACAACGCGATCATTAAAAGAATTCATATTTGAGATTTTTATGAGAGATAAAGTTTGCGTCCTCTGCCCGGTTGTAAGTGCAAGTAACATTACAATTTTTTTTGACAATTGTTCCAAATTAATAGAGTTATTATCTAAACTTTCTAAATAGTCTAATACAATGTTGGGATCCCAAATAAAATCGTATCGTGGAAATGATGGTTTCAGCCTAAAAATACCTTTGAAAAACCGCTTTAGTCTTAAATCATCGCGTATGTTATTTGTAGCAATTAATGCTATTGCAGAACGATGATTGTTTATCGTCCCATATGACGATCCATTTTGAAAACAATCAGATAGAAATTTTAATAGGTACCTATGTAGTGTCAAAATTATGAAAATCTACATTATTTTGGTGACAAAATCTCCACCATAATTTAAGACTCGATGCATACTGGGATTTAGTATTCTCTGATATAGAGGATAACATAATATCTAAAGCCGTTTCCGGTACATGTTGTTTTCGAAATCCTTCCCGGATAACACACACGCTGCCAGGGAAAGGTGGCGGTGTAGTGGGTGTGTTGACCTGAAAGGAGATGATAGGAGGTATTTACTTGGAGGAAATATTACAACCTCCTTGATACAAAGCAACATGTAAAATGGGTACCATGGCTGAGATGGCCATTGTGGAACCACTACGATACCCGTTGCTTTATCGGCAATAATTTTGTTTAAGGTTTTCATAATTAAAGCAAATGGTGGAAACGCATAAAAATAATACGGAGACCAATCGACGGTGAATGCATCGATATTATAGGCAAAAGGATCTCTTTTCCAAGATATGAAACGAGAGCATTTTGCATTTATTCGAGAAGCGAATAAATCGATATTAGGTTCTCCAAAACTCTGTAGTATGTTGCCATACTCCCGAGAACCCAGCTCCCATTCCGTATCGATATTCATTTTTCTAGATTCGCTATCGGCTTCGACGTTTAGTGAAGAGCGAATGTATGAATAATAAATATTTTTCGTTTTTCGCACCACCTCCAGATTTTTTTAGCCAGATGATTTAAATGTGGGTATTGAACCCCACCCATTCTATTTATGTAAGAAATAGCCGTTGTATTGTCGACACGCAAAAGAATATTACAATCCTTTTTATCATTGGCAAAGGACTTAAGGCCAAAATAAACTGCTAACAGTTCCAGACAATTTATATGATTGCGACACTCCATATCGGTCCAGTGGCCTCCTGTTTTCTCATTACCACTGGCTGATCCCCATCCTGTTTTTGACGCGTCCGTGAAAATCTCCATCTCATAGTTGTGGTTTCTAATCTGACCTATGGCCGACAGAATATGATTTTTCCACCAACGAATGTCATCATATAAATTATCTGAAATTGACATATAAGCGTCATAATTATCATGGTTATTTAATAAAGCTAAGTATCTAGCTCTTTCTAGCGATTTTGTGTGAACCCATCCATAATCGATTGCAGGGCATGCCGCAGTAAGAGAACCTAGAAAACGAGCAAACTCCCGAATAGGGATTCTTGCAGTATTTAACATGACATTAATTTGTTGTAAAATCTTTAGCCTTTTTGTATCAGGTAGATGTAATGTCATAGACTCAGAGTTTAACATAAATCCTAGAAACTTACACACAGTTTGAGGTATAAGGTTACTCTTTTTGTAGTTAATAATAAAACCTAACTTGGTTAAACATTGGATGGTAGTTTGGCCGTTTTCTAAGCAGTCTTTAGCCGAATTACCTAGACACAATATATCGTCTAAATACCTAACGGATAGTAGGCCCTGAGATCGCAAATGAGTTACAACTGGTTGTAAGATCTTTGTGAAAATGTATGGAGCTGAACTCAGACCAAAGGGAAGTGTGACAAACTCGTATAGGCGTTTTTGAAAATAAAAACGCAAAAACTTTGTATGAGAGTCATGGATAGGTAGCAAAAAATAAGCTTCCTTAAGATCTATGTTAATCATGTGACAATCTTTGGTCATGAGTTTAGTAGCCGTCCGTAAATCTTCCATCTTAAAATGTTCGGTATAAATGTACTTATTGAGTTTTTTTAAGTTCAATATAAAGCGCATACTACCATCTTTTTTTGGAATCAGGAAAATGTCAGAAACAAATTGACCAGGTGTCGGACTACATTTTCTAATAGCATTTATATGTAATAAATGATCCACCTCGTTTTTAATTTGTAACGTTTCCTTTACAGAAAACGACCGTCGTGGATAATCTTGTGAAAGTTGTTTAGGCTCTGTAATAAAAGGAATAGTGTAACCCGACACTGTTTTCAATATAAATTCATCATCCGTAATAGAAAGCCATTTGTTAAGAAAATATTTTAAACGTCCAGCGTGTACCTGGGTATCTACAGCTGAGTCTAGCGGCTGGTCGATGAACGCTGCGCTGGGGCCGGCTGCCGTCGCGGCGGTGGCGGTGGGGGCGGTGGAGGCGGCATTGTCGGCTGGCGGCGGGCAAGGGGTGGTGGGGGTAACGGTACTCGCCGCCGGCTCGGATACGGGTAAGCTGGGGCTGCCGTGGCTCTCGGCCCACCGTGTCGATGTTGGTACGTCTGGCCGCCACGCTGATGACGCGCCCCTCGTGACGATGGGCCTTTTCCGTTTAAATTGGAATTCGATGAAGACGGTTGAATCATCTGTCCAGTCTTTTTTATTCCTCGTGAGTCTTTCACCAAATCGCCAAGTTTTTCGCCAAAAAGAAAACAGTCTCTTTTTCTATCCTTAAAAGGATCTGTTAAGGATTTATCCACTAGTGGTATAATGACAGATCGACGCGTATCAGTCTCAGCATAGTGAGAATCTGCCAGCAATTTACCCGCGTCATTGAGGGTCCGTATGACGTCTGGGATATCAGGATTCTTCTTTAAGAGACCAGTTAACGATTTACCGAATGCTGCCAGTGCCTTGCCAAGTTGGTTTTGCTTTGTGAGTAGCCGTTTGTCCCTTTGCTTACAGGTCTCTGCTAACATGGCGCCAATCTCCGGGTTTAGAGTAGGGCTCTTTGCTAAAGGGACGTTTTTAGGAAACGGGTATTTTTTAAGGAGTTCCTCTTTTGTTTCTTTTTTAAGGCCTTCCAGCAAAATTTTTTGCAAACTTGTAGCTAGATCAGCTTGCAAGGCGTCGCCGAACTCAACGGGATCTGATTCCGCATCACCTAGTTCGCGTAATAAATCCGGGTCAAAATCTTCTTCAGTACTATTTTCGTAACTTTTGTCAATCGGATTTGGACTTAAACATGTAGTGGTCATGGTCATTTGACTAATGTCGTCTACGTCTGAATCCAAATTAACGTCAGTATTAGCGGGACTCATTATATCGGCTTCAGGTATACCTTCGTTGGGTTCGAGATATTCTGAAATCCGAATAGTAAAAAGAAAGAAAAATAAAATAAAATAAAAAAGAGAAAAAAATGTAGGGTAGGTAGTATTTCGATTTTTAATTTTCTGAAGAAATGTTACCCGATGAATGCAACGGGAGCGATTACATCGCAATAACACCCAATGAATGCAAAGGGTGTGAGAAAAAAATAACCTGTCCGAAGAATACATCGGCAGGATAGAAGGTCATATTTTCGATGAATGCAACGAAAATACTATGCACCAAGATAAAAATTTATGAAAGTACAGATACCTTCATTATGTACATCTTGTTCAACACGGGGTATCTCTGATTCAACTCGCCGATATTTCGCCTCCAGTTTTTGTTCATACCACTTTAACTTTCGTAACCACCTTTCTTCTCGTGATTCTTCTAGTTGAGATTGTCCTTGGGACTGCTCATGCGTTCGTTTCGGCATGGCTGCACTTGTGCGAACGCCGTGCGCGCACGGACAAGAATGAAGTTCATAGCGAGGCGGTCGTGCTGCCACGCTAGGTTGTTAGAGTGAGATAAATATTTCTTTTCTCTCTCTTACTCTGAAGCTTGTGCGATATGGTTGAAGCGTAGCAGGACGACTACATGGTCAAGGATTAAATCTCGGAGGACGAAGACAGGATAATCATAATATATTATTACCTAACCTAGATTTCTTCAGCTTTATTTTATAGTTTAGCAAAAAACTTCGTTTTCTGTTTAATTAAAGTATGGAGCTACATAAGTTTTATCTATAGGTAATGTATTATACTCTCTTTTGTTTATAATTCTCTGTATTTCAATATTCCAGTTACTTTTTTGGCTATTTAATGAGATATTTCAATGAGTCGTCAGTTCCGGGAAATGCTGCTAACATTCGCTAATAAACTGTTGCGATGGCTAATTTCTATTTTCGGAGTGGAATATTAAATGAAATACTTCGGAAATTCTCAAGATCCGTTGTTTTATAAAATGGTGTACCGAAAGTGGCGCCCAGCGTGGGCTTAACATAATAATTTAATATTCTTTACAAAGTAATTTTATTACCTTGCTTTTGAACCACTTTATGACCGGATGAAGGCACTATATTACACCGGCCGTACCACGTAATGATATGAAAACATCAATTTTATGGTATAATATTATGATAGTGACTCGTAGTGAAGGAATTGGGTAATTGTTTGAACTTTATAATAAACGGGTACCAGCAGAACACTATATACATTGTCCTTCCAATGACTTTAATTAAATTTCACTGGAGATGTGTGCACGTATTAATGAATATTTTTATCCCACACTTCAACTTAATAGATATTGTTGGACATATAATTAGAACCGAGGTTCTTAATGAGTTTTGTAATTTTCAATTATTCGCAAAGTTCATACTTTTTTGAGCTATTAGGTCGAAAGTCGAAGGTAATTCGTCTTAGGATGTCACGGAAACTTAAGCTGAAGTGAAACGTAATAATGCTCAGCAGTTTAGTTGCACTAGCGGCTTCAAACAGCTCTGTTAGTGCTATCAATATAGATAATACCAGTACTATAATGACTTATTACTCGACAATTCTTCTTAAAATGCTCTTGCGTCGCTAATAAGAGTTTCGTTCATCACAAACTGATGATTTGTTAATGGCCAGAAACCGTGACTACTAAAAAACAAATGTCCCACAACCCAACCCAAGTAAAATACAGGCCACAAACCAGCTACTTCGTATACTTCTATGGTTATTGAAAGTAATTCTCTAAAATATAATGCCCCATCAACTTCTCATATAACGAGAGTTGAACAATAATGTAGGCTCACGTCGAAGAACGATTTCTGAATTTACAGAGTAGATTATTTTAGTAAATAATCCTGCAAAAGTTTCACATTCGTTATTTATAAAATGGTGTATAGATTTTGGCGCCCAGTGTGGGCTTAATAATAAAGTAATTCAACTGTGCATAATTAGGATAACTGTGTGCTCTCGTGCCACGGTCGTCTTTCCTACTCGTTTTTGATTAGGTAGAACATACCCTGGTATAAAACATAGGATAGTTTTTATTCCGATAAAGTGAGTAGTTCCCGCAGGATTAGCAAATTAAACATACTCGCGATAAAGTTATTCCAACTCAATTCCAACCCAAGTAAAATACAGGCCACAAACCATCTACTTCGTATACTTCTATGGTTGTTGGAAAGGACTATTGAAAGTAATTCTCTAAAATATAATGCTCCACCAACTTCTCATATAACGAGAGTTCAACATTAATGTAGGCTCACATTCTTCGACCCAAGTAAAACGCGGGCCACAAATCATTTTCATTTCATTCAGCTCATTTAATTGAAATAATTCTGTTTATAGGAAATCACTAATGAAATTAATTCCTTAAATATAATGTTCCACCAAATTCTCATATTACGAAAGATTAACATTAATTTCGGTTCACATTCTTCGACCCTGCCTAATTTAAACGCAGGTCACAAATAATCTTAATCATCGATAGTAGTTGGACACGACACACGACTATTAAAATCAATTCTCCAAAATATTGGGTCTTTACCTATGAAATTGGAATTTTTTTCTTCGTTAATCATATGTACCAATTCCCGCAATTTTCAAAGATATATCCAAATTTGTTTTTTATTTGTAAAATGGAATATTATTTTAAGGTTTCACATGAAATATTTATTAATTTCTGGGCTAAATCACATAATAAAAAAAAAATTGAACAGAGCTCTTTTCATATGCTTCCCATAATCATTTCTTAGATACGCTGAAACTTTTATAAAGCGGTTACTTTTAAAAATTAACGCTGCCTATACTTATCTTAATGTTATCCGATAATACACACAAAGTTTAGCTAAATTTGGATTTGCGTTCCCAAAAAAAAATCAAAAATGTTTGTATGGAGAAAACAGTCTTAATGAAATTCTTCATACAAAACGCCAATTTCATAGGTAAGGACCTAATATAACGCCCCACCAAGTTCTCATACAATGAAAGTTCAACAGTAATGTGTGCTCACATTCTTCGACCCAAGAAAAGCACTGGCCATACATAAATTAATTCATATTATTATTTTTTTTTATGCACGACGGATTGGTACTTGACCTCAATCACACCCAATGTTAAGTGAAGATGAGTATAATTCTGATTCTTAATGAAATTAATTCCCACCATGTTCTCATATTACGAGAGTTCAACGTTAATGTAGGTTTAGGCTTGACCAAATTAAATCAATTGGCCACAAATTATCTAAGTTATATAGATCTGGAAGTTGTTTGAAAGCCACTAATTAAATTAATTCTTCAAATATAACACCCCACCATTTAACCGCATCCGTGGTTCAATGTAAGCAACATTGAGTTTACGATTCGGAGGTCGCGGGTTCGATCCCCAGCGGGGTACATGTTTAAGTACTCGGTTTGGTTGGTGGAAGGGCATTTTAAATGTCCGCCTGTCTAGCCACCATCTTATCTAAATATGCCGCCAAGCAGTAATGTTAATAGCATTGTTGTGTTCCGGTTGTCAGAGATAAGATAGCCAGTCACCCCAATTGTGTTGGGATTTCCGGGTCAGTACGCTTCCACCTTCGACCTCATCTTCACTTAACATCAGGTGTGATTGAGGTCAAGTACCAACCCGTTATGCATAAAAAAAACATGAATTCATACAACGAGAGTTTGTCATTATTGTAGGCTCACAATCATCGACCCAATTAAATCGCGAGCCACAAATCTAAGCTAGTTACATGGTACTTACATAGTTATTGAAAACCACAAATGAAATTAATTCTTCCAAATATAACGCCCCACTATGTTCTCACAAAACGGGAATTCAACATTAATGTAGGCTTACATTCTTCGTCCCCACTCATATCGCGGGCCACAAATCATTTTCGCATTATTGAATCACGGGATAGCGAAAAATCACTACGCGGAAAATCCTTTACGAGCAAACCTGAGCTCAGGAGCAATTTATTCCTGAGATAGTTCCGGTAAGAGTAATTAACTATGGATGATAAGTTTCTCAGGACTACGAAAAGTTAATTTATTTATACGTTAATATCGACGTACGAAACCAAAATGGGTGAATATGTCTTTAGTAATAAATAATGTTATTGATATTTAGATAACAATACTTTTAAAGTAAGTAAGTATAAGTGTGTATATACACACACACCCATATATTGGGTCTTTACCTATGAAATTGGAGTTTTTTTTCTTCGTTAATCACATATGATTAACATATGATAATTTGAAAATCGCAGGAATTGGTACATATACCAATTCCTGCGATTTTCAAAGCTATATCCAAATGTGTTTTTTATTTGGAAAATGGAATATTATTTCAAGGTTTCACGTGAAATATTTTTTAATTTCTGCGCTAAATCACATAATAAAAAAAATTGGAACAGAGCTCTTTTCATGTGAATCCCATGCAGAATCATTTCTTAGATTCGCTGAAACTTTTATAAACCGGTTACTTTTTAAAATTAACGCTGCCTATACTTAACTTAATGTTATCCGATAACACACACAAAGTTTAGCTAAATTTGGATTTGCCGTTTCCAAAAAAATCTAAAATGTTTGTATGGAGAAAACAGTCTTAATGAAATTTTTCATACAAAACGCCAATTTCATAGGTACCTAATATATATATACACAGATATACACACCCCCATCCTAACTCATACACGCACACATTTCACCAAAAATCAATGACTGTTTCTTTGTAACTGAAGAAATAAAAACTGTAAATAAAGAATTTAATTTTTTTCATTTCATTTTCAAAGTACCAATATAGTATAGTAATATAATTAACACGTTCACGAGTTACCATTCTAATACTCATTCAAACTATCTTCCAAAATTTATCAGCTCGATTATGTCAATAAACATTTATTTTTTATTTTTACTTTGCATTTATTGAACAGGTCGTGTGGGAAAAGCACATAATAATATCTTATTCAAATACCAACATTATGCCCAGTTGTACGATAAAATGTATCCGATTTCTTCGTGAAAATGCCACCTTGATTTTTATTATCTGCAAAATTAGGTGTGTATAAAAGGGCGGTTCTGAGTTGAGTTATTTTCGGATGTGTCTTAAAAAAATATTGGAAATTGGGGTTAGCGTTTGACTTTAATCTTCACAAAATTATATAAATACCATACTTACATATATAATGTCACGCCTGTTTCCCGTAGGGGTAGGCAGAGACCACAGACTTCCACTTGCTACGATCCTGACACACCTCTTTTGCTTCATTCACTCTTATAAGGTTGTTCTACATGCGACGTCCCCGATTTGATCATGGTACGTTCCCCGTGATCTTCCTCTACCAACACTACCATCCACATTTGCTTCGTATCAATCCACATCTCCAAACTATCTCAGCATACCTTATTCAATCTTTGTCACTACATCTTCATTCTCACTGCGTAACTCCCTAATTACACTATTTCTGATTCTATCTTTCAAAGTAAACCCCGCTCCCAAACTTTCACTCCCGTAAATCAGTGGAGATGGAACTAGCCCTCCGCCATGAACAGTCAGACGAGCTTTTTTGGACACATAAAGGCATGCAGTGCTCTATTCACCTGATTTCCGGCATTCACTCTGTCGCGGTTCTGCGAACGCTCAGCTGCCGTAGGTAGATATAGGAATTGGGCGCCGTAGACGAGGATGAGGTTCAGGGTCGTAGGTTTCAGGCCCCTACCAGGACTGCAGCCACTGATGAACGGTGAAGGAGAAGGTCAGGAAGGGATAGGCACTTGAAAAACTTATAAATGATGTAATAATAATTTAAAGGAATAAAAAGGAAGAACGGGAGAATAGTCTCAGTTCGCTAGTTGCGTCCAGACTGACTAGTTTTTGAAAATAATTTAGAATTCCGAATTTTGAATAATGTTCCAAAAAAGAAAACGCCAAAGAGATTACCGAAAAGAAGACGGAATTTAGAAGAGGTTGTACACCTCGTTACAACTCTACTTTCGATGTCCTTCAACACACGTCTTCTCTAAACTTACGTACTTGCTCCACTTTTCTATAATAAAATACTGAATTCCGTCCTACATACACCTCTCTCAAATATAATAACTTTCGTTTTTCTCACAATGACTTTCATTTGTTTTTCTTTCAAAGCAGTATTCACATACCATCTCTTGTAACTCGTCTTGTAACGACGCAAGGATTACTTGAACATCTGCATAGATGAGACATTTGACGAGTAACCCATTCATTCTCAATCCTCATTCATACTGTTTCAATACTTGCAGACAACTGTCCATAAATACGTTAAACAGCCAAGGGGATGCAACACAACCCTGTCTAACACCTTTCTCGATGTTAAACCATCTAGTATAAGCCCCATTAATCCTAACACAAGCACTGGAATCTTCATAAAGTGATTTCACTGCTCGTATCAAGGTGCTGTCTACCCCATACATAGACAATGCTGACCACAATTCATTCCAATACCATTGCGCCCATAATTGACATCATCATCATGTCAGCCTTATTACGGCCACCAATAAAACATAGGCATCCTCCATAGATTTCTATAGCATCCACCACCCTGGTCGTCCTACGCTGCGCTTTCGGGAGCATGGTCTCCGCTCTAGAACTTTAATGCCCCAACGCCATCAGATCTTCAACCTATGTAACGTTTCCACTGTCACTTTAAATTACTAATCCAGAGGGTTATCGCTGACCTTCATTCTTATGTGGAATTCTTCACTCCTGATGCGACTTCGTAGTATGATCTTGAGCTTTATCATGAGGCCCATAAATAATATATAACTCAAAGGTGACTGACATAGTGATCTATCAACGCCCATCCCAAACCACTGGACGGATCGGGCTGAAATTTGGCATGCAGGTAGATGTTATGACGTAGGCATCCGCTAAGAAAGGATTTTGATAAATTCTACCCCCAAGGGGATAAAATAGGGGATGAAAGTTTGTTGTTTGTATTTTGATAAAATCTTCCACGCGGACGAAGTCGCGGGAGGAAAGCTAGTAAATAATAAAAGTCTTTCGTCTTTAAGTCAAAACAATACTTTAAAGTAAATAATGATTCCCTGTGCTATATCAACTCACTCGTTAAATAACATTTCATTATTATTAAACGACAAATCATTCTTCTGATTCCCTGGCGTAAACAATACCTACAAGGTTACAAGTGGGCTGAGATGCAAAAAACAAAGCAATCATTGGAATTCGTTTTACAGTATTTTTGTAATTTACAATTTCTTAGCAATAAACACAACAGCAAATAACAGATCAAATATTAAAGTTTCTCAAGACATTGCCTTTAGCCAAGGCACCTCTAATAACTCTTGTACCACGGTGCCCGGGTAATACCTGTTTGTATTTCTTGTGCAATAAAGAATAATACAATGTCAACAGGTCGGTGGAAGATTTACGTATCTTACTTGTAACGTCACCAGTTTCGGGATATGTTATATACCTATATAGTTCACTGTATCACAAGGTTGCTTGGCAGGGGTGCGTGAATGAAAGTTCTGAACCAAGGTCAAAGTTCTATTGTCACTTTAGGGTGTACACAAAACAGAGGCACAAAGTTACATTGATAACATACGTGAAAAATGTAGTATACCGGGCGGGACGAGTAACGGGGAACGACTGGCTCTCGCTTCATATGCGCGCCCACGCGGAGGCCAACACTGCATATCTCAGCATGTCGCTCGCCACTACATCATTCTCTCCCTTTTAAAAAAAAATTACCAAAATTTTGTCGCTCACCCCTACAGAAGATCTTCCCTTTTCTTCCACACATGTTAAATTCCACACCTGATTCAATACTATTACTTCATCATAGTCGCAAAAAAAACTTAGTAATGAAATTTACGACGATCAATTCGTCCAATTACGATGACCCATGTTACAAGCATTGACAAATTACACGGACGTGTCCTAAATAAAAGAGCAATCCGTGTCCCGTATTCATTGCTGCACTTAAACGTATAAAAGTACATTGGTACAACGGGCCCCTGGGACCACCTCGTAAATTGTTCTGGCGATCTCTCCTCCCAAAAGGATTTACTTCTGATAGCCGACTGAACCCTAATTATATAATTCGTAGTTTTGCTAAGGTTTTCCTGTTTCTTTCGCTGTGTCAACCTTTTCTGGGCCGCGATTACGGTACCCCATTATAGCGAGAGTTTATTTGTTTTGCGCCATTCGGTTTACATTTTGTAGTTTTGTTCGCTTGACCTTTAATAATCGTTTTAGTTTCAGTTTAATGAACTTGTTTCAATTGTTCACTTATAATTAATAAAGATATGGATGTAGGTGGTTTTGCCATTTGAGAATGTAATATGCTGGTATTATACTGCATTTCGCATAGGGCCCATTTGGAATCAGTGTTCTTGTGTTCTGTTGTTTCCCATAGAATTGTATAGTTATGTATTAGATTAAAATAGTTTTTGAATTTCTTCTCCATGATTTTTGGTTTGAAACTCAAAGTATACCATAAGTCATATTTCAATTAAGGGGCGACCCTTCAATTAGTTAATCCAACTGCTGAGAAACTTATATCGATCACGATCTGAAGTGGCCCGTAAAGTCACTCAATTGACTTACAGGAAACAGTAGATGCCGAGAGAATATAATTATGTACAAGCCTATTTCATAAGTAAACACAATATCTTTGTGAAATGAATAAATTGAAAATTTAATTGAAATTGAATACGTCCAAGTGGCCTATTGATGACAGTCTGTGCTTATGCGGTGACATAGCCTAAACTATGGGGCCTCTTCTATGCTACTTTGCGCGTTCCAACACTTTGTACTCTACAGGACCTCTACAATGTCTTGCTCCTTGCTTTTAAAATCATATGATCTCATATCACCTCCCGGTTTAAGGCTACCTCTCTGGTAAATTTCAACACGAACAGTTCATATGTATAGGCGAGCAAAGGTAACAAACGTAATGTATAACTATGCCATATTTTTAACCGCCTCCTTAATAGCATTGTTGTTTTCCGGTTGTCAGGTCCCCTAATTAAGATGGGGTTTCCGGGTCAGTCCATTTCCACCTTCGGCCTCATCTTCACATAACATCAGGTATGATTGAGGTCAAGTGGTAACCCGTCGTTCATAAAAAATATATTAAATATGATATAGTCATAAATGTATAACTAAGCCTGGCGGTGCAGCGGGGCAACGTGGCCAGCGTGCTGGGGACAATGCCACAGGTAGGAGAGCTCGAGGCGATACACTTTTTATAGTTTTGTAAATATAATATATATTTTTTATATTATTATCTCTTAAGTATTGTATTTGAATATTATAAGTCAGTGTACTATCATACAATAAAAATATATAACAATGCCAAATTTTCAGTTTTATAGAAATTACCTAGTTATAGTTTGTCAGTAAATCAAGTGATGACGAAACCATAAGGGTTTCTAGTTTTACAACGAATCCCTAGAAAAGATTTTCAATGAAATATTGCCCGAAGTAGTTTTGGGATGGAGGTTAAATTGGGCTTTGTCATTCACAGACGTCTTTATTTGCGTATTGACTGATCGGATTCGAGTGAATCAATGAATCTGACAAAGAAAAGGGTCCAGAAGATTCGGTTGTCAGCTTAAGTGAATTACATATAGACCAGTTTGATTTCGCAAGGTAATGGTAAGGTCTATACGATCTCTATTACAATGTCGAAGATCGTTAGTAAATAAAGACCATAAAGATCTTTGTCCGAGGAAAAAGTTTCAAACCTCCAGTAGGGTAGGGTAAACTCACTTTTGTACATATTTTCTGTCTGTGATCTGCTTATATTTCTTATGCAATAAAAAATAAAGAAAAAACATAAGTTAGAAATGGAGACAAGTTCAGGTCTACCGTCTATGCTAAAAGACTTGAGACCTAATTAGATATACCGAAGTGCCAAGTTCTATTAAATAATATATTACACTAACATAAAAAAATCAATAAATTTTTAGAAAAGGAAACATGCTTGCTTATTTTTAAACTTCATCATAGCTACTTTTAAACTGGTCGTTTTTATATGAATACTAAAAACTATAAATTTACAGTAAGCAAGTAACAATTTTTCTTTATAACCATTGTTAGGTTAGCTAAAATTTGTCGTCCTTAGACAATCTAATATTTACTTTTGTACTTTAATAATAAATACCCATCAGTTATTAAGTCTCCAATGGTATCTTTTACAAAATACAAATATTTTATTAGCAGGCTAACACGGTACAATCACGGATGAACATTCATTTTAGTCCTGCGTCATCAAAAGGCATGCAAATATTTAAAATTTAATTAAACATCTTTCTAAAGAATTATTAAAATGTCATGTAATGGAAGCAAAATATAAATGTCAAGATAATTACTATTTTAGTATATCTGTGAAATTATTATAAATGTATTACTAGTCATAAAATAAGCATAATAAAAACACATAATTTGATATTTGTGAAATTCAGTGAGTGCTGACTTCGTAATTGCTCAGTGATACACCTCTGTATAATGCGGTATTTCGATTCATAGCGAAAAACGCTGTTACGCGCTAAAGCTAAAAGTAGCGATATTCAGATGACAATACTTTATTTTTAGCTCTAGGTAATTTCGAGATTTTTAAAAAATAGATAATATTTCGACTTTATAAATTGTATAACCAAGTATGATAATAAATGTTTGTTCTTTAGTACTGATATTGATTCTTTAAAAATAAATTAACATTACACGCGTTTAGAATAAAAACATTTTAAGATACAAGGAGACAAATGTAACTAGAACTAGTTCGTGTAATTTAATACCGTGGTAAATTTCGCCGCCCTTACTTTTCCGAACTTGGCTGACACACATTCATGTGCCACCTTTTTCTCTGTTGACTCAATTACATAATGTGGTTCAAAATTTATCATTTAGATTTACGTGCTGTAATTTATTGAGAATACACTATTGTTTGGGATATCTCTGACCACCCCATTTGGGATAAAGGTCGTGACATTATGTAATTAACGTAACGCTTAATATCTTCCAAGCATCTGATTTGATTTCCATCAAACTTGACTAGGTACCATCTTGTAAATAACAGCTTCGATGAAAAAAAAAACATTTATAACCGTTAACCAAAATCGGTTCAGCAAAAAAAAATTGCATATATGTTAATCCAGGCCCTAATCTATCGACCAACAATTTCATCCAAATCAGTCCAACCCTTTAGGCGTGAAGAGGTAACAAACAAACATACATATTTATTATATTATTTGGGATAATGCAAGAGACTGATACACAAACATACAGACCAATAGCTGTCTGTTATGTAGCCTAAGTCTGTCTTGGGCTATACCCATTTTACGCTGGGTGTTATTTACAATTTCCTCATGAATAGATTTACAATTTTATAAACCATCATGGCCGTTAAATAACCCATTACGGCACTACAGTCGTACTATTAGGCCTAACCCATTTAAAGGAACACCTTTGAAATAAAATAAACAACGAAATCCTCGCCCAATAATCTTCAACCCGAATCTAAATGGGTATTATCAGAACTACTTGTTTTAGGGGTCCACCATCAAAGGATTTTGTTTTCCACGGCTAAGAGGACTGCTTTAGGTTATTTTGGGTACATAATATCAAATATTATGGTCTCATAATTGTCTAGTATATTTGACTACCTGTTTGGTGTAGTGGTTAGAAACTCTCCTGCTACACCAAAAGGTCGCGGGTTCGAATCCCGCTAGGGGCATTGTTTGTATGATGAATACAGACATGTGTTCCCGAGTTATGGATGTTTTTCATTTATATATGTATTTCTTTCCAAAAAAAACTAAGTGACAGTAATCACATAATCACATTCACGTACACACAACATGGAGTCAAAGTCAAAGTCAAAGTCAAAGTCAAAAATGCTCTATTTAGTAGGTACACAGAGTAAATTTTACATTTTTTAAGCTACTGCTTGTTCAAAATGCAATTTTCCCCTGAGAAAAACAAGCAAGAAACTCGAAGAGTTGCTCTTTTAACATCAGGCTTTGATTTTACATAAAGGTTTTATATTACAAAAAGGTCTTTATATTTCATTATTAATTGTGAAATAGCCTGACATGCGAACGATATGATTATATCCAGGGATGATTATCATCAAAATAGTCTGATATTTTATAATATGCTTTGTTAATAAGGAGAACAGGTAAATATATGTAGAAAATCGTCTTTGCTTTCATCTACTATTCTACGAGTGATGTCTATGTACTCCAGCTTTAACTTCCTCATAGATATTTTAATGTATAAGTGTAATAAAAAATTCTACGCAGTGTAATTTCCTTCCTTCAACACAAGAATAGACGAATATTATTTGCACTGGGCGTAGTATGTTGGCACTGTGACGTTTCCTACGATTTCTTATTAATTAATTAATTTACCAATGCGAGATTAGAAAAAATTAAGCTTACTTCTGTTATGTATCTCATCCATTATCATAATTTCTTATTTGTCCTATTTTGAGACATAACCTTTTTCATATTTGAGTCGGCAACGAGCAAGGAATTTTGGTACCTAGTAAGGTGGTTGTAATAATATGGATATACCAACTATATAGTAATTGTTTATGTACTCGGTTTGGTTGGTGGTAGGGCATTTTAAATGTCCGCCTGGCTAGCTACCACCATCTTATCTAAATCTGCCACCAAGCAGCAATGTTAATAGCATTGTTGTGTTCCGGTTGTCAGAGATAAGATAGCCAGTCCCCCAAATGTGTTGGGGTTTCCGGTTAGTTCGACCTCATCTTCACTTAACATCAGGTGTGATTGAGGTTAAGTACCAATCCGTTGTGCATAAAAAAAAATTTGAAAAGTGCCAAATTATATGAATGAAATTGCAAAAATGTAAACACATACATAACGTTACGACCGTTATCCCAAATGGGGTGGTCAGAGATATCCAAAGCATTACTGTTTGGATGTTTCATACATTAAAAGTTTAAGGCTTAAAACAAAATTGACGTTTCACCTTATCAAATATACAGAAATGCACACGAGACAGGGGGTAAGGCCATCGCCGTTAAAATGTGCAAATCTATACATGTTTTTTTGGTGGAAAGTCCCTTAGTCGCCTTTTACGATATCCGCAGAAAGAGAAGGGTTGGTTCTATTCTTTTTAGGTGCTGAAACCAAACAGCACTAAAAAAGAAAGTAAATGCAAATACCAATATTTACTGTAGCATAATAAGACACTATCCACTAAACCGTCCGCACCGCGCGGCCAAATTCCAGTCTACTGTCCGCTCCGCGCGGTCACACTTTTGTGCTGCGCGCACGGTGTCTTTATTAATAAAAACCTTCATATCTGGTAAACTACAACAGCTATAGTGACAAAAAGTATAGGTGAAGGATTAAAGATTAAAACAATGTAAAAGAGAATACAGACAATCTTATTCTAGAGTACTAAAAACTGCGCATAAAATACGATATCGGTAAAAAAATCCGCAACTCTTCTCTAACTCTGCTCTTAGTCAAAAATATAATAATAATAACGAATTTAGTCACTTCTATATAAATCTAGACTAATTTTCCTTTGTAATGACACCAAGATGTCTGTATCTAGTGCGGCCATTTGGATATATAATAATCCCAGAAATATGTAATTTAATTATAATTACTTACGACATAAAGTTGGAACACTGTTTCTTACTAATAACCGAGCGAACAAACTAACTTTGTCATTTTGTCTATGAGAACAGTCGAATTCATTTATTAGAGGTCACACTGAATTTCTTTTTTGCCCAAACAGTTTCAACTACAGATAATAGGAGGAATTGTTTCGAACCGCATAAAGGTAGCGCGCTATGGTTACGGGTGTAACCACGGACGGTTGAGTGGCTAAGGCCCTAATTACAGAATGTTACTTAAGCAGAGATCTCCGCTTGAGGATTGTTTAAAAGAGACAGCTTTATGTCACCTGTATAGCGACATCTCTTTCTAACTATGCTCAAGCGCAGATCTACGCTTGAGCAACAATCTGAAAAACGGGCCTTAATATTTTTATCACTTTCATTTATGTACGAAGAAGTGAGCATATTGTCATTTCTTATAATAGTGGTCGTCAAACTATTTGCTTGACACTGAAAAATCTAGATAATTATTTTGTAATTGGAACTTTTTATAATTTTGCACTATTTCGTTATATTTATGAGTTAACATACCTATAGCTATAACGAAAAATCCAGTAAACTACTTTATTATATTATGAAACATATATAAATTTAATTACAGGATATCCATACTATTCTTTGCACACTACCCAAAGTCTGAGCTCTCATAATGATAAAATATGTTCCAAAAAGATGACAGAAACTCAAGATCCCTCCCAAATTCAACAGAACCCGCTTATTGTGAGGCGACGTATTCTTCACAGATATTTTTTTCAATGGCTATTGTACTGCCTGTATATTTGGCCTTACTGCCCGGTTTGCATAGAAATGTTTGTCTTGGCCGCGACTCAATGGTCTGCTTGGATGAGGAGTTAGGAAATCTAGAATGGGATTCATTCATGTATAAATATTACTCAAAACAAAACATTAATTAGAACAAAAAATATATGTGTTTTCGTGTAGTTAACAACCTACACAATACAAGCCTAGTTCATTTGCGTGGAACTAGATAGCGCTTCGCCCGCATGGAATAATCTTATTGCGGATATATTTAAGCGCGAGAATTATTCATTTTACTGGGATAAGATATATCCTGTCTTAATCCACGGTATGTTCTCTGTATATACCAAATTTGAACAAAATACGTTCATGCGTTCCCACCGTGATTCAGCAACAAACAAACATTCAAACTATCATTTATAATATTAGTTAGATAACTGCAGCTGCTGGTAAGGTAGAGCCCGCACGGCAGTTAAGCGCCTCCGTGGCTCAGTGTAAACTACATTGGGTTTACGAATCGGAGGTCGCTGGTTCGATCCCCAGCGGGGTACATGTTTAAGTACTCGGTTTGGTTGATGGTAGGGCATTTTAAATGGCCGCCTGGCTAGCTACCAGCGTGTTATCTAAATCTGCCGACAAGCAGCAATGTTAATAGCATTGTTGTGTTGCGGTTGTCAAAGATAAAATAGCCAGTCCCCTAAATGTGTTGAGGTTTCCGGGTCAGTACACTTCCACCTTCGACCTCATCTTCACTTAAAATCAGGTATGATTGAGGTCAGTAACAAACCGTTGAGCATAAAAAAAAGTGTTATTACGTAGAGGCAGTTCATCCGTTGGGACATCATGTAGCATAAAAACAGTCAACGCGCGCCTGACGCGCTGCACCTGTCGGCCGCCCACCAACACCCAGAACGCGTTGTTATATAGGGCCCAAAGGGCCCCATTGGCCAGTTGCGTATACCAACTCCATATGCGTAGAGAGGAGTGCAGTAGACACTGAACAAACTCACGTTCACCTATCGAGCTGTCATAGGAGGCTCTACTTCCTGAACTGAATAGGGCCCTAACTGGGCACTGCCTACTAACACACCTATACAATATAGTCAGCACCGACAGCTCACTGTGCAGAGGGTACATAGAGTCAGATGAAACTGTCGGAGTCGCACATATTCTTGGTACACCGAGGTCGTTCAGCGAAGCCTATGCAAGTGCCAGGAGACATGGACTGGCCTTAGCCAGCAGATTCAGAATGGACCACTGGTCTAAATGCAGAATTAAAAGCCCACCAACAGTTTGTTAGTTAACCCTTTCCATTCGGTTTAACTCTTCGGGACTACAGCAACCCAATGGCTTGTCCTACCATTCCCCGGACACTCCACGCTCCCGGGCTAACGATGAATAAATTTTCCATTTCCCACTTTACCCTGTTTCCTTTTTTTCGGCTTTCTTAGTTGTTCGGCGCTCGGATTGCGCCTTCGGCTTTTACGAGTGAGTTTTTTTTTATAATTTGAAGTTAAATAGAGGCCTGAAACGAAAACTTGGAAATGATTAACTTAGTGTTTTGTGTTTCAATTTTTTTTTGTATATCTCGAACCGACTTGCATTTTTAATCCGACTGCCGTAAAAAAGGTGGTGTTTTTCGCAAGAACCTTTCTGTTTTCAAATATACATATAATAAAATTGTAAACAAACTTGAAAGCACATCACGGAATAACTACTGAACAGCCATTGTAGGAATTTTCACAGATATTTTTAATTGGATCTGGAAACAAGTATAGGTTAACTTTGAAAAAAAAATTAAAATAAAAAAAATACTAATCCCCTCGTTTAATTTTAAAAAAACGCTTTACCGAGATATATAAGGGCAAAACTGGACACACGCAACGCCTAAAACACATAACAACCGTCGTTTTTCGTAGGGAGTTGGAAATTATTCCAAACGTAATTATTAACGCAAACCCCACATGCTTATTATAGCATGTGAGGTTTGCGTTACTGTATGATATAACCAATGGAAAATATACAGACAGACACAAAGTCAATACGGAAACTAAGGGATTCGAGGGAGTTTGAACAATTTGCATACCTAGTCCGTCTTTAATTAACATTTCCCTTCATCTATAATTTACCAAAACCAAACAGACAGTTATTACTATCCATCTCGTTCATACTTCATCAAATGCACAAGTCGGTAAATTCCACTTCTGCCCGGCAATTTATCCCCCGGAACACAGAGCTGACGAAATGCGGACAACACGGCCATTGTCTGTCCAGGCCCACAAAGCGGAGGAATTTGCATACAAATACACTGGGTCCTGTGATTTGCATGGTTATAATTCTTTGTCTTCCTCTTGTGCTTGGCGTGGATGGCGTGGATGGCGTGAATGGCGTGGATGGCGTGCCGTTGAGTTGTTACTACCGGGTTTGAAAATGACACTTAATGGCGGATTGAAGCACTCACAGTGAAGTTATAATTGTACCGAAAACTATTAGCAAAGTCAAGTAATGATTGGGCAGTTTTAACCGCCTATGTAAACAACATTGGGTGTATGAATCGGAGGTCGCGGGTTCGATCCCCAACGGGGTACATGTTTAAGTACTCGATTTGGTTGGTGGTAGGGCATTTTAAAAGTACGCCTGGCTAGCTACCACCATCTTATTTAAATCTGCCGCCAAGCAGCAATGTTAATGGCATTGTTGTGTTCCGGTTGTCAAAGATAAGATAGCCAGTCCCCCAAATGTGTTTGAGTTTCCGGGTCAGTACGCTTCCACCTTCAACCTCATCTTCACTTAACATCAGGTGTGATTCAGGTCAAGTACGAAACCGTCGTGTATAAAAAACCAAAAGGCAGTTCTTGGATAGGTGACCATTATTTTCATGGAAGTATTTCGTGCTTCGGATGTTTGTTTGTTGCCGACCCGTCATAATGCGTGTATAGCATAAACAGTCAGTCGCGTTTTCAATTGAAGGTTAATTGTCTAATGGGGCTTGAAAAATAGTCAGTTTTTCAAGCAGGCTTTGTGGACCACCGACTTGGCTTAACGACTGCGTTTTTTTTTAATGCACAACGGGTTAGAGCTTCACCTCAATCACACCTGATGTTAAGTGAAGATGAGGTCGAAGAGTGATGCGTGCTGACCCGGAAATCCCGTCTTACTTAATTAATTGTAAACACCCGGCATTTTATATGATAAGTGATAGCATGCTGTCTATTTAAAGTGTACCATTCGAAGTTCTCTAAAGTGATAGTCTAGACAAGAGTCAAGTATAACAGCCCCGTATGAATAACTACGACGCCGACTGTACATTACACATCATGTTGACGACTTGTTTGGTGTAGTGGTTGGAAACTCTGACTGCTATACCAAAAGGCACGGGTTCGAATCCCGTTAACATTATACTACCCGTGGACAATGCCGCATTTTCCCTTATTTTCTCAATTTAACATAACGTAAGTCGCATAAAGATTTTGATTAAATCCGATCTTTACAGGTATTAATTTAGCTTGTAAGTAAAATTGCTGTACCTACTCCGATTTATGATTTATTATTCATTATAAGCAAATTATTTATACAAGTTTTACAGGCAAAACGAAGCGTGACTCAACCTTTTAACCAATGTCATATAACTGTTATACTTCCGATTATTCTGAACGGAAAGCTAGTTCGATGTGAATTTTCAGGAATGCGAACTATTGAAATACGAACAAGAATCTGCAATTTTCGCATGCACATTCTAAACCGACCGACTCAAAAATCCCACCACAGACGTCCTGCACAATCACAAATTCCTTTTGCGACCCAATATTTCTCACAGTAAAAGGTGATGCATCGCCAAAAGCGCTCTACATAGAGCAACCGGCAAATTTACGGTCATCTCGAAATTTACTTACTATACGGGATGTTTCGGTATTGTTTGTTGTTTGTGTTTGACAACAGGCGGCAGTCAAGCCTTCGAAAATCCAGCTAATGCTGCATAATGGTCACATCGATCGGTTATTTCAACGTTTGTGTGTTGGATATCGAAAGATTTGGTTTATAAATTCAATAGAGTGTGAAGAGTCTTCGATCTTCTCTTAGGGTATTACCAGATCAATCGATCGATTGTCGATCGACGGCATCGGTCATCGTCGATCAACATCCAGTGTAGGCGGAGTGAGGTACACAGCGGAAATTAGCCCAGACGGAGATGCTTTATTTCTATTAAAATGAAATAAAACGGATTTCCAAAAAGTACGATAATATAATCATTCAATATTATTTGTAGCTACGTATTATATCCAGAAAAAGAAGTAGTGATCCAGTCACCCATTCATCACAATACTGTTATTTCTTATTCTCTTGTATGCTTATGTTTACCTTATAAATGCGTCGGTAATTATTATGGTCCTTTTTTAAGGTAAATAAATATGTTATTCACGTATATTTTTACAACGTTACTCGGATTGATGATACTATTTACAACAACAGAGTAACAAGTCATTAAAACTGAGCTAATTTAGAATATCAATATTCTCTACCTTCAACCTAAAGAGGTCACAGCGAAAGGGTCATTATAAAAATTATTAAGCCTCAAGGCATGCAGATGGAAAGAACCGAAGCGTAAGAGTAACACAGTCCATGAGCTCGAAAGTTGTTTGAAAAATGTGATATAGCCCCAAAAAGTAAAAGTTTTAACGAGTTGTAAATAAAATTTTCCGTTGAGCCGCACGGATGTTAGCGGTTGGTCTGAGGGAGAAGCTCTTGACGAAAGTCTGTGATTGTGGAACGGTTGCAGATCCCACCTCCGCTCTCTCCCCACTGTAACTTCTGTAAGCCAAAATCGACAGTGGTACTCTGCACTATACAACGGTTTAAAAAAAAAAAAAAAAACTATGCCCAGCGCTGCCCAAAGGAGGCAGGACTGGCAGGGTCGCCATGTGATGTGAAGACCTGGGAGAGCAATTAATAGAAACGCACAGGTTGATGGCACGTGTATAATCCATCTCGAATACATGGTACAAGTAAGAAGACATATACTACAGCACCTACTGAAGGTAAACGGTGCCCTACGTGACTATAGTCACGTAGTTGGGGTCCAAGGCAGCAATAGTGCTACCTTGGACCCCAAACTAATTAAAGAAAGAATTTAAAGGTGAAAAAGTAGGAAAGAAAGAAAGTCCCACTTCCCCCCCAGCAAATGGGAGTGTAGCTAATGTGACGCAAAAAGCTAAAGCGACTAACCCTATGGGGGAGAGGGTCAAGTGAAGCTCGACTCCCTAATTTAATACACCACGGACAGCGCCAGACCGCAGGAGCGTTGATGGTGGGGTAGCCAGAAGGCTACCGTAGGTAAAAGTGCCAATAGTAGGTATGGCGAAGTTGTGACGGTTTAGTACTAGGTCGCCGTATATATCGGCCGGATATCCAAATTGTGGAATGGTTGCAGTAAAACAAAATGCGAGCGGTAGCAACTTGACATACTGAATTACAGATTAATGATTAAGACTCAGAATTATTGCTTTTTTTTCTTATGTTCCCAGTAGTTCTGTTGGACAGTTCTGTTGGCCGAACTAATGGGAATTTTTGTCTCACTAGTTCTATCAACAGAACAAATGGTACTAGGGATTCCCAGTAGTTCTGTCGAGTTCTAATTCGAGTGCGAGCGAAGCGAGCACGGGAGTTTTTGGCACCCACCCCGACATGGATAGGTTAGGTTCGAAGGGTATGGCGGAAGCGAGCAGAGCGAGCCCGGATCGCCCGCCATACCCTTCGCGTTAGGTTGACATGTTATTCACTAGAACTAGTGGGACAAAAAAATCCCATTAGTTTCCCATTAGTTCGGCTAACAGAACTGTCCAACAGAACTACTGGGAACAAAGGTTTTTTTACACGGGGAAACGCACGCTCGCTGAGACGGTTATATGGGACTCCCCTCTCTATCGGGAGGTATACGCACTAAAACCCCACGGCGACCTACCTCGCCAGTAGGGAGTCCAATCCCCCCAGTTATGCCCCCCTTGTAAGGCTTGTTTCCTCTGGGGGTAATGTCGTGCCTCACACCTCGATCAGCAAACGGTATGAGGAACAACAGCCTCAGACTCCTAGAACGGAGAGATCAGAATGAAAAACAGTAATTAATGATTCCAATCCTCCATAAAACTAATGATGGTATGGTTCCGAAATGAAAATATAAATATATGTAACAATGTTGTAAAGTTATAAATATGAATATTTATATTAGATATATTAAACTATATCATTTTACAATAAATAAATAAATAATTTAAAAAAATGTATTCTGGATATAGATAGTTGACAGATAGTTGATATACTACACAAATTCATTTTCTTTGTAAATAAATACATATATAAACGACATAACATCATAAATCGGGTATAGTCATGTCCGTATTCATCACGCAAACATATGCTCCTAGCGGGATTTGGATTCGCGACCTTTTGGTATAGGGGCCAGAGTTGCTAACCACTACACCAAACAGGTCCTCGCACAATAGAGAACATAATAAAAGATATAAAAAAAAACATAGTAAAAAATGAAAGAAAAGAAGGGCCCTGGAACATTCTTCCATGTCTTAAATAGTACGCATGTTCCACGTCACTATTTTGAGGCAGGATTTCCAGAAGGCTAAGGGCGTTGCTATGTTATATACCAAACATACCTCTAAATTAAAATAGTCTTATAAATGGGTGTGTATGTGGCGTGCGTATGTATTTATGTGTGCCCACTTTTTGTTCCTACGTATTTCAGTAATACGTGCTCGAATTTGAGAGCGGTTTTGAGTCGTGACAATTTCTTAACCATATTTGATGAAAATCGGTTAAACGGTTTCGAAGATATTTAGTTAAAACACCATTTTTTGTTATATTTCTATGATATCATAATCTTTTGAGGGATTTCTAAATTTTCAATTTTATCTCTATTAACCATTTTCAGATTATTTATTTATTTGTTTACATAGAATCAACAGCATTATTGCAGAAATTATATTATAGTAAACAAATTCCAAACATGCCAATTAGTGATTCTTATTATGTTACTGACAGAATCAGAATCAGAATCAATTTATTGTAGAACTGTGGTACATGGGTGACATTACAATATTGTTGCATTGGTTCGACAGTCCTTACCTCTAACAGGAGTACAATATTAATTTTCATGCATATATAATAGTTTAAATTAAGAACTAAAATTAATTATCTAAATATATATAACTCAA
Organism: Oegoconia quadripuncta; assembly: GCA_949316235.1. Classification (NCBI taxonomy): domain Eukaryota; kingdom Metazoa; phylum Arthropoda; class Insecta; order Lepidoptera; family Autostichidae; genus Oegoconia; species Oegoconia quadripuncta. Next base: position 23,746,879 of record OX438747.1, read on the forward strand.
AGGTGACTGACATAGTGATCTATCAACGCCCAGCCCAAACCACTGGACGGATCGGGCTGAAATTTGGCATGCAGGTAGATGTTATGACGTAGGCATCCGCTAAGAAAGGATTTTGATAAATTCTACCCCCAAGGGGATAAAATAGGGGATGAAAGTTTGTTGTTTGTATTTTGATAAAATCTTCCACGCGGACGAAGTCGCGGTAGGGAAGCTAGTAATATTATAAAATCTAACATTTGCATTGCTATAAAAATGTCAAAGTATTAATAATAATTATGTCAATGGAGCTCTTTTAGAATAAAATTCCTTAAGACTATAATGCGTTATTTACCAGCCAAATCTTTAAAGTTTTTTTAAATTGAGGTTCCTTTAAACCTTTAATTTCAAGCGGGATCCTATTATACACTCGAATGGCTGTCACATATGTACTTTTGTCCATTATCATGCATGCTATTCTGGGCAAGACCAAACGATCCATATCCACAATAATTATTGTTATAATTGATTACAAGAAAGTTTGTACTTTTACATCATTATTATATACGTATCAATAAAACAATCCTCAGTAATATACAAGTCGTTATGTTAATGAGTTTAAATCGGTTAAGCCATTTTGAAGACATTTAGCTTCTAAGATCGATGATTTGATTTGGTCTATATGGATGATAGAATCATTTCTTTCCTCGGCGGTTATCTAAATTTTTAATTTATAATTGTATTTGATATTTCATCTAATAAATTGTAATTTAAAACGATGCTCTTAAGCTATTTTATGTAAAAGCTATATTCTTTATGGATAGTTACGAATTTTCTGAATTCCATTTACGATTTATTTTTATTCGTGGACTGGAATCTGTGATCGGAATTCTGAGCCTTCAGCCTGCTATTATTTCTAATAAAAAATTACATTTAATAAATGGTATGGTATTTGTAGTTAACATACCGAACATTCGCACTAAGCGGTTCGATTCTTCATTCATAATGCGAACAGCCAAGGCATGGAACTCCCTTCCGGTGGCAGTCTTTCCTGAATCCTACAACCTTGGGATCTTCAAGAGCAGGGTGAATAGGCATCTACTGAGATCGCGTGCTTCATCTTCGGCCACATCGTTACTTCCCATCAGGTGTGATTGTGGTCAAATGCGTATCCGGTTAACCATAACAAAAATGCATTATACGTCGAAATTTATTGAAGTTTAAAGGTCGCTTTTATGCACAAAACGGCGGTCGCGATTGTGATTTAATTCTATGGGAAACGATATTTAGTGAAGCTTGGCTCCTGCTTTCGTATACACCATAATATTGAGCAAGATTTAACCGCCTATACTCGGTTTGGTTGGTGGTAGGTTATTTTAAATGTCCGCCTGGCTACCACCATCTAATCTAAATCTCTTCGACCTCATCTTCACTTTACATCAGGTGTGATTGGGGTCAAGTACGAACCCGTCGGGCATAAAAAAAAAGATTAAGAAGCCAAGAGCGACGCGGTAGCCTAAGGCCGGTCATCCGTCAAGGGTGTTCTCAAGTCTGTAGATCCACAGTCCACGATCCACCGAAACGTGTAGGTTAGTATTCATAGACTTATATACTGTGCTGTGTGGCCCCTTCCCGTGGGTGTTAAAAGGCAACTAAGGGACTTTTCACCAAAAAGCATCTATAGATTTGCACGTTGCAACGGTAATGGGCCCACCTTCTGTCACGTGTGCATTTCTGAGGTGAACCGAGGATGTTTTACAATCATTAAGCTTTTAAATTAAACACTGTAGTTTGGGATATCTTTGACTACCCCATTTGGGATAAAGGTCGTGACGTTATGTTTACGTTAATGCAACCATGAAGGTTCTTAGAACTGGCGATGTTGTGCTGTGCTGTTATGCTCGTATTATATCATTGAATTGATAAAAGTACCGATCACAATAAATAGTAATGTTTGTAAAAGTTGGGTATTTCTTCTTTTTGTTTCATTATTGTATAGCAGCAAATCCTACTTTATAACATTTAACATTTATTGAGAGATGTTTGTTTGTTATATGTGAGTAAATAAAAAAAAACTGTTGTTACTGTAGTCAGGGGCAGGTTGAAAATCACTGCTGTGTGGCTGCGCCGCCCAGCGTAGGTACGCGAGTCTGTTCCCACCACACACGTACGCATATCTATTTAATTTTATTTATTATTATCTTTCGTAAAATAGCTTCTTTTTTTTGAAAACTAAGGGCCGTATTGACGGAGCAGTCTCAGTATTGAGATCGAGTCTCACTCTCAATAATATATCATATATTTGATACTGTTAAAATTCAGATTAGACGGAAGAAATAGAATAATCTCAAGTATCACTCTATAAGTTTTTCTCAGTCTTGGGATAGTTTTATTAGTACGAGCCTTCTTTATTGTCTTGTTGGAATAACTGTACAGCTTATATTTATATTTATGTGTATGTGGAAAATAAAGGGTATTAATAGTATATTTGGCATCAATTAGTTGTGATGTAAACTCAGCTAAACACCTATTTCATTTACGAACTGTCATTGCATCTAATGCCGAGTTGTGTGATAGAAATCGCACTAAATAATAAAGGAAAGTGACAAAGAAGACATGAAGTATTATATATAAACACACATGATAATACAACAGGTTTAATATCTTAAACAATGTGAATAATGGATTAAGAATTAACAACTGAGATAAACGCGAAAGAGATTTGTTCGCGCGACCATATTAAGGTACTCCATAAATACTGTTAATAACTAAAAATTTGCCATATCTCATGATTTAAACCAAGCATTCAGTAAAATAAAACCATCGCAATCGGATCAATATTGCAACGTAAACGCTGACTTGAAGGAATAAACTTAATTCCTTGAGGGAAAATGCTATTCCAACTGTGGCGGAATTGCTAAGGCGTCAACGAAATTGGCGTAAATTGATTTTCCACTGAGGAATTTTCCGTTCTGAATTTAATTGGTAAGAGAAAAAGTTTCTTCGTATTTTACGTAGAAATTGAAGATAGTTTTTGCAGTTTCATCATCATATCAGGCACAGGACGTTTACGCTGAACCTTGGTCTTCCTCATAGAGCTCCAGAGCGGCCGGTTGGAAGCGGTCGCATCCAGCGACTTCCAGCGACTTTCATTGCTGCTCTTCCCACTCCTTCTCTACTCAAGAACTTTATTGGGGCGATCAGTTCTTCGAGCTTTGTGTTATGCTCACCGCCATTTCAGCTTATTACTCTACTGGGCTATGTCGGCGACTATCAATCAAACAAAAACACTTTTTTGTTTAAATAAGGAAGGTACATCTAAAGGAAGATTAAATATCTTATAGAAACGACAAATTAGGCGGCCTTATCGCTAATAGCAATCTCTTCCATGCAAGCCTATAATTACGGAATTCAATACGAGTAATTAAGTGGGTTATTGTAAGTATAATTGCCTAATTGTTGAGTACATCTGAAAGTTCTGCATATCAAATTCCAGAAGTGTTATTAATTCTACATGTGATGAAACACAAAAAATAACTAAATATTTTGAACAAATAAAATAACATACGTGTACTTATACCAATACATACATATTAATTACATATATATTATGATATATTATGACATGCTATGACATGACAAAATACATCCGTATTGCTACTATTAGTGCATACCTCATCTACTGGTAGCTATGTATTTTTACCCTAAGTTTCACCTGGAAGAGATCGCTGTTAGCGATAAGGCCGCCTTTTTGTGCGATTAATTATGTACGCTGTATTCTTCATGTAGCTTTTGTTAATTGTGCAATAAAGAGTATTTGATTAATTGATATAATATAATATCCAATATTGGGCAAATTGTATAATTAATTAATTACATGAAACAACAAATTTAAAAAACACATTTGAAAATACCTATAACTTATAGAAAAAATACGCCGTCCAGCTCGCTTCCATGAGGCATAGTACCTAGGGCTATAAATTGCCCCGCTGAATGCATAAGCTTAGCTGCTGAGCAAAGTAGGCACCAAGCTCTCACAAAATAAATAAATAATAAATGTCTCACTCTCTTTCTTTAATATCCATATACTTTAATGTCAAAGACAAAGTCAAAAATGCTTTATTTTGTAGGTACACAGAGTACACTTAAAATAGTCAATTTAACATTTTTATGCTACTGCTTGTTCAAAATGCAATTTTCCCCTGAGAAGATAAACCAAGAAACTCGAAGGGTTGCTCTTTTAAAATCAGGCTTTGATTTTTCATAAAGGTTTTAATATTACAAAAAGGTTTTTATATTTCATTATTAATTGTGATATAGCCTGGCATGCGAACGATCTGATTATGAACACCCCCCCCCCACACACACAAAGCCCCCCTAGACACACACCTACGCACCCCCTCTCACACACACAATTAAAGTTTTTGGACACATACTGACCATACTGTCTCACAATGAGAGAGCCACTCCAGAGAGTGAGAGGCTGGTGATCTGTCACACGGGTTTTCTAGTACTTAATTTTAAGCACCTATTGTACCTACATTTTTGTAAGAGAAAATAAAAACTTTTTGTATTTTGTATTTGTATGTATTTATAACGTTTTGTGATCAAGTATCATTGTAAGTATTGATGTGTCGATCTTGCTCCACTTCTTCACAGAAAACATCGACCTCATCAGTAACAGAGTGACAACTCCCACGACGCGGGCCTTCGACCTGTCTATAAATAAATGAAATGAAATAATTTATTTGCTGGATTTTGGGTACAAGATAGGATGACACATAACAGAAGTCCCATTCAAAATCTACTTAAAATCTAGCGTGCAAATATTTAATAAATTAGGATAGCATTAGATAGGTTATTACTTAAATATAATATAATGTATGTTGTCACAATATTATAATTGTCAATGCTGTGTTGATGTCAGAAAAGCGATATTGTCCGTTATATATCGCTCACCTAGCAATATATTGTCACATCTACTTACGATGTATTTTACAGGAACAGCGATCAAAGATTTTACGAATGTATAAAATGAGATTATAAATTGGTTTAATATGTTATAATGAATTTTATTACTTAAGCTACTAGTATGGTCTTGTATACATATTCGGAGATCAATATGGTATTTTTACTCTTTCAGTAATAGCTACAAAAAATAAAAATAAAATAGGGAGCCTTGCATATGTGCCATTGTTACTTTAAATAACTATCATCATTTTTATATATGACAAACGGGAGCTAACACTGCTGCGCTAAAATTATGAAATCCGTAGATAAAATGTTGTAATTTACCAACAAATGAAACACATTTAAACTCAATGAAATTCTTTAATTGACTCATTATTATTTGACACAAAAATCTTCGTTCAAAGGTGACAATCAAGTCCCAAATGTCGTATTTAAAACTAAATGACATTCATAAAAAAAAATAAACAAATAACAAACTTAAGTAAATGAAAATGTTTCCTAAACTCAGATACCCTAGTGGACTTATATTTTTTTCAACAAAAATAATTAATGTTATCCTAATCAGTCTCAAATATTGCCACATTTGTCGTCAACCGACGAGGGTCAATAATGCATTATTGACTATTAGTAAATTAAAAAGAGAAGCACAATAAACTGTTCGAAGTTATAAATTCAGACTTATGATTAGGAACCAAAGCAAATTGTAACTAAAATTTAAAATCTGGAAAAGGAAAATGATAAATAGAAGTAAATGAAAACGTAACGCTCTCACCCAAAGATAGCTTTAGAAACTAAATCAAATTTTTAAGTATAAAACGATCAATATTATCCTAATCAATCTCAAGTTCTACATTTTTATGTACTTAGATGACTACTAATTACCTAGTATAAAGAATACTAAATAAATGGAACATAATAAATGAACAAAAAATTGGCCCATTGTTGGAAACTAAAATAAAATATAAAAAAGAAACAATAATATTGTATCAAATGTTGTGAATTAATGTAACAATAAGTCACGATAATGATTTAATAACAATATTGTAATTATTTTAATGAGTATTAAATTAGAAAATGTAGATAGAGAATCTTTTAAAATTACTCCAAACTTGAAAACAAACATAGAATATAATAAAAAGTAACAAAGAATATACTTTTAAAGATTATTATAAAATCCTTCATAATAGCTTGGTACTATGTTTGAAGAAAGTAACTGTAATAAATCGTTCTTCTTTGAATCTGAAATACTCATTTTTGAATGATATGCTGGCTTCAATTGTAAGTCCCCTAACGACTGGTTTTTTTTTCTTCCTCGTGCCAATGTAGCCTCAATCCATTCTCCTTCATATGACATCTTATATTCGTAAGTTTCGCTATTTTTAGTGAACTTTATCATTGCTAGCTCAGTCACTTTAATTGTCTGTCCATTATTATCTTTATAGAAATTAAGGCCTCGCTGATCAGCCAGATCCTTCAAATTATAAAAGTCACTAAAATGCATCTCATGTACAATGAATGGATTTCCCTTTTTTTTAGCATCTCTTATCAAATGAACATATTGATCTGGTACGTAAATGGGTCCAGATTTTTTGGCCCTTTTGATTGATTTCTCAATTAATGAATGCGCATTATCGCCTTCATTTTGACTGTGGCCGCTGATTAAGAACTTATGGCACACTGAATTAATTGCTAATTTCTCGATGGCATAATGATACATGTTGAACACAAACCTAAAAAGAATGATATGACGATAAAAAATAAAGTAAATAAACTAATTTATACAATTTTTGCTTACTAACCGGTTTTTTTGTTGACCACAACAATTATCGCTATAAAAAATAACATCAGAATCAGGGTACTCTTCCGCGACTTGTTCCAGAAACTTATAAACACAAGTTCCTATTTCTGTTGATCCTTTAGAGCCCAATCCCTCGTGCCAAAAGAAACAAGTCGTAGAGTTTTTTTTAATATTTGTTACCTGGAATTATAAATACCAAATGTAACAACGACTACCAGAAATTCAACTACTAAGCAAAATATAGGATGCACTTACAGTGAAGTTATAGCAATTAAGTTTAGACTTATAATAAAATGCCGATGAATTTCCAATCGGTACAGGTAATTGTGCTTGGAGATCGTATATCGCAACTATAACCTTGTTCTCTGATACTCGACAAATCTCAATATCCTTTGCTTTTTCACTACGACTCAGTACCTTTTCTTTCTGATGGTCTCTAAACTTTTGTTCAAGTTCTGTTTTATTATCATTTGGTGCATTTTTGTATGATTCACAAAAGTTACACTGGTCTTTTTTAGGTACAAAGAACGAAATATTAAATTTTGTGTTAAAGATTTGGCTGTAAATGTACAAAGTGGCTGCTTCTTTACCGGCGCTTTTGCGCTGACGTTCATAGTCACGATGTAAGGCAGCCAATGTTAGTCCACCATCAATGAACTCACGACTGGTATTTGCACGTAAATAATGACTTTCTATTCTCGGTACTGATTGAATATGCTGTCGAACTGATTCAAGAACTTCTAGATCTGATTTTGGTTGTTTACCATGTTTACCTCTGTGATCGGCAGGTGCAATACCAGAACCAGAAGATTTTGCTTCGATCACTGTGCGAAGTGTCCTCTGAGCTATTCCTAATGTATTTAATAGAAATGTCTTACAGATTCTACGATTCTGACCATTTTTTATCAAAGAAAACCAACTATTTGGAGTTCTGGGCTTATTAGGGTTTTTTAAACGACGGCATACTATTTCTTGCAAGTTCACGCAAGAACTGAGAAAATCTCTTTGACGTTGCAAACTTCCTAAAGCCCAGTAGGCATCAAATATTTCTTTTCTTTCATCATTTGTAAACTTAGTATTACAACAAAATTTACAATTTTGACAAGGGGATTTAAATTTTTTTGCGTCCACTTTTTTACCCTTCTTGGTAACATACTCCTTTCCTAAATTTTTCAAAGATTTTCTTATATTTTGTTTCCATTTATTGTCGTTTCTAATTCTTTTCTTTCCTTTCTTAATCTCAGAATTTGCACTACGTATGGAGGCAATAGATGAACTCGTAGACGAACTAACACGCGTTGGTGGACGGTATTCGTCACTACTACTTGCTGAAAAATCTAAAGCTTCGCTCTGAACATCAGAATGAGAATTTGGTTCGAGATTCTCTTTGCCTAAAATAAATATTATTAAATAACAGTTAATTGATAGTCAAAAACGGTGAATTAATTAAAAATATCTTAATTATTCTTACCACACTCAACAGAGTCATAATGTGATATACTCGGATTTTGTGTATCCAACTCTTGAATATTCAGGTTTTCAGTGCTGTGTGTTTGAAGTATCGAAGGAGACGACAAAGTACTTTCAGTAATATCTGTAAATGTAATTTAAAAAAATATATAAAACCATTGTCACTAATTTATTAACCGAAATTAATTTTAACTAGGTACCATAATTTTTCTCTTTTTTAATGTAGTATTACATAGTTACCCTTATCTGTAGTAACATCTTCAGCATCTTTAGGAGCATATGAACAACTTTCAGGAATGCTCATTTCGAGGGCTTCATAATCGTACCTACTTGCTTTTCTCAATGGATCTACTTGTGTTTCATTGGGAGAACCTGAAATATTTCTCGTTTTTGGTTACTGTGTAAGTATTAAGCTGTAATATTTTATATAAATAGGTTTATATTATTTATATACGCAATTATAGTGTATAACATAAGCTAAGGACACAGGGCAATTTTTATACGATCGAGGTTACTTGGACTTGCATCAGGGATTGATTGGGGTATGTTCAGAAGACAGTCATCAATCATCAGCTTCTAAACAGCTTATCAGATTAGTTGGGTAGCAATAGCAATCTTGAACTCCTACATCTAATCTCTCGATGGCTATCGGAAGACCAAGGCTGCAAAGTGATCTAGATTGCATGAAAATTGCTCTGAGTCATTGACAATTATTTGGACACTACAATATATAAATTTACTTTATGTAATAAAGTAAATTTAAAGTTTAAAAAATTAAACCTTCTTTTTGGTTTTGTGGTGTACTAGATGAAGAAGTCGAACTGCCTGATGAAGAAGTCGAACTGCTTGATGATGATGTTGAACTATTACTACTTGATGTGGAAACAGAACGTTTGCGTTTTTGCACTGGCTGGTTGTCATCTACAGCACTATCTAAAATTGACAATAAAATTATTTAAATTAAATAGATAGTTGTAATTTTTAAAATAAAACCTGTAATTTTAGTGAACAAACATGTGAACAGTTTTGACAACAAACTAAAATACCTTTGCCAATTTGTTGCTTTATACCCTCTATTTGTTGAGGGTATTTGTCACTGGTCGATGGGGTAGTATTAAAATCGATCACTGGCGTTGATGGCAATATTTTTTCTGAAATTTCAAATGTTTGCAATTGAGTTATTTTTAATATCCAGGTATGTTTGTGTTTAATGGTATGCTTACGAGTATATGCAATAAAGCGTTAAATAGAAATAGTCTTTAAAAAGAAACTGTAAAACTGGAATTTATGTATGTCATACACAAAACAAATGGTATTCTGAACGTATCAGCTTAAATGTCGATATTTTAAATATGAAATTAATAGAGTCAAGAGATACATACCCGTTTTTTTAGCAAATGGCGGAGCAGATTTACCTTCTTTCCCTAATTGAACTAGTCGGTTTATTCGATTTGCCATTGTTTTAAACAAATTCGCATTTATATGAAAACTGAAGCTGTTCAATAATAATTTAATATACCTACCTTACGACATAATTAACAAAAAGTTTCATATAAAATACTTATAACGGCACATTTGTCATCTCAGTGATTAATGTTATGTGTTTATCAAATTACATACAAAAACATCGGCATATTTGTCAAATGTGCTATTATACTGCTAATTAATTTAATAAAATTTTGTCACATTTGTCACTCACGTCAACGTCGTTTCGAAAGCGGGTGCACCTCGCGGAAGGACCCGCACAACTGACCAATCAACCGTTGTTATATCCAGAAACGGGAGAAAACTAACCAAGTGAAACAACGACACCTAACGCCCTCTCTCAATAGGTGTTAAAACTAACACTGCGCCGTTTTACCACTAGGTAATATTAGCTAAATACAACAAATTCGCCGCATTAACTAATAATCCATATTTTTGTAGATGTGCCAATATATTGCTAGGTGAGCGATATATAGTTTTCCTTTACCAAAAGCATTCAATAATTTTGTATTTTTTACATTATCCTCAGGCTGGAAATTCACAACTGAAGCTCCACAATACCACTCAATGATATTCATTTGTCGTACAGAGTTTTTCGATTAATCAGCCTTTGGCATTGTTCCAGCAATAGTTATTGGCGGATGACCAAATGGCATACCAATTATTTGTTCTTCACTTGCATTGAGTGATTCACATCGACAGCCTATAAGCCCATTGTTGGACATAAGACTACTCCATTGCGTGATTTAGATCACTTTCTATGGATTTGACCTAAAAGTGACACTGGTTGGCGATCGTAATTTTTTTGGGAGACCACCACGCCTCTCAGTGGTCTGAATTTGTAAAATAGTGGACTTAGAAACGTTATTTAACATATAGTTAAAAGTGAGTAACATGTGCATTTACACTGCTCACGGTGAAGGAAAACGTCTTGAGGAAACCTGCATGCCTGAGAAATAAAAAAGGGCATGTGAAGTCTCCAACCCGCATTGGGCCAGCGTGGTAGACTATGGCTCATACTCCCTGATTATACGAGGGAAGAATCCCTGCAGTGGGATGTTTACGACCGATTCGTGTAGTGGATAGTGACCCTGTCAGCGAAACCAACGGTTGCGGGTTCGAATCCCGCGAGGGGTAAATGTTTGTGTGATGAATACGAACATTTATTCCAGAGTCATGGATGTTTTTATAAATATCTCTTTATGCTATGTTTATCCATTATCTAGTCTCCACAGCACAAGCCGTAGAGGGATGTTTACGGGCTGATGATGACGATCAAAATTGTTATTGGGAATACTATGGACTTACACAAACCCGAGTTCTCGTGATAATAAATTAGGAACTTTAAATAAGACACAATGTAAGATATTATTAATACAAGTTACTACAAATCCAGTGAATACATTACACATTACACATAACCATATAATAATCTTGGCTATTGCAATTAACTAAATACCACATAATTACCTAAACCCTACCTGACAGAGCACTATAAACGTAACTTACCCACACGTAATCATGTCACAAAATAGGTCACAGTGACCCCTTTTAGGTCGAATCCATTCTCTGACCCTCGGAGTCTTCCTTTCTAATCCAAACGTCTGTCCGACAACACAATCGGAATAACATCGTCCATTGCCCCTTTTCTATTTACGTAAACGTTCCGGCCGTAAACAAAAGTAGCCATGTAATAGGTTCTCGAAATTGAATCGTTGTTTTGTACCAAAATAGGAGGGGTTGGACTTTGTCGATCGTTTTCCGTGTCAGCGTATATATTACTTTGAATTATCACATTTTTCCGTTCCATTTTTAAAGGGGGCCCTAGATGAGAAATGTTCGGTTGTTTTTCAACTTAATAAAGATGTTTTGGTGAATTGACTTCGGAAGGATCGGGAGATGGATGGGGCTTGTTTATTATCGTGACAGATAAAATCGGTCGGGTTTAATGTTGTTTTAAAACTGCCGTAGCTGTTGAAGCTTTGTTACAAAATAAAGTGTAAAATTTTTATAGCTACCAGGGTTACATGAAATAATGGAGTAGATAAGGGAAGTTATGATTTTGCCTGTATAGGTAAGAACTAAAATATAAAACTCTCACTGATCGATACAAAATCACGATGGGATGCAATATATATCTATTTTTAAATTAGCACATAGATAATTCTGAAAAAGCTCAGTGTGAAAATTAGGAAGATTGCACTAAATAACATGCATTTTTTATTGCACCAGAACATCACATACATATAACAGAGTACAGCGACAGCACATATACAAAGGTGAACTTATCTCTATAAGAGATCTCTTCCAGGCAATCTGAGCATTGACTAAGACACAGATTAAACTTGGGGTTAAGCAGCAAATTATGTGCTTTAAGTATAGAATAATAAAAAAATTATTATGTTTTACCAAAGAAAAGGAATACTTTAAGAACTGCAGTAAAAATATTGATAACTTCTAACTCTCAATAGGCCGCTCAATCACTAACATAAGATAGTTTTATAATATACTTCCTTAATAAGTTTCTGTTTTATAGTATCTTTAAATTTAAGAGTCGCGTTATATTCGCAATTTTTTATAGGTATATTTATAGCCATAGTCGGGTTTTTTAAATATAGGGTCCGTACATGACAATAAAATAATATATTCATTAAAATAACTATCATTAAAAATTTTGTTTCCGAGTAAAAAAATTAAATGTAAGTGCAAATGAAAATACAAATTAATAGACTTACTTCATTTCGATTGTCTCTATTTTATTATTAAAAAAAAAGGCAACGTTCATATGGAAGATGTCAAAGGGGGTGGTGGGGCACAGGGCGCAACCAATCATAGCAAATGGCGGGGCGGCGCCCGGGGCAAGCGCCGGCGGCGAGCGGCTTGTGGTCGCCTTTCGGCGTCTTCAAAGATACCGCGGCACGTGTTGTGCGTTTTGGCAAAGAAATTTACATTTCTAAATTTTATTTTTTGAATAAAATCTGTTAACTTTAATGTTTTATATGTTTCGTAAGAGGTATCCTATACATACACTCTGCAACGTTTGTCAAGTTAATTTTGTTGGACCTTATATATTATTTAAGTGTTATGAACCTACGGAATCCACAAAACTAAAACTACAAACCTTCCTTTACTCACCGGTGTACACCTAGGTACGAGTACGGAAAATGCAAAACCACCGATGTGGAAATTTATAATTTACCACCGGCTTGCAAACAAGTTGTAACAAGTTAAGTTTTTAGGCAAAGTTTACTAGTAACATACTATGGAATGGAGCCCAGAGAGTCCACTGGGCAAGAAAAACTTTACCGATAGCGGTCAACTAAAGCTGGCATAGTGATAAAGTTAAGCGGTGTTAAAGGAACTGTTATGCAGAATAAATATATCTAGGCTTTGGATGACTCATTTCCTAGATGTGTTTCATTCAATGAATTGCAGGCATTCACTCAAATAATAGGCATATTATCAATCTCATCTAAAAGACTATATAATAATACCTCAAATATAATAAAATAAATACCTATTTCATATTAAATAAAATACGTACGTAAGTGTAGATATGTGGTACGCTCGTTGAAAACATTGGCTATTCGTTTTCGATTACCGTAGTAAAGCTTCTTTTCTATTGTGTTCTATTGTTATCATCAAAAATTATTGTAAATTATTTTGCGCAATAAAGAGTAGTATTGTATTGTATTGTATTGTATTGTATTGTATTGTATTGTAAAGCAATCCTTGGATAGGTGACCACTAGTGGCATTTTAATACGCGTATTTCCGAGCTTCGGAGGGCACGTAAACTGTAGATCTCAGTGAAGGCATCTCATTGAAGGCAGTCGTTAAGCCAAGTCGGTGGTCTGAAGAGGCAGCTTAAAAATACTGACTGTCGAATGGCCTCTGTGACACAAATTCACCATTCCGCAACGGGCCTGTAGGCCGTGTTTTCCTTTTTTTTTTTAATGCACAACGTGTTGGTACTTCACCCTCAATCACACCTGGTTTTAAGTGAAGATGATGTCGAAGGTAGAAGCGTACTGACCCGGAAACCCCAAACACATTTGGGGGATTGACAATCTCATCTGTGACAACCGGAACACAACAATGCTATTGACATTGCTGCTTGGCGGCAGATTTTGACAAGATAGTGGTACCTAGCCAGGCGGACATTTAAAATACCATCCATCAATTAAACTGAGTACTTAAACATATACCCCGTTGGGGATCGAACCCGCCTCGATCGACCTCCGAATCGTAAACACAATGTTGTTTAAATTGAGCCACGGAGGCGGTCACATAATTAATTATGTTAACATATAGAGCGGCACAGTCACTAAAGTGACAAAGCTCTTTAAATATAGATTAAAAACAAAAATCCACATAATTATCTTTGGACACAGCTTCCACTCTCTTGAGCAGGTCTGACTCATGACTCACCATGCTAACCCAGTGCGATTTGGTGGTGATCACTTGACTTTCATATTTTTAAGTCGCCTTCATCGGCTAACAACTACCTTCAATTAAAACCAACCGGAACTGACTGAAACACGGAAACCTTCGTATGGTAATGCCACTACCTAGTAGTGACCCATCTAAAACGAATTTTAATATTATTTGCCAGAAAGTCCAAATTGCTTTGGAGAGTTATTGTAAAATTCGGAATTTCTCGGAAAAATTAGAAATGAGATCACTCATCAGAGACTGAGAATTGCTGACATACCTCAGAGAATTGAAAAGATGTACGAGTAGTTAATTGGTTAGTCAACTATGTTGCAAAATTTATGGTCGTTGGGAAAAATGAGATCTGGGGTAGAAACGTAGTTGGAACGTGCACTTGAGAGGTAGTGCAAAGATGGTAAGGCAAAAATATCGGATTCAGTGGGACACACTGGGAGGCCAACGACCAGCAGTGTATCGTGAATGACGGATTTAGATAGATTAATCTATCTATTAATCTAATTCATTGACAGGAACCAAACCACAAAGACCGAACGGTGATCTATTTAAATGAGCTTGTTGGCTTAATTAATATACTCGAAACAATGGCATCCCAAAAATAAATTAATCTATCCCCCACAGTTGATTGTACGCAGCCTTTCAACCTAACCGATTTCATTATTGAAAATATTTGTGGCTTAAAATATTTTGTACGGTAAAATTTGGACTCGGTCAAGCCGCCGGGGATTCGAATTGTTAACCGAACTAAAAATATTGATTTTACTGCGGCCGTGTTGAATTTTTGTTTCATATTGGAGCCGTGTGAAATGTGACATTGTTATTTTGGACGGACAACTATGTGGATATGAATACTATAAATAGATTGGCTTGTCAGTATTTTTAAGCTACTCTATTCCGTGTGGTTGTTGTGGCACATGATATACTTGATTAGCTTTTGAAACGACATTAAAACATCATAACGTCAGACACGTCATTAAAACACTAGCCTTTTCATCGAAAAAAGGGTTCAAAGAACTTATTAATGATATACACGCTTGTAGAAACCCATGTTTACATAACATTATTAGATGGTATACGAACTTACCCCCAATATAGTTACAATTCTTAATTGTAGAATGACATAAGCGTAATAAATGCGGTAGATAAACTCCTACAAATTAATGAAAATGCAGCAGCCAATATCACCACCACCACCTTAATTCTCTCAAATGAGGGGTTGGAGTTTCAAATCCCTCAATCAAGCTCAATCGAAATTGTTGGATGTAATCTTAAGGAAAATGTAAGTTACATTAAAAATTTCAAGGGCTTCTAATATCATCGACAAAAATTTAAGAGGCTCATTCCTCTAGCTTCTAATTAAAGTTTCTAAAATGTTGAATAATCTGATAAATCTTTTAATATTTTTTTTAATATTATCTCGCTCATCCAATTGGTATCTAGGGAATATTACATGCCGTGTCGTACTTGGTACAATATATTTATAATATATTTGTCTCATAGTAAAAGTTCTTCTTTTATATTCATTGACTTATAAGATTATACTAAATAATAATAACAATAAAATTTACTTCTCATAATTTAATTCAAGTCAGTATTTTAACAATATAACCCACTGTACAAGTTTTCACTGTGTTATCCGTTGCTTTCCGTGCTTTCCGTCTACTACTCCAGTTGCTTTCCGTGTATGTCGTAAAAGACGACTAAGCTCTGTCAGGTGTGTATTCTGTATACTTCGTAATGTGATCCGTGGATGATGTTTCAAGTATTAAACTTTTAAGGTTTGGGACACCCAAACACTAATGGTTCGGAATATCCCCTCTGATCATCGCATTTGGGATAAAGGTCGTGACGTTATGTATGTAGAGTATACATTGAAATTAGAAAACCACATGCAGAATGCAAAGTTCAGTCAATTAATTATTACTTTATCTTTGTTACAGATGGGGAATGACAGCTCAACGGAATACTACCGGACTTGACATCAAACAACAAAGTTCCAAAATGATAACATGACGAAATATGCTCCACGTTGGACAATTTCATAAAGCTAGGACTAAAACCAGTGTAACGAGTATGTGTAATTATTATGACAGTAAACAATGTGTTGACAAAACGTTTAACAAAAATCCCGCCCAAAAAGTTATTTATTTCAATTTATACTATTTTGTTATTATAACATTTCTATCATTACAATCTGTAAATTCTAATACAACAAATATGAATCGCCATATGAACGATAAAAGTGTTGATCAAACTGTAAATTTAAATAGTAAACAAAACGATGCACCAAATGAAGATAACTACGAAGACCACGACTCACATACAAGTGAGAATATAGATTATACAAAAGTCAATTTTGAACACAACCCATATTACCATAGTGAGGAATTTCTACATAAATTTTACAATAGTGAAAATAGTTACAGCAATTATGAAGATTATAAAAAATTTTACTTGAGTCCCGCAAACCCATTGTCAAAAGCCAATGTTAAATTTAAAATAAGTAGTAGGATAGTTCAAACTAAATATGGGAGATTACAGGGCATAGTTCTGGCTATGGACGAGCACAGATATTTGAGTCCCCTTGAAGTTTTTTTAGGTGTACCTTATGCAACACCACCGGTTGGATCCAACAGGTAAGATACGTATAACACTTTAACACACATCTTTATTGCACTAGACATTACATACATATAACTAAATAGAGACGACAGATCATGTACAGTCGACAGCATGACGAGGGTAACACTACCAGTGTAAGCTGTCCGCGCAACATTATCGGTAATGTAAACACAGCGAGACCAACTTATACTGGAAGAGTACGGTCGTCGTGCGGACGCGTGTACAAAGACATTTCCTCAGTCGACATTTTATGAAGACATTTAAAGCTTGACATAGGTTTAAAGGGTAAATCAAAAGAAAGCGCTTACAAAATAAACTGACCTCAAGGGAATTCCTCTGATTAATCTCAAACTGTCAACGAAAACATTTGTTCAACAATGCTATTAATTACACCCTTGAGATGGATTCGTATTTATTCTTTCTACGGATTTAATTACTTGGGGTAATCAAAAACTTCAGTGAATCGATCGAGATGAAGCATAGTTGGCAAAGATCGTTCCAGAACATATTTTGCTTCTAGAATTTATAACAATAAAACTTTTATACTGTCTCCTTTGTATTCAGGAACGTTTATAGTATGAGGTGTATTTTGTCTTGCCTCAATTTGCTTTTGATCAATCTCATTCTCATGAGCAATAGGCCGCTAGGCCTCCTTTTGCAAAAAAATCTGCGCTTCATTTTGAGGCATCGCAAAATTTATAAAGTATTTTGTTAGATTCAGCCCAACAAGAACACCGTCGCCTTGGGATGGAGTAAGAGTATCAGACAGACCTGGTCCTGCGTGCCCTCAGAAGATACCAGACTTCGACGACGAAAGGACCATTTTAGAGAAAATGCCTAAAGGCAGACTAGAGTACTTGAAAAGACTGATGCCTTATCTTAAGAATCAAAGTGAAGATTGTCTTTATTTAAACATATTTGCTCCGTTGCAAAGTAAGTGTTTTCATTATATATACTTAGTATACATTTCATCTAATAAACCGTCAGGGTCAAACGGATGTAGAAAGGTTATGAAATGTGTCTGATATTGTCTGTGCCTTTATTAAATTTATGAAAAACAAACTTGAGCTTGAATAGCAATCAAGTCTATTTATACTTGTTTAACATTGGGCAGCAATCTTATTTGTTTTATTGCAATATCCTGTAAGTAAAATTTTTAATAATGTTCGATACTGTGGAATACTAACAAGTGACCAAACCACAAGAAATAGGAAATATATTGTTAATGCTATATTTATCACGTAGTGGCATATGTATGGGGTAAAATGAAAGGACCCTGATTCGGCACAATATGTATTGCCTTACGTATCGCTGATAATTTTGCCATTAGTGTTACATAAGTATGAATTTCATCATCGACATATTGTTTTCCGTCTTAGAGCCTTTCTGGGGTGTACGGTACGTGTAAAATGTGTAATAAATTGCCTCCAGGTTTGCTTTCTTTTTCTTGCCCTTTGCTAAAGAGGCAACTAAACTACTACATTTGCAAACAAAAAATATTTTTACCAAAGAAAAGGTCATGTCCGTTGAAACCATGCAGGTGCATATTATTCTAAATTAAATAGTGGGTATTGGAATCCTTTGCAAATGTAACGAAATAGCGATTTCTAGATTTATTGCAATGAGTTCCATTGGAGCCTTGATTTTTAATTTTTAATTTCTTTAGACTAGGTATAAAATAATTCTTTATTATTTCAGTGGATGAAACGAAACTAGCACTGCCTGTATTAGTCTACATCCATGGTGAGAGCTACTCGTATAGCTCGAGTAGTCCATACGATGGTGCAGTTTTAGCGAGCTACACTGACCTCATTATTGTAACCCTCAACTTCAGGCTTGGAGTTTTAGGTGAGTAGTAAGTAAAGTGATAGATTAATAAGCATTTATTTGCATCTATGTACACGTACATAATAATTTTACATATGAAAGATCAAACTATAACAATAAAACACAAGTACAGAAACATCAAATGTTATGTGTGTGCCGCAGAATCTAATATAAAAATAAATGGATATTGCATAGATATGAATCAAGAGAAATTTATTATTATGAATGCAATTGCAAAAAGTAAAAATACGTAACGTCTGAAACCCTATGAAGGAAACTAATTCATAATAAAAACAAAGGCAAAGGATTCATAATAAAAACAACAATACAAACTATCGATGGATAGCACAGTAACATAACAGATATGGAACTGTCAAAGTACACGGCCAATCCTGATAATAATAAGGCAAAGTAAATATGTATAATGTATAAATTTTCAAATAATAGGTAATGTTATTTCTAAATTTAAACCCAACTAAAAAAATGCCTAAAAATCTTTTTGTTATGCTTTAATACATTTCAATACATATTCAATAATACAAATCTATAGCAAACAAAATACACTTCATTATAAGATAAGTAAACAATAACGCAAGAAGGAACTCAAAATTGGACGCTTCCAACCGGTCACTGTAAATTTATGGCGGACACCTATGTTCAGCAGCCAGTCATGTGGCTGATATAATGATGATTATACAAATCTACATCTAAAATTGACCCTTTCAAATGATTTATTTTAGTACATAAAAACACGAATGAAATTCCAGGAAAAAAATGTGAACTTGATTTTGTTTGCGAAACTTCCCGGAAAATATCCTTTAACATACAACTGGGTGTATTTTCCAATTCGATTCGTTTCAATGGGATGCACTCTTTGAATTAAAGTTGCCCCTTGAGGGACTTGGATTTCAGTCTGAATATAAATGGAAAATGAATTGGAATGCAAAACGTATTGAATCGGTTGGGTTAATTTGATTTTTTGCTCAAGCAGATTGCTACTGAATCCCTTTTTGTCGATCGCAATGGAGATACGATTAGTATTTCTCTTTCTTCACACGTTATTTCTGTTTATCTTTGTAAAGAACACACAACGTTACGTTGCTAAAGAACATTTAATACAAAACAATTGTCAGAAAGTCTTGGTATGGTAGACAAAACATTTTGTAAACAATACAATACAAAAAGTTTCAAACTTATAACTCAACAATTAGGTGCTTTAATGTTACAATTATACAAAACATTTTATTTTTGCGAGACAGATGGCGTCCGTGCTAGGAAACCTGTTTGACAGATCACCAGCTCTCGCAGTTTGGAATGGTATTTTAAATTGTGAGACAGGATGTGGGTTTATATTAGGTCCTTACATATGAAATTGGCGTTTTGTCGTACTGGCCACTTTGACCTCAAATATCTCTCTGGTTAGGAATTCCAATTTCAAATTTATACAGCTATTTACTCATGCATTTGTTTTTCAAAACCCGTAATCCATATGTTTTTTCCATCTTTGGTTTTTTCTTTGCGTCACTCAGTTTACAAAATGGAAAACTTATATTTTGAAAAAAAAACGACTTTACAAAACGCCAATTTCATATATTAGGACCTAATACTTGATTAGTGAAAAAGAGTGTATATGTTTGCAAATATGGAAATTATAATATATACCGGATGAGTTCTTTTACCGTAAGGAAAGAAATAGGGCAAATTAGGAAAGTGAAATAGAAGTTATTGGCATACGTAGTTAAATATGTTTTTTTCGAAAACGCACGCGCCGCCCAGAAGTTGATATGCGACTGGCGTGATTCTTAGGGTTGCTATCATGCAAAATTTATTAGGAACTTATATTATCTCCAATTTTTCTTTATTTATTTAATTTAATGATGTTAATTATGTGGAATAGGCTACAAATGTGATCGTCAAATAGCACATTATTTTGTGATAGTTTTGAATAAAAAATGAAACTACCTATATACCTTCTATTTCACTTACCTGATATGCCCTATTTTTTTCCTTGCCGTAAATAAACTCATCCAGTATAATAAATTACACTATAACGTTACGACAAGTAGTTACTCTGTATCTTCATACATATATTCTATTTATCTCGTCCAAGAATACAGTTAATCCAGCACAAAATCTGTGTTCCACAAATGGCACTAAGACTTAGCATAATAGATAAGGTCTCTAATAGCCGCATCCATTCCAGGGTTCTTAAACGCAAATCCAGCGCCGCAGCTAAAAGCCCGGGTAGCGAACTACGGACTGATGGACCAGATAGCCGCACTACATTGGGTGCAGCAGAATATTGCACTATTTGGAGGCGATCCAACCAATATTACTCTAATGGGTCATGGATCGGGTGCTGCTTGCATCAATTTTCTTATGATATCGCCTACTGTTATGCCAGGTATCTAATCGTAGATATTAGCCTAATGACCCCTTTCTATGTATTCGCATGTTGTGAATCGACAATAGTTTTCGAACGAAGTATTATGACGTTTTGCACACGAAATATGAATGATTTGCTGCTTGTGAATAATATTGTTCATTGTTAATTTTTAGAGAGGTAGTTTTATTCTGTTGAATATTGTTATTTAGTTGTTACTAATTACTTCAATATTTAGTGCTTCCATTAATGGAGGCGTTATAATTAATTATAACACCTGTATTTTGGTCTCTGGTGTAATTAATATGTTTTAAATAAATAATTATTACTATGATTGCAGAGAGATTTAAATACGTTATACATGTATCAGTGGTGATTATTAAATAAATATTAAACCACGAGCGTGCAATAAATACTCGTAATGATGTCAAAATATTTGATCGAGAAATAACTCGAATACGATTTTCTCTCTCATAAATTAAGAAGAATGTTACATTTAAAATTTCATTAGTTTAAATATATTCAAAGCTTCTATTAAGTTGTTAGTTATTATAGTTGTTTCTAAAAAATTAGTATTATAAAAAAACAAATTTGTATAATACTAATTTTAGTTCAAATCCTAATTTTAGTTCAAATCGATGGCGTAAATGCATAGTTGACAACTTAATTAGGTACCTGTTATTAGAAAAGATATCATTTCAGGAAAAAGCATACTTATGACGTCGCTATAGTTTTCTTAATAACCTTTGTTTCTAACTTGAAGTGCTCCTAAGCTAAAAGACTATAATTTTACAGCTTTACCAAGGTTTTGAATAATAGTTATAGTTGTAGTTTCTTTTCTTCTGAATATTATGTCTTTATAAAAATTCTGTACTATTTGATGTTGTACATTAAGCGCAAACTATAGTTAATATATATTTCATTTACAGGTCTCTTTCACAGAGCAATATTGTTATCAGGCTCAGCACTAAGCTCTTGGGCAATAGTCGACGATCCAGTTTACTACTCATTAAAATTAGCAAAGAGTATGAACTGCACCATACCAGAGGACATGGCCAAAGACCATGAGATTATAGTTGATTGCCTAAGAGAGGCTACTATAGAAGAGCTATTATCAGTAGACATATCACCACCAAACTTTTTAACGGCATTTGGACCATCTGTGGATGGAGTTGTGATAAAAACTGATTTTGCCAAGGATTTCCTAACCATGTACGCGACGGGAGACTTCCCAAGTTTTGGGCCATTAAACAATATGAATCAGAATTTTAATATTCATAAAAAGAGAAGTGATAGTGGACGGAGATTGTTTCAAAATAAATATGATTTACTATTTGGTGTTGTGACGAGCGAAGCGTTGTGGAAATTTCCAGCGCATGATGTACAAAATGGAATCGAACCTGATAAAAGAGATCGTATGTTAAGGTGAGTGCTACTTGATCTCGCTTTAGTAGGTACCGTACTTTATTTGCACAGAGTCCACGATTTTGTCGATCCACAGTATTTACCCTCTGTCTTTGAGATTTCACTTTGACCCTCCAAATCCGACTGTGTCAATATCTCATTTAACCAAACGACCTACTTCCTAATTCGGATTTCCATTTTTCTGTTTAAATATGGATATTATGTGAATATTATTTTCATGTAAAAGAGAAATTCTTCTTCATATTCATCAGTTCCTTTTGTGTATTTTATCATAATGATAATACTCTTCGAATTCTAACAATAATCTTTTACACATTATTATGGTTATAATTCTACAGAAAATAATATATTATGGGCACACTAAAAGTATTACAAAAATTCGAAATTAAGTCGTGATGTTTAAAATTTAGTATTTTTGTACTAGCAAGATATAAAGTGCAAATTATGTTATTTTCTTCGATAACGGGATCGATCTTTGTATCTTCAAGTCTAGGGTGAATTGGGATCACGTACTTAATCGTCGACAACATTACTTTATTAGTAAAGTCATCCAATGCGCCTCAGCCAATCATAAAGAGGTATAAATGTTACAATTTGTGTTTCACCACGTCTCCATACTTATAAAATTTTCAGAAAATAAGGACCATAATTAAAAACTTACTATCAATTTATATTTCAATTAATAACATCAACAGGTTGAATAATTTACTCTGAGCCCGTTTAAATATCGGTCCCAAATGTCATGTCGAGCACGAACATTGTTTCCCATTTCATTTGGATCACTGGTTTAAGAGTTTCCAGTAGATATTTACTTATCATTATTCCGCAGTTCAATAACTTTACGAGGAGTAATTTATGTACCAAGTAAGAGATTCATTGGCTCACCTTGTCATCTGACCGGAGACTGTGTGGTGCAATTTATCATTTGAATAGTAAGATCCCACAGACTTTTTTTTTATTAAAAACTGGTTTCGCGTTTGACTACAATCTCACCTGATGGCAAGTGACGATGTAACCGAAGATGTATCACGCGCACCTAGTGAATGCCTATTCACTCTACTCACATTCGCACACTCACCGAAATATATCCTGTAAAATACTGAAAGGCATGCGACCCTACGGTGTTCAAGGCTTTGCAATTTGCCGGTAACCGTAACTGATATCTTTCACTATTCATTAGGCCTGAAAATAACCTATTATTTATTGAGTACATTGTTGGCGGACAAAGAATTAGGGCATAACTCATCAATGTATGTCAATCAAAATACATCACCTTGATGAGTGGAAGTCTACGTCTGTACGTTTCTCAAGAAACTTCTTACCACGTACGACCACCCTGTGGAACGGACTTCCGGCAGCGGTATTCCCGAACGAGTACGACATTGGAACCTTCAAGAAACGAGCCTACACCTTCCTCAAAGGCCGGCAACGCATATGTGACCCTTTTGGTGTTGCGGGTGTCCATGGGCGGCGGTGATTGAGACCGGTTGTAACTATTCTCAATCTTGTGAATGATTTATTAATACGAGCCTTAATGTGTCAACTTATAAACAATTCGGGCTGTGTGATCGGTATTCTGTTACAATTGGCCATATAACCTCCAGCACTATGAAAGTCTCTAAAGCTAAGGACGTTCGCTTTCCCCTTGCATTTTCGACCTCGCATTTTCTCAATTTAGTCCGAGTGCAGGATATACAGCAATGTTCGTACTTTTATATTTATGACAGAAACGGTGTGTTAGAAATGTGCTTGCAACTAACGTACCTATAAATTTTGTTTTAGGACGTATGTGAGGAACGCCTACACATACCACTTGAGCGAGATATTCTACACGATCGTCAACGAGTACACCGATTGGGAAAGAACGGTAGAGGTTTGTTTATTTATAAACATAGATATACAGGAAACCATGTTGTTTTTAACCCTACGATATTAGTAAATGTTATTTTATATTCAATATTATGTTATCATCGAGCTTACCATCATCACCACATGGAGTTGGGATGTAGGGACTGGAACTGCCTGATACCACTGGCAAGATAGTCGAATTTAGGCTAGCTTGTTTGTCGCTATGAGCGCTTTCCATTATATTTTGACGAGGGTTTGGCACTGGAGCTTCTTGTCAGGATTGTAAGTCAGAATGCGGCACTCCCTCATACCTATCAGGTACTTGACAGAATTAATTCGCTTGGACATACTAATTGACAGATAAATACAATAAGCCCTATTATTATTTACTATATGTATACATACATACATAAAGTCACGCCTGTTTCCCGTAGGGGTAGGCAGACACCACAGACTTCTACTTGCTACGATCCTCACACACTTCTATTACATTGTTGTTCATATTCAAGCTTCGGTTTAGGGTACTCTTGACTTGGTCTTTCTCTAAGACGCCCCCGATTTACCCGTGGTCTTCCCCTACCAATGTTCGCATTGTATATATCTTTCTTTAGTCTCCTTTCATTCATCCTCTACACGTGTCCAAAACCTCAGCATACCTTTTTCAATCTTTGTCATTACATCTTCTTTCACTTTTCTGAACTTCCTAATTATTATTATTATTCTATTCTTGATTCTATCTTTCAAAGTTATCGCACTCAAATTTATCAATGATCTCATTTCCATTGCATTAATTTTATTGTCATTCTTCTTATTCCATACCCAGCGTTCACGCCCGTAAATCAGTGTTGGAACCAGCACCCCGTCATGAACAGCCAGACGAGTTTTTCTAGACACATTCTGGCTCCTCATAAAGGCATAAAGGTTCCATTCACCTGATTACAGGCATTAACTCTTCTTTGAATGTCCTTTATTTCCAGTAGATTTAAATTGACACTTCACAAATGAGATCACATTGTCATATTCCTTTGGATACTTCTCCTATTGGCAGAGGCAGTTTGAGGTAATGGCTAGTTTAACCATCTGCCTATGACATATATTTACAAACCGTTTCCTTGATGTAATTTAAAATTGATCATTCTAATTCGTCACTAATTTGTGTTGTAATAAGAATCCCCTTAAATTAGTTACTTTAAATATACCAATGAAAATTCGTAGTTGAATTAATTCTCAAAATTAGATAAATTAAATGTAAATTAAGGGGCTTGGTAATTAGCTATTTCGTGTAATTATCCCCGAAACAAGTTTCATTGCGAACAATTCTCTACTTCGGTGTTTCGATATTTGAAATAGAAAGTCTCAATCATAATTTGAGGTGGAGTTAATTTGAGGTAGAATAGAGATAAATGAGTACTCAGAAACTTTACAATACAGATACACTTTATTGCACAACAGAAACAGAGATAGTTACAGAGAGTGGTAAGAGTAGAACCTACAATTTGGCGACCTCATCACTGAAATCGATCTCTTCTAGGTAACCCTTGTGAATAAGGACAATACATTTGAAATAGGCACGTTGTGCGGTATGAAATAGGGATGCAGATAACAAAATATGTGAATAGATTTCATATGCTATAGATGTGGTCGCGCGAACCAATCTTTTCGCACTTTTCCTGGTAGATAAAACAGCGCCATCTCTTAGAATCCTCGAGAACTATGTCAATAACATTAAGTTAAATAGGAACTAAGGCAACAAATTATTTTTATTATTATTATTAACTAAGAGGACTGCTGAGAATAGACGGCGAAAACCAAAACCGCGCACAACCAAAATTTTTTTTAGTAAGTGCTCACAAGCTATGAGATCGCAAGGAAAAATTACAATATTGCTTAAATTTTTTTTATTGATTTTGCCTTTTTTGGTTTTTAAATACTTAAAGGTTATTTTTACTTAAGGTTTGATAGAGATCAAGGGCTAATTAATGTATTTAAATTTAATTTTGGGTGTATAACAAAACCTCGAATATCCCCTCAACAATGTCGTTCTACTTTCATTTGTATTTTTTTGATTTTACCTGGCTTTGTTTCACACACACTTATTCCAAATAATACATTTCTAAAGTAAAGTATGTAAATATTTATTTATATATAATTTATTCACGTAGTTTGCATCCGCATCCCTATTTAATACCGGACAACCTTTCTATTTCAAATTTACTGTCCTTACACCCAAAAGTTGCCTGGAAGAGAGCCTTTAGTGCTAAGGTCGCCAAATTGTACATTTTATTCTTACCACTTTTCTGAAAATGCATTTTCTTTTCTGTTGTGCAATAAAGTGTATTTGTATTTGTTTCTATGAAATGTGTCAGCTCCTAATCTAAGTGATGTTCAAAAGTTTCCAAATATTCGCTCGCTCGCCTCATCTAGTATCAAGATTTTGTAGGAATTTACAGTAGGTAATTTCATTTAAACAAGTGTAAACAAGTGTGTATGGTTTCTGGCACGTAAACGTGGATGTTCATTCAAGCATTGAACTTTCATTATAGGGAATTATTCCAATGTTTGACGAAACCTATGACCAATTTTGGTTACATTTATCGATGGAGATGAAGATGAGATTTGCACATTACAACATCGTGAGGAAGCCGGCATGCCTGAGAAATAAAAATTCAAAGGCATATGGAGTCTCCAACCCGCACTGGGCCAGCGTGGTGGACTATGGCCCATACTCCCTCATATATACGAGGGAAGGCCTATATCCCTGTAGTGGGTGTCTACTGGCTGATGATGATGTTTTACATTATTGGAATATATACTAATTTCGGAATAAAGCGGAAATACCTAAGTTTTGCGTACGCTAGAAGCGAAATAAACGGTATAGACTTATGGAAGTATTATATACTATATAGAGCAGGATGGAGCTCTGACGACCTATATATCGCCCCTTAGTGTTGCTGTCTGCAAAATATATGTGCTAATTTTAAATGATAAGCATAAAGATAGTATTGTCCTAGTCGAAAATTAATTTCTACCTAACATTTTTCTCACAGATTGTAACTAGATATTTCCGTAATTATTTCAAACACCGTTCATATATAAAATCACTATACTATATAAAACTTGTTGCAGAATCCAATTAGCACACGAGATGCGACAGTTGCGGCACTATCCGACGCACAATATGTTGCTCCGTTGGTCCAAAGCGGCGATCTTTTGAGCGGTGGACCAAAGCCGGTACCGAGCGAAGAGGAGGGCCCACGAAGGCCGACAAAGACGTTTTTCTATGTGTTCGATTATCAAACTAAAGACGGATATTATCCTCAGGTTAGTTTTATATTTGATAACGCTTAATGAAGTAAGTTAGAACGGGGATATTTTTAATGAAAAACTAAATCAGTGGCATTGTATCATTCCAAAATTCTGCAAAAAAGACAAGCAAGAACGTTATGTCTCAAAGATAAAAAAAAGGTGTCATAGTGATCAATTCGCTATGAGAATCAGGTTGCGATTTTTAAGGACAACAATGTGATGATGATTGATAACAAGATGATATTATGTTAAACGTGATTAAAACGCAGTAAGATGTAGGCCCGCGGTCAACAGATAGACTCGTGCGTGCGTTCGGCCTCCAGTTATAATTTTATTTCTTTGTTTTGTGTATTGTTCAATATATGTATAATCTTTTATTATTCTTTTCGATGAAATAAGATACATAATTAGCAGATTTAAAAAGAAATAAAGATATACTTATAAAATGGGATTATACATATATACCTACTGAAAAGTAATAGGTACAAGAAGCATGAAACATGTCTAGAGAAGGTAGTCGATAGTCGATTCAACTCCCTTGTCTATCCTGCTGTACCATTAACAGCTGAGTTTAATAATAAGAAAACTTTAATTGATCCAATTAGCGACACACATAATATCTTAAATACCTGGTCAGATTATGATTCATAATACAACCTGAAATATGGACCTATCATCCGCTGGTTACATGAGCGCGCTACCGTACGGGAGCTCAGGTTTTACTGGTCGTGTTACGCATGTCGTGCAGTCTATGCACATAACTCAATATTCAGATTTGTGTTTGACGATATTTTACAAAACTAAGAAATAACTAAGCAAATGAAATTAGTGTGAACTAGATTTCAGTATCGCAGTGTCGGTATCAAAGAAATAATTAATACAAAAGAAACCAATGTTTTACTTATACTTCATTAGTTAACTCCTAAATTAGTAAACAGTCTACACAGGTAATAACAAAGATATTCCAAACGAAATAACTGAGGTAAAATAAGCATTAGATGAGCCCTTTGATACTATAATCACTTTTGCAGATGGTGTAGAAAAGTTCTTGGAGATACGACTTGAATACATAATACCGCCTATAGACTGAAAGTAGAATTTGAAATGAGCAGCTTTATAAACATGAAACAGTTTGGTTCAAGTAGTCTAGACTGGCTCAAATGTGAGGAAAATTTGTTTTGAATGTAACTGAATTTTTGAATATGTTAAGAGTTTTACCTCGCAAGTTAGATGAAAACCGAAAGTTATTATGCTCACTCGTGCAAAAATAAAAGACAAAGTTTCGTACTATCGTTGTAGGTGTGCGTTTTATTAAAAAAAAAATAACAAATGATTACCAATCCCGAAGCGGTAGTAGCTTAGCTGTACTTTACAGTATTTTAAGATGAAATTAATGCTTGAAGTTTGACCTTTGAATTAGTAAGTATATTGCTATATGCAGCTGTAAAAGTAGGTATTTGTAGATTACTGATACACGCCGGAAATAGAGAACGAAATCTTAGTGAACACGGTTGGTTTGACAATTATGGCGGCTTAATTATTTAGGTCTCTTTCAATGGATTTCATAAACTGCGATTCCAAAAACATCTACAGGTTTTCACGCTTTAACAGCGACTGGCTCACCCCCTCTGTGGTCAATTATGTATGTTTCGTAAGGTGAATCGTGAACGATGTCTGAATCATTAAACATTTGTTCAAACCAAAATTTCAAACCAATATTTGGGATATCTCTGACCACCCCATTTGGGATAAAGGTCGTGTCGTTCTGTATGTATGTTAATTATTTATTACACTGATAATAACGTCGTTAATTTAACTAAGTCTAGATTTCGAAATATCGCGTACACATTCCAGCCGCTCTATAGTAATATCCTTTATCTGGCCTCTGTTTACGATGCCTAATAACAATAAAATCAGTTTAGTACCAACGCTGACGTTGGCACCACTTGGCCTGGTACTCAGCACAAACTGATAATTCAATAAATGCTCAATTCACGTGAACTTTGCATTCGACATCGAATTATGCTGCTCCTTTACATTGGAATGCAATCAATTTCAAACCGACTAGTCGTGTAAATGATAATTTGTGGGGTAGATTATTGTATCCTGTTATGTTTTCAATTTCGTTGGATAATATTTAGTGTTTGTGTTTAACAGGTTATGCATTTTTAAGCGATATATTTTGTATATTGGCGAAACTTACTTTGTTTGTTTGTAAACGCTTTATTGTACAAAAAAACAATACATTAATATTGCATTGATACATAAATTGAGTACAACGGCGGACTTATCCCACAAAGGGATTTCTTCCAGCTCACCATAGGGTTAGTTAGAAAACAGCAGATTGGGCGTATACAAATTACAGCAAATTCAAAATAAGGCAAATACCTACACTACACACTAATAAATATATATATTATATATATAAAAGTAATAAGAATAATATATAATATTACTTTATAGGTAATAGAACTTAATCACAAGTATTTTAGTTTAAAATTAATAATAGAATAAACCTGTCTCTTGGCAATGGCACTCTGCACCAAAAAATATCTATTGATTTTCGCTTTTTCCCAAGGGTGGACGTTGTTTCGAGTATTGTTTTTTTAATGTTTAGGACCCTCTAACGCTTATGTTTGGGATATCTCTGACAATGTAACCCCTCCGTGGCTCAATGTAAACAACATTTGGTTTACGATTCGGAGGTCGCGGGTTCTATCCCCAGCGGGGTACATGTTTAAGTACTCGGTTTGGTTGGTGGTAGGGCATTTTAAATGTCGCCGGGCCAGCTACCACCCTCTTATCTAAATCTGCCGGCAAGCAGCAATGTTAATAGCATTGTTGTGTTCCGGTTGTCAGAGTTAACATAGCCAGTCCCCCAAATGTGTTGGAGTTTCCGGGTCAGTACCTTTGACTTCATCTTCACTTAACATCAGGTGTGATAAATCTCAGGTATCAACCCATTGTGCGTAAAAAAGAAGAACAATCCTTATAAAGATAGTGACGTTATGTACTTATGTGTAGAGTTTGAAATTGGCTCATTTAACTATTGTTATATGACGCTATTTTAGGTAATACGTATTTCTTCCATCCATCCTTATTTTATAAATCTTATTTGTTTCAAAATTGATAGCTTTTATCCATGATTTTTACATAATATTCCTTCTTGCAGAGAATGGGAGCGGTGCATGGTGAGGAGTTACCATATGTTTTCGGGGCCCCACTCGTGGACGGATTCGGTCATTTCCCCCAGAACTACACTAAATCTGAAATGGCGCTGTCTGAATCAGTGATGCTCTTCATAGCTAACTTCGTTAGGACCGGGTGAGTAATCTCAGAACGGTTTCTGGTACAGAAATAATTTGACAAGGTGCTTAGATGATTTCACAAGGTAGACAGGAGGTCATTTGCGCACAGTGGCCCACCAAAACTCTCCGCTCCTGCGCGGACTTCGCAGACTCAACGCCTTGATGGAGCGAGACCAGGAGTGTGATGTGTTCGCTGGGAGTTGGCCGAGTGTTAGAAGGGCGTGTTTGCAGTGCTGTGAGATTGATGGATAATTGACTTAGATAAATAATTAAGAATAGCTGTAATTTCTGGTAACTAATTTGTACTACCTAAGTAACCGTACAGTGCATTGGTAATTTTACTGTAATGCTGTATGTGAAAGACTGAATAAATAAATGTTAGGTCTGTGGATACAGTTCACTTAATAGTTATTCATAAGGGCTGTTTTATATGATAATAGTAGCATGATACCTATTCAAGCTACATCAATCACAGTTCTCTGAAATGACCCACTTGTCTAGACTAACATTCTAGAGAAGTGCTGATGGTATAGCTTAAACAAGCAGCATGCTACTATGGCCTTCAAACTGAACTTGTAACATCCTATAATTTTGGAGAAGGATAGAGTAGCCATCAGTAATAGAATAAAAAAATTGTTATAAAACTTTCAATATTATTTTTTTTTAATATCTTTATTTAATTTAGGGATTTTTGTACACAGAGTGACGATGCCAATCCCATCGTATCCTAATACAAATGTTTACCGAACATAGAGAACAGTGTCCTTGCTGAGCTTGAACTTGGATCAGACAATATGTTATGGTACATCCCAACATCGATCCGATTCAGCCCTAACGACCTTATAAGTGCATCCCTTTTAGGCGCGTAGCGGACACAGTCCATCAAGATGTGCTGCAAGTCATCAATTTTATTACATGCATTGCAATTGGGGGAGTCTACCTTTCGCATCAGATAAGCAAATGAATTTGTTGGATAGTGTCCGGAGCGCAACCTATGGGCGATTACCACATGTTGCCTGCTTAACTTAGGTATTGCAAACCAAGGTACATGGGGAGGCTCTCATTGTATGCTCTTGTGCCATCAATTATATATAATCAAAAAAAATATTAAATTAAAGTTACCACTGTTTCTTGTAACTGGATAGAAAGATAGCATCTCATTAGATCCATACTTAAATTGAAGAAGATCTTCCTATAATCTCAAAGTTCCTGAATTTTTGTAGGAGGATACTCTATCCTTTACACACATTAGTAATTACACATTTGTAATAGCATAAAAATGTTTTCTAACAATTCTGTAGCTTGCTTTAGGTATAGTATAGATATTTAGTTATAAAACCTAAAATATTAAATTAAAGTTACCACTGTGAACTTCACTGCGTTGTAGAAGACGCTAAGTTCGCCTATAATAATTTTCTAAAATATTAGTCAATGGCTACTTTATATTTTCTAAAAATAGTTTATTGAGTCGTGAATATGCCCTCGGTGAATTTTTCATATATATATATAAAGAAGTTATGAAGCGATTGTTTTTGAAAATAGTTACAGGAGTTCTATAAGTATATTCTCCGATGCAATGATTATCACTGCGGTAATTTTAATCTAATAGTCTGTGATTTGTCAACATGTAAACATTTTTATTCTATCACTATCCATGTGCAAAAAATTACGACCTTTAAGATTAGTGGAAGTTAAAAGTGTATGCCTATTAGACTATAAATCAGTAGTATTACAATAATATTTTTATTATAAGTACATAATAAAACTAACAAGTTATATATCGTTGAGTTTTATTTTCCGTGAGGAAAAAATAGGGCATATTAGGTAAGTGAAATAGAAGGTATTGGCATAGGAATTTTTTTTTTTTTGGGAGAATGCACGCGCCGGCCGGACCTTGATAATATGTGACTGGCCTGATTCGTAATAGAGTTCCTATCAACCGAAATTTATTTGGAACTCATATATTGTCCAATTTTTCGTTGTTTAATTTGTTTAATGATATAATTATGTGGAATAGGCTACAAACGCGACCGTCAAAATCAAAGTCGAAAATGCTTTATTTTGTAGGTACTCTGTACACTTAAAATAGTCAATTTTCCATTGTTTAAGCTACTACTTGTTCAAAATGCAATATTCCCCTGAGAAGAACGAGCAAGAAACTCGAAGGGTTGCTCTTTTAAAATCAGGCTTTGATTTTACATAAAGATTTTTATATTACAAAAAGGTTTTTATATTGCATTATTAATTGTGAAATAGCCTGGCATGCGAACGATCTGATTATGTCTAAAATAATCTAAATAGTCTATCTAAATAGTCTGATATTTTACAAATATGTCAAATGACACAATTAACGCTTTATTCAAATATATATATATACTACCAATGCCAGTACCTATTCTATTTCACTTACCTTATATGCCCTATTTTTTTCCTTACGGTAAAAAAACTCATGCAGTGTTGATTTTACACAAAAAGCGATGAGGAAAGAACAAACAGTCTAACTTCACATTTAAATAAAGTACGCATGTACAGATAATATACTAAGCTAACTTAAATCGTGCCCACATTCCAATTATATGATTTAATTAATTCATAACCGAAACTCTTTACTCGTATTCAATGGAACCCTTTGTACGCTCTATAGGTTTACCTCAGGGCTTAATACTTGGCCTGAAATTCTAAATAGTGGTCAGAAGGACCTAAACCAATATTGACATTCTAATTGGTTTAAATTTATCTTCGGTGTACGAATAAAGTTACTAATTGTAATATTTTAGCGTTGGATCTGCTTTTCTATTCTATCTAAATTAATTATATTGTCTGCCTATACCAAATTTCTTTCATTATATAATCGTAATTATTGACTGATTTGATTTATTGTTATGTTTATCTTTGTATGTTTTGTAGTGTGTTCTTTTTAATGTTTTATATGTTAAGTTTGTTCTGTCCAGTTAGCGTATGCCCACTTGTGGCGAATAAACTGTTTTCTTTCTTTCTTCAACTAATTTTATGGTTATCTTTTATTTGCCTATCGTCAAATAGCGATACAATTATCTTCTGAAATTTTGTTGCAAAAACTCTCAATTATGAATTCAAAACTTTCTTGGTAAAACTTGAAAATTTTAAAAACCACCGAGTAAATTAAAAAAAAAATGATTAATTATCATCTAAATCAGGGGTATCAAACTAGTTGTTCTAAAGGTCTATTTATAAGATTTAGTGTGTGTAAGCGGGCCGGATTCAAAATTTAAAACCAAAGTACACATACTGAATTGTTAAAATTTGAAAACCTATGATCCAAATACACTAAAAACTGTATTAAAAGCTAAATATTTTAGAAAAGACTTGATCGATTTCATTGATACAGCTAAAAAGCTTTCTTCTTTTATTCTTTCATATAAAAAGCCGCATTTAAATCGGACCGTGCGTTACTGAGGTACATCCGGACAAAGGCTGGACACACACATCGCCACCAAACACATAACACTAAAAATAATTGTAATAGTTCGATTGTCATCTACAAGCGAGTGAATTTAACTCAATGTCGTTGCATAGTAGAAAACTTACAAACTTGGTAACACCTCCTAATTCAGAACAACGTTGCAAACTGCATTAAATAAGACAATGCCAAGACGAACACCAAACTTGGAGTGCTCAAAATTTAATATCAAACTTATCCCTTTGAGTTTAGACTTAACCATCCTAAATTGCCAAGCGATTGTGAGTTTTAGTGATACAGCAATAGGGAATACGTAATGTGGCGCCTGTTCAACAACGCTTAATAGTTGGTAAGGAGAG
Organism: Oegoconia quadripuncta; assembly: GCA_949316235.1. Lineage (NCBI taxonomy): Eukaryota > Metazoa > Arthropoda > Insecta > Lepidoptera > Autostichidae > Oegoconia > Oegoconia quadripuncta. Next base: position 23,781,547 of record OX438747.1, read on the forward strand.
TTTGTGGAAGGTGAATGGATTGTGCTGGGATTAGGCATTTGTAGTTTTAATTTAATTTGGAATATTGCGTTCTGTTTTCGTTGATCTTTATGTTTTAAATTAGTTCATAAAATCTAATTTAATATGCAACGCACAAAATGGTTTATTTAGTCACTGTGATAATTATGTCAAATTTAGTCACTGTGATATTTTTTTTATGCACAACAGGTTGGTACTTGACCTCAATCATACCTGATGTTAAGTGAAGATGAGGTCGAAGGTGGAAGCATACTGACCAGGAAACCCCAACACATTTGGGGGACTGGCTATCTTATCTCTGACAATCGCATTGCAGCTTAGCGGCAGATTTAGATAAGATGATGGTAGCTAGCCAGGCGGACATTTAAAATGCCCCTACCACCAACCAAACCGAGTACTTAAACATGTACCCCGCTGGGGATCGAACCCGCGACCTCCGACTCGCAAACCCAATCTTGTTTACATTGAACCACGGAGGCGGTTAAATAAATGTCATATTTAGTCACTGTGATAATATGTCATATTTTTTGGTACCGGTTTGGTTTAGTTTTTCATCATGCAAGGATTATAGTAAAACTTACCAAGAGCAAAATCGATTTTGACCTTCATCGCAATATATTTAGGCTTATTTTGTCTTCAACATTTGGGTTACCCATTAACCTAGTTTCCTCAGTTTTGCCTGAAGTCAACAGTAACTTGTAACATTAAATAAGAGTTCATTGATACGGACCGAGGCCGCCTCCGTGACTTGGTTCACTATTTATTTGTAACACGAGTAGGTAACAGTTACCTAATTTGTCGCTGTTGTTTCTTGTTGCTTTCTCCGTTCGTTTTACGAATCCAAAATTATATTTATTGTATAATTATCAGAGATAGTATAGATAAGGATATTTCCTGTAGTAATATAGATTGTGAATATGACTTCAAATTTATTCATCGAATTACTGCTTAACTGATTATACAGCATAGTATGTAAGTTTAATGAATACGAGTGTACGAACTCGGAACAATTTGATGATGTCATTGGTACACAAATTCAAATTTTATGATGCCATTGACGACCGATTGGTGTAGTGGATAGTGACCCTGTCAGCGAAACCAACGGTTGCGGGTTCGAATCCCGCGAAGGGTAAATGTTTGTATGATGAATACGAACATTTATTCGCGAGTCATGGATGTTTTTATAAATATTTATGTATGTTTATCCGTTATCTAGTATCTATAGTACAAGCTTAATAATTGGTATCAGTACACTATAAATAAAAAAATAGAAGAAAAAAAAATTGGACCATTTGATCATTTTCCTTATTTCATAACTTTGTGTTAAAATTTGAAACAGTTATAAGACATACAATTACTGCTCATCCACAAATATGATAAGAGTTGTTACTAATCACTGAATATCACCGAATGGTTCATAAAAAATTCTAAATCTGCCGCCAAGCAGCAATGTTAATAGCATTGTTGTGTTCCGGTTGTCAGAGATAAGATAGCCAGTCCCCCAAATGTGTTGGGGTTTCCGGGTTAGTACGCTTCCACCTTCGACCTCATCTTCACTTAACATCAGGTGTGATAGAGGTCAAGTACGAAACCGTCGTGCATTAAAAAAAAAAATGACCTATGTCATGCACAGATAAATAAATTAATTAATTTAGATGACGTAATTATTTGGATTGTATATTTCATATCATGGTAAACAATGTTCTTGTCCATCGGGTTTTTGATTTACATTATGTTGTTCGAATTCTCCAATCGAACGTATAAACAATTCTGTTTGCTCACGCACAATAACAGCGACGAAATTTATTTAGTAACCTTTATTTTCACCTTAGTTACATATATTTACAAACCATTTTACTGTTAACCAAATATTTGTTTCCATATGAACGTTTGTTTATATCGTTACAGGAGCCCGAACGACAACATTCGGCAGGAGGTGCTACTGCCAGCGTCGCGGGAACGCAATAAATTCAAGGGAATAAATTGGGAGGAATACGACTCGACGCATCAGAAATATTTGGAAATAGGTCGGGATCGTAAAGAAGGTTATTTATATGTCAAGGTCATAGTCGGATAAACAGCTTAGGCGTTCACAATATTTATTCATTCAAGGAAGTTGTGTTATGCAATATTTGCTGAATTTGTAAACGAGGATGAGAATTACGAGAAATGTTTCATATTATTTGAGTGGATTTATTCCGACCAGTGACGCCTAAATCAAGGTTTCTTTTAAAAAACATCACTGGCTAGCACTCGAGAAGCCTAATAGTTAATTATGAATAAACCTAAGGTTATTTTCCACAATTCACGATCGTAAAAAGAGGTCGCCGTTTTTGTCATTAATTTAAAATTCTCGAAAATAACCGTCATTAAAGCTACATAGGTATTATTTATAATTAGCTTTAAAGCTTTTCGTGTGCAGATCAGAACAATATTTTTGTTTTATGCTGTATTTGTAAAGAAATCTTAATTTATCCAATGAGAGCGCCACTGGACAGATTAACCCTTCTTAAATATAGATTGGAAAGTGGAAATATTTGGAAACTAGAGGGTAGTCAGCTACCTCTGCCAGCGCATCAGCCTTGCACAGAGGCAACTATCATGTCATAAGGGTGTCTATTGGAGGGCCTGTTTTATTTTGATAGGAGGAATATTTATTTGAATCTTATATTACATACAAATAATAATCTCATTGTCCCAGTGGAAGTCTTACTTAATATTAATAAAGTCAAATAGCTGTCCAACTACAACCACAATATTTCAGAATTAAAAGCTAAATGCAATTGTAAAACTAGAATCATTAGCGCAGCGATAATTTAAGTTAATTACTATGAAAGACCGGCCATCCAATTAAAAGTTTCGACCCTTGTGCTACATCTGGATAGTTATTATAACGAACAGTGTCACAGATGAGAGAAATAAGTTACAAAATATTGCGTGGAAGTGGCTCGGCCTTTTTGTATTGTCTCGTTATATTGTGTAGCATTCAGACATCAACGATAAAAGGCTAGGTCTTTAACTATTGTAGTGATATATTGGTGATGATCCGCTTGGTATACGTTTAAACTAAATTTGGACTAGTCTATCTTTGATTATTGAGCATACAAAAGGGCAATATAACATTTTAATCATATTACTTCGTTCATAAATCATAATCACAACGATTTTAACCAAAAATGGGAGGTGCTATCATCTGTATGTATATTTTTGACGTAGATATGTTCACGCATATTTTCGTCTTTGTTAACCGATTATGATGGTTATTTTTGGTTGATAGGATCTGATGTTGCATTCCGCAGATAGACCCAAAGTCTGTAATTAGTTGTATACTTTGTTGCTGAGCTCTAAAGTCAGTTGTTTTCCACTTTATTAGTTACTAGATTTCCGCCCGCGGTTTCGCCTGCGAGGAATAACTTTATCGCGGAAATTTGTTTATCCCGCATGAACTACTCACTTTATCGGGATAAAAATATCCTATGTCTTAATCCAAGGTATATTCTACCTATGTTTTGCCTATATTCATCCAAATGCGTTCATCCGTTTCGCCGTGATTTAGCAACAAACAAACAAATAAACAAACAAACATTTGTAATATTAGTTACATTTGATTGTCATACTCGTGTCTACATAAGATTTATAGAAATCGAAAATTGACATGACTCCAACTATAGGATTAGTTACTAGGATATAGGATATTTGTGAGCTCGTATCATATTCTGGTTTAAGAACCATGCTCTTGTCGGTGGAGATTTTTCCATATCTCTCTGCTCTCCGCCTTCTTCTTGACCTCCTGATACAACACATGCTCGTATAACTAGCCTAAATTTGAGCTTACTATCATTTAGATGTTATCTATGGTTAGACTGCAAAATTGAGCTGCCTCCCACGCATAGCTTTTTATTCCAGCAATTTCCCTTCTGGGATGAGATCAGAAATTGATCGATTCGTCAGAGAAAGAGGGTCAGAGAATTAGTAAGTTAACTGGTAATAAGCTAGCCAAAAAATCTGTGCCACAAATGGCCGTTGGGAAAATAAGTTTGGGATGCCTCCCTATTGTATGATGCGAGAATAAGGAATAAGGCGGCTAGCTGAAACTGGAGACGGTTCTGACATAGGTTCCTGACGATGATGTGTTCATTCAGCTGTAAATTATTGTTTCATATATTATTTTTTCTTCGTCTAACTCTTCTAATGATTTATTACAATTCATAGGTATGAAGCCACGGCTCAAGAATCACTACCGCGCTCACCAACTGTCCGTTTGGCTTCGCCTTGTCCCAGAACTACACAGAGCCGGCATGGACGACTTGGGAATAAGGCATAACCTCTTCAAAAACCACAACGAACAAGACCTATACGAAGGCATCGTCAGACCGGACCCTCTGACACGAAGTGGTAGCGAAAGCGATCAACGGAGAAACGGAACTGGATACTCAGATACTGCATTGACTACTGTCGACACTATTTTAGCTACGTGTGTTACTCTACTACCGAATGTAAGAGATCTGCAAACAGTCAATGCGACGGATACCACTTTAGCCAATTTAGAAGCGGCAGGCTACGCTGCGTACTCAACGGCGTTAAGTGTGACAATAGCTATAGGGTGTTCGCTGTTGATATTGAACGTGCTAATATTCGCGGGTGTTTACTATCAGAGAGACAAATCTAGGTCAAGAGGCAAACAGCAGCGTTTCAACGAGAAACATTTCGAAACTATATCAGGGAAACACTCACATTATCATATAGACCCGACTCATGCCCCAAGTTTGGTCGTCGACGTGGAGAGGCAGAATCGTAAGAAACATATGAACGATCCACACATAATGAATGTAAATTTCAAAGGGCCATTGGACGCACCGAAATCACCGCCGAGCCCGACGTTAAGTATAGACAATATGATGCTGCCAAGTAAACTAGGTAGCAGGAACAGCAGTTTTAGGCTACCGAACGTGAGTTACCCGCAAATGGGCGGGTATGCTACGATGCCAAAGAATTTGAACCAGTTTAATAACTCGCCGCCCTTGCAGGAGTTGAGGCAGGGAAAATTCCAACCGGCGAATGGTTCGGCGTCGCAGGGTTCCCCCGGGAGGGAGGAGGTAGCTAGAGGCCCTCACGCCACCCTAAGGAGGGGTAAAGCCTCCCTTCATGCGTCTAACCTCCCGCAAGCAGCCATTGACGAAATGAGAGTGTGACAGTCAATACAAGACTTTGCATTGCAAGATTAAAAGTGTTTACGGATTGTAAAATGTGTATGTGTGTAAATAGTCACGTTTGTGGAAGAGTGGAGTTCGTTTTTTTTTTTTAGAAAAAAAAAAGTGTTATCGATTTTCTGAATCATTGGATTATTATCGAATAAAATCAATTGTATTATTATGTTCGTTTAATTTTTTTCCGTGTTGGTGGCTTTTTTTTTATGCACAACGCGGTAGCACTTGATATCTTCTTCACTTAACATCAGGTGTGATTGAACACCTAATGTTAAGTAAAGATAAGGCTGAAGATGGAAGCGTGCTGACCCGGAAATCCCATCTTATTTAGGGGACTGGCTATCTTATCTCTGACAACCGGAACACAACAATGCTATTAACATTGCTGTTTGGCAGCAGATTTATATAAGATGGTGGTAGCTAGCCAGGCGGACATTTAAATGCCCTACCACCAACCAAATCGAGTACTAAACATGTACCCCGCTGGAGATCGACCCCGCGACCTCCGATTCGTAAACCCATACGGAGGCTGGTCAACATATTCCGCCGCATTGTTTCATAATCATAATCATGATGGAAGCTATAATCATTTATTGGATACGCTGAAGTGACAGTAAGTAGGCACGGTTCGAAGAACTTATAGCCGTTGGGGCATTAAGGTAAGGAATGGAGGCCACTTGGCGGCAAGGGCATCTTGGGAATTCCACCTTGTGGTAGACCGACGACAGTTGCTGGAAGTCGCAGGATGCTTCCAATCGGACGCTTCGGAAATCTATGGGGAGGCATATGTTGAGCAGTGAAGGTTCTGTGGCTGTTATTATAATAATGAATAATAAATATCTCGGACCCTTTTATACATTATCTAGTCTCAAAATACGCAATGCTTCTACTTTAGATAGATACGAGATAACGCATAGGTCTACATAAAATTTAAATAATCATGGTTTAGAAATGAATGTGTATATTAATCATACAAACATGACTATTATCATGAATGATGACGACCTGTTTGGTGTAGTGGTTCGAAACTCTCCTGCTATACCAAAAGTTCGCGGGTTCGAATCCCGCTAGGTGCTATGTTTGTATGTTGAATACAGACATGTGTTCTCGAGTTATGGATGTTTCTCATTTATATATGTATTTATTTACAAAAAAAAAATGTTTTTATGTAGTTTATCAACCATCTGGTATCTATAATACAAGCCTAGTTGCTTAGTGTAGAACTAGATGTCGCTGTGTGTATGTGCAAAGATATTTATTTATTTACTTATATATTTATTTAAATATTTACCCCTAGTGGGTCTCGAACCCACAGCTGTTGGTTTAGAAGGTCAAGGTCACAATGATCGTCGATATAAGTATTTTATATTTCAGATTAAACTACGGGAAAGGTTGTCAGGTTCTGATGAAGATCGCGGGAAGTCGCTGGATGCTGCCCGCTGATCGCTCTGGTAATCCAAGAGGTAAGGCCTATGTTCAGCAGTGGACGTGCTGTAGTATATGATGATGATGATGAAAGTTCTATCTTATGTCTTAATTCACGGTATTTTCTACATAATATACCAAATTTCATCCAAATCCGTTCATCCGTTTTGCCGTGATTGAGCAACAAGCAAACATCCAAACTATCGCATTTATAATATTAGTTCGAAGTTAGATTACTTAGGTTACAAGCTGAAAACCCGTCCACTCGTTGCCATTCATTATCATCACATCTTACGTGCAAACATTGCACACAGAAGTTCACCGCAAAGAACGGCTATGTTAGCTATCTTCGAGCGCACCAATGCCAAACCGATTAGGAATCGATGTCTGTCGAAATCGGTAGGAAGCATTATCATTATCATTATTAAGTTTCCTCCAGGGTTTTCTAAATTATCTTATATACGATGCGTCGATATACCCTTGCTCCTTCCCATCTTCCAAGTACAAGCGGTACAGCTGGTTTCGCTGCCGCCTCGGCAGAAAGCGTTAAACGGCGCAGATATGCCGGTCTCAGTGAGATCACCTATTTGCGCCGTTTGGTGTAGAAACGCTTGGGCCTTGGGGACCGCATGCTAACACCTTTTTAGGGAGTTATCTGATCGTCTGGTTGATGCATCCCACGATCGGAAAATCCCAGGATTTGGTCAAAGAATCAGCCTTGAATAGCGAGGCAACGCGACCAGCCTCCTGGGTACCATTTCACAAACCAGAGACTTGCTTGCTTGTAAAATTACCTGCAAGCTTGTAAAATTACCTGTTAATATCAATAGTTTACAAAGTCACTACATAATTTTAAGGGCTTATCACGATTTTACTTTATATGAATTCAAAACTATATATAATTTACGCTGCCGTGATTCTCTAAGAGATCTGTTTAAAGAAATAAGTATTTTAACCGTTGCATCCCAATATATATAGGACAGTATAATGTATGTACGCAAAAATATATGCCTATTTCGCAAACATTCTGATTCGTAATTGAAAACTAGAAACAAAAATAAAATTGAAATTCCACAATTTAGACTTAGCAAGGTTAGCACATCCTTTGTGGGATACAGCATACGCTTTTACAATAAAATACCAGAACATGTATTGAGTTCAACAGAGCAGAAATTTAAACGCCACATTAAAGAAACTCTGTGTAAGAAGGGTTATTACAGGATAGATGATTATTTAGGCGATAAGGAGGTCTGGTGTTAGCTGGTCGTTATGTTAATTGCTATTGTTTTGTAATATGTAATATAAAATGTAATATTATTGTAAAGATGGAAACTAATTTGAAAAGATGTGTTGTTGCGGAGTTTCTTGTCGCTTCTTCTCCCTAACCATAAAACCTTGTGAAGCGATGTAGTTTAAAAAGAAATAATAACATGTTGACTTTCATTATGTGATATTTTTGTATCCTACATTGAATAAAATATTTTTGATTTGATTTAATTTTGACTATAAAACAGAAACTTTGTGCAAAAGGCTTACATAATTTTCTGTACTAAAAGTTCTATTGATATACAAAATCCTGTTGATTAATAAGTTCTGTTGATATACAAAATCTTCCTTTCAATAAATTTAAAGATACTATAAAACAGAAACTTATTAAGAAAGCATATTATAAAATATCAGATTATTTAGATGATAAACATTAATGCACATAACCAGCTCGTTCGCATAACCAGGCTTTCTCACAGAGCAACCTCTCGAGTTTTTGTTTGTTATGCCGTATCACTAATAGTACTAATTATATCTTATATTATATAATAATACGAATTCCATGTCAGGTTTCCACTGATGTAAAAATAACCTTTTCTGCTCAGACATACAAAGTTTTCTTACGATGTTTTCCTTCACTGAACAGCTAACGTAAGTCATAGGTAAGTACATGAAATTATCATATTAATATTCACTGGAGCGGTCGATCAGTCTCGTTATTGGAGAAGAGAATTGCCTTTTGCTCTCTCTAGCTGTTGCATGAGCGACTATACCTAACGATACCCATGAGGCATACATTGATATTAGTTAAAGTCTTAGCTGTTTAAGTAATCCACAAAATTGGTGAAATATGTATGATTGTGATTTCCATTGTCCTTTTCCCATGGTCTATGAATTGCCGAGTACAATGTTTGTGAAATCATATAATTTTGTGTGCCCTGAGATGCGCACATACGAGTATCTCAATGGTTCTTTAAATTTTATAGTATTTAAATAGTATAGAACAAAGTAGCTATTCGCTTCTGTCTGCTTGTGTGCATATTTGTTCTAAACTGTATTATTGCAGCATTGTTGTGCTCCGGTTGTCAGAGATAAGATAGCCAGTACCCCAAATAAAATGGGGTTCCGGATCAGTTCGTTTCCACGTTCGGCCTCATCTTTACTTAACATCACATGTGATTGATGTCAAGTGCTAACCCGTTGTGCATAAAATAAAAAATACGCAACGAATTTTGATACTGTTTTCGCGGTATTTAGAGAATTCCGAAAGATTTTATGTATAAAACAAGTGATAGTTAACATTTTACTTCGAGATATCCGCAGGCGAAGTCGCAGACAAAAACCTAGTTTATAATAAAAAGCATTCTGAATCAAACCCGAAACCTTTTCGTGGTGACTGAGGCGAAACCGTTGGGTATACCACGCGACATTAATAATGGACTGAACAATCTAGGCCTTAGAGATAGAAGCGACGCTAAACGAATATTTTGCTACGAATGCCTTGCGGTCGACGATAAACAAGACCATAAAGGGTCTTTGTTCGGCTCCCAGGACGGCATACGTAATAGAAGGGCGTTTAGTGCTGTGACATGACGTAAATATCGATAGAAGGTTGATGTATGCTAGTTTCAAGACAGTCACGTTTACATTTTGTACGTGTGAAGAAAACACGTGTCCATGTCATGAATTGTGTGAGACGAGGAAGATGTCAATAGTTTGAAATATTATAATATGTGACGTCCAAAAAGAGAAAGTTTATTAAAATTTGTTGGTTATACACTTAGTCAAATTGCTTTCGCATATTTGTCTTTTCGATTAAATAGCCCATCGGCTAAATGGCGTTTCGTTCATATGGCACTTCGATTATCTGGCGTCGCACAAATGGCTTTCGCTTATATGTCTTTCGAAATCGGGTCCTAAACCCGGCAGAATTATCAGCGCTGTGGTATGGGTCTCTGTCTGTATTTCAGCATTATGCCCAATCAGAGCCCTTTCAGTGCACAGTGCGTACAGCCCTTCGCTAAGTAAATCTTGCTTGGTCTAACTGTCAGTGAATTTAATGGAAAAAATATTTAAAAAACTCAACTACGGTATATTAGTCAAAGATGTCAAACAATTTATTTATAATTATAAAATTTAACTCTTAAATTTTCCTTAAGACAGAGTTGTTATTTTTGTTAAATAGACACATTAATCACATATTAATATGTAACATTTGGTTTTGTTGATTTCTTTATTTAATAATAAAATTTAAATCTTTAATTTTCTTTCGCTTCTTTTCTTTACATTTTAAAGCTTTTCGCATCTGCGGGTATCGCGACAACGTCATTCGAATCTACATACTAAACCCGTTATTTAGTACGTAGTTTTTTTGGTAATATGCACTATGCAGTGAATAAATATTTTATCTATCTATCCAGCAACATGACAATGAGGTATAGATAAAAAAAAGCTTAAATTTATGATTCACAAAAAAGTTCATCGACAATGGACATTTTCTAAAATCAACCCTACACGTGTGTGTTGTATGTATTGCCTCATCTTCATATCTGGTCGGAACCAGTTCAGGATTGAGTGACATCTCAAGTGTACCGTATAATAAATTAACTTTCGAGGATGTGGTTCCTGTATGAAATAACGAGGCAACGTTTCTGACTTAATTAACCCAATTTCATTATCCAGAAGCTGAAAGGGTGGATTCCACGTCAGCTTACGAAAGGATTTTGCTGGTGTTAGAGTGTGTTTAATGTAGTAATACGAGTACGTAGGAATGTGTGGTAAGGTAAAATATACAACTAAAGTAAGATTAATGACATAGGTGGGTGTTCATTGCTTCGGCCAACGGATTTACATACTCCACAAAACTGGAACAGAAGACCAAACGATTCTGACTTGTCGCCTTGCTACCTGTCCCTTGCTGCATTTAAAATTTGATTATGGCACCGTTTGAGAGTAGGTGATCCATTTGACCAAGAGTATTGGGTCTTGTACACATTCCAAATTTAAAATTTTTAGTAGAATGAATAGGATAAAGGCAATTATGGGTCATTGGTATGGTACTCCTAAACGCAACCCGCTTGCCCAGCAGCGTTTCAATTAGGGTAATACCCTCCACTCCAAACCACTGCGAAGCAAATCGCGCCACGAGAGAGACTTAATATTCTTTTCTGTTGTGCAATAAAGTGTATTTGTATTTATTGTATTGTGTTGTGTTGTGTTGTGTTGTGTTGTGTTGTGTTGTGTTGTGTTGTGTTGTGTTGTGTTGTGTTGTATTGTGTTGTATATATCTTATTCGGTACTTGAGTAGTTCTTTACTGCGACCACACTAAGTATGATGCAAGGACCAGATAGACAATAAGACAGATGAAGCAAGTAAGCATTTTGTCAACAAGCGAAACCACAAGCCGTCTCGATTTTTACAGGCGTTTACGGACGCATTCGCAACAAAAGAAAGGCGATTGCATATATATCGCAGTTCCAGAAGAGTGGCTTCTCTTTACATTATGTCAGCGTTCCATCTTTTTTTGTTGGTCTGAGGCGTGGCGTCTGAACGAGCAAAAACCATACAATATTTGGCTTACTTTGCGCCCTACTTTTGAATGAATGAATGAATATGAATGAATGAATATTTTTATTTGCAGAAACATTGTACATAAATGAGATGTTAGCACATTAGCGAAGTTTCATCATGTTTCGCCAGCAGTGGTTGGCATGCAACAATTATCTACTTCTAATTACAACTAAACATACAATTAATTACATTAGCTAGTCACAATTATTATATCATTTGAATTAATATTAATTAGTTATTATATACATACATTAAATATTACATTATATAATTCATTGTATTTATCGATTTCCATTTATATAATCCTAAGAAATTGGGTCCGTGCATGTCATTTCAACATTATTTGAAAGCAATAAATTGTGACACCAGCAGAATTTTGATGGACGAATTGGTAAAGGTGGTGAGAAGTCGCTGGATGCAGACCGGTTGTTCTAGAAATGTACGAAGAAGGTCTATGTTCGACAATTTACATTCTGTGGTTATGGTGTATGTGAATTTATTGTTACCGTTTGATGTAGTGGTTAGAAACTCTGCTGCTATACCAAAAGGTCGCGGGTTCGAATCCCGCTAGGGACATATGTTTGTATGATCAATACGGACGTGTGTACCCGAGTTATGGATGTTTTTCATTTATATATGTATTTATTTACAAAAGAAGAATGTATTTGTGTAGTGTATCAACCATCTGGTATCCACAACACAAGTCTAGTTGCTTAGTGTGGAACAAGATGGCGCTGTCTGTATATGTCCAAGGATATTTATAATTATATTGCTGGCAAGAAATTAAGTATAGTTTCTTGCCAGCAATCTAATTTATGCCCTATTTGGCATTGGTAGTGCGATGAAAGAAACAGTGCCAATTACTAAAAGCACTAACTTACGAGCCTAATGGGGCTGTAAAAGCTACCCTTAACTATAACACTATTTTACTCTTACTAAGAAAAATCTATAACAATACGTACTCTGTTACAAAGAAGTAATTGAGATGGTTTCATGAAAATGAGCAGCGCGATGGACTTATTGTTCTTCTGATCGGAGAATTTTGTCCGTGAAGTCGAAATGTATGGCATTATAAGCAATAACGTACACGATGAGAAAAACGTCCGGCGCACAACCGTCGTTGGCACTATTCCTTTCATAAAGACATCTAAATAAACTTCCTTGTTTTTGAAGCATTATTATAGGATTTATACGTAGGTCACATTAAAAGATTTGCGTGACTTAAAAAAATTTTAGCTTGAAATGCAAAACTTTTAGTGTGCCCCATGTATATTTCGGTGATACTTTTTTTTATGAACAACGGGTTGGTACTTGACCTCAATCACACCTGATGTTAAGTGAAGATGAGGTCGAAGGTGGAAGCGTACTGACCCGGAAACTCCAACACATTTGGGGGACTGGCTATGTTATCTCTGACAACCGAAACACAAGAATGCTATTAACATTGCTTGTAAGGTGGTGGTAGCTAGCCAGGCGGACATTTTAAAATGCCCTTGGACCAACCAAACCGAGTACTTAAACATGTACCCCGCTGGGGATCGAACCCGCGACCTCCGATTCGTAAACCCTATGTTGTTTACATTGCGCCACGGAGGCGGTTGAGTTGAGTTTAGTTTTTTAGGATACAAATTATAATCATAGGTAAAATAGTCTCTGCGTATTAGAAATGTGGATTCCAGAACTTCGAACGAATATTATAAACTTGAAAGGTTGGATATTTGTTTGTTTGTTTATTGCTCAATCACGGCGAAATCGATGAATGGATTTGGAAGAATTTTGGTATGTAGGTAGTGAGTAGTTCCCGAGTGATAAACAAATTTTTGCGATAAAGTTAATCCACGCGGGAGAAACCGTGGGCGGAAAGCTATTATTGAATAGCTCTTAAACTATATCAGCACAATTTTTGTGTGCATCAGAATGACGGGTGTACGTCAAAAAACAGTAATTCTATAGGCATGAAAGCAATGTTCTAGCAATGTGAGGAATGTGCGTAAAATTTAAAGCAATGTGCTTTTATAAAACTAGAGTTATTTCAAAAAAGTTAGTGAGCCGCTAAACCTGATATCAGAATGACGGGTGTATTTTAAATGTGACCAAATTACTTACTTTCTAAATATGAAAACCTTAGCGTAGCAATGTTCCAGCAATGTGCTCGAACTTACCAAAAGTAGAATGAGATGTGGCGAAAGGTTTAAAAGTTATTTTGAAAACAAAAATTGTATATTTGAACGCCTGCTTATTTTGTACCGGTAATCACGATGAAATGTATAAAGGAAAATTTAAAGCACAGGTTTGCTTTGTCCTTGTGTAGTCTAATGAACATTTGTCACCAATAATTCTCTCTGTCGCTATTTAGCTTAGGTACAATGGGATTAACATATCAAAAAGGATAAAAATCCGAAAATAAAGTAAGATTAAAAAAATATATATATTTAAGCTCAATTTTTCTAGCATCATGGACGCATTGAAAAAATTACGCATTAAAATTAAGTACAAAGGTGGATTTATTGAAGTAGGTATTTGCCTAACAGATTGACTTTTGTTCTGTGATCAACATCTTTAAATAAATTCACCCACCTACAAACTCGTTTATTTCATACAACCTCACTTTATCCAAAACGTCTGGGCTGATATAAAGGACCTTATTTATTGCGTGTGCATTTTCTCGGAACGCCCGGAGAGTTAGGGGCACCACTTCCCATTTAGCAAATAGTTTTTTGATGAAAGACATGAGAACGAATGAAACCATAAAACCTACCCTTGGGGTGGGCAGTTTTTTTTATTGACTGCCCTGGAGCGTATTCAATTGTTCGGACGGTTGTCACAATGGGAAATTTAAATTATTGGATTGGAGCAGGTTGCTCTGTTTCCGTTAAGAAAAGCCGGTGAAGTTAAGTTAAGGTTCCGTTGTACTACGGAACCTTAACTTAACTTCACCGTAGATAGTTAGGTATAGTAGGTAGGTACCTATTTGGAGTGACGAGGATGTCTAACCAGTGAAAACCAGCGTTGTAGTGAACGGCTACAACCCATGCTGAGTTGGAGACCTTTTTGATTCCACCTTGCGACACCTTGTTTGTTGCTCAATCACGGCGAAACGGATGAACGGATTTGGATGAAATTTGATATATAGGTAGAACATAACCTGTATTAAAATATAGAACGGAGTCCGTCTATTGATATAGACGGACTCCGTGTAAACGGACGTGTCGATTATTTAATAAAAATAATATTAATCACGTACGGAAGCGTATGTGACCTAGTTACCCAGTTTGCATGCGTTCTATGTGAATAGTGAATAATTTGTTAGAATGTGCAGTGAATAACTGTCTATTCAATATATAAAAATGGAAGGCAGTCCCTTTAACCGGAGTACCTTAATACGCCGGAGCCCGCCATGCACGCCCGCGCCCACGCCCCCACCCCGTTGCCAATCGCCAAACCAAGTTGAAGAAGTAGGCCCTGAAATGGTGTCGACAGCTGAAATACAGAACTGGATGAAGACCATAGAACAGTGTTTGAACGAAGTATGCTCTGTCTCAGCCGAAGGTAAATTAAATTCAGACCAGAAACTGAGAATTAGTAACTTGTGCCGAAAAGTGGGTCATGGAGTATCTCAAATGGCAGTGCAGTACCAGTCCCTTAAACAAAAAACCATTCAGGGCCATATTACTCTACAAGCCCTCAAAGATAAACAAGACCTATCTCAGCGACTCCTAGACCTTAAAAATAGCATAGAAGAGTCCTCAAAACCTGACATCGGAACAGTTTCTTTCGCTGATATGGTTAAAAAAAGCACTCATAATTTTGTTCAACCAAGCAATGTCCAGTCTATTGCAATTTATCCTAATGACAAGAAATCAAGCGAGGAGACCAAAAGCCTTGTACAAAAAATTATTAAACCTGGAAACATGAAGTTACACGTGAGAGGTTTGCGCAAGACACGAAACGGCGGCGTTATCATCAGCACAGAAACCAAAGAAGACATCGAAAAGTTGAAGCAGTCTGTGCAGCTAACAACCTCTGGCTTCACTATTGACGAGTCCCATAAACGCAAACCTAGAATTGTAATTATCGGAGTGCCCGCGACTATGCAAGAGACAGAGGTTTTCAGCTGCATATACCAACAAAACTTAGCCGAAAAGTTACATGATACCACATTTGAGGCATTTTTGACCTCCATTAAGCTAAGTCACAAGTCAGGAAAGAGGGACGCCGAGACCTGTAATTATATTATAGAAGTACCAGCACATATACGGAAGGCTCTCATAACGACAGATAGAGTATTTATAAACTGGTCCTCATGTCCTGTGAGAGATTTTACTCTGGTCACCAGATGTTTTAAGTGTCAGCAATATGGACATGCAGCCAAGACATGTCGGGAAACTTCGGTCACCTGCGGCCACTGCGCCGATTTAGGCCACTCAGTTAAGGACTGTACGAAGAAAGCAGAGACACCAAAATGCGCAACGTGTTTGCACTTTAAAAAACCGTGCAATCATAAAACAGGTGATGCTGAATGCCCTGCCAAAAAAATGGCCGAAAAAAGATATATCAACACAATAGATTATGAAGGCGCCTAAGCGCGCCGGTCAGTTATCACGTATTTTTAGTCTTTATTTATTTATTTTCTTTTACTTATTCTACTTTTTTAATCATTATCATTATGGTTAATAATTTAATTCGTGACTTAAGACAATTTCTCTGTATCCGAGTCAAAACTGAGCGAGTTGTAAAACTGCAAACAATATCTTTCCTGCTTTAATAATACACTAACATTAATAAACAAAATATACGAATCATTTTAAAGAATTTTGTCAATTCTGCAACTCTCCAACAAAAACTAGACGTAAACTGTGAAATTGTTGTTCTAACCGAGTATTGGCTGACTAAGCGTTCTAACTAGACTAGGCGTGACTAAGACTAAGTAGCATTTAAGCATAGATTTACTCTGTATACCTACTTTATTTATAGATATCTAGTTTGTACCTACAGATGGTTATATTATTTTAATTTATAGAAGCCCTAGCTTCGCCTGAAACACAGGATTTTCCTAGTTCAGGCACTAGTGTTACAGTTGCAATTAAGTATTATTATTTAGATTCTATGTTTCAATGTACCATTTGAATTAATAAATATATTTGATTTGATTTGATTGATTTGATTTGATTTGATAGAATACTTTTTATCCCGATAAAGTGAGTAGTTCCCGCGGGATAAACAAATTTCCGCGATAATGTTATTTAATGCAGGCGAGGCCTCGGGCGGGAAGCTATAAGTTATATAGTTAACTTTTACTTGAAAATTTAGAAAACCCTCGAGGAAGTAAATGATTACACCATCTAGATAGACGAAACAAAATGTGTTAAAAGCTAAATATATTCCCTGGTATATGAGGGAGTATGGGCCATAGTCCACCAAGCGTGCTGCTGGAATCCTTATTTTCATACGCAAAGACTTTACTTATAATCATAATTTCAGCTAGTAAACATCCCACTGAAGGGATATAAGCCTTCCCTCGTATATGCGGGAGTGTGGGCCATAGTCCACCACGCTGGCCCAATGCGGGTTGGGGACTTCACATGCCTTTGAATTTTTATTTCTCCTTCCTTCCTCCCGATGTTTTCATTCACCGTTTAAGGGAGGTCGGATAAAAGCACACAAGTAATTAAATGAAATTTAAAAACTCATTGGTACATTAGCTTGCCTGGGAATCGAACCCGGATTAACCGCTGAATCACCGATGCTCATTACTGTGATACCTCCGGACAAAGATTGGTACACACACACATAGAACGCCGTCAAATAATTAACACTCTTGGTTTTTTGTCGGGATTTAACAATATAGACAAACACTAACCCATAATAAAAACTCAATTTCTGTAATCATTATAACTAGTCTTTACCCCCGACTACACCCGCGTACAATTTGTTCTACCCCTAAATGCATCTCTACCCAGTAATAATACCTATCCTATAGAAACCGGTAACTTTTCCGGGATAACATACAATTACATATCTACATAAAGTCACGCCTGTTTCCTGTAGACCACAGATTTCTACTTGCTATGACCTCTTTTGTTTCATTCACTTTCATAAGATTGTTCATACATGTTCGTCGGTTAAAAAGTAAAAAGTAGCATAATATAGGTCCTTTTTCTTTTGACGGGGGGGATATCTTTAAAAGATACCTAGACTCCTGAGGGAGAGCCTGGATTATGTGGGATTTTCACCCACTAAAACCCCCCCGGTGGTCCTCCTCAGCGCTTGTCGGAAAACAACGGGAACTCAAAGGACCTATCCTAGGTCCTAATCTGTCAACCGAATTTCAACGAGAACATACATACACACACACAAACTTTCTCATTTATTGGGATAATGTAAGTAGGTAGATTAAACTAAAAATCAATGGCGTACAAATTAAACGAAAGATTTTTAATAAAAGAATATGCTTATTGAATTGCCTGCTCCTGGAATAAATTAATCAGATTGCACAAGAACGGACTTTCGTCTTTGTGGAACGAGATTTTTTTTTTCATTTTTTCTTGCATAATTTATTTGGCATTTGATTTGAATCTTTACATTGGTACAATAAAATCGTAAACCGTTGGTTTGTTTAAACGCTCATTCCGGAAATTTGATAAATGAATTTTGATGGAGTCTTCATAAGCATATTTATTTAAGTCCAGATTAACATTTACGCAAAATTTAAAAAAAAAGAAAAGCACAATTATTAACTTTAGAACAATAAATTTACCGTAAACATAATGTACTCTGTGCACTGTGACTGTGAAAAATAAAAATTGATTATTTCGTAAGGTTTATCAGGCAGGTGCTATATCCAAATCCCTTTATAGACGGAGCCGTTGGCTGAGAGCAAGTCATAAAATAAATTTTGTTGAAATATTTTCTAAGAGAATTATTTGCTGCTCTCCCACAGCAATCGGTCCCTTCTCGTAGTTGACACCGTTATTCACTTCAAGTATCATAAAATCAAAGACTATTTAATAGCACACACTATTTTAGGGTTCCTTCCATTTCGGGCATAGTTTTTCGTTATAATACACTGTTAGAGCGATATTTTTATCACCTTTTTATATGTCACGGATAGCGATAAATTAGCGACGGTATTTATAATTTGAAAAGTCACATGAATACCATGGTGCGCGGTTTGCTACAAGAAGTGAACCTGGTCGCGCTGTAATCACCGGAAATGGCGCGGTGAGGGCGTTTACAGTAATATATTAGGTCTGCACATCAAAATGTGGAGACCCTTTGCTACCAGCCGTCAAAGTCGGACCACCACCTAACACATCACCGACCGTGAGTGATTCTGATTACCTACTATCACCGGGGCTTGGAAGGATCCGGTGAGTCGTTACTAATCAGAAGTTGGTCATGGAATTTGAGCAGTAGGGATTATAGACTACCCCGGATGAATCTCACAGACTACATGGGCCAAGTTGGATGACATGAGGGGCATGCATATGTTTAATCTTTACCAGCATCTCGGGTTCCATGATCATAACTTAATATTAAGGTTTATGTGAGGGTAAGTGGTCTGTAATTACCACCTTACTTAAAGATTTAAGGTTATCGGGCCTAGTGTCATTCTGGTGTTGGCTTGATATTATATTGCAATTTCCCGAGTTACCCTAGAGAGAGACTGGCACCGTCCCTGTCGCTAGCAACGCCCGCGTTTCCCCAACATATACTTAAAAGTACAAGAACATCCGTCGTACATAGTAAAATTTTTTGCGTTCGATACAAGCGCCCTAGAATACGATACAAGTCTAATGGATAGATGTATTAAGTTACATAATAGACCGCTTATGTGAACCAAAGTTAGAGATCGAACGCATAGGCGTATATTACTGAGGTTTGACATTTAAATTACAGTGAGATCTGTCGTTTAAGTAAATGTAATGACTATAAATATGCAAACTTAATTGTCGATGGTAAAAGCGTCGTGATTTGTGCCTTCATATAATATGAGAGCTGATTAAGAAATTAGTGTGTATTTCATGATGCATTCGGAAGGTAGACTGCCAATTTTTGTGATTAAATAACACTATGTAATTTGTAATACAAACTGAGGGTAATGTTTTCAAGACGTCTGTATGTATGTATATTACCATCTAAACGCCTCAGCCGATTTGGACACATGAAATTTCGTTAGATAAATTCTCTTCTGTGTAATCCTGTTTATTCCAATAAAATGTCTTATAATAACTAAAAATATAATTATAAAAACCCGACTACCTTCGTAAATATGTAATCATTAAAAATCCAAATCGAGACGATATGGGTAACTCGATTATGTTTACGCTAGAATCCGGGGTAGAGTTAGCAAATTTTCCTTAATACCCAAATCACGATCGAAGCGCACGTGTAAAAAAAATATTACCTACAAGGTATCTCCTAGAGACCTCCGATTCCAGTTCGAAATAAATAAGTTATTTCATAATGATTAAATTTTTCAACCCCCAACGAATAACGACGTGTGTGAAGAGTCTGACGTCGTTGTGTGTGTGTCCACTCTTTGTATGTATCTCCTGATTTGAGTGCATTTTTTTTTATTAAAGACTGAACGAGGGTACAGTTTGGTTAAGCCGTTTCGAAGATATTTAGCTATCAACACAGGTTTTGGTGCATTTCTATGATATCGTAGTCTTTCGAAGGTTTTAATTTTTTTTTTTATGTATTTAATTTGGAGGAGTTCTTAGCTATCTTTGATGGTAATCGATAAAGCCGTTCCGAAGATAATTAGCTTCTAATACACTTTTGTCTGTCTGAATTTATTTATTATGAATATTTTTATTCATGAGTATGACTTAATTTATATATTCAATAACTATTTTTTTTCTTTTATTGCAAGTATGTATCATCGCGTAGATGTATTGTAGCACGCGATCGCTACGACGAAGTCACTACTACTGTTCTACGATAGTGCTACGCCCTTCTACGAATTCGGTACACAGCAAACTACGACTCGCCTAGGCAATCATTTGACTAAAATGTAATCCATTCAAACATCGTAATGCTCCTTTGAAATTCGACTTTCAGGAAGCATTTAAGGTGAAAGATGGAGGTCACTTATACCTTTGACCTTATTACGTTGAGGTGAGATATAAAATGCCGCCTACCTAAGTCTTGAAAGGCCAATCTTCGATATCGTTAGAATATACCTTCTTATTACACTAGAGTAGAGAGAGAGAGACTACTATAGCCGTACAAACGTATGTACGTACGTGGCCGTGTGGTTTTCAGAGTAGAAAATAACCCGTCTGTCTTCCCAGGGGTCGTTTGAACGGTGATGACCTTTTTTCGTGATTAACCGGATACGCATTCCACAATCTCACTTGATGGAAAGTGACTGGCAGAAATTGACTGGCAGAAATGAAGCATGCGATCTTAGTAGATGCCTATTCACCTTACTCTTGAAAATCTCAAGGTTGTAGGATTCAGTGAAGACTGACACCAGAAGGGAGTTCCATGTCTTGGCTCTTCGCATTATGAAGAATTCGGTGTTGTTTGACGGGTGGAATCCCTCCCCGCGCCACTAGTCCGAAGATGAAATAGCGATGGTGGTATAAGACTATGTAATTCCAATGCACACATGCCGAAGTACTCCAGTAAAAGACTGAACACTGAGAGACAGGTGACCTTGCTCGAGGTTCGACCGAGGTTCGAGACTTATTCCCAGTCATGTGTGTATTTCGGTATGATTCTAAATGTGAACCGTGCTGTTATTTTAAACATTTTTGTTTTTGGGAATATCTCTGACGACCCCATTTGGGACAAAGCTCGTGACGTTATGCATGTATTAAAGTATAAGTGTATGTATTATTATACTTCTAATAATGTACTGATTTCGCTCATAAAAATTCAAATGAATAACATAATATCGTTTCGCTATTAAATGTTTACAGCCGACGATATGGCTATTCCTATTCAAGTAGTTGTCCCGCTTCTTCCTATTGTATTCGTAATTTGCTGTCCCGTTTTAGTGGAACGCAAATTTTCTTAGAGCCTTGAACTCGTTCACTGCTTATTGGTGTAAGTCAAGCGGTTGGAAACTACGTGTAAATAATAAAAGTTTTAAAACATAAAAAAAATGGAGGTCGCAGGTTCCATTAGAATAGAATAGAGTAGTAGAGTAGCGTGGAGTGGAGTGGAGTGGAATGGAGCGGAGTGGAGAGGAGTGGAGCGGAATGGAGTGGAGTGGACCGGTGTGGAGCGGAGTGGAGAGGAGTGGAGTGGAGCGAAATGGAGTGGAGCGGAGTAGAGAGGAGTGGAGCGGAGTGGAGTGGAGCGGAGTGGAGTGCAACGGAGTGGAGCGGAGCGGAGTGGAGTGGAGTAGCATAGTAGAATAGTATTAGGGAAATCCGCCGATAACATGTAATCGCCTCCGTGGTCCAATGTAAACAACACAGGGTTTACGAATCGAGGGTCGCGAGTTCGATGCACCCAACACCGTTGTACCTAAAAATATAAATATTATTTATTATTATACCAGCCTTTTTATCTGCTGCTTTTTATATTCTTCAGTTCTGTAAATATATTTGTGACTTAAGTTCTACTAGAATTTAAAAAAATATTTTTCTTACTCTAGTAAAATATTTTTTTTAAAACAAACTTTTAATAAATATCCTTGGGCATATACAGACAGGGCCATCTACATAGTTCCACACTAAGCAACTAGGCTTGTGTTGTGGATACCAGATGGTTGATATACTACACAAATACATTTTTTTTTTGTAAATAAATAAATACATATATAAATGAAAAACATCCATAACTCGGGTTGTCTGTATTCTTCATATAAACATATGCCCCTAGGGGGATTCTAACCCGCGACCTTTGGTATAGCAGCAGAGTTTCTAACCACTACACCAAGGTCGTCAATACTTCATCATGATTATCACATCTATTTGTCTGTAACATAAAGTTCATCAAGAAGTTCCAGTGGCAATCTTCTGGCTCCATCTTTAGACACTCGTTCATGTGTAATGGAAAGTGCTCATGACAACAATCTAGCCTAAATTCATTATCTTGCCATTTGCTATTAAGGAAATCCACTCCCTACATTCCCGCTAAATGGGAAACAAGTTAGCTACAAATTGTATGAAAATTAAACTGACAATATTTAGCACCTTACATATAACTAAATAACAATCTGAATGTAATGGACCCATCAAAAATGATAAAACACCCTACCTCACTGGTCCGTGTCTCCGATCATCATCATCAGACCTTCTCCAAGTTTTTATATACCTTGGCGGTATACCTTTTCAACCAAAAATTAAACATCAAAATCGATTGACATTGATATTGTCCAAAATTTTAATTTTATATTTGATTGATTATTTTTTTCTATGTATACTATTTCTCTCAATGATTATAGGGAGATCTATAATTGGCTGATGTTCAGATTTGTCTATCTTTTGTTCACAATTGTATGTAAAAAAGACAGTTGGTTTTCTAATAAAGTAAAAATTAAAAAAAAAAAACACAATTGACGAAGATATCGCTTAACAAACATACAAAAAAAATGAGTGTCACTATTACTAAATACTTTGTTAAATACATAAAATTTTCGTAAATTTCTAACTCCACGTTTCTTCCAAATCGCCTATGACATGGCCCGCTACCCCAAAATAAGCCGCACACGACGTACCACTACGCTTGGGGCGTACCATAAATTATTACCAAAGGACACGTAAAGGGCTGAGAGATTGGCGACGCGTCAAGCCGGAATAATTTCCCGGAAATAGTGACGGGAACGCCAGCGGTACTGCTTTGATGTGAACGATTTACCCTTTTAGTTTACTTTATTATCTTCTAGTCCTGGTCCCAATTTACATGGGGTCGGCGCAGTACGTCTTTTTCTTCCAATCTCCTCTATCAGCCGTTACCTCATCATTCACGCCCTTTTCCTTCTGGTCTTTTCGTTGGTCTTCCTCTTCCTTTCCCACTTCATCCATATTTATCACTCGCGTAGTAACATGGATTTCATCCCTCGTCATAATATGTTCATACTAATCTAAAGCGTTTTCTTTCAACTTTTCTGTCACGGATGACACTTTTAAACTCTTTCATACTTATTCTTTATTGTATTCATCTTCGTCACTGCACTCAACATTCTCATCTCTGTTGCAGGCAATTTTCTTCATCCGTCTTCTTCATGGCCCGATCTGATTCATTGGTTGGTGGTAGGGCATTTTAAATGTCCGCCTAGCTAGCTGTCTACCACCAATCTTACCTAAATCTGCCGCCAAGTAGTAATATTAATAGCATTGTTGTGTTCCGGTTATCAGAGATAAGATCATTCCGGGACTGAGTCGTCAACGTGACAAAATGTCCAGTTGACGAATTGTTTAATGGTCATTAGCCAGTCCCCCAAATGTGTTGGGGTTTCCGGGTCAGTACGCTTCCACCTTCGACCTCATCTTCACTTAACATCAGGTGTGATTGAGAGAAGTATAAACCCGATGTGCATAAAAAAAATCTTACATTACGTCAGATCACCTAAATAGTGGACTTGTTTGTACTAATACGGGACAGGAAATCATAAAAGCAAAAACTGTACATTGGCGATCCTGCCTAAATATCCGCAGTGCGCTAAATATTCTTTGATATTCCTTTTCAATGTTATATATGGCTTTTCAATATTGTGACATATACATGCATAACGTCACGCTTGTGTGACGTATCCTTACACACCGTTTTTGCTCCATTCACTCTCATAAATTTGTTTATACATGCTCGTTGGTTTAGAGCACTTTTGACTCGGCCTTTTTTTAAGGCGCGCCCGATATAGTCATGGAATTTACTGATAAAAATTTTAATAAATCGAGGCAGCTAACGCAACACCTTAAATAATAAACATTTGTAATTTTTTCTACTTTTTCTTTTTTTTTTACACACAACGGGTTGGTACTTGACCTCAATCACACCTAATGTTAAGTGAAGATGAGGTCGAAGGTGGAAGCATATTGACCCGGAAACCTCAACACATTTGGGGGACTGGCTTTCTTATCTCTGACAACCTGATTACAACAATGCAATTAACATTGCTGCTTGGCGGCAGATTTAGAATAGATAGTAGTAGCTAGCCAGGCGGACATTTAAAATGCCCTACCACCAACCAAACTGAGTTCTTAAACATTTACCCCGCTGGCGATCGAACCCGCGACCTCCGAATCGTAAACCCAATGTTGTTTACATTGAGCCACGGAGGCGGTTAAACCTCACGGTACGGCGGTACCTCACACCCCTAGCGCTCGCTAAACTCGTTGTAGTCGCGTTATTCAAAAATATGTCGAAGGAAAAATTAGGAGAAATCGAGCGATCAACGCGAGACGAACGATTCGGAAATATAGCTACAGGATCCCGACTTTTCACTGTCGATAGACGTCAATAGGTTTGTCACTTTTGAACACGTTTATAAGTATGAAAGAGATAGACATGCAAATATCTAAGTAGATGTAAATAAAGTAACACGTAATGGCTGCAAATAAATATATTGTAAACATTGTAAGACAGGTGCATAGAATGATAATTAATGTATGTTCTCCTTTTGTACAATAAAGTGTATTTGTATTGTATTGTAATGCATTAGTAGGTAGAAAGTAGCAATACAACGAATTCCTATTTAATCGCTTTAGGCATATTGCCGCCATTATTAGCAGGAAAATTCTCAGAAATTCCATCACGAAAAAACATAGCCAATGTTTCCAGGCAAATCAAGGATTAGGTACATATACTTCATAAAAATGTTGTTACTTTTATTTGTCAATCATATCTCTTAGGCCTTGTATCGTCAGATACTCCGAAGAGGATTTTAATTTCGTTATTATTTATTACAAGCTTTCATTAACTTTGCAATATTCATATACAATAAGTAAGTTGTCCGTTTCAAAATTTGCTAATCATTTCTCAAGCGCTTATCTAATTGAGCTGAAATTTGGCATATTTATAATAATAATAATAAATAATAAACATCTTTGCACATACACACAGTGCCATCTAGTTCCACACTAAGCAACTAGGCTTGTATCATCCATACCAAATGGCAAATACATTTTTTTGTAAATAAATGAGAAACATCCATAACTCGGGAACACATGTCTGTATTCATCATACAAGCATACCTATGCTCCTAGCGGGATTCGAACCCGCGATCTTTTGGTATAGCAGTCATAATTTTTAACCACTACACCAAACAAGTCGTTATGTAAGTTCGGTGACAATGCAAATTATGGTACCATCGAGCTGAAATGGTGATGAAGCTGGGATGTAGGGACTGGAACTCCCTGATGGCAAATGGCAGGATAGTCCAATTTGGGCTAGTTTGTTTTGTCGTCCCTTACACATGATGACGAGGATCTGAAGATGGAGTCCCTCCTTGATGGACTTTATATTACTCATCTTTGTACTAGACTAATATGTGATAATCATAATGAAGCATTAAAAGCTTCTTTATAAAAGTATTTTTAATACAGAACTTAATTTAACATTAAAAATGGATTAAAGTTTCCATTATTGTCTCAATCAGTAAAGACAATTCTCTAATTGTAAATTCATACAGTATTTCTGTTAATACTGAATCGAAAATTCAGACTTTCAGTCAGGTAAATCCACAAATGGCCTTTACTTTAATATCCGAGCAGACGTCGCGTCGTCCTGACCGCCGTAATCCGATTATAGGAATAAGTTCTGCCGAACATCTGTCGTGGAGTCCGGTCGTGCGGTGTTGAATCAACTGAATCAATACGCCGTAAATCTTCTGATTCAAGTAATGTTAAATGTTGGTAATGTACTGAAATAGTACATGACTGCAGCGTCCGGCATAAGAGGCATTGATGGACGTGGTCAAATCCCGAAGTGGTCAAATCCAGAAGTGGTCAAATCCAGAATTGGTCTAATCCAGAAGTGGTCAAACCCAGAAGTGGTCACTGACCGTCAAAAGGGTATAAATGTGGGCCGAGGCGAAGTCTCTTGCATCGTTTCTTCTCTCAGCATTGATAGATTATTTGTTTGTAAACGTTTTATTGTAGTTCATAAAATTTACTAAATTACTAAAGCTAACTTAAAAGTAATTATAAATGGAGACTTATTCCATATGGGGATATTTTCCAGACAACGTAGGTCTATGCTAATGAAAAAATTGACAGGGCAAATATAAAGCAAATCAATTTTCACAATTTAGGGAAAACAAATACGAATAAAAAAACACTTTATTGCACAACAGAAAAGAAAATACAGTTTCAGAAAAGTCGTAAGAATAGAATGTACAATTTGGCGATAAATGAAAAACATCTGTAACTCCAGAACACATGTCTGTATTCATCATACAAATATATGCCTCTAACGGGATTCGAAGCCGCGACCTTTTAGTATAGCAGACGGAGTTCTTAACCACTACAACAAACAAGTCGTCGTCATCATTATTATTTCCCGATTGGTTCTCGTTTTCTCGATAGCCTTTTATTTTCCGACAGTATTTTATTTTTCCTTTAGTGGCATTGTGCGTCTTTGACGACTATTTTGGGATATGTCAAATGTTGTTGACATTAGATTTTTAGGGGGAAACAAACACTTAATAAATCGATTTTGAGATTGAGGTCGCGTCTCAGTCTCAATACTATTTTTTTTTAATCTAATTTTTTGCTAGGCTTGGAGTACACATTTTATGTGTACGTTATGTGAACTTATGCCTTTCGGGGGTTTTCTTAATTTTAAATGTAATTATTCGTCTTTTAAAGTTACCCGGCAATTCACATACAAAGGTACTTTTATGGTTGTCGGAAAGTGAAATGAAATTAATTCCTCAAAATATAACGTCCCACCATGTTCTCATATTACGAGAGTTATTAATATTGGCCTAAACATTCTTCGACCAAATTAAATCGCGGGACACAAATAATTTAATTCAAACTTCAATGGTTGTTGGAAATTACTAATGAAATTATTGCTCCAAAATTAACATCCCACCATGTGCTTATATTACGCGAAGTCGCGGTGTCGATTCTCTAGATAAAGATAAGACTATCTAAGACTGGCACTAAACAGCATTAGCATTGTTGTGTTCCGACTGTTTGAGGTTAGATAGCCAGTCCCCCGAAGAAGATGGGGGTATCGCGTGAACATATTTCTACTTTCGGCCTCACCACCTTTATTTTTTTTTGTTAGGAGGAGAAATCCTCATAGGACATCATCGCGTCAACATAGCCGTGCGTTGCCTACATGTTTGCATATTTTATCTCTACCCGAAGATAATGCCGGACATACACCGGCAAAAATTCCCCCATTAGCCTCACCTTTCGTGGCAGTCGACCGAGTCCAAAAACCAGGTCTCATGTTTCGTGATTTCCTTCACGTTTGTATCTTTCCTTAAGTGTTTCTTCCTCAATCACCATATCTCTGCTCTAATAACTATGTCCATAGCTGGGGGCCCTGGTGACCTGTTATTCTGGTTCTTCCTTTTCAGGCACCAGTCTTACCACAAATGTGTTCTATGTATTACCTAGTCCTAAAATCACTTTGTAAAGCGTCATTTTGTGGTGAGAAAATAAACAATTTATTTTTTTAGACCTGCGTGTACTCTTCAGACGGCTGCCAGGTGTCCTCAGGCTTCTCGATATCTCAACTATTAAGTTTGGGTATCGAACAGCTCTTGAGTGCCCCCGGAGAAAGCGCGGCCAACTCCTCTGCGTCAATCTCTCATTCCCGAGCTTACTTTCGCTTTATCACCACTTAATTGAATGATGGTCAACTGCTAATCCTTTTAAAAACTTTTCTCGCAATTTTCTACCCATGTGCATTAGAGAACCCGCTCCAATGTGACCAGTGGGATTATCTCATTACAATACACAATATTGTTTCTTTCTTTTGTCGTGCCTTTGTTCTCTTACTATTGTTTGTTCAGATTAAGGTTCGGGACACACCGGCGCTTGGAGTGTTACCTAAATTTAAAAATTAGCCATATCAAAATATATGAAAATTTACTGGAAATGGTAGAGGAATACCGCTAGGGACCAGGGCCTCAATTCTACTATATTAATAAAAATCACCCGACAGATGTCATACAGCAACAATACCTACGAACGATCAGAGAAAATTGGTAGCCTACTCAAGTTTGTCGGTTTCATGACTGGATGACAACTGGATGACAACTGGATGACAATTATATGATTAAAGATAGATCTTCCATTTTGTTGTTTTCACTTTCGGGTAAGGCAAAAGAAGTTATTCCATACAGCCATTAATTTTGTCAAGTTCCATCATAGAATTTTGATTGATAAAATTGTTTATTTCCAAAAGAGTTTATATACAATTCATTATATTTATAACTTTGAACAATATAAACAACAAAACACATGTTTTATTGATTATTGGCTGTTTTTGTTGCACAACTAACCCTTTAAGACTGAAGCAAAATGCCGGTTTGCGTAGTCAAACTATGTAATAACAATACTACAAAAAACAAGAAAGATACTGGTATCACATGTAAGTAAAATCTACACACTACAATATTGAGTTGCCGCATTCAGGAACCTGTTTTTTCTTCATAGTGCGGTATCTAGTCGTAGCGGCGCGGAGACCAATCATTAATCTAAGACGCCAACACTATAATCTGAGAAATTCACGTGAATTTATAAGAAGTCGGGAGCGCCAGATGAACAATTTTGTTTTCTAGGCTACTTTTGTAAAGTGACACCACATCTGTCAATCATTGGTACAATCATGATCGTATGAAACGTCAAATAAGGAGTAGCATACCAATTTGACAACAAGTAATTTGCCATTGATTGATCATTGTTTAATAGACTACCTATTTGGTTGATTGGTAGATCATTGGTCTATCTATGGTCTTTCATAGAACATTAGACTACCGTTTGACGTTCTGACGTCCCGTTGACTTGTCATTGAATCATCATGTATTTAGTAGAATTGAGGCCCTGGTCGTGACTATGATCTTGGTATTCGCGGTCTTTCATACAAACAACAATTCATAATATGCTGCTATAAGAACACAGATTTGCAAAACGTGGCGTTAATGAGCATTGGGTCAATTAGTGTGTGAATGTTATTCAGCGTTTTCAAACAAAATAGCGGTTTAGAATTGACTGTTATAAGCCAATAAAATTATTATTATATAAAAATATGCGTATTGTCATCTAATAATAGCATGGGTATGAAAATGTATAATAGTCAAGTTGATAAATCTCCGCATTTGGTATATATAATGAAAGCGTGAATGGAAGGGTCGGTAAAGGTCGACCAAGAAGGGCATACGTCAATTAAGTGACTGACGTACTCGAAAAGGTCAGGTGCGGTCATCCACTAACCAGCGAGCGTGTATGAAGCACTTGATGAGAGTGGAAAAAGCTTAAGTAGTAGGTCAGGATCGTTGTAAGTGGATATCAATAGTCTCTGCCTACCCCAACGGGAAACAAGCGTGAGCATATGTATGAATGTATGTATGATACGCTGTATTTTCCCGACTTAAATCTATGTCTAATGAAATCTATCTATCAGTACTGGTACTTGGTACAAGTTAATCAAAATTGCTATTTTTTTTCTTTCGGCAATTATTAGCCTATTCGGGCAACATTTCTGTCAATATTGTGAATCATAATTACAATATAAAATTACATTTAAAATTTTATTGCTGTGGGATCTGAAAACTAGCAATACCACTATATATATTATTATTATTATTAAGAGCCCATATATATATATATAGTATGTTTAAATAGTTTCCGATTCTCCTTTACGCTTATACACTTTTAACGAGCGATTGGTGTAGTGGATAGTGACCCTGTCAGCGAAACCAAATGTGTGTGTGTGTAAAATTGTGTGATGAATAGGACATTTATTCTCGTTTTATGGATATTTATATAAATATTTGTGTATGTTTATGCGTTATATAGTATCCATAGTACAAGTCTTCGAAATATTTATATTTATAAATCTATACATTTTACTCTTTACGCTGAATGAAAGAACTTTTATTTTAACGTATACAAAATTCCAAAAAATATGAAGGAAAATGCAACATCTTTCGCCGAATGTTACATAATAATATTCCATCCAAATTGTTTGATAATTTTGCAGCGATTTTGCTCTCATTGTGACTGCAACTTTAAACATATTTATTATTGTATTCTGCGGTATTAAGAATGTCCGTTGGCATGAAAATATTGTAATAACTCTATACTTTAGATTCTACTGCATTTATTATTACTTTTATAACCACTCAACCGTCCGGCCTGCGCGCTCGAATACCAGTCTACTGTCCGCCCCGCGCGGTCACACTTTTGTGCTGCGCGCACGGTGCCTTTATTCATAAAAACCTTCATATCTGGTAAACTATATCAGCTATAGCGACAAAAAAATACCAAGATATAGGTGAAAGATTACATATTAAAAATACAGAAAATCATACTCTAGAGTACTAAAAACTGCGTATAACATACGATATCGGTAAAAAAATCCCTAACTTTTCTCTAACTCTGCTCTTAGTGTAAAATATTGCGATTAATAACGAATTTAGGACCTTCTATATAAATCTAGACTAATTTTCCTCTATAATGACATAAAAATACTTCTATATATTTAATTTTCTGTAGCAAAATAAATCGAAACGAACTACCTACCCCACAATAATTTTGACACGGCCTTCAACTCACTCAAGGATGAAAGCCTGCGGAACATGTTCAAGTTTATAGCATCCCTTATCAAATTCTATGTATTTCTAAAGTGTATGAATATGGTGAATAATGAAATATAATTCATATTCATTATTATTATTCGTTAGGCAAAACATTAAATTCTCAGAAAGACGCTAAAACTGTTTAATATATACATGAAAATAAAACCGTGAAAATTGATATTGAATTAAATTTATATTAAATTTAATATGACACACCATCTTATATTTTGTAAACAATAAAAAAAAACTTTATTTTCGCATATTATAATGCACGAAGTTTTTTTTTCTTTAAATGAGAAATTATTTTACAAGAAATAAGGGAAGAAAATAAAAAAAGGTCTGCCATGTTCACTCACTATTCACTTCTTTCATTCGTTACCAACCGCTTATCACAACCTGCCTATCCGTGCCTCCTGCTCCATCCTGATGTTTCCTCCGGTCACCAACTTCTCCCGGCGTCCAACTATACCATCCAAAAGACGTCCACTACTGGATAAATGCCTCCCCCAATGATCTTCACAACGAGTCCTGCTTTGTACCTGCAATATATTATTTCATTTAGTTCCTCGGGGGTTTTTTAAATTTATATTGTTATGCATCATTTATACAATATTTTTTTTTAGTTTATATACTCAACCGTCCGCGGTGACACCATGTAACCAAAAAAAAGGTCCGCGGTTACAACAGTAACCAAGCGCGCTACGTTCATGCGGTTCAAAACGATTCCTGGTGGTTGAAACTATATCGGGGGAAAAAAATTCAGTGTGACCACTAATACATTATCTTACGACATATGTCCAAGTGATAGAGAGTAGTATTCGGCTGTTCTCATTGACAAAAAATGTCAAAGTTAGTCCGTTCGTTCAGTTATCTGTAGGGAACACTGTTCCAACTTCATGTCGTAAGTAATATAATTTTATTACATATTTCTGGGATTATTATATTACAAAATTGAACAATCCAGACCTTTTTGAGGGTTGATTAACAAATGAAAAAAAATTAAAATAACTCATGTTATATTAATACCAAATAAAAACACTAGCGAACTAAAAATACACCGTGGCATACGGGAATAATTATATATAGCAAACATTTGAGAAATTGAAACAAAAGGAGACGAAACTAAGTACCTAAATATTCACATGAAAACATTTTCACTGTGCTGGACTTTATTTACTAAAGACACACAGTGGAATTTCAACCGTAATTCAAGTAGTAAGAGCGTTTATTTTAATGCAGGTGGGTGTTGAATCGTAAAGGCTTGCAGCAACTAAGCTGTCTGTAATGAGAGGTGACATTTTGAATTTTTAAAAGTCTTTGAATCTGGAATATATTCTACTTACTACGAGTATCAGGGGTTAAAACCAGCGTTTCGGCAAAGTATATTCAGACTAATTATTTATTAAGTCCGCATGCCGCATTGGGTCAGCATGGTAGACTATGGCCCATACTCCCTCATATACGATGGAAGGTAGGGCATTTTAAATGCCAGCCTGACTAGTTCACACCATCTTGTCTAAATCTGCCGCTAAACAGCATGTTAAATTTCCGGGTCGTATGCTTCAACCTTCGACCTCATTTTCACTTAACATCAGGTGGTTGAGGTCAAGCGCTAACCCGTTGTGCATAAAAAAAGTCAAGAAGTTCTGACCAGTCCTTAATTACTACATCATCTAAGGTTAATGCTGTTTTCCCTCGTGAATAATCACAAAAGCGTTTGCTAATCGCACACACGTTCGGTTAACTACACAGGCCCCACGGGTTGCTTTGTCTTATACCTGTAAAACTAAAACTTACACCCTATGCATTATACATGAGGGTTATTGGAGGTTAAGTAAGGAGATCAAAGCGAGACTTATACTATATTTTGCTGCACAATCATTATACAACATGAAATGACATACGTACATGAAGCCTAAATGTAACGGATGTGGATATATTCTTTTTGTCTAAAAACCAATATAAGAAACAGTGTTTGGAAGTCCTGTCGGATATTGGTGATACTTAAGATTTAAATTAACTGGTTTGGATTGCTTTTCCGTCTTTGCAGTTATATTGACGACCGATTGACGACCGATTGGTGTAGTGGATAGTCACCCTATCAGCGAAACCAACGGTTGCGGGTTCGAATCCCGCGAGGGGTAAATGTTTGTATGATGAATACGAACATTTATTCCCTAGTCTTGGATGTTTATATAAATATTTATGTATGTTTATCCGTTATCTAGTATCCATAGCACAAGCTTTGCTTAGTTTGGGACTAGATGATTGGTGTAAGTGTCCGAAATATTTATTTATTATTATTTAATATTTAATTTTAATTTAATATAAAATTGTCGTGGATAACGGAGTTGGTTACACAATGACCTCCAATGTCTACATATAAGATAATAAAACATAATTGTACTGTGTAGCTGGTAGTTGTCCTGAATAAAATAAAATAAAATAAAATGTACGAACTCTGTTAAGAGAGTCTATTCCTATTGACGACCTGTTTGGTGTACTGGTTAGAAACTCTGCTACTATATCAAATGGTCGCGGGTTCGAATCCCGCTACGGGCATATCTTTGTATGATGAATACAGACATGTGTTCCCGAGTTAATGGATGTTTTTCATTTATACGTGTATTTATTTACAAAAAAATTAAAAATGTATTTTATTTACAAAAAAAAAATGTATTTGTGTAGCTTATCAAACATCTGGTATCCATAACACAAGCCTAGATGCTTACTGTGGATCTAGATGGCGCTGTGTGTTTGTGCAAAAACATTTATTTATATATTTATTTCTGCTGCTGCCCCACAACGGCGGGTCGAATGCGTAAACGTATTTCCCCTCGAAAAAAAAACAAAAAAAAAAGTGTGTAAGGGACAACCCGACATTCCCTTTATGGGCATATTATTTAATACAAAATAAATCTAAATCCGAAATCTAAATTAAAATATCTTATTTACTTCGGTCGTAAATAAATATCCAAATAAATCGAAGAAAATTACTCGTAACGCACACTGTACACATTTACACGACTATTGGCTGATTGGTAGGATAGCAAGTGGCGTAATTCATTCTTTAACTTGACGCAACGTTGCCAGTTTGAAGGTTTTTTTCCGCCTCCGTGGCTCAATGTAAACAACATTGGGTTTACGATTCGCAGGTCGCGGGTTCGATCCCCAGCGGAGTACATGTTAAAGTACTCGGTTTGGTTGGTGGTAGGGCATTTTAAATGTCCGCCTGTCTAGCTACCACCATCTTATCTAAATCTGCCGCCAAGCAGCAATGTTAATAGCATTGTTGTGTTCCGGTTATCAGAGATAAGATAGCCAGTCCCCCAAATGTGTTGGGGTTTCCGGGTCAGTACGCTTCCACCTTCGACCTTATCTCACTTAACATCAGGTGTGATTGAGGTCAAGTACCAAACCATTGTGCATAAAAAAAAATAATAAATCGACTAAAGTTGTTGTATCGAAGTATCTAACCACTTGTTTCAAGGAATGTCGACTTGTCCCTTACAGGCAGTACATGTATGAATGTACACGCAGTGTGTAAAATTCGCTGTTCACTTATGCCCTGAACCAAAGCACAGAACATAAGGGACTAATTTGCATGTTATTATGGTATAATCCCAACCTCTCACAGGTACGAAGACTACAAAATGTCCAAAGGATTTTTTGAGTAATTATTTCAAATTATTCGTGTACACTTTAATTTAGGGTACAGATTAAAAACACAAATACCCATATTATAATAAAATAAAAGTGCCAATCTTCTGGTAATATAATTAAAACTTTCTCCATAACGATATCTATTGTCAGTAACATAATAAGAATCACTAATTGGCATAAGTTTAGTATTAGTTATAAATAAATAAATAATAATAAATGTTGATTTATTGTCCACACAAAGAGTACATAGCAACTTATACTAGGTACTTTAAAGTTAGCTTAAATGTAAGTACCGCTAACTTAAGGTTGGCTGACAGAATAATGTTAGAGAGAGCTGTAACCTATTCAACCTAGACTCCTATCGCCCTACAGCCCTAGCCCTAACATATGTTTAAAGAAATATATATATAAATAGATACAGGATGTCTGTAACCATGCGACCTAAGGTTGACAGACGGAGGTTTGGAAGGAAGTGGGTAAGAGGTTGGATTTTCTCACTGCTTGGAACACAGACTCATGTCCAAGTGGATAGGCGTGAAGGTGTCTTATGCCCAGTGAGAGGAATGTGTTGTAGCTTGTTGCTCGTTGAGATGAAGTCCCGACACACCTCTTCTGCTTCCTTCACTCTCATAAGGTTGGGCATAGATGCTCGTCGGTTTAGGGTACTCTTGACTTGGCCTTTCTGTAAGACGTCCCCGATTTGACCTCAATCACACCTGATGTTAAGTGAAGTTGAGGTCGACCAAATTTCATATAAATCCGTTCATCCGTTTCGCCGTGATTAAGCAACAAACAAACACTCAAACTTTCGGATTTATAATATCAGTTAGATTATTTATTTAGA
This sequence comes from Oegoconia quadripuncta, assembly GCA_949316235.1. Classification (NCBI taxonomy): domain Eukaryota; kingdom Metazoa; phylum Arthropoda; class Insecta; order Lepidoptera; family Autostichidae; genus Oegoconia; species Oegoconia quadripuncta. The sequence goes on from OX438747.1 coordinate 23,817,264, forward strand.
TTATTTATTTAAAAACATCTGTTGTTCGTGTCAGAATGTCACTACCAATCCTCACCGCTACTTTACCGAAGAAATATTGCAATGGTATATATACTGAGTGTTCGATAAATAAGTAGGACTGTATAATAAATGGTGACTGGTTAGAGGCCCCCCCCCAAATAGTATAGTACCAAAGCATCTCTACATCAACACGATATCCAATTCTAGTAGCCCTTACCTGATGGCAATCATTGCTATGATCATGGTTTGCCGGCCGGCATGAGAGAAATCAGCAAGTCCTCCTGTGTTGCTCTCGACACTAACTATAAGATATTCAACGCTGCACTGCACGCACTTATTGTGTTATCGGTTACCTAATAGTAGTCCACCGAAGATTAGTTAGGTTTTAACAATCCAAAAACACATGAAAAAAGCTCCGCCGAAGTCCGAACGAGCTAACCCCAAACTGCCAGTGAAAAACTGCAGATGGCGCTCGAGAATAGCGCACGCATTTCACCAATCAGCGCGTTGGGCCAATGACATGCAATTCCAAGCGAGCCATGGTGTCGCGGGGCCGTTCGAATATAAATACAATGCAAATCCAGAGATGCTTGGACACTGAGAATCGTGGAACGTTACTAGAGTCGTATAGAAGAATTATTGGTGGTTTAGTCCCGATAAGGACTTAGATGTTTGAGATCTAAAATTACTTGGAGCTTTAATAGACTCTTATTAGAGATATTAATCTATATTAATCTTTCTTTAGTACTTAACTTATGTGCTTGAAGACTTAGGATAGAGACATACATACTTATACTTACGCCTGTTTCCCATTGGGGTAGGTAGAGACTATTGATTTCCACTTGCAACTATCCTGACATACTACTTTTGCTTGTCAACTCTCGTCAAATGCTTCATACACGCTCGTAGGTTAGGTATTATTTATAAATAGCTTTTAAGCTTCTCGAATATAAGTCAGAGCGATTTTATTTGATTATTTCTGTATTTAAAAAGAAGTCTTAATTTATTTTATGAAGGCGTTACTAAACGGAATAAACCCTCGAAGAGTTATTCAATATTAATAAGCGAGCAATCTGACGTCACGTGTTGCTGGAATCCTTATTCTCATACGCAAAGACTACTTTACTTATAATTTCATCAACATCAGCCCGTAAACATCCCACTGCAGGGATATAAGCCTGCCCTCGTATATGAGGGAGTGTGGGCCATAGTGCACCAGGCTGGCCCAATGCGGGTTAGGGACTTCACATGCTTTAGAATTTTTATTTCTCAGCCATGCAGGTTTCGTCACGATGTTTTCCATCACCGTTTAAGAGCAATCGAAATTTAAAAACTCATTGGTACATAGCCTGCGTGAGAATCGAACCAGGACCTCCCGGATTGGGAGACCGCGTCTTAACCGCTGAGCCACCGGCGCTTATTTATTATTATTCCAATGGTATTGATGTGTTATATTTTTCGTCGCATTACGCATGGTGTCTGGAAGAGAACGCTCTTTTTTTTTTTTTTTTTTTTTCCTTTTTTTTTTATTATCGAGGGTTTTATCGTAAGAAAACGATATGCCACCCTCATAAAAGCCACAGTCCTCAATGCACTACCAGTGGAGTCAATTCCTTCCACTCATTGCGAGTTCTAGTAGATGATAGAGTAACCTGGCCTCTCCTGATAAGGGAGAGGCCAGGATACCATTCACATATCCTATGGTACTATTTGTGAGAGGTGGATATATTTGTCTTCTCTGAGCCTCGTTCCGTGCACATTCCACCAAAATATGATAGACATCCTCTACTACCCCACACATGTCACAATTTGGGGAGTTCACTTTTCCCATCATAAATCCAAATTTATTAAGTGGTATATGCCCGGAACGAAGTCTCAGTCCTCTGATAATGTTGAGTCTTCCCATCTCACATTTCTCGAACCAAGGGAAACGGGGAAGGGAGGGTTGTATCGTTTTGTACCAGATTCCTTTACAAAGCGATCTTTCGTCAAAGTATTCGGACCATTTTAGGTAATAATTTTTCTTAACTAGGTACAATGATTCAGAAAAATTGGGTAACCAGTCGAGCACAATACCATCAGTAGTGGCTTCTTTTGCAAGTCGGTCTACTTCTTCGTTTCCCCCGAGTCCAATGTGAGATGGTATCCACTGTAGTACAATGTTTCTATTTTGCGTTTGAAGGTCCCGTATACTGTTTAAGATTGTGTACGCAATAGGAAGACCACGAAAACTCGGAGAGGTACAACGGCCTAAATGTTGAAGTGCACTTTTAGAATCCGTAAGAATGACAAAGTCACTGTACTTCACTGATTTCAAATATGATAATGCTTCAGACAAAGCAATTAACTCCGCGTGCATAATTGAAATATTAACAGTGATACTTAACTTGATGTTAGTACCCGATTGGATATCTAAAAATGCAGCTCCAATTCCATTATTATCTTTTGACGCATCTGTGTACATTTTATAGAATTTAGGGTATTTTTCCGCCAAGAATTCTGTGCATAAAAGTTTCATATGGTATGAATTGTACGTCCGTTTTGGTTTGACTATGATATCAATATTATTATGTATGACATCGGTTAAGTCCACATTGCTAACCCATGTATCCAAGCAGAACATTTCTAATTCCTTAGTTATGTGAATATTTACATGTTTAAGGAGCTTGTGAGTTTCTATTAACAACGGTAACCTTTTGCGCCTCCAATATATATTACTAAAAAGGTTAGATAAAGTGTCTAGTAAACCAACTATTACATACGCTCTAAATAGCATTCACTCTCTATGAATGCTCATTTACCGGAGTAAGAACAATAATAATAATAATAATAATAAATATTTCGGACACTTACACCAATCATCTAGTCCCAAACTAAGCAAAGCTTGTGCTATGGATACTAGATAACGGATAAACATACATAAATATTTATATAAACATCCATGACTCGGGAATAAATGTTTGTATTCATCACACAAACATTTACCCGTCGCGGGATTCGAACCCGCAACCGTTGGTTTCGCTGACAGGGTCACTATCCACTACACCAATCGGTCGTCTAAATAGATATTCATCCAGGCATGTCCTTTCAAGTTTCAAGTTAGATTGTAGAGCAGATCCTTGCTATGGGTGACGCAAACAATGGAAGCTCAAGACTGGTCCAAGTGGTCGGATCTAGGAGTGCAAGAGATGAGAGGTAGGAGTAGATAGTAAATATCGTAAGTTTTTCTCAGATAGGCAAAGTGAAGTAGGAACTACACACAAACAAATTGTAAAGAAATAATTCTTAACCTTAAATTCACTATATATAAATGAAAAACATCCATAACTCGGGAACACATCTCTATATTCATCATACAAACATTATGCCCTTAGCGGGATTCGAACCCGCGACCTTTTGGTAAATCAAATCAAATCAAATCAAATCAAAATATTTTATTTCATAGGATAAATTTATCACTTGAAAACGTCACTATTAATATTACATTTAAATTTTAAATTTACTGCTCATTCACAAAGCTGACTCCCCAGAGAAGAACGAGCAAGAAACTCTAGGGTTGCTCTTTTAAACAGATTAGGTATAGGTTGCGATTTGATAATTATATGAATAATGAGACAGCTATTTCCATCCATCCATGATCCATCCATGCTTGCTTATCATTCAAATAATCAGTTATTTTATAATAGCCTTTTGTTAATAATTTCTGTTTTATGATTGCTTTAAATTTATTTAAAGGCAAATTTTGAATGTCTACTGGAACCTTATTATAAAAGCGTATACATTGCCCTTTGAAGGATTTACTAACTTTGTGAAGTCGGCTAACATAAACAGATAACTGGTTCTTATTCCTTGTATTAACATTGTGCCTATCACTATTTTTAGCGGTATAGCAGCAGAGTTTCTAACCACAACACCAACAGATCGTCTAAATAAATAAGGAGATTATTTGATACATTTATCAAATAATGTCCTTATTTATTTAGACTATCTGTTTGGTGTAGTGATTAGAAACTTTTGTATCCCAAAGGTGGGGACGTGAAAAGCTGTCGATGACGATGAAGATGATGACATTATTTTATTCAGGAATTAATAAAACAAAGAAATTTATAAAGACCAATCTTTGAGTTTGTTGCTCATTCTTCTCTGGAGAGCCTTATGAACGTATAATTTTAAACATAAGTCAAATATTTATCGATCATGCCTTATTCCTTTTTATTTATAACTTTATCGCGGAAATTTGTTTATCCCGCGGTAACTACACACTTTATCGGGATAAAAACTATCCCATGTTTTATTCCAGGGTATTTTCTACCTATATACCAAATGTAATCCAAATCCGTTTATCCGTTTCACCGTGATTGAGCAACAAACAAACATCCAAACTTTCACATTTATAATTATGTATTAGATGAATTTTTTTTTTTTTAAATCCAATGTTTCAAATTCATTGCTATGCTCTTTTCACTTGAAGCCTCAGACCTCGTTCGCCGAGTTGTTTAATTTAGTCTGTCTTCAGGGACTTAAGTAGTCTCTACAGATTCTATTCGAGTCTAAAAGCATTTTTTATGTTTTATTTTTGATTTGGTCTTTGCTTTCCTGATTTCCTTAAAATAAATTCAGTGATATTTTCTGCAAAGAGACTAAACAGTATCCTGTCCGACTGACTGTCCAGAGATCATTGCACAGCCCAAGTGCATAAACCGATGGTGATGAAATTTGGCAGGTGTATCCCTTAGGTTACTAAGAGAGTATTTTTAATTGTCACCCCTCTAGGAGTCAAAAGGTGGGAGAAACATTTCAAATACAAGTCAATACAATCTCCAGACCCAAGGACTCTAGCAAAATAAATATTGGTATATAAACTTTATTATGGAGAAAATTAACACGTCAGCATTTTTTATAACACGTTCCAAACACAAATAAATTTTTATAGTAATTCGATTGTGTACCTAGCGATAGCTCTAAAAATAAATGCTAGACGGCGCTAGAGGTATTTTAAAATGCGCTACAGTTATTTTCCTTTTAATAGTTATAAAAATATTTTTATAGTAATAAAAAATAAATATATAAATATTTCGGACACTTATACCAATCATCTAGTCCCAAACTAAACAAAGCTTGTGCTATGGATACTAGATAACGGATAAACATACATAAATATTTATATAAACATCCATGACTCGGGAATAAATTCATCACACAAACATTTACCCCTAGCGGGATTCGAACCCGCCACCGTTGGTTTCGCTGACAGGGTCACTATCCGCTACACCAACCGGTCGTCAATAGTTGTAATTTGTAAAAGATTAATTAATTAGACTGGTGGATGTCTTCGGAGATCTGAGAGGTAGTGCCCACTTTGCTCATCAGCTGAGCTTTAGTGGAGCAATGTGGCTATCGTACTTACTAGGTCACGGATGCGAGTTGGACGACGTATTTTTACTTTAAGTTTTTTCCATTCTTCTTAAAGACGTAAATATTGACAAATGATTTGATATAATGAATGATGCATTACTTATGTCGTTCGTTATAATTTCGATTGATTGAACTATACTGTATGGACTAGTAAAAGAGGCCAAACAAATTAGGAGTTACGGGTTTTTCAAAAATAAAATAGCGATCACTTTATCATTGTATGGAAAGGTCGATTTTTTCTCTCACATATCCAAAGCACGCCTTTGGATTTTAGTTTTTAAACATACTTTGCTTACTTTAACACTCTTGAGGTGAGATAGATAGATAAACGTTTATTTGTTTATTCACCCACACACATACATTAAATAGTATTTATAAGTAGTTAATACAAAAGTAGTACACATAATTTAGACTACAGTACAGTAATAAAAACCAGATAAGGGTAGCGTAACCTTACTATGTACTAAGTGCGGCACTTTTGCTGGGGAAGCACGCAAGTTTAAATATTATGTAGACAGCATTTTACAGAACATGGCAATAAAATAAATAATTGAGAGTCTTATATACCTCTAATTTTTGCTATATTCGAATCTATTTATTTTATATTAAAATTATAAATGACTAGCTATCCGCCCGCGGCTTCGCCTACGTGGATTAACTTTATCGCGGAAATTTTGTTTATATCGCGGGAACTACCTACTCACTTTATCGGGTTAAAAAATATTCTATATTTTAGTCCAGGGTTTGGTCTACCTGTTTACCAAGTTTGATAAACAACCGTTCGTCCATTTCGCCGTGATTGAGCAACGAACAAACAAACTAACATCCAAACTTTCACATTCATAATATTAGTTAAATTAGTTAGATAAAGTACTGAAATTATCTATACGCCTTACTGAGGCATTATGGAGCTGACGCTTACTTTGACCAATGCATCAGCTTTGATATTCAATGAAGTAATGCTGTGTCTAAGAATTTATAATGTCTAGCCATAATAATAATATTAGTATAGTTTTTCTGTAAAACATTATACCTACAAAGTATAAGGTATTATATCTTTTATAAATCTTGTTTTAATAAGCTTCCTTTATGAGTTACTCCACCATGTTGCATTTTTTTTTAATTGCCTCCTAAATTAACCTCTAAAATCGAAAATTTACTTAGCAATATTTACATGTGAACTATAACTTTCTACAACTACACCAAATTTCAATCATCTAAACTTGCATCCCGCTGAGGATCGAACCCACGACCACTGTTTTATAACGATAAATTTAGCCGAGCCGTTGGAACTGTTCTGTGTAAAAGGAAATCTTTGATGACAACAGACTCCATACAATGTCAATGCTTGGCTTCCGAGATGTACCAGGGCAGCACAGGTCGTCGGAACTATTAAATAGTTGTAGCATATAGTCGTTATGTTTATGTTGGTAATATGTGGAAAGCAAGCTTTAAATGCCGCTAAGAAACACGACAATCCGGAGCCTCGGCATCAATTTGTCGCCGTTATGACGGGGATACACCGGGAGCTAATAAAATGCTCAATTACTCTAACACGATAGTGATCATTTTAGATCAATTCAATGGAACCCAAAATAATACAAAATTGTATTCAAACAATCGGTAAATTAGTATTACTAAAAACAAATTTAAATTAGTAAACACGACGACCTGTTTGGTGTAGTGGTTAGAAACTCTGACCACTATTCCAAATCGTCGCGGGTTCGAATCCCGCTAGGGGCATATGTTTGTGTGATGAATACGGACATGTGTACCAGAGTTATGGATGTTTTCATTTATCACAAAAACAAAGTGTATTTATGTAGTATATCAACCATCTGGTATCCACAACACAAGCCTGTAGTTGCTTACTGTGGAACTAGATGGCACTGTGAGTATGTCTAAGGATATTTAAAAAAAAATAAGAAAAACTCACTAACAATTTAATTACTAATTTCCATTGCGCTTGCACGCGGGACCTAGATAATATTTACAATTTGGCAATTTTATACAATAGTGAATTTCAGTGGAATAAAGACATGTTGATAACGGTCGATTATCATTTGATATCTCCAGACCTTATCAGCTGACATCTGACATCCGCAACAGTACGTGAACAGAGCAGCCTGCACAGTTTGGTCCTTCGAGCCGGACAGATTAAAATGCCACTAGTGGTAACCCGATGCAAGGTCAGAATCAAAATCAAAAAATGCTTTATTTTGTAGGTACAGAGTACACTTAAAATAGTTTTACATTATTTAAGCTACTGCTTGTTCAAAAGTCAATTTTCCCCTGAGAAGAACAAGCAAGAAACTCGAGAGGTTGCTATTTTTTAAAAAAGGTATTTATATCCACTGCTCCAGACTTTGCTTAACTTTGGTAATCAAAAATAAATAGCGAATACGACTGCGCCGCGAGTGCACGAGATAGTTGATTCCCTTATTATTGTATTTACACTATGCTTCTTGCCTATGTTCAATGTCTTGAGAAAACTTCGTTAGCGCGATGTAGAGTTAGCACTCTGATTGGTCACTTGGACAACGCGTCCACAATCTTTTTCATTTGTTTACTGGTTTGAATTGAAAACTGCAATATATATGTTACAAGTCAACTTTCATCGTAAATTAAAAGTAAAATTCGGCCTACTTTTTCATGTAGCCCCATGTGCCACGGCACTAACATTCCGCATGCTGGCTACAAGCCAACTCCCAGCAAGCTCATATTAGCAACAGCTACGTTTTAACACCGCCCGTCGCATTCACTAAATACTTTGAACAAGGTTTTTTTTTACTTGCAGCTCATTAATTGCATTAATATGAAGCGGTCATAGAGTCAATTGCGAACTGAAGCGACTTACGGCTCGGTTAGTCCTTGGATGTATGACATTTTCATGCGAGTCGGTGCGTGTGTCGGTTGACAGGTTATTTTTTTTTTGTCGTCGATCTATTTCTGATAGACTAATTACCTTTTTTAACTTTACCGGGCGGGGCAAGGGCGAACGCGGGAACGTATACTCTGACGCATGCAAAAGATATTTACAATGGCCGCCTAAGGGAGCCTACGGGGGCTCTACTACCATCACATGCAAATTTAAAAAGTTTTATGTCGTAAGTTATAAGAATAAAATTTAAATTCGTCCTGACATGCAATTATCGCTCTTTCACAAGGCAGACTCCCCAGAGAAATACGAGCAGGAAACTCAGGGGTTGCTCCTTTTAAATAAGTATTTTTACAGTTTATGATCCGACCAGGAAGAAAAAAAGAAACTTGTAAATCGCGCGAACCGCTGGGCTTCAGCGGAACAAAAATACAATTTATGCCTGCGACATTTCCCCACAACAGGATGCTATAAGTCATTATGCTATGAAAATATGTAGCTGTAGTAAGCCAGCCTTGCGGTGTTCACGTGGGTCAAGAAACGGATTTTTTAATAGGCAACACTGCAGAACTGTGACATTTCGACAACCATACGAACCATTGCTTTGTGATGTGTATAGTCAGAGAGAAGAAACGATGTATTGCGACTCCCTGCCAAACAAATTTTGAAAATAGAGACTTATGGTCTAAGTCTAGTCTAGTACTTTGACGAAATAGTCAAAACGACTAGTGCCGATCCTATATCGCGTATATTAGACCGGTGTGATGAGTAACTGCCCTCGTCGGCGAATGTCGGAGATATTGTGTCATTTGTGTCAGACCGTTGTAAGCAGTCGGTCTCGGTTGTTTTCAAGTGAAGGCAGTCGTAAGAAGTGACTACAAATGGTAACTCAGTTAGCTACTTACCTCATTTCTCAGATCTGATTCAACGGAGCACTAAGTATTAGCACGAACACTTTGATGAAAGATCACTGATGATGGGAATGGGATGGGAAAATTCAACCCGCACTGTACAGATTCCCCTGTTTGATAGGAATATGAGCAGATCCCTAATTATAACTGCCCATAGGTTTTACTCCGGACACATTCCACTAAATAGTTTCCTGATTTCAAAGTCCACATCTTGAATTGCAATGAATGAATAGATAACACTTTTTGAATTCAATATGCAGATGTTAACAATTAGGAAATTATTTGTGCTAACCCACTTAATTATAGATGTTAGCGATAAGGCCGCCTAATTTGTAGTTTCTATAAGAAATTTAAATGTACCTTCCTTATTTAAACAATATTTGATTGATTGATTGATTGATTGAATGTAAATTGTAGAAGATGTTTACCATATTATGATGGAGTGTGTTTTTCATCAAAATGAATTTTATCTACGACATGGGAATGTGTAAACAGTATCTCAGGTCACAGCGGTAGCAGCTAGGACACTGTATAATTTAGTTGATGTAGGCATTAAGTTATCTTGTATGACTATGAGTGTGACATTAGCTTTATTGAAAAAATCCTCCTTAAAATAACCAGAAATAAAAAAGGTCAAGGCAGTCGTCAAGCTGAGTAACAGTCTGATTTCACTGACTGTTAAATGGCCACCAAATCCGAACTGGTCCCGAATGACGGTAATATAGTCATGTGTACTCTGCCCAACTAATATAGGTTCCCTTTGAATATTAAGTTTAAAATCAAAAACTGCTGAACATATCGTATAGGAATTTGGCAGAGTAGCCTGGGAGCTGAAGAAGGCCATAACAATTTTTATTTTATTAATTTAAAGGAACAACAGATGTCACGTTTTACAACATTAACAATGAGAATCTAAAACTTAGTGCAAGGGTGACACCCAAAGCGTAAACACTAAATAGGAATGATGCACTGAAACCTGCTACACACTAAAATATTACAAACTACTGAAAAATAATTCCAGTTATTCATGTTCGTAAACCAAAATAGTATCGAAACTAGCTAGCATTGGGGTGCAAGCGAACTAAGCGTTTTTTCGTAACGTCTTTCACAGTAAAACAATGTTAGTGAAGTCTGCATGAAATCTTCAGTAAGATCCGGAGACGTGGTGGAGGAGAGACCGCGATAGCCTCAACTTCCGGCGTAATTACTTCCTAGCTTATCTACCTACGAAATTAGAGTTTGGGTTATGAAAATCCCGTCCAGTTTTAGCAACTCGCATAGCATTACCATTATCGTGACCTTTAAATAGACTTGAAGCTGTCTTATCGCGGCATGTTATAGTAGAAGGGAGAATCAACTTTTTGAGATCTATATCATGGTTCAATACGATAGTGTCGGCGCTGTGTAACATACTAGTGTCTACGCTAATATTATTAAATTAGGAAAGTAACTTTTTTTGTTTATCTATCGATTTCACGATTGTATTACCCCTTAACCTCTCATCAAAACAAACCGTTTCATGACTTTAGTACAAACACTTGCACTGTTTAATATAATACGTAATTATAATCTAACCGCCTCCGTGGCTCAATGTAAACAACATTGGGTTTACATGTTTAAGTACTCGGTTTGGTTGGTGACAGAGAATTTTAAAATGTCCCCCTGGCTAGTTACCACCGTCTTATCTAAATCTGTCGCCAAGCAGCAATATTAATAGCATTGTTGTGTTCCGGTTGTCAGAGATAAGATAGCCAGTCCCCTAAATGTGTTTGGGGTTTCCGGGTCAGTACGCTTCCACCTTCAACCTCATCTTCACTTAACATCAGGTGTGGTTGAGGTCAAGTACGCACACATACCAGCCTCTCTAGTTTAATGCAAAAAAAAAACTTAATCTGCCCTTAGATTATGTAACTTCATCGTTATCGTCATCGATTACGTTGACCAATGAGAAACCCCCAAACAGCCCATGTCAGAACGTAACAAATGACGATATTGTTGACCTTGTCGCGGTACTGCCAACGCTCAGGTGATGTAGGTAGATGTAGGTATTGGGCGCCGTAGAGAACAGGATGAGCTTCAGGGTCGTAGATTTCAGGCCCCTACCAGGACTGCAGCCACTGATGAACGGTGAAGAAGGTGAAGGACAGGAAGAAGGTATAGGCACTTGTAAAACTTATAAATGATGTAATTATTAAAAGGAATAAAAGAAAGAACGGAAAGAACAGTCTCAGTTCGCAAGCTGCGTCAAGACTCCACTAGTTTTTGAAAATAATTTAGAATTCAGAATTTTGAATAATGTTCCAAAAAAGAAAACGCCAAAGAGATTACCGAAAAGAAGACAGAATTCAGAAGAGCTTGTACACCTCGTTACAACCTTATGTAATAGAACCCCTGGATCGCGCTACTGCATGCCATAACATCTACAGTGATTCAGCAGTTCTTAGTGACAAATACATGCATACGTACCATTACGTCACGTCTATTTCCCGTGGGGTAGGCAGAAACCACAGACTTAACTTGCTATGATCCTGTCCTATTTTGCTTCATTCACTCTCATAAGGTTGTTCATACATGCTCGTCGGTTTAGGGTACTCTTGACTTGACCTTTCTTTAAGACGTCCCCGACTTGATCATGATACGTTCACCGTGGTCTTCCCCTACCAACACTACCATCCACATTTGCTTCGTTTATCTCCTTCGTTGATCTTTTCCATTCATCAATCCCCTAAAAACTTAAACGGGTGAGCCACAACAGTGGATTGTAAGGCTGATAATCTGTGTATCAGAAATTCCGTTCCAATTATAGACAATAGTCATAGAAACTTTTTATTCAGTGACACAATACATTGTACAGAACCATAAATATATTTATTGTTATACAGGAAGAAATCTTAGAATAATGCACAATATAATTGTAGCAGTGAAAGGGCTTGCTGGCTCAGCTAACGCTACAAACGCTGAACGCGCTTACAACACTGATAATTCTGCCAGTGCCTCAAGTGGAAAGTGACGTTCAGCTTAAAACAGAACTTTGGAAGTAAATAAATAATTAGTGGGATTGAAGCAGTATTGGTTATTTGTTATATAATATGTACTAATATGTATTTCGTTTGAAAAGCGTGCTGGGTTGAGTTAGTTATATATCTTTCCGCCTCTGTGTTTTATCCTTCCAAGTGGTCTCCACTCCAAAACTCGTCTATCCTAGCGGTGAGCGGCCATTTCAGAATACTAATTCTTTGGGCTATAGATAATTTTTTTATCAGATATTTTTTAAAGATGCTTGCTTGATGCACAGCTTTAAAATTTAAAAATGACAATGGAATATCATAAAACCCAATTAGGTGCAAAGAAATTAAATTCACAACTGCAGCATAGCCGGATAAAGTGTTGTGGAACAGTGAAAAATTCGGTTACATGGCCCGGCGCCAAGTTGGGAACATAGCTGAGACACAATAAATAGATTGCTGGATTTGTCTAATTAGTGCATTATTGCCAAGTGTATAAAACTATGCAACTATTTAATTTTTTTTGGAAGTAAGTAGGAATTTTATGCAACTGCTAAGTAATGAAGGTCATTAGATTCATAGGTGTCAGGCGGATGTGACAATAGAGTCTATTGATTTAGACCGGAGTTGCAAACCTCTATGCGGATCCTCGTACGAATATCTTTTTTTGAGAACTTGACCCAGGTATTGCCGTGCGCATCGACCAATTTGTATGTATATTGAATTAATAATAATAAATTTTTAATATTAATTTTTCTTTGATATTTCAAAGCGCTTAGTCGATGTCAACGATTAAGTATCTGCATACAACGAGGAAACGCCGCCAGCGTTTTGGGTACCTTGCCTCGCGGCCCCAATTTTTTACATTTGTTCTAGTTTATATTTAAATTCCACTCTTTATTTGTTACTGTTTTTAAATAAACATATTTCCTTTTCATAATAATAAATAAATAAATATCATTAGACATACACACAGCGCCATTTAGTTCCACAGTAAGCAACTATAGGCTTGTGTTGTGGATACCAGATGGTTGATATACGATGTACATAAATACATTTTTTTTAAATAAATACTAATTATAAATGAAAACATCCATAACTCGGGTACACATACCCGTATTCATCACACAAACATATGCCCCTAACGGGATTCGAACCAGCAACCCTTTGGTATAGCGGTCAGAGTTGCTAACCACTACACCAAACAGATCGTCGAATTAAATTTACTTATGCGATGTCCGACTGGGATCTAAATCAATTGAGATATTTCGTCGTTTCGATTTTTTTTATAACTGACCGTAGTCGGAAATTAATAAGTTTAAAAAAAGTTTTTAATTATTAATTTTATGTAAACATCATGATACCTGTTTTTGAATTAATAAATAATAATAATAAACATCTTTGCACATACACATAGCGCCATCTAGTTCCACACTAAGCAACTAGGCTTGTATTATCAATACCAGGCCCCTATTTCACCAAGTTGACAGGTGCGACAATTGTCAAAAAAATATAACCGCACCGATTTCATTTATTAAGTATTCGACACTGGTTTTACTAATTCGAAATTTTTCCTTAAACGCTAATTCAGTAATGTCAAAAGAGAAATTTATTCGTACTCTATATATTCTTCTATATGCGAACTCATCTAAATCACTATCACTGTCACTACTGCTGCTTTCACGGAGAGCCATTTTGTAATTAACAACGAAAACACTACAATTGTCACGCTAGCCTGACACAGCCTCATGTCAACAATTACCGACAAATCTACAAATATGTCGAATTCAAAAAATGATTCTTGTTTCACAACATAATTGTCATTTGATTGAGATAAGGACAATTGTCACAAAATGCCTGTCATGTTTATAAGCTTTTCTATACGAAGTAATTTACAAAATTGTCACCTGTCCGTTGACAATTGTCAGCGACATATGTCGAATTGTCAGCCGACATATGTCGCTGACAATTGTCAACTTGGTGAAATAGGGGCCTGATGGTTGATAAACAACACAAATACATTTTTTTTTGAAAATAAATACATAAATAAATGAAAAACATCCATAACTCGGGAACACATCGTCTGTATTCATCATACAAACATGCCCCTAGCGGGATTCGAACCCGCGACCTTTTGGTATAGCAGTCAGAATTTATAACCACTACACCAAACAGGTCGTCAATTTCTTTAATAGTCAGAAGTTAAGTTATTTGAGAAGGTTTTATAGACTTGAAAATTCTATTCGAGATAAACCCTCTTAAGTGTTACATGTGTAGATTTAAGTAAATTTATTTGTTTTGTGTTTATTTTCTTTTATACAATAAAGCTTTACAAACTAACAAACTATCCAATATAAAAAGCAACAAGCATTATGCCCAAGAAATCTCACAGATGTCTGTGGAGGGACTAACTTAACCCGAAGCCGTTGAGATTTGGTCATATCTGACCTAGAAATATTTCTTCACTTACTTCTGTACTTACATCAAAGGATATTTTCTCAGAAAACTAGTGTTATTTTACTTCAATTAAATATAGCAATAAGCATCGTGAGATTTGTTTTGCTTTTCTTGAGAGGATGTTGTATTTTTTTAATAGCTATCTATATAAGGTCTAACAAAATTTACCCGACAAATGTTTGCAATTGCACGTACATGATAAAATAATAAAATATTATATTTATTAAAAAAACTAGCCTTAAAAATTTTGTTTGCGAGTAAAAAAATTAAATGTAAGTGCAAATGAAAATACAAATTACCAGAAATATATGAGAAAAAACAGGCAACGTTTCATTGATTGATGTGGAAGACGCCAAAGGGGGTGGCGGGGCACATGTGGCACAGGGCGCAACCAATCACAGTAAATCGCAGCGCAGCGGCGGCGCCGGGCCAAGCGCGGGCGGCGAGCGGCTTGTGGTGGCCTTTCGGCGTCTTCAAAGGTACCGTGGCATGTGTTTGTGTTGTGGTATTAATGTCCAACTCACAAAATTGACATTTCTAAACCTGTTAAATTTAATGTTTATTCTTTATTTTTTTCGTAATAGGTACATCCTTTACATACACTCTGCAAAGTTTGTCGGATTAATTTCGTTAGACCTTATATTAAAAGATGTCACTTAGGTACTGGTGTTATTATAGATCACAATTTAATAAAATCTATGGTCATTAAAATTATATTTTTTTTTCGACTCTGTGGACCAACTTGAGGACCGAAATTGTTACGTTAATGACATGCGACCCCAAATCAGTTGACTTAAACCATTCGATTGGAGTGCGCGGGCCGTATGGATAAAGTTTAGCTTTTATGAGTAACTAGCTTTCCGCCCGCGGCTTCGCTTGCGTAGAATATCTTTATCTCGGATATGTTTAATTTGTTTATCCCGCGGGAACTACTAACTGTATCGGGATAAAAAGTATCATAATGTATGTATTAGGTATGTTTTATTACTAGCTTCATAAACAGAGAGAATACATAGAAAAATTTCATCTAATTCAAAATTTACAATAAATTTTTGATTTCACACTTATCAACAATTGCGTTTTTGTTTTGTCTTCCGTTAAAAACCTAAAAAGTTTATTTTATAAATTATATGAAATTTATTAACACTTTAAAATACAGAATCAACCCGTCTCTTCCCATGACTAAGGGGCGTTCTGTTATGAATGTAAAACCTCAGCTTTTAATCCTGGCTAGTTTCGCAAGATTTGTGATGGCAGATGTATTCTGTATCTGAAAATTTTATTTGTCAACTGAAAGCATTTCGTAAGGTGTCAGTCTTACGCTCCCACCTTACGTCTCAACGCTTTCACCTTCGACCTCATCTTCGCTTACCATCAGGTGTGACTGACGTCAAGTAACAACCCGGTGTGCATAAAAAAAATAGAAGGTGAACCATGGAAATTGTTTCAAACATTGAACTCTTAATGTTTTGAATACCCGAATACCACTGTTTGGTATATCTCAGACCATTCCATTTGGGGTAAAGGTCGTAACGTTATTTATGTATGTATCACTACAAAGCCTATTTCATAATTTAAAATTAAACAAAAACTTATTGTTGTAAGTACTATAGTAAATCGCTTACAAATTAACAAAAACAGAGAAATCCCAGGCATTTTATGATTTATACAGCAAATACGGAAGTTTACTAAACAAGCACGTAAAAAAATTGACATTATGTTGGCGTGGGGTCATTTTGACCCATCTCAACGACAACGACAAACTTTCCGCCATAACAACATCGGGTATAAACCAGTTTGTTACTATTATAGTAATGCTTGCGTAGGTTGCTATGTTTGTTTGTTGTTTTATGCGGCAAAACTGGGTCGGGGCAGAGTAAATACCGTATTTGGTACATTGTCATAGAGGCAGCTGACATGTTATTATGACTCTTGTTGGTTAATGTATTTTGTCACACCTGTGAACACTTTAGGGTTATTAAATTACTGATAGATAAAGGATCTCAAACTGGCTGTTTTTAGTGTTTCTTAGACAAACTACTAACTACTGTGCGACAGTATTTCGCACTTCTATGCTATTCTACTATCGTTCCGCCCGCGACTACGTCCGCGAGAAAGACTTTATTAAAATCGGTTCAACAAAAAAATTAGCCTATATGTTAATCTAGATCTTAAACTGTCTACCAACCAAATTTCATCCAAATCCGTCCAGCCGTTTATGCGTGAAGGGGTAACAAACATACATGCATAAACACACACACACACACACAAACTTTCGCATTTATAATATTAGTTGAGATTGCCTTACAATTTTTTTTTTCTCAGTAATTTTTGTTTTCTTCTAGACTTAAGGTGAAAATTTTCGAGAGACGATTGTAATTAAGAAGGTCAAATGCGGGCAAGATTATGCCAATTAACGTCATTTAACTTTTAATAAGGAGTTTTGAAACAGTAATGTTTAAATAAATAATCAACAAAATACGCTAAAAATGAGGATTGCAAAGTAATCAGACTATCGGATCCGACTCTTAGATGGACTAAATCGGACGTATGGAAAAGCCTTAGAAGTAGTGACAGTAGTCCTAATAGAAATTGACTTAGTTTAAAATAATGTTATAGTTATAAATAGTAAATAAATTTATTTATTTATTAATGATTGTGTTACAAGTTCGCAAAACCTCAAGAGACACTGTCTTCCCTTTAAATTCAAAATGTATAAGAAGCAGCACCAGTATACAGCAAATGGCATCTCGAAATATTTCGAAGCAATCCATTTTAAAGGCTATGTATTTTGGCCTACAACGAAAGCCACTTTAAGTAATTTGTAGACTGTATTCGGGTTAGGAAACTGTTAAGTTCCTGCCTGTGAATATGGCCGACCCCTTTTTTGTCGAGAAAGGTGACTAAGGGTGAAAGTCACAATGTTATAGATTTATTATAGCTGAGTCATTGGTGCCAAGGAAGTTATGTTAATAAAAGTAGGTTTTTTTTTTATGGTTAACTGGATACGCATTTGACCACAATCTCACCTGATGGGAACTGACGATGAAGCACGCGATCTCAGTAGATGCCTATTCACCCTGCTCTTCAAGATCCCAAGGTTGTAGGATTCAAGAAAGACTGATGCCGGAAGGGAATTCCATGCCTTGGCTGTTCGTATTATGAATGAAGAATCGAACCGCTTAGTGCGAATGTTCGGTATCTTTACTACATTCGGGTGGAATCCCTCCCCGCGTCTAGTAGTCCGAAGACGCACTCTTTCTTTCTTTATGCACAACGGATTGGTACTTGACCTCAATCACACCTGGTGTTGAGTGAAGATATAATATAATATATAATAATATTCATTCTTAATGGTACATAGTTAATTCTTAATGGTACACAGTTAACAAAATTGTAATGCATAAATAAAACTAAAGTGGGTAGAACTAAAATCTTACATCATGAGAAATTGATGCGACCACTTAAACTGTGAACTTATTTATTTAGTAGTGTACTTTCTAATTATCGTAAGTAATGCTAGTATCTAAACTAGGCCCAGCCTGTATCTTAGATACTAGATTCTTCCAAATGATATTATCCGAAGTGGTACACACTTAAAATAATCTATATAATACTTATTAAATTAATAATTTAATCTAATCTAATCTAATCAGCTCATTTATATTAATTATTTTCCTTTTATATATACTTTACTGGCTCATTTTGTTATTATAAATAAATTTTCTGTATCCTCATAGCATAGCGTTTTTAGCCAAACTGTCAATTTAATTTTACATTCGTGTTTATTGTGGGAGTGAATATTAAGTACTTGATTTATTTTGTTAGAATGGACCGAGATAAATTTTGAATTTATTAATAAAGAATGTTCTGCTGGAGACTTTTGGACAAACTTTGTCATTTCGCCGTGTTTGGAGCAGGTTAGGATCGCAAGGCAATTTTCTGTGTTGGGTTAATATAGTGTCAGCAATAAATAACTGTCTCACGGACAACACATCACACATCGCATACAGATGAACCGTAGGGAATCTGAAGGGTTTAAAAGTCATAACTTTAAGCAAGCCGCGTTGTGCTCTTTCGACTCGTATCATATGGGATTTCTTTGCACCGCCCCACACCCTGATGCAATATGATAATATGGATTGTGACAGGGAATAGTAAATTGATTTTAGCAATTTTGTATCAGCAACATGGCGCAATGTTTTGAAAATGAAAATCAACTTACGAGTCCTTTCCGCTGTCTTCAGAATATGGGGTATCCAAGTGAAGGTTTGGTCTAGTAGTACACCAACATACTTCAAAGAAGTGACTCGCTCAAGGACAGTACAATGGCATAGTGGATTAGATTCTGCAATGTTTTTGCACTTAGTAGTATGTGCTGTTACTTTAAAAGCCGTATCAGGGATATTTTTGTTTGTTATCCCAAAAGTAATGACATTAGTCTTAGACATATTCAGCGTTAGTAGATTTTTTCTAAGAGTTTGCGCCATAAGCTGCAGACCATTCTCCGCTTTGGTTCTAGCCTCTTCCCAGGTTTTGCCCTGAAATACTAGTGCAGTGTCGTCAGCAAACGTGAAAATCTTACAATTTTGTAGTTTAAGATTGCATATGTCATTTATATAGATAAGAAAGAGGCTAGGACCTAGAACACTACCCTGAGGTACACCAAAATTTACAGGGATTTCCCGCCTAGTTAGGTTTCCAATTTTGATTACCTATTTGAGTCCTATGAGACACATAGCTTCCAAATAAACGGAGAGCCATTCCACGAATTCCGATTTTTTCCATCTTTTCCAGAAGCAAGGGAGGGGAGACCGTGTCAAATGCCTTTGCCAGATCTAGGAATATACCTACACATTTATTTTTCCTATCAAGGTGTTGGGCAATGTAGTCAGTAATACCGGTAACGGCGTCGGAAATAGAGATACCAGCCCTAAATCCAAACTGGTTACACGATATAAGGTTATCCTTTTCTATAAAACGTAACAAGCGTTTATTCATAACCTTTTCAAGCACTTTTGAAAGGGCTGGTAAGACTGATATAGAGCGAAAGTTATCGACACAGTCCCTAGCTTCAGACTTGTGGATAGATGGATAACCGATCGTTAAGATGAGGTCGAGGTGAAAACCCGGAAACCCCAACACATTTGGGGGACTGGCTATCTTATCTCTGACAACCGGAACACAACAATGCACTCGTGGCGCAGTCGTAATAGCGAAGTTAAGCAATTTCTGGTGTAGTCGGTTCTTGGATGGATATCCAGTAGTGGCATTTTAATCGGCGTGTTTCTGAGAATATGATCAATCAGTCGGTCCTGGTTTCACTTGTAGGCAGCCGTTATGCCAAGTTATGAAACAATTTGCATTGACTAACCTCAAGCCTAAGCCCGTATTAATAATGTCTCGAGTTTGAGATGACCTTAAGTTGATTCTTGAGAATCAGTTGCATGTCAAAACAGGATCAACAAAATAGTAATGGGACTGATAAACGACTGATTGACGACCTGTTTGGTGTAGTACGTATACCAAATGGTCGCGGTTTCGAATCCCGCTAGGGGTATTATGTTTGTATGATGAATACAGACATGTGTACCCGAGTTATGGATGTTTTTCATTTATTTTTATGTATTTATTTACAAAAAAAAAATGTATTTGTGTTTATCAACCATCTGGTATCCATAACACAAGCCTAGATGCTTACTGTGGACCTAGTGGCGCTGTGTGTTGTGCAAAGACATTTATTATTAATTATTATTATTATATACGATCTTAATCTCAAGATTATTTATTATGATTAGTGAGAGGAGGCTATGCCCTAACTATGGGAAGTGTTAGACTGATAAAGAAGATACTATTCAAGGTACTACGAACATGTTAATGTTCCTATTTTGTATCTTTTTATTCATGCGGCTTAAAAACAGTGACTGCCAGTTAGCCTGAGATGGGAACTAGGAATAATAATTTAAAAAAAAACATAAGTTAGGTGTTGCGCATATAATGGCCTTCTCATAGATCATACAATTGTTTATAGGTATATACTAATGCTTAACCTAGTTACAGTAAGAAGGTTACAGTTAGTGGATTGGAATGTCCCGACCGCACTACTTCCGTCCTAAATGCAGAGATTAATTCGGCATACATTGCTGGGAGGCTTAGTTCTATTAATTCAAATATCCTTACTTCAAACAGCAATGTATGCTGTATTAGTCTCTGCATTTATGATGGTGTAATAAGCACTTTCAAACTACCGCGTTCCTAATTAGAGTGTTCCTAATAAGATTTGCTAAAAATAGGATAGTATACAGGGTGAAATTTTATTATGTATTTTTATAGTATTTAGTTATGTGGATGGATTTGTACAACTAGTACAACTTTCCGCATCGCGTCGGAGGCTTTTGATGTTGGGCTCCTCTGAAAACCAGCGTTGTAACAATTTGCTACAGCATATGCTGAGATGGAGTCCATTTTTGACATCACACTGCACTCACCGCATTTCAAAATCTGTTTCTGTATATTGTGATAATTTTCTTGTTTTTATTAATATTGTTGTTGCTATAGTGTGGTGTCAAATAAATATATGTCTATGTCTAAATATATGTCTATGTCTATGTCTAAATTTAATTCATGTAATTCCTGTTTACTTATGACTCCACTTTTGATCACGAACATCTTTTCCCAAGGAGCCATAGCCGAATTCGAACAAAAAAGTTTAGATTTCCCTTACAAAGATACTATAAAACAGAAACTTATTAAGAAAGCACATTATAATATATCAGATTATTTAGATGATAAATTCATGGACATGAACAGCCCGTTCGCGTAATCAGGCTATTTCACAATTAATAATGAAATATTATAATATAAAATAATAATTAATAATTTTGTAACATAAAAACCTTTTTTAAAAAAAGAGGAACCTCTGGAGCTCCTTGCTTTTTCTTCTCAGGGGAAAAGTGGCTTTCGAACAAGCAGTGGCTTTAAAAATGTAAAATCTGACTATTTTAAGTGTACCCTATGTACCTACAAAATAAAGCATTTTTTGATTTTGATTAATTTTGATCTGATGTAAGTAAACCTTTACTATGGAAGTAAAACAATTTTCGGCTGATTCCGGCTATGGTTCCTAGTGGAAAGTTCTTCGTAATCAGGAGTGGCGTCACCAGCCGAAAATTGTTGGTCTTCCATACTTAACGTGGTTACAGAATGGTGTGCTTCTTACGAGATTTCAATAAAAAAAAAAAAAATTCAAAAAGTTTTTATTCTCTCTCACAAAAGTATACAAGTTTAAACAATAGGTCCTTAATCTACGAGATATGCTACATGTAAGTACAAAATTTTGTGAGAGACTGGTGTCCGTACTAGGAAACCTGTGTGACAGATCACCAGCCTCTCACCCTCTGGAATGGAACGGCCTTATGTTGCGAGATAGGATGTATGCGTGTGAGCGTGAGTGTGTGTGATGACGTGTATTGTATGGATATATTTTATTTGTTCAGATTATTTAGATATTATTATTTCTCATTACATATATTACTTATTAATGTTTTGCATACCTATAAGATAACACATTTTGATTTCAATATGCAGAACTTTCAGATGTACTTATCAATTAGGAAATAATTATTTGTGCTAACCCAATTACTCGTATTGAATTCCGTGATGATATGTTTGCGTGGAAGAGATCGCTGTAAGCGATAAGGCCGCCTAATTTGTAGTTTCTATATGATATTTAAATGTACCTTCCTTATTTAAACAATAAAGCGTATTTGATTGATTGATTGAGTATTGAAAATTTCTTGATCGAATTTGACTATGGTGCCTTGGGGAAAATAGTTCGTAATCAAGCGTGTCATCATCAGTTAATGGGAGTTACACGAATTCAAATTCACCCTGTAGAGGGCTGAGGAGCTGCCCGCTGCCTCCGCTGAAATAAATGTAGACTACGAATGAAATGCGTCTTTGTAAATGTCTTTAAATACGGTGAAAACTTCATCCTATTCACAGGTTTCCATGAAGAAGGAACTTCAGCAATTCGCTTTATGTAAACTCAAGTTTCAGAGCTTTAATTAAGCAGTCAATTTTATGCTCAAGATTTTAGAGAGAATATTTATTTAGTACTTTCTGCTAGGGTTCAATTTGGTTTCTAGGATTTAAGGAAATTGATCTGATAATTATTATTATTTTTTAAATACCTCAATTATATCAACAGATAACAGAATCAGGTAACTAATCTACTACAAACATGTAAATTATAGATGTGTCTTTAGTATTATTTACAATTCTTGTGTCATGTTTGAAATAAATCATTTTTCATTTTCATATTATTTATTACCGCTTCCGCGGTTCAAACTACTACATAAGGTTTATGAATCGGACGTCGCGGGATCGATCCCCGGCACATGTTTAGTATTCGGTTTGGTTCGGTCGGGTGGTAGGACATTTTATATGTCCGCCTGGCTAGCTACCACCATCTTATCTAAGTCTTTTTTATTTATTTTTTATGAATCCCCAACACGTTTGGGGGACTGGCTATCTCATCTCTGACAACCGAAACACAACAATGCTATTAACATTGTTGCTTGGCCGCAGATTTAGATAAGATGGTGGTAGCTAGCCAGGCGGACATTTAAAATGCCCTACCACCATCCAAACCGAGTACTTAAACATGTACCCCGGAGATCGAAACAGCGACCTCCGAATCGTAAATCCAACTTTGTTTACATTGAGCCACGGAGGCGGTTAAATGTTTGTCTGCCGCCAAACAGCAATGTTAATAGCATTGTTCCGGTTGTCAGAGATAAGATAGCCAGTCTCAGATGGGGTTTCCGAGTCAGTACGCTTCCATCTTAGGCCTCATCTTCACTTAACATCAGATGTGATTGAGATTGTTGTGTACCGGTTGTCAGAGATAAGATAGTCAGTCCCCCCAAATGTGTTGGGGTTTCCGGGTCAGTACGCTTTCCACCTTCGACCTCATCTTCACTTAACATTAGGTGTGTTTGAGGTCAAGTACCAACCCGTTATATATAAAAAAAAAAATTCTCCGACGCAATGAGATTCACAGTGGTAATTTTAATCATATAGTTTGTTTTATTACTAAATATCTATATATCTAAAGCAAGCTGCCATTTGTTACAATTTTTTTTATTCCATCGCTGACAGGTACCTACTCTACCCGTGTGCATAAAATCATGCGTTTAAAATTATAATAATAATCGTTTAATGTAATAATTTAAAAATTTTATGTAATTTTTAAGTTTCGAAGTTGAATTTAAATTTAAAATTTAAATTGTAATTTTTTATGTAAAATGATATGGGACAAGTTCCTGCAATAAAGATTTTTATTTGCATTGTATTTTATTTATTTATTTATTTTCGAAATTTAAAAGTATGTCCTTACTAGACTAAAACACAGACTTTAAACTCTCGTGTGACACTAAACGTCCGCGTTTGTAACCAAGCCTCGTATAAATGTAATTGTGCACATAAGGAACGACATTAAACGAGATACGGAATTGGGGCGAAATGAGTTGCGTACTGTAACTGGGGACAATAAAGTGGTCGGAGTAATTTCGTGTGAGCGGGTAAATTGAAGGATGTACACCGGTCCGATGAGCGCACGGTCTAGCGAGGCCTTTTACACATCGTTGTGGGGTCAACGTCAAAATATAAGGTTACCCGACAAACGTTGCATAGTGTATGTATAAGATGTACCTATTACGAAAAAAATTAAACATTAAAGTTAACAGATTTTATTCAAAAAAATAAAATGTAGAAATGTGAATTTTGTGAGTTGGACGTTAATGGCCGCGCGCTCTAACTACTTTGCCACAACACACAAACATGAGCCGCGGCATATTTGAAGACGCCCGAAAGGCGACGAAAAGCTGCTCGCCACCGGCGCTTGCCCCGGCGCCGCCGCGCTTTGCTGTAATTTGGGGCACTTACACCAATCATCTAGTCCCAAACTAAGCAAAGCTTGTACTTAGGATACTAATAACGGATAAACATACATAAATATTTATAAAAACATCCAATCGGGAATAAAATGTTCGTATTCATCATACAAAAATTTACCACTCGCGGAATTCGAACCCGCAACCGTTGGTTTCGCTGACAGGATCACTATCCACTACACCAATAGGTCGTCATCATATAAAAAAAAATTGATAACCTCCTCGTTATTTTAAGTCGGTTAAAATTCATCTATCTACATTAATGTCACTCTGTATAGAGAGTGGAACATTTTTATCAGTGCGTAAGTAAGTGAACCCAGGATTTTCCCAAGAACCGAGTGTTTCCGATGAACACACGTGGAATAAGGTACCTATTGTCTAGCGAGCGTGTCTTTACTCAGACGACTCGTACCTTTTTATAACAGAAGGCTTTAAACCCAAGAAGAAAATGTCACAGGAGTCTCTATATACATACATACGTAGGTATACTAAGTATTTCGTTTGAAGAAAAAGCGGGGAAGAATAATTGGGCTTTTCCAGCGTTCATTCTATATTCTTATAGCCCAAGAGTCCAGTGGCAGAAATACTCCTTTCTGGAAAATGCAAGGAAGTTCGTTTTAGCTTGGTACTGGAGGCTGTGCTGGAGGTTCATATCATACAAAAAATAATAATATTATAATATAATTAAGGTGCATTTGACGACCGATTGGTGTAGTGGATAGTCACCCTATCAGCGAAACCAACGGTTGCGGGTTCGAATCCCGCGAGGGGTAAATGTTTGTATGATGAATACGAACATTTATTCCCGAGTCTTGGGTGTTTATACAAATATTTATGTATGTTTATCCGTTATCTAGTATCCATAGCACAAGCTTTGCTTAGTTTGGGACTAGATGATTGGTGTAAGTGTCCGAAATATTTATTTATTTATTTATTTACATACATTTTGATTTTGATTCTTTATCGAGAATTTGTTTTTACAATATTATTTAACTAATATATTTCGCTTTCGTCTGATCAGCCATTTGGGCGCTTTAATGCTACAGACAAACTTACAGACTGACCTTAGGCTTGAAACTTAAAACACCCATCTTTTTGAGTCGGGGTTAAGAATAGAATATTTATTTATTCATGCAACAATTGTAAATTTTGATAGTATTGCAGTGTTATACTCTTCATTTGCTTCATTGTGTTAGTAGAGCAGAGACCATAGAAATAAACATAACATAAAAAATATAATAACCGCTTTTAACCGCCTCCGTGGCGCAATGTAAACAACATTGGGTTTACGATTCGGATGTCGCGGGTTCGATCCCCAGCGCGGTACATGTTTAAGTACTCGATGTGGTTGGTGATAGGGCATTTTAAATGTCCGCCTGGCTAGCTACCACCATCTTATCTAAATCTACCGCCAAGCAGCAATGTTAATATCATTGTTGTGTTCCGGTTGTCAGAGATAAGATAGCCAGTCCCCCAAATGTGATGGGGTTTCCGGGTTAGTACGCTTCCACCTTCAACCTCATCTTCACTTAACATCAGGCGTGATTGAGGTCAAGTACCAACACCTTGTGCATAAAAAAAAATAAAATAAAGGCAAAGAAACAAAAACGATAACTTAAAATTAGGCACATGACTGCCGCAACAGCATGACGCCGTTGGCGCTGGCCCGTACCCGTATAAAATTAATAAAAATTGTAGTGTTTTTTAACATCAGCTCTTTGACTATCAGGTCTCAGCTGTAATTCCACACTCCCTAATACCTCACAATATGTTGTTACGGAGAAGTATTTCTGTAACACGAGATTTCTTGTTATTGGGAGCGAATTAACGCGTCACCTTTGAAGGAAATATTGCTTGTCTCTGTTAAGGTTATTTACTAGTAGTATATATAGGTATGTAGTTATGGTATATATATTATATATACCTGTTTATGGTTGTATTTGTAATACCTCGGATAATTCTTGACATGTACAAGAGCATATAGAATCATTTGAATGGTACAAGAGCAAGCGATCATGAGCCTCGGCATAGGCATTACCAACAGCGTCAAGAGATGTATTTGAATAACTAAAAGAACCAAAAATAATAAATAATTAAGCAAATAAGTTATAACGCCGGCGAAGTCCCGCCATACAATGCCGGTAATTTTTTTTTCGGAAATAGAAGTTTTAAACTACCTGATATTATTTCTCAAAATTAGATTAGAATCTGCTGTTACAAATCGCGGACATCTTAAAGAAAAGCCACGTCAAGAGTACCCGAAACTGACGAGCATGTATAAACATGAGATTGAATGAAACAAAAGTCTGTGGTCTCTGCCTACCCCTATGGGGAACAGGCGTGACATTATGTATATGTACAATAAGTTTATGAAAAAACTTGATTGTATTGTCGAAAACCGCTAATAAAACGGAAAAGGTTATATAGTAAACGGTAAAAATCAACCGGCTTAAGGCCCTAACTCCTTACAACAGTCTCACCACAACCTTCGCACGATCAGCGCTGAGCGCTTGCCGAGCGCCGCCTTTTGGTGGCACACGAATCATTTAAATAAATTTTTCTATGCATGATAGTGGTAATTACTTCTGTTTAGATGATGAACAAGTATGGACCACGAATACACATTAATGAAAGAAGTCTTCGCATTAAAGTTAAGCAATGGCCATAAATTTTTATCATAGTGGCACTCACTCAATTAACAAAGTTATGCAACGTTGGAACGGTCAATCTTTGGATAAGTTACGATCACTGTTCATCAATTGTACAGCCAAACGCGTTTTTCTGTAAAACTGCCCCAAATCTTATTTCCCAAGTTTCGTAGGCAACCAATCTCGAAGTGCAAAATATGCACACATTCGGTACACGTATTCCACCTTCGACCTCATTTACCATTGAGGTCAGAAGCGAATCTAGTCACAAACAAGCGTACTCGTCCCATGTGACCCATTTTATACTCCATTACAATTCTCTCTCCAAACGCTTTTTTGCAAATAGCCCAGTAACTGGAACACTTTATTTAATCAAAAAGTTAATAAATAAATGTATGTATGAGTGTTAAAGAGAATTGCTAAGCTAATACTGGTTTGTAATAATCGCCACCAGCCAGCTGTCCACGTATATACATAAGTAATAGATCTTTTTTGGCATTTGGCCGCCGCCTCCGTAGCTCAATGTAAACAACATTGGGTTTAAGATAAGGCCGAAGTTGGAAAGCGTACTGACCCGGAAACCCCAACACATTTGGAGGACTGCCTATCTTATCTCTGACAACAGGAACACAACAATGCTATTAACGTTGCTGCTTGGTGGCAGATTTAGATAAGATAGTGGTAGCTAGCCAGGCGGACATTTAAAATGCCCTAACACCAACCAAACCGAGTACTTAAACATGTACCCCGCTGGGGATGGAACCCGCGACCTCCGAATCGTAAGCCCAATGTTGTTTACACTGAGCCACGGAGGCGGTTGAAACTCTTAGTCAAGAAACACACTGCACTCATACTGATGTGAAACGGTGAAACAAAATAAATATAAATGTATATACCTACACTGCAAGTTACCAGATGTAATAGCATTATTCCTCTGAGAACAACATACGTGACCAGAAAATGAGAACGTGGACTCAATGCAATTAAACCGATTTAGCTTGTCAGTCGTAAATAGCAATTTTCTACCCAAAGTAATTTGTTTTGTGGCCAGAGTAAGAAAAGAGTACAATAGACTAGCTTCCAGACCCTGACTTCGTCTACGTGGATCTCGAAAAAGTTTAGAAAATATAATTTGTTCTTATAGCTTCCCGCTTGCGGCTTCGCCAGATATGTTTAATTTATTTATCCCACGGGAATAAAAACTTTATCGGAATAAAAAGGTTTTTTAATCACAACGGGTTGGTACTTGACCTCAATCACACCTGTTGTTAAGTGAAGCTGAGGTCGAAGGTGGAAGCGTACTGACCCGGAAACCCCAACACATTTGGGGGACTGTCTATCTTATCTTTGACAACCGGAACACAACAATGCTATTAACATTGCTGCTTGGCGGCAGATTTAGAGAAGATGGTGGTAGCTAGCCAGGCGGACATTTAAAATGCCCTACCACCAACCAAACCGAGTACTTAAACATGTACCCCGCTGTAAACCCAATGTTGTTTACATTGAGCCACAGAGCTATAAAGTATCGTAGGTTTTAATCCAGGACATGTTCTACCTATGTGTATGTGCGTATGTACCAAACTTCATCCAAATTCGTTCATGCGTTCTGTCGTGGAGTGAGCAACAAACACATTTTCAGTGTTTCCGCATTCGTTATCATTATAAGTAATAATAATGAAGTAATAACTTTTAACCGCCTCCATGGCTCAATGGAAACAACTTGGTTTATAAATCGGAAACATATCGACGATAGCTAAGAGCGGTGCGCTGGTGGAAGAAATAACTACTCGTTTTCGTATAGACTATGTTATAATATTAAAAAAAATAAAGAAAATATGTATATACAGAGAGCAACTATAGCAAAAACCGAAACGCAAACTGCCAAAAATGATTTGTTGTCAATTTAGAATTTGCTCGTTCTTAAAAAGTTAATATGAACATTGGTAGCCAGTTATAGGCCTCCCTATAATTGACCTCCACGCTCTTCGCGTGGTCTGCGGTGTCAACGGCTTCCATCGCAGAAGGTCATGGGTTCGATCCCAAGTGGAGTATATGTTTAGTATTGGTTTGGTTGGTTGTAGGGCATTTTAAATATTCGCCTGGCTAGCTACCACCATCAAACAGCAATGTTAATAGCCTTGTTGTGTTCGATTGTTAGAGATAAGATAGCCAGTGCCCTCAAAGAAGACGGGTTTCTGGGTCAGTACGGTTCCACCTTCGGCCTCATCTTCGCTTATCAACACACAACACAAGTTTGTTTGTTTGTCCGTCTCGTCCTCGATCGATTAGGAAACCCTTTGTTGTGCAAAACCGCACTCAAATCAGACCACGTAATATAGAGATATATCCGGACAAAGACTGACCACATACATGCATACTAATCAAAGATTATGTTCACAGCCTGTCTCACAACTCAAGACGACACTCCTGAGGGCGAGAGGCTGGTCACACAGATTTCCTGGTACGGACACCAGTCTCTCACAAAAAACTATGTTTTTTAAAGCTCTTTAAAGACAGGTTAAATAGGCATCTTCTGGGAAAGCTCGTTCCATCGTAGACCTTATCTCGACATTAGTCCAGATTAAGGTCAAGAGCGATCCCATTCTAATTAAAAAAAATAAAAAAATATACCTGTTTGGTGTAGTGGTTAGAAACTCTGACTGCTATACCAAAAGGTTGCGGGCCCAAATTCCGCTAAGGGCATTGTTTATATGATGAATATAGACATTTTTTCCCGAGTTATGGATGTTTTTCATTTATATATGTATTTATTTTCAAAAAAAAAAATGTATTTATGTAGTACATCAACCGTCTGGTATCCACAACACAAGCCTATAGTTGCTTAATGTGGAACTAGATGGCGTTGTGTGTATGTCCAATAATATTTATTTATTTATATATCTAATGGATTAAGCACCAATTGTTGAGCAATGTGTACTTTTGTGAGAGAAAGTAAAAACTTTTTGTGTTGTACACACACATGACATGCTGCCCACAGACATCCTGCGAACTTATACATATTCTGTCACATGACCGGAGATGAAGCTCCGTCCTCATTCATAGGTACGTGTCCACACGTTTGCCCAACTCACTGACGCTTCTCATTTATAATAAATTGCCAACATTTCAAACGTAGCATGAATAGTGTATAAGTTATTATCCACCAAACGATTTACTTTGCATGAACTATACCGCAGTTCCGAAGTTGTACCTCCGCCTGGAACCCCAAAGGTCAACTGCGGTTGTTCACACTATATACCGGATGAGTTTTTTTTTACAGTAAGGAAAAAAAATAGGGCATATTAGGTAAGAAATAGAAGGTATTAACATAGGTAGTTTTTCTTTTTTTCAAAATCATAATCGTATAAAGCATTGTGTTAGCAGATCTTACTCAGACACGAAATACTAGATTGAATGGAAAGAAATTTATAATTTGTAATTATATAATTTTTTTATAAATTTATTATTTATAATGCGAATAATAATAATAATAATATAAATTTATAATGCGGACTGCTAAAGTATGGAACTCACTGCCCGCGTCGGTTTTTCCCGACACTTACAACCTTGAGATCTTCAAGTCTAGAGTGAATAGGCATTTACTGGGTGCGCGTGATACATCTTCGGCTACATCGTCACTTTCCATCAGGTGAGATTGTAGTCAAACGCGAAACCAGTTTTTAATAAAAAAAAAATTGTTAAATACTTGGAACACTATCCAACTATATGCGAACACTATGGCAGCTGGAGTGAAAGTGACGTTCCGCATCCAACCGTCGACCTCCTGGTGAGCTTATACGAAGGTAGGGGATGTTGACCGATCCCCAGTCGTAGGTGTTACCAGGCGTATGTTGACGTTTTCCTCTCAATTGAATCATGCAGTAAAAAAACTCATCCAGTGTAACGCTGTTTTAACTAAAGTTTTTCATTTTGTGTATGTTGTGAAATATGTATCATCCAGATACAAGAACAAATTGTGTTGAAATCTTTCTAGAAATATCTTTGAAACAGCTTAAACGATTTCCATCAAAAATGGCGTAAGCACTTGACTTCAATCGCACCTGATGTTAAGAGAAAATGAGGCCGAAGGTGAAAGCGTACTGATCCGGAAACCCCATCCTATTTGAGGGACTGGCTATCTTATCTCAGACAACCGGAACACAACAATGCTATAAACATTGCTGTTTAGCGGCCGATTTAGATAAGATAGTGGTAGTTAGCCAGGTGGGCATTTAAAATACCCTACCACCAACTAAACTGAGTAGTAAACATATACCCCGCTGCAGATTGAACCCGCGATCTCCGAATCGTATACCCTATGTTGTTTACATTGAGCCATACGGAGGTGATAAAACGGCTGATAACCATTTCGCAAGGACGAGCATAGAAAAACCGCTTTCAAATAGTTAAACACACAGATTAACAAACAGATAATACAGATCAACAAACCTGATAAAGGTCGCGGGAAATCGCTGGATGCAGGTCGCTTCTATTTTTTTTTTTTTATATGAGATGGCGGCAAATGAGCATGCGGGTCACCTGATGGAAAGCAATCACCGCCGCCCATGGACATCCGCAACACCAAAAGGGTCACAGATGCGTTGCCGGCCTTTGAGGAAGCTGTAGGCTCGTTTCTTGAAGGTTCCAATGTCGTACTCGTTCGGGAAATATTCAGCGGTGAACGTCCTGTGATTGTTTTAACGATGTGCTTCTAGAAAGTCTACTTTGAGAATTGAATTTACATTATACGCTGTGTTCAACCTCGACCTCTTTTTGTCTTTTCGATGCTATTTGGTTTTTTACTTTTTTCGAATTTGATTAAAAATTCGAAATTTAAATTGTTTCTAAAACAGAAGGCAGTCGTTTTCCAGGACTGTTACGACGAAGTCATGGTACCCGATCTATATTTTTATTCTACCACATAATAGTTTTTAATGTAATCCTCAAATAATAGTAAAAGTCAAAGTCAAAAATGCTTTATTTTGTAGGTACACAGAGTACACTTAAAATAGTCATTTTTACATAGTCAATTTTAGATATTTTAAGCTACTGCTTGTTCAAAATGCAATTTTCCCCTGAGAAGAACAAGCAAGAAACTCGAGGGGTTGCTCTTTTAAAATCAGGCTTTGATTTTACATAAAGGTTTTTATATTTCATTATTAATTGTGAAATAACCTGGCATGTGAACACTCTGATTATGTGCAGGGTTGATTATCATCAAAATAGTCGGATATTTTATAATATTAGACATTTAAAATATAATATAAATTATTATATTCTAAAAGTGTAAACATGTGAGTGCTAAATAAAACACGCAGAACTTCAGCTTATTCCGTTATTTATTCACAAACATCTCCTGTTCAAGTCTGCTGGAGCTATTGGAGCGAAGAAGTATACGCTTTTATAATAAGGTTCCAGTGGACATTCAAAATTTACCTTTAAATAAATTCAAAACCATCATAAAACAGACATTATGTACTAAAGGCTATTATAAAATTTCTGACTATCTGGATGATAAGCAAGCATGGACATAGACCGCTCGGCAATATTCAGTCTAATTATACAATATAATATAATTGTAACCCAAACTTATTTAAAAGAGCAACCCTTGAGTTTCTTGCTCGTTCTTCTGTGGGGAATCTGGTTTGCGAATGAGCAATAACGTCAATAGTTTTAATTTTAAGATTAAAAATGTGACCTTTTCAGGTGATAATTTTTATCCTAGTAATAAATATTTTTTGGATTTTGATTTTGATCACGACCCTGCTACACCCCTCACGGCGCCCAGCTCCTATACCTCTATCTACCATCGGCATCCCAGGTCTTCATTTATCACCCGTTGCAACACTTCTTTACTAATACTTAATTTCAAAGCATTTGAAACCTGAGTACCTACCTCCACATTTCGCTGTCCCTTAATCGCCTTGGAAACCACCGCTTCATTTTCTACAGTTTCCCCACCGAGCAGTAATAATTTATTGGGCAATTCCGCCACAGTTTGATAATTCCCCCATTTTTATGAGTCGAACCGATATAAAATTTATGCGGTCATAATAAGGGATATGCTCGGAGCTCGATCGTATAATTGATACGTCGGGACCGTTTAACGCGGTTTTTAACACGCCACGCAAAATGGAGGGTAATGAGTTTGATTCATGTGGTTGTTACCATACCTACACTGGTATTCATAAAAACGACAGACTTGTGCAATGTGGGAACCAGGAGCTCAATAATAGAAACACAATGTCACATGCTATACGTATAATGAATCATAAGTAATCGTGCCAAGGATCACATAGTAATGTTATAAAATAAGTCGATCGGAGACCGCTCTGGAGCGGCAGTGCGAGCTCTCTGCCCCGAATGATTTTTTTTTTCGTTTTATTCTCTCCTCTCGGAGAAGGCAAAGGGATCTAAGCCCATAACAGCTATGTCTTAGTTCTCTTATTTCTTCAGTTTATAACTCAGTTTCAGTCAAAACAAGTAATTCGTCGTATACTTCGCGTATACAGAGTCTAGTCACGGTCAAGTTATTCTTCAGCAAAGTTGCAGAATGCTTTACAAAAGATATTGGCGACTTCTTGTGCGAACCCGAAAGCTCCGTGACGCACTTTAATTTACACTTCCCTTCACTTGTACACCATCGCTAACTTTTGCTGCACAATATCTTGCCATTATTAAGCTTCAAAAGTTAGAATGCACAAATTATAAGAATTATAAAGAAAATTGCAACTTCACTCGCCGAGGTCCCGCCAAAAAGCTCTGCCCCGATTGAATGTCTATTCCTCATTCAAAAATCATATTTCTTTTTTAAACAACGCGCCGTCTGCCACGGCCAGCATCACTCCACACGATCCCAAGCGTTCTCCTTGGACCGTCGCCACAGTACTGATACGTATTAAGTAGGCACTATATAAGTCCTTTGTATGGTTATACAATACAATACCCTCTCTAATTACATTACTAAAAACATACTCGTACATTTCTGTAAAAGGAATCTCTGAACAAGAGACCCCCGAAAATAAAAACCATTGATAGCATTTGAAACAATCTCTTTGATGTTTGAAGTGTACTCGTACATTTGATTCCTTTGATTTTTCAAACAATGAAGTCAATTAGAATGATAACGTTTCATTATTACAATGTTCTGCGAACGCTGAAAGAGATAGACTGAAATGGAATATCTTAATTTAGCAGTATATTACTGTAGAGGCCATTAATAATATAAAATAAATAAATGAAGGACCCATGGTCTCTACCCCAAAGGGCAGAAATTCGTAGCCTGTTCCTTTTTGTATTAAAGTGTTAACAATAATTATGTTTATTTAGACATAACATATTTGTAAGTAAGTATTTTATATTATTAAGTAAGTCTATGAATATGATATTATTATTATATTTATGCATACTTATCTAAAATTATTTCTTTAGTTGATAGTATCGTGCACCTTACCTGTTTTTATACCTACAAATGTCCCATAGCTGTGGGGTGTCTGGAAGAGATCGCTTTTAGTGATAAGACCGCCTAATTGTGTTCTATTGTTATCAACAAAAAATATTGTAAATTATTTTGCGCAATAAGGAGTATTTGTATTGTATTGTATTTCGTTTTATGTGTGTTAGAGGGTGTATGTGCATTGATAATATGCATGTAGGCATCTATAACTATACTTATTCGTGTCACATAATGTCACGTTTTGAAGAAAAAAAATCATAGACACGTAGATATCGTCATTATAGATCCTTTTATTGTGTTCTATTTTAGGATATACCGCGTTTTCTCTTTTATCTCTGCATTGTCCATTATAAGTTAGCAAGACAGAAATGCGAAATTACAGCCGGAATGTTTTCGTGTCCTCTATTGTTAATTTTTAGTTTTCGATCTGGACATATATTTAACTCGGACTAACAAGCAAAATTAGTCTAGGCCACGGCCTTCGACTATCATAAAATAATTGAAAGAAAAGACAAGGCTATATGGGCTTAGATTCCTTGGCCTGTCAAAAGGACAAAGAATACCAAAAAGAAAGTCTGAGCCAAAGAATTACAAGAGGTCTTGAATAATTTTTAATCTTACTAATCCAGATCTAAAATAGTCACAACTAATTATATCCCATAAAAATCATTCTGTAAAAATGTGCCAGTCTCCATTAAAATTAGTTAGCTAGAAAAAGCAATGAGATCAAATTTATTAAAGAGCCTAGTCTAAGTGAATAAAAGAAATCAAGTGACCTTGACCGTTAAACATTTTGTAAGACTGCGTAGATCTAACTAATATTATATACTAGCTTTCCGCCCGCGGCTTCGCCTGCGTGGAACCTGCGGGAACTACTTACTTTATCGGGAATAAAAGTATCCTATGTTTTAATCTAGAGTATATTCTATACCTATGTACCAAATTTCATTCTAATTCGTTCATCCGTTTTGCGGTGAGTGATTGATTTGCTTGTTTGTTGTATCATCTCAGATTCCATGGTCACAGTTCTGTGTGGTTTCGGCACTCAAATAGCATAGAACCAACCCATCTCTTCCCGTGGATGTCGTGAAAAGCGACTTGCCACCAAAAAAATTTATAATTTTGCACGTTTCAACGGCGACGGGCTCACCAACTATCACGTGTGCATTTCTGTATGTTTCGTAAGGTGAACCGTGGATGATGTTTCAATCATTAACTTTTAATGTTTGAAACACCCAAACACTTTTGTTTGGGATATCTCTGACCACCCCATTTGGGATAGATGTCGAGACGTTATACATGAAGGTTTGGTAATTTCTTTAATATATTTGATTTTACAATTTGATGCGAATGACGTTATGTATTGTATGTATGTTATTTAAGTTTAAATCAAATTTATCTATCAAATGATATCACCGATCAAGATATAAAGGAAAATATAACAAAATCCAACCAAGACCCTGCAAACAATGTCATCAATGTTAAGCCTGCTACCTTAATTCTGTTGCCGACTGTACCAATATCTGGTGCCCGCAACTTTGGTGTCACTGATATTGTCTTATTGCCTGAGTACCCCGAAACGGGCTAGCAATGCCCACTTTTTCCCGTCATGCATGTTTTGTACAATAAACGTAAACTACTATATCAATTTCAAAATTTTTTTGTCAACGCAAACAAGACACTATAAAGAATCTTGACACTCAAGTCACGTTGTTAGAAGGCACACAATTTGTTGTCGACCACTGACATTGAGTTACGTATAGGAATACCTCTAACCCTCAGGTCTAGGCTCAGATGAATGGCAATTCTCAAAGTCTTTGTTGTAGATGCCTTTTGAAGTGTCTCACGAGGCTTGAGACGAATGAAATAACATATATTATCGCTTTTACATTTTCTTCAGCAAGATGCTTATGTTTACTTACAAATAATTTCATATATATGGTCACTGGCATCGCAATATATTTACGAAACTTATGTACGTTTGAAGGACACAATACAACGCTTTTATAATCTTATACCTGAGAATATCATTAATCGAAATTTAATGAAAAACAATTTATAAACCATGTCAAAACAACATTAACAAAAAAGGATTATTACAAAATTTGTGACTACCTGAATGACA